>JANFPS010000003.1:20668015-21268015 GCA_024703675.1 Drosophila nebulosa
TATACCCTAGAGGGTATGCGGGTATATAGGCACTCGACATTTGAGTTAATATGTCGGGAAAGAGGATTTTAGATTTTAGTCAGAGATTTCTGGACTTGCTCTCATGGTATATACAAAAAGGACTTGTTTTCTCTTACTTACCAGGTATCTGGTGTATCGGCGATCAGTTTTTGTTTTTGGCGCAAAATAAATGAGAATGGAATTGTCAAAGGCCAATCAGGCAGATTCAATCGAATCGAAATCCATTCATCTTCAATTAGAATTCACACTTGAGTTATATGGCAAATCGTCTTGCATGGACTATATTTAATTACTTAGTTTCCAATTTTGCCCAATATATATATACATATATATATAGCTATAGATGGCAAAAATAATTGCTCAAGCAGATAAAATGTAATGAAAATTGTTGTTTTGCCAATGTTTTCTATTGTTTTGTTTCAATTTATACTATTTCTCTATTACGATTTTAATTTTGATTTTGATTTTGATTTTCATTTGTAGCTGCAGCTGCAATTTTTGGCATTTGCCATTTGCCATTTGCCATTTGCCATTGTCGTTTCTCTTGGCTCAGTTAAAGATGCCAGAATCTTACATACAATTTGAGGCGAATAAATTGCTTGGATTAATCCCCTAAAAAGATGAGAGTAGGATAAAGTGGAAGAGAGAGAGTGAGCGGCGGGCTCACAAATTTAATTATGGAGTAGGAGAAGGAAGGCCCTCAGCAGGCAGGGAATGCAAATGCGAAATGCAAATGGAGCGAAAAGGCAAAGGCCGGCAAATGGAAGCCTGTTTTTGATTTCTGAACGCCTGTTAACTGGCTCTCTCACTCTCTCGCGTATATACAAAAAGAGAGAGAGAGAGAGTGAGAGTGAGAGTGAGTGAGTGAGAGTAAGAGAGAGAGAGTCACTCTTGTCACTCTTTTCAAATTCAGACGGTACTCTCTTGCTCTCTGCATGAACCACGTGGCGTATGAGCAATATGGAGAAACAAATCAAATATTTTCTTCAACATTTACCATATCATGGGCATCCGATGGCCAGGATAGTATGGATGTTCAGTACAAGTACTAAACATATTTTCTAGCAACTAGCCACGCCCACAGCTGTTAGACGCCCCATATCAATCTCTATTCCTCTCAGTTGAGTGTGCGTGTGTGTGCGTGTGTGCGTGTGTGCGTGTGTGTGAGCTGTTTGTCCATTCACTTATGTAATTAAGTGCCTTGTGTAAAACGGAAATGGAATTTGGTTTTGATTTTAATTTACATTAATTGCAAATACATTTATGCCACCGACCACTCAGAGTTCTCTTCGGACTAATATGCATTATAACTAACAGGTAACCTTCCAGTTTAGTTACCGCCCCCCCTCAACCACTCTCTAGTTACTTCCCTTCCATTTGTCTTGCTGGTTTTCGATTTTGAATATTAATTTTGTGCCCGAAACCACAAAGTTTGTGCTTAAAAATGCATAGGTCATACATGGAAAACATGCTGGCCTCTCTAAGTTCAAATGGGAGACACTAGAATATGGGCGGGGCACGGGTAGGGCAAGGGCAGTTTTGGTTAGTAAGGAAAGTGATTGCTTAGTTTTAACTTAAATCGTTTTCTACATACAAAATGAATGAAACAAAAACAAAATTTCAAATTCCGAATTCCTTTGACCCAATTGCAATTGCAAATAGAAGTACATACTAAATATATAGACACACACACATATATATATATATATATTATATATAGAAATTCTATTGTTAATCATAAGTAATTGCCAAGGGGGACAATGGTAAAATGCTTTTGGGCTAATTTCTCTTGATTGATTTATTTATAGCAAAGTAAATGAATATTAATTGAAACTTGGCTAAAGTAACAGATATTTCTATATACCATAACGAAGACAGTGACAGAAGGGAGGTGTCGGGGAGAGAGAGAGAGAGAGAGAGAGAGAAAAAGCGAGAATAGGTGTTACACTGAAAGGACACATTTAATAATACTCTAAACGCAAGGCATAAACTCCTTTGAATGTAATATCCTTTTGTAGGATATCGATTAGCTTTTTAAAGGATTTACCGAAATAACTTATGATCTTTAGTTGCTCCCTTATTCGATTAGATTCTAGCGCTTAACTCATTAGACTCACGAATGAGAAGAATATAGTCTCAGTTTTGCATTGTTCTAATCCTGATTTGAGTAATGTTATAGAAAAATATATAGATTGAGCACAAGGTAATCATATTTAAGTAGCTTTCCATTAAGTAAAGAAAAGAAACATCCTTCAAAGCCCAGTTAAAAGGTGATAGGCAGATAAGTTGATGTCTATATAGAGTATATAAAGTGTATGTGTGTGTGTGTGTGTGTGTGTGTGTGTGTATTCATAGTGTGCATTCATTCAGTGATTCATTCGCTTTAATAACTGTCAATATGATAGCGTTTGCTGGCCAATGGCCACTGCAGCTGTCCCTGTTAATAATGAACGAACCGAATCGGTATTAAATCTGACTCTGACCTCAGCAACAACAACAACAACAACAACAACAACAACAACAAAAATAACAACAAAAGCAACGAAAAATGAATTGTCAGAGATTGAGAGTTACAGTTGGTATACGAGTTGAAGTTGGGATAGGATTGCTGGGGATTGGAGGGAGCGAAGAAGTGCAATCGACTATTGGCGGCTGATCTTATGCCATGTATGGTCAAGTGAACAACTTATATGGGGGTTTGGGTTGGGTTTTGGGTTTTTTTTTTTGGCCAGTTGCCGTCGTTCATGTCGAGTTGGTCATCAATTTATAATTTCAATTAAAAATTTAAACATGAAAGCAGAAACAAATAGAGCCAATTCCACAAAAAACAAAAAACAAAAAAAAAGGGATTCGGCTCTATCCATTGATGATGATGATGATGTGCACGAAAAGGATATGCATTTCACTGTCTTCAACCAGGGACACAATCAAGGACTATAGCTGATTGACCTGACCTAGACCAGTCTCTCTCTCTTTTCTCTCTCTCTCTCTCTCTTCCCTTCCACCACTCCCACTTTTTCCATTCTGGGTGTGTGTGTGTGTGTGCCCATAATTTGATATAGCGTATGCTCAAAATGGCTGCCCCAGGAACTTAATTTGATTTCTTTTTTAAAATGGCTTTTCTATATACACTTTCGATGGGCGTTAGGCGGAAGGGGGGGGAGAGTCGTGAGAGCATGTAGAAGTGCAAGACCAACCCAGAGCTTCGTTTACATGAGGCTTCCAGGTTGAGCAGTTGAACTTTATGAACGTTATGCCACAAAACATGGAAGCAAAGACGACCCCAAAAAAAAAAAAAAAAAAACAATTTCATATACATATATTTTAGAGCTCGTGATCGACTTCTCTTAAATCGTGATCAACCGAAATTCATCTTAAGCCTCACAAAAAAGCTACTAATATTTCTTTTTAAAAGTTTTTCTCTTAATTTGAAATGATTGCAATTATATTTCTGACAAATAGTTCAGTTTGGATTTGGTGTATCTGGAAAATCTTTTTGAAATCGAATTTTGGCTAGTCATGATCTTGATTGATCTACAATGTTTGGCATATAGTTTTTGTTTTATTTTATTTTCAATGCGTTCCTTGTTAAATTTGAATCTCAATTGTTTTCAATTGAGGTTTAGTTCAATTTTGTTGGTTTTTTTTTTTTTGGCACTCTCAACTCTCATTCACCTCCAAATAACCTCACACAACATATGCACACACACACGCACACACACACACACACACAGAGTGTGTCGCGTAGAAAAAGAAGGAAAAAAAAGAAAAAGGAAAAGCAATGATGATGAAAGACCCATTGAATGCTATTCAAAAATTCCCCCTAGAGTCGACACAAAGATGAAGTAGAAGAAGAAACCCAAAGCAATTGCCAATGGTGGAGAGGGGGAACGGGAACGGGGACAAGGAAAGTGGATGCGACCAATGCGAAAGACGCAAAGGATGCCATTGAGGAATATGTTGAAGGGAGTGATGAGGTGGGAGGGATGAGAAGGATGTCTGCGCTGCTGCTTCCGCTCGAGCCGGAGCCAGAGCCGGAGCCGGAGCCAGTGCCGGAGTCGGAGACCGAGTCCCAGCCCCTCCATTAGACCTCAAAGTGTCAACTTCCGCGTTCTTGCACACACACATGGACAAATAAGGACTCACTTGGTTAAAAGCATGTCAAATTTTTCCACACACACACACACACACACACACAGAGAAAGACAGCAAGAGAAAAAGTGGGGGGAGAGAGAAAGAGAAAGAGAGGTTGGCAGAGGAAAAGAATGCATGATTGAATGATTGAGAAATTAATACACACACACACGCACACACACACGCACACACGCACACACACACACACCGCACACATATAGGCGAGCAAGAAGAAGACGAAGAGATAGGGAACGGTCTGTCAGAGGGAAAAGAGCGAATCACCATGGCCCCCACCAAACGTTGGGCGCCATCAGCGGCAGCTTCGTAAAATTATTCCATTTCACTTTACAACTGAATGCAAATTACATGCTGTAATTTCCTGCAAGAAAGCAAGAAATGAAGCGAAATGAATGTGTGGCCCAAAGAGAGAGAGAGAGCGGGAGAGAGAGAGAGCGGAAGAGAGAGAGAGAGACGGCATACGAAAGAGACACAAGCAACAAATGCGGAAATAAAAATAAATTCGAAAAGTTAATATTAAATGTGCTACATTGGAAACATATTGTGTGCTGGCATCGCATCGCATCGGATCGCAAGCGAAACGCAAAGCATCGCATCGTATCGGTTGGCGTTGATTTTCCAGCACAGCCCGACCCCACCATGCCATTCCCATACCCTCTCAAAAGCCTCCGACCCATTCACACAATACCCTGCCCTGCCTTGCCGTAAACAATTGCGCATTTTTAGCGCCGTTTGCTTACACTTTTTGAACACTGTGCAACCGAAAAAAAAGGTGTCCCAGGGTATGCCAAATTACTTGTTAATCCTCTGTACAAAAAGCAGAGAGAAATCAATGTTACTTCTAGAAGACCAATGTCCATTTGGATTCTTGGCTGTCTGGCTTATTTGACTGCCCAAAAAGTAGGCTATACTTTTGTCTTAGGATATCCCAAAGTCGATACTTCCAATCGCAACGTTTGGGGGTACTCTCCCCGTTTGGGGTTTGTTTGTTGGGCGTGTGTGTTTTTTTTTTCGTTTCTTGCATTTTTACATTTTATTTTGGCCCGCGCAATTTTCATTGCATTTTTATTCTTTTTCATTTGCGCGCCTTTTTTTGTTTTTATTTTTTTCTACTTATATATTTTTATTGTTTTTGGTTTGTTTTTTTTGTTGCATTGTGCACTCTTCCAGCCGCCACTTGGTCAATGCCCGTTGTGTGTGTGTGTGTGTGTGTGTGTATGCGAGTGTGTTTTCTTTTTTTTTTAGTCAACGCGTAAAATATGCTTAAATATTTTAAATTTAATCACACGCTTCGCTGGCTTCGCCAAATACGTCAATGCATATGCAAACAAATGACGTGAGTGTGTGTGCGGGATTGTGAGGGGAATGCCCCAGGATATCTACACACACACACACACATATTGGCAATTGAAATGGGGGAGTGACTGTGTGTCAATGTCTCTGTGTGGGTGGGTCGCAGCGGGTGAAGGATGTCAATACCGCACATTACCGGCAATTAAAGATGCATTCAGTTGCTGCAAAATAATTATGATTATGATTCTCTGATTCTCTCTCGCTCTCTCTCTCTCTCTCTCTTGCTATTCCTCTCTGCTTTTATGTTTATGCTTATTATGCAAATGCCACAGATTTAGCTGGAACAATAAGTTTATATAATGTGATAGTTTCACAAGTTAATCCACAAAGTGGTCGATAGGCAAATGTTATTGATGGTAGGCCAATTAAAAAGTCTATCGATAGGCAGATGGGAAAAGTGCGATAAATGCGAATTTTCTGCAATTAAAAGCTATCTGATCAGTGATCAATAGATAGGATCCATGGCCTCTGCCTTACCCGCTTACCCCACCGCTTACTAAGGCTATTAGAAACCAATTTAAAATATTTTAATTGAGGCCAATTTGAGAATTTCACTTTGAGTCTCAGTGAAATTTAATTCCATTTGGCATGCAACTTCTAAAGCGACTACTTAACTACCCAACCCAAACCCATACGATTGCCCCTGCCCAACAGTTGACCTCTTCACACAGCGTTGGCTTGCATGCGTGTATGGGGCATTTCAATTACGTCTGTCGTCGCTCACATTTTCGTTTCCATCTTCATCATCTCTCCGTCTCCGTGACCTGCTCCTTTGCCGCCAGCGGAGCAACCTTCTCTATCATCATTTCGTTTGCTTTTTTTTTTGTTGCCTTCTTGTTTTGGTTTTCGACGTGCTGTGGCCATTTGGGTTGAAATGTTTTGTTAACACCTTCACGTGATTCCGGGCATTTATTAAATTGCTTTGTACTTTGTTGCCATTTCCGTTTTGCCTTCATGCACGAGGATCCCAGCAAAACATGCGACGACGTGACGAATGGGCAAGGCCATGCGAGAAGAGCTAAAAGAGAGCGAAAGAGTAAGAGACAGCGACAGAGACAGAGAAATGTGAGCTGGATGAATGGTGACTGACGAATGATGAAAGAGATGGGCACAATAACAATAATGAGGCATATTTACGAATGCAACTGACAAACCAAACCGCTGACCTGCAACCCCAAACCCCAAACCCCAAAGCCAGATCCAGAACCAGAACCAGAACCGGAATCCCATCCTGAAGCCATATCACTCAGATTTCAGTCGCAGACTCATACGCGGGCGAAGCAAATTTGTCTTTTAAATTATGCGCATCTCTTGTCAGAACGAACGAACGGAGGCGCAGGCAGATAACAGAGACAAAGAGAAGGGTAGGTGGGAGTGGGTGAGGGGTAACTGTTACCTACCTGCTGCTGCTGCTGCTATGGGAACGTGTCCTGGGACAATGCAAGGTTTTAAAATGCGACGCATGACTTTCATTTCACGTTGTTTACTTAGCGTGATTTTCAGTCAGCTTCATGATGTCGCATGGCGGCCTCAGCGGGTGATTGAGTTGCGGCGGTGCGGGGGTGGTCTGTGGCGTTGGCGTGGGCGGTGGCATAGGCGGGAGAGGTGTGTATACGATGCGGCACGTGTCAACAGTTGGAAAATGGGTTTTTAAGGCGCCGCAACGTATGCTACAGTTTTCTTCGGGGCCACAACTTTTGTTTCAATTACCTTTACCTGTTGTCTCACTCCTTCATTCTCTTCTCTCCCCTTCCCTTTGATTTTGTACTGCTCACTGCATTTGCATGCCTTGTCACGCTCTGCCGGATTCGTGGCACTACAGAAGAGGCCGCTCCTGGGCAGGATAGAGACGGTAGGGAGCGGGGTGAGACGGCCAAGAAGAGAACAAATAAGTTTGTTGATATATTTTTATGATTATCTGTGTTCTTAATACGTGGCCAGTGAGTCAAATTTAAATAGAGAGCGCTACAACAGCCATGAAAATTAAAGAGTCTCCTCTAACCTAACTCCTTTCCCCCTTCTTACCACCCTCTCTCTCTCTCTCTCCTTTATCGCAATGCACGTGAGTCATATTATACACCTCTAAATGCCTGCGGAGCCATTTGACTCCGATTTCGGTTTGTGGCCAAGTGAAATTTATATGCCCAGACATAATGAACTTGAAGCACTTGCACGTACACTTTCCCCCCCTCCCCACTCTCTCTCTCTCGTTCTCTCAGAGTGTGGTGTGTGTGTGTGCGGGTAGGCAAGACAAGGGGGAACACCCAGCAGGCATTTTTGGCTGGCAAGTTTTCGGCCAAAGTCACAGTCACATGTCTGTGGGCTCGAATGCATTTGGTAATACATAAACTAAACTACTGCAAGGACAACCAAGCGAGCAGGACAGGATAGGACAGGACAGGACAGGACTCTAGGACGTACATGCACATACATACATATAAAGACGTATGGGCAAATGGTTGAAACGGTTGTTGGCAAGTAGTTTCTGGGCTGGTTTGGAGTTGCCTTTTTTTTTTTGCTAGCTAGGGGGGAAAAACAGCATGAAAATCATATTATAAATAAATTATGCAATTATAATTAACACAAAAAACTACTTGGGGCGAAACAACTGGCACACACACACACACACAGAGAGAGAGAGCTACACACATGCGATGGAGTCCTCTAGTCCTGAGCTCCTGCTGCTGGAAAAATGCTCAAAGTTGTCAGGCTTTCATTCTCTACCATTTGCTCTCCCTCTCGCTCTCTCTCTCTCTTTTTCTCTTTCTCTCTCTGGCACAAATAGCACAAGTACAGGAAAATAATTACATTTTACGTGTTCCTATTAATCTTGCTGAGTTTTTAGTTTTAGTTTTGCCCACTAATTCACTTTTTAGTTTTTTTTTTTTTCTACTTCTTCTCGCCTCCTCTTCTGCTTCTCTTCTTTCGTTTTTTTTTTTTGCAAGTTTTTCCCCCAGTTTCTATGTATGTATATACTTGACTATGTATATACATATATGTATATATATATGTATACATATATATATAGTTGCTTTTCGAATTCAATTTTCCTGCTTTAGTTTGCTTTTTACTTCGACCATCAGCACTCAACACCAGGCAAAGAGTTGGAAGCTAAAGCAGGCTAAGACGAAGGGGGCGGGCCGGGGAAGGGGCGAGTCAAGTGACAAACAGCTTTTAAGAGAGTAAGGATATATGTATGTGCGAGTATGTAATGAATTGGTTACCGGAACTGGGACATTGACTAGATATCGAGTGAAGTGGAGTGAAGTAAAAAGTAGCCAACTAATGGCCATGGAATCAACCAAAGAACAAATTAAGAAAACTCTTTGCCAAACAAGGAGATAGAGAGCTAGAGAGAGAGAGAGAGAGACAGAGAGACATCGAGAATAAGAGAATAGAATAAATTATTTGAAATTTGTTAATAACATTTAATAGAAACTCCAAAGTTTAAGTTCAGTTCAAAGAATATTTCATTAGAGCAATGAATTCGCATGCTGTTTGTATTCTCTTTTGGATAATTTTCAACAAAAACAACAACAATAACAAAGGGTCAATTGCTACCGCCTCTAATGGACCCAAATTAAATGGGTTTCGTTACGGTTTTGACAATCAAATTCAAATTTTTATATCTCTGTCTGATTTCATATTTGTTCGAAGAAGGCACAAAAACCAAAAAAAAAATAAAAAAAAATGAAAACGAAACGTATATGAAATTAACTAATTTCGGCCACAACGAAATCCAAATACACTTGCCCTCTTGGATCATTATTTCTCTCGCTTTTTTTTGCATTCTCTTCAACTATTTTTTTAAATTTTCATTGAGATGCATCATTAAACACAATTGTTGCTATGGAAAAGCTATATGTGATCCGATTTGAACAAAACTTGATGAAAAGTAGAAAATTTATTGCACTGGAGGAGTCTTAAGATCAGGTAAAAGGTCATCACTGTTCCTGTTTTTTCTCACCACTTCAAATTTTCAAGGGGGGAAGGGGGCGTGGAGCGTGGAACGGTGGCGTACTAGACAGACGAACAGACGACATTTGACAGATGGGCAATGACTGAAATTTTATTATATACCCTTTGCTTGGGTATAAAAATGAAATGAATAATATATTTTAATACTCTGACCAGTGGCAACAACAGAAACAACAACAACAGATAAGGGCAAAAGCATTGGCATCATCAGGACACACAAGTCCCATTGGGATTTTATGGCTGAGAAATGGAATGGGAGATGCTGCAACTAATTATGCTTTATACCATTCGGTGGTTTGCTCTTTTGCCACTTAGCAACAACATAAGCTGCTTAACCCACTAAAGCCACAAAATTGAAGCACACACACACACACACACACACACACACACGCACACACACACACTTGCACACACACGCACAAATCTCATTAAAGTTGCGAGCATGTTTCAAAATTAATTTCAGTAATTCTCCACTTGACTGTGGCGTTTGCTCCCATTTTACCCCCCCCCACTAGCCCCGCATCCATCCAAGTACATACACTTTACAAGAGGCATTCAGCAAAGAGTTAAACCATATATACTATATACTTACATATATCTTTTTGATCAGCATTTGCCATAGAATGCTCGTAGATTAAAAACGAAAGTTGATGAAGTTAATAAACGAAAAAGTAAGTGTATAGAAATTTCAGTGTTTCAATTGCTAATATTAGCGAACCCATAAATTGTTTTTGTAAATCATTTTGAATACTTTATTCGCATCTCTTCACCACCCCCCCACTCCCTGGTTGGGGTCATCATTCAGTCCTTTGCACTTTTTTTTTCTTTTTTTTTTTTGTTGCTGGAAGTTGCGCAATTGCATTATTGTGTGAGTGTTTGTGTGAGTGTGTGTGTAGGGGGGGAGAGTGCTGAGCTAGGTCAGATTTCAACGAGAGCATCCTGCAGGATAATCGCATTGCTGTAAAAGTTTCATTAAATGGCATGAAATGCAATCGAATTACAATAATATAAACGAGAATGCGAGAGGGAAGAAAATTGTTTTATTTCTCCAATTCATTCAATTGGGTCATCTGAATCGGTTAATAGAAGAAGACCAAAATATTAGATCGTTATAAAAAAGCAATTGAAAACTTTTTTATACGCAAAATGTTTCGTCATCCACTTTCATCATCATCATCATCATTATCATCTCGTTTTCAGTTTCATTTTCGTCTTCGTTTTGCTTTTCATTTTCAAAAGCTTTATTATTGTTGTCCATTTTGATTTTTTCGAGAATTTCGTAGAGAATTTGATTAACCATTTCTTGTACACTTTCCTCTTTTTCTTTCTCTTTCTCGTTAATCTCGTTTTCGTTCTTCTCTTTGTCCAGACTATTCTGTATATTTCCTTCCTCTTTGATTGCGTTTACGCCTTTTTCTTCTTCTTTGACGTCATCTTCCTGCTTCATTTCGATTAAATTTTCATCGCTGGCTTCATTTTGATCTTTCTCTTCATTTTCCTTTATGTTTGCTTCTTCTTCCTCCTTAGCTTTAGCATTTTCACTGATCTCATTCTTCTTGCCTTCATGTATGACTGCATTTCCATCGATTTCCATTGGAATTTTCTCCAGTTTCTGTATCATTTTTGGCCTATATCCTCTTCTTGGTTATTGTTACTCATCTTCATTTTGCGTTTCTTCTTCAGCCTCTTCTTATTGCATCGCTTCTCTTCGTCTCGTTGATCAAAGCTTCTTTTCAATTCGTTTAGCTCCTTTTCCAGGGCGACCAATTTGCCTTGAACTCGATTCAAACGCTCCTCAAACGGAAGCCAACAACGAAGCTTCCTGGGCCCATAGACATAACCCTCCAGATAGTTGATAATCTCCGGATTGAGTTTACGGCAATCCTCGCACATGCGAAACTCCGGCACATGATAGCGAAAGTGTCCGGGTGGAAAGAAGAGATTGCACTCCGTGCACATCAGACGATAGCGCTCCTGCAGCAAGGCGTTCGATCGAATTACGAATTCTTTGGGGGAGGGGTGTAAAAAAAACTCACCTTGCCGAACATTTTTTGTGCCATTTCGGCATCCAGAAATAAATTCAATTGAATCCCTTTTTTTTATTTTTCAACTGACATACAAATGTCAACAAACTAAACGCAAGACTAAAAGTCCAAATACAACTCTGACAAATCGTTCAAGTTTATCGATTAAAAGGGGAAAATTAATTTATTGACAGTATTAAAAAAAAAAAAAAAACCTAAGCTAGCTGCCACCAGGTAAATGCCAAACAATCATATCTATATATATATATATATATAGTATTCGCATAAAGTATATAAAGTTTTCCAGACGAAAATGCCAGATACAGCCGATAGGGGAAGTGGTGGGAAGACCTCCAAGATCAGGACCAAGAAACAGAAACAGAAGCAAAAGCAAAAGCAAAAGGTGACTCAAACTGCACGCAAATCCAATTGCCCCTTGAATGGAGGACTCCAGTCGATTCCTGTGAAAGAGCTGCCCATATACGAAGTGGAGGCCATTGTTAGCCATCGTGTGGCAAATGGTCGTACCGAATACTTTCTAAAATGGAAGGGTTATCCCGATTCGGCCAACTCCTGGGAGCCACGCAGTCATCTCCTATGCTCCGAACTGTTGCGCGAATATTCAAGAAAACCAAGACAATTGGCTCGCAGTTTTCTTATTGTCTGAAAAAAAAAAAACAAAAAGTTTTGTATCGATTGCAATCAGTTGAATTAAAGCCATAACCGAATGCAACAAAAATTCACACACAGACAGAGAGAGAAAGAGAGAGGATAAGTGATGATGTAGTCAAGGTTAGGCAACTGCGACTGAGTGTGAGTGTGAGTGTGTTCAGTTTTCAATTAAGTTACATAACGAAAAGAGGAGACGGAGACGGAGACGTCACCAGATGCTGCTTCTGCAGTTGGTTGCCACTCATTCCAATACAATTCCAACTGAGCGTCACTCTATTCAAATGAATCCCCATTTGGCTTCCATTTGACAATGGGCACACACACACACACACACACACGGAAGCTAGAAAGATATGGAGAGTCGGTGAACTTAATTTGGTCACACACAATTGATTCTTTTTACCAGGTGCTTCACTCTCATCTGCTTTCTGCTGCTCCCACAACCTTCATCAGGTTGTTATTGTTAGAGCCAACCACCCAACCGCCCAACACCACCCAACCACCCACTCAGCCAGCTCAGAATTGAAAGTTAGCGCAGGACTTGCACTGGACTGGACGACATTGTGGAAAACTCGTTTTGTAATTTGTGGCTGAAACAATGCAATTAAGTTGACATTAAGTGAAGTTTGAGCTCCAGCTCCACATGAGTTTTCCTTTTTTTGGAGCATATAGAGATAGGTCACCGCATTTACCACACTGTCATCCAGGTGTGTATTTCCCTTCTCTCTCTCTCTCTCTCTCTTTTTTGCCCACTCTAATGACAACTAAAAGGTCATTCCTGTGGTCATTTTGGACAACATAAAACATTTTTTTTAAAAAGCTGAAAGACATTTCAAAAATAGGCCAAGAGAGTAATACGAAGAATGAAGAGGGAGAGAGAGAGTGAGAGAGAGGGAGAGAGAGGGAGAGAGAGAGAGGGAGAGTTGTCTTCTTTTGGGGCATTCAGTCTCAAAAGCATTCCGGCCATAGTCGCTTGCTGGGCGCACAAAGATAATGCTCCAAGACAAACAACAACAACAGAAAACAAAAACTGCAAAGAGAATTCAAGTCAACTTGCTAATACCCTTCTTCTCAGAGATACTCTAACCGTATGTGTATATCGGATAATCCAATGGGTTTTTGTGGTTAAAATTTAAAGGGGGGGACATAAGACAGATGACTATATAGTACATATATCGTATATATAGACTTAATAGGTTCATCTAAATGACTTTAAATGGACACCACCTTGTGGAATGAAATGAGTAAAGGGTATACAAAAAAAAGGATTGTGAATTGCCCACACACACACACACGTAGAATGTGGCATGTGGGTCTGGGTCTGAGTCCTGGGTCTGAATCCTTTGCCTAGACATTGAGTTTGAGGTTTTTTGGGTGCGCGTTTATGTGACAAAAGCAGCTGCCTTTTGTTTAGCTAGCGCATCCTTCTCTCTGTCTGTCTCTCTCACTTGCTCCCATTGTGTCTGTTAGCCCGCTCATGACTGCCGTGTTAGCTGAAGCATTCAAATAATTAAACTCATCAAGTTGGCTCCTCTGGCTTGGCCTTTAGACGGGTTGCTCCGCTGCCGTCTTAGCTCTTCTTTGCTTTTGCTCTAATCTTCTTTGTTTTCTTTTTATTCCAGCGAGGACACACACACACACATCCTTCCCACAAACACACACGCATAATCCTTGATCTTTTGCTAGTTCTTGACTCTGTTTGTTCTTCTTCTTACTTGCTTTCTCTCTCTCTCTCTCTCTCTCTCTCTAAATTATTAATTAAAGTATTTAACAAATATGCAAAAGTTTACCATGAGTATGCCTTTCCTTTGCTTTTCCCGTCCCCACCTAATCGCCGAGCTCATTCTGCAGAGTTAATAATGTGGCCAAACACACCACACACACACACACACACACAAACATGTTGACTTTGCATCTTTTTGATGTGTTTCATTGCCGCATCAAAGGCGGCCTCTCCACAAATAGTTGAAATGTCTATTTAAACCATGCTACTTCTTCTCTCCCTCTTTCTGTCTAACCCCCCTCCCCCCCCCCCCTCCCGTTCACTCGTAAGAGTAAGGAATCTAGCCACTAGCAAAAGGATATTCCAAGAACATTTCTCTAAGAAATTATCTCTTTGCTAACATTTAATAGAACACTCGCTGTCCGCTGAAAGAGTTAATTTCCATTCACTTAAAAGGCTTAAATATCGATCGGAATGTAATTCTATAATGCATTACGATTTTAGTTAATTCAAGAATTCAAAGAATTCTGGCAATATCAATAAACAACTTTAGAGTTAAACGATCTGAGCATAGAGAGTTATGATATATAAGATCCTTATAGCCACTTCTACTATTTTTTGAGGGTTCTTACTCTTTTTGAGGGAGCTTACTCCAGGTTATCATATTATTTTTAGGATATTTCCTTCCCTTCAGTTCGGTCAGCAGCTTGTCCATTATTTTCTTATGCATTATGCGGGCGTCACTTGACTCTTGAACTTGGCTTACTACTTAGCTAGAGAAGCTGTGCTAGGGACAAGGGGGGGATTCACTTTTCTGCACAACTTTCTTCTTCTTGGCATAGAAATCCTTTTTACTTAAATCCTTCGGCAACATTTGACCGCAACGCCACGTGCATTTACGTAAGCTGATTACGCGAGTGTTCCGAACGTTCGTCCGAACGTTGAGCCATTAGGCAACCTGCCTGCCGCTGCGAAGGACATTGATAACAGACACACACACAGAGAGAGAGGGAGAATGGTTGGAGGAGAATATCTCTCATTACGTGGAATATGGTTAGGAGGGGTTAGGGAGGGGGGCGGCTTGTCTCATAAATATTTGCCAAGACGCCCAAACGAAATGACAGCGTTTTTTTTTTTTTTTTTTTTGGAATGCGAATGTCAAGTGGATGCGAATGTGAGGAATACTTTGAATTACTAACAACATTTTTAACATATTCACGCACGGGTCGAGCATTCCAGTGACTTTTGTGATGGGTATTGGGTCTGATCTCGGGGCTGCTATTTGTTTGTGTATGTGTGTGTGTGTGTGGTTTTTTAGTTGTTTTTTGCTATTGCGGCTGGTGTCACAAAATGTAAACGTTGCCAAGTTTGGTCCTTTGGCTACACTTACAACACGAAGAAGATTAGGAGGCAAAGCAGAAGCAGTAGGAGGGACCATTCCTAGATATATATATGTATGTATGTAGCTAGGTTGCCAGCACTTAAACAAAACGAGACGACAAGTGCGCATAGTGATGATGATGCCGTTGCCGATGACTATGACGATGGCCTGAACCCTGGCACCGAACCGACCCTGGAACTCATCTAATCTCATCGTTTCGCACCGCCCCAAACATCGCCCCAAATGCCGCACCACACCGCACCCGCACCGCACCGCATCGCATCGCATCTCATCTCTTTAATTCAAATGCAAAACATAGCCAGCCTCGACCTGGCTAGCCCCCTACTTCTGCCCTAACCCCCTCCTTCTTATAATTCCTTCTCTCCCTCTCTCTCTCTCTGTCTTTGTCTATCTGTTACTTCTTATTCCTTTGCCAGTTAGGTGAGTGCTTCACGTTTAAAGATAAATAATGCAGCAGCCGGGCAACAAATGGGCCGAAGGGGACTGCTGTCCTTACTGGATACTGTGAAAGAGAGGTGAAGAAGAATTTGTCAGTGGTGTGAGAGCTAAGAACCGAGAACTGAGAACTGAGAACTGGGTTTTCTTCAGCTGTCAACTCGCAGCAGACTCTTACCTGTATGAGGTAGTAGTAGCCATGGACATACCAAACACTGTTCAAAAAGAAACCCTTGAAACTTATTCTAGCTGCTGAAATTTTACAACCAATCAATGCGCGCGCTTAAATGAGTGGCTACATTACGTGTTCAATTTCAATGGCTTTATCTTGGTATTTCTCTCAGTGTAGATAGAACGAGAGAGAGAGAGAGAGAGAGAGAGAGAGTAAGAGACTTTCGGTACTCAGTTCTGGGTTCTCGTTGTTGAGCCGCTGTTGACACATAGTTTGTAGTTGGCAAACAGCAACAGCAGCAACTGCTGCTGCTGCTGCTGCTGCTGCTTCTGCCTGAAGATGCTTTGTATAAATTTGAATATTTAACTGCACAACAACAGCAACATTTCACTCAAATCTGCTGCCTACTAACTGCAGTCTCAACCAGCAGCTTCTTGAATTCTGTTTCACATCCCCATCTTTCATCTCCCGTCTCCCGTCTCCCGTCTCCCATCTCCCATCTTCCATCTTCGCTCTCATTTCCATCCTGAGCCTCATCCTCGTGGCTCTGGCATAGTTTGTAGCTCATTTGGCATGCATGTGTGCCGCTGACATAACCAAAAAACCCAAAAACCCAAACCTTTTCAAAGACCCAGAAACAAGATGATAGAGAGAATGTGGCCGAGAGACTGAATCTTGCTTCAGTGTCTCTCTAGTACACGACAAAACCAAAATCGAGCAATGAATATAGGTGAAAATATTCGCATGTATTTAGGCAAAAACTAATTTATTTTGTTCTCTTTTTTAGTTAACTCTATCAGAGCAGCAAAGATTGATTGTCCAACCCGATTATATACCCGCAGTAAGGGTATATTGATATCTATTGAATGTCCTAGAATGCGAATGGATAGTCCTGATCCTGGCGGTCCAGGAAATGCATGTTCTGTCGCAATCGGTAAGTATCCTGCAGAGATATCGCTTCGAGAAAGTAATTCATTTTTCGTTTTTCAGCTCTAAAATGCGTAAATCCTGCCGCATCAAGAATAATTTTTGGAAGGATAATGGGAATCCTTGAATGCAGATCGATAGTATTGATCCTGTTTCAGAAATGTATGTCCTGGCAAAATCAGTTAGTATCCTGCAGAGATATCGCTTCGAGAAAGTAATCCTTTTTTCGTTTATTAGCTCCTAAATCCGCAAATCCTGCCGCAGGACAAAAGGTCATGGGTTTCTAGGACGTCCTTGACGAGCTCTATCGATTGGCATCAAAAAAAGTATTGGTCATCTAAGGATGCAGAACAGGATTTTTTTGAAAATGACCTGTTTTTTGGTCATTTGAAGGACTTTCCAGGACTTTCTTGTGTCAGTCGACGGCGCATCCCCCAGGACTACCATCTGATTAAAGGATATGTCGATCGTCCTTCAAATAGCCGAGTAATGTGTTTTTTTCTGATTTTTGGAATTGTAATTTTTTGCCAAGTCCTAAAGAAACCCGCAAAATCCTTGATATCTCAGCTCTCCGCAGGACGACCGTCATATCTTTTACACGGATGATAATCCTTGACGAGACGAATCGATTGACTTTAATTTCGTCCTGATCCTTTAAAGGACTCGCGAGATATTTGCTATTTTTATTTCAGCAAAAATTTCCTTTTTTCAGCACCCAGAAGGACCTTCCAGGATCTTATAGTGTCATTCGGTGCAGACCATCAAGGACATCAATCTGACCAAAGAACATACCTATAGTCCTTGAAATGGCAGAGTTACAAGGACCTTTTATGGTTTTTTTCGTCAACTTGGCCATTTTTGCGACAAAAATCAAGGATAATATTTGGATGGATAATGGGAATCCTTGAATGCAGATCAATAGTTTTGATCCTGGCGGTTTCAAAAATGCACGTCCTGGCAAAATCGGTTAGTATCCTGCAGAGATATCGCTTCGAGAAAGTAATACCTTTTTCGTTTTTTAGCTCCTTCATCCGCAAATCCTACCGCAGGACAAAAGGACATAGATTTCTAGGATGTCCTTGACGAGCTCTATCGATTGGCATCAAAAAAAGTATGGGTTATCTAAGGATGCAAGTCCGGATTTTTTTGGAAAATGTCCTGTTTTTTGGTCATTTAAAGGATCTTTCAGGACCTTCTTGTGTCAGTCGACGGCGCATCACCAGGACTACCATCTAGCCAAACGATATCCCAATCCTCCTTCAAATGGCCGAGATATTCGCTTTTTTCTGATTTTTTTAATTGTAATATTTTCCTAAGTCCTGAAATTGCCCAAAACGGAGGAAAAATCATAAGAAACCGCAAAATCCTTGATATCTTAGCTCCCCGCAGGACTATCGGGATATCCTTTACACAGATGATGGTTCTTGAAAAGACGAGTCGATTGACACCAGTTTCGTCCTGTTCCTTTAAAGGACTCGTGAGATATTCGCTATTTTTATTTAATCAAAAATTTCCTTTTTTTTCAGCCCCCAGAAGGACCTTCCAGGATCTGATGGGGGCAGTCGATGCGGCCCATCAAGGACTTCGATCTGACTAAAGCGCATCCTGATAGTCCTTTCAAATGGCCGAGTTATAAGACTTTTATGGTTTTTTTTCGTCAACTTGGCCATTTTTGCGTCACCCCCTTACGAAAATCAAGGATAATTTTTGAAGGATAATGGAAATCCTTGAATGCAGATCGATAGAGTTGATCCTGGCGATTCAGAAAATGTGTGTCCCGACGAAATCGGTCAATGTCCTGCCGAGTTATGAGCAATTTTAGGATAATTTTATACGTTAATTTAAATATTTATAAAAATTTTGTAGCATACTTTTAGTGAATTTTGTAATAAAGGAAATTCGACAGAAAATTTGTTGCTGAGTCATTTGGGTTTGGTTGTTGTTGTAATTGGTGTTTTTGTTGTTGTAATTGCTGTTGTTGTTGTTGTTGTTGCAGTGGTGGTTGTTGTTGTTGCTCAAAAATTCGAAAAAAACGCACCAGAAAAAAGTGAAGTACCAGGCGAACAGAAATGCATAGCAGGTAGATGATTTCTTAAAAACTCATATAAGTATGCAGCACTTTTTTTACAAACTGGAAAAAATTTTAAATCATCCACCTACTAGGCACTTCTGTTGGCCTGGTGCTTTGCCTATTTTTCGGAACAAATTTGCGACTCTCGCGGGCTGAAAATTGGCCGGCCGTTTCGCTTAAAAATCCAGCTGAAACACCAGGCGAACAGAAGTGGCTAGTAGGTGGCTGATTTTTAAATTTTTCGTTTTGATTTGAACGGCCGACGAAAATTCAAAAATAGCCGTTGCGAAAAATTTAAAATTTTCGTTGCAACAAAGGCAAAATTCGTACCGCGAAAATAATGAAATACCAGGCGAACAGAAATGCATAGAAGGTGGATGATTTCTTTGAAACCCATATAAGTATGCAACACATTTTTTTTTCAATTTTTTCAAAATTTTATTTAAAAAAACCTAAAAATAACGGACAAAAATTTACTAAAATTGCAAATAACTAGGCCATAACTCGGCCATTTAAGGGACTACCATGATGTCCTTTGGTCAGATCGAAGTGCTTGTTGAGCCGTATCGACTGACACCATCGGATCCTGAAAGGTCCTTTGAGAAGCTGAACAAAAGGACATTTTCGCTTAAACAAAAATAGCGAATATCTCGAGAGTCCTTTGGAGGATTACCTTATCCTTTGGTCAGATCAAAGTCCTTGTTGAGCCGCATCGACTGACATTATCAGATCCTGGAAGGTCCTTTGAGAAGCTGAAAAAAGGACATTTTCGCTACAACAAAAATAGCAAATATCTTGAGAGTCCTTTGGAGGACTACCTTATCCTTTGGTCAGATCGAAGTCCTTGTTGAGCCGCATCGATTGACACTATCAGATCCTGGAAGGTCCTTTAGGAAGCTGAAAAAAAGGACATTTTCGCTAAAACAAAAATAGCGAATATCTTTAAAGTCCTTTGGAGGATTACCTTATCCTTTGGTCAGATCGAAGTCCTTGTTGAGCCGCATCGACTGACACTATCTAGATCCTGTAAGGTCCTTTAGGAAGCTTAAAAAAGGACATTTTTGCTTTATTAAAAATAGCGAATATCTCGCGAATCCTTTAAAGGATCAGGATGAAACTAGTGTCAATCGACTCGTCTCTTCAAGGACTATCATCTGTGTAAAGAGTATACCGATAGTCTTGCGGCGAGCTGACTCCTTTTAAAAGAAATTAAAGAAAACACATCGATCGAAAGAGATTGCTTGACATTTAGTTTTATACTTCATTTATTTAGTTTTATTTATTCATTAATTAATTCATTAGTTTTCATTTATTTATGCTTAGACCCTTGATATCCTCAGAAGTGTGTGTGGTGTGGTTTTTCTTTACTCTTTCTTCTTGCTTCATTACTCATTAAATATTCATTTTCATTTTCATGCGTCTTTTGTTCGACTTAATAAATATATATATAATATATATATATATATATATATGTATATATGTGGTATTTGCAATGCGCTTGGTAGCCATATACACACACATATATATATGTATATATATATATATGGTTATATACACATATGTAGTTGTATATAGGCATATATGTATGTAGTCCCATATTATGCCATACAATATATATATATATATATATATATATATATTTATATATATATATGCTTAGTATTTGCTAGGTAGGTTTCTTTATTCTCATTTTTTTTTCTTCTTTTTTGTTTTTGGGGGGGAAAATCTTTAAAAAAAAAAAGTGGTTCTTTTTGTTTTTCAAGAGGAAAATTTGTTCTACAATACTTATTTCTTTTGTTTTTGTTTTTGCTTTAATATTTACTTAGTTTTTTCTTCGTGATATACTACAAATTTGTTAAGTTTGCTTGCTTGTTTTCTTGTTGTTAATAAATATATTTGCTGTTTTTTTTTTTACTGTCGCTGCTGCCGTTTTTGTTTTGTTTTTCTTGTATTTTTAAATTAATTGTGTTTGTTCATTTTTTTTGTTTAATTTTTTGGTTGTTTTTGTTCTTTTTGTTTGTGGCTTTATATTTTATTATATCTCATAAATTCTTGTTGTTGCTAAATTTTGTTGTTGTTAGTTGTAGTTGCAGTTGTGGAGTGCTGTGTGTGGGTGTGGGTGTGTGTGGGGAGTGTGTGTGTGTTATTTGAGAGTGTGTGCAAAACATTTAAATGTTTAATTTATCTCAATTGTTTCCCTGTTTCTTTATTTGCTAAGTATTTTGCTTTTCTTGTTTTTTGTTTTTTTCCTCTTTCTTTTTTTTTTTTTTGTTTGTTTGTGTTTAATATTTATTATTATTATTATTATTTATTATTATTTTATGGCCCTCTAACATAAATATACTAAAATACCATTTTTTTTTTGTGTTTATTTTTGTCGTATTTACATATAAATATTTCTGTTGGTTGTTTTTTGTTTTTTTTTTTTTGTTTTCTGTTCAAGCCATGTTAATTTTTTTTGCTTTAAATTTTTAGTTTAATGTGCACTTTTTTTTGTCTTTTTGTTGCTTTTGAAGCAATTTAATTTTGTTGGTTTTTTTTTTTGTTTGTTTATTTTTTGTTTTTGCTTTCTCTTTTTTATGCTTGCCAAATTCTAATAGGTAACTGACTCCTGCTCTTTTTCAAAATTGTTTTTTTTTGTTTCGTTTTTTTTTTTTTTTTGGTTTGCCAATTAAAAACTCATCGAATGAATGGACAAAAGAAAGGAGAAACACACACAAAAGCAAATGAAAATTGTAAATCAGAAATTAAACATCTATTACACCAATTGGGTTCCTTTAGTTTAGGTTATTTTTTTTTTTTTTGAGAGATGCAACCGTAATGAAACGAAATGTTTTCATCCGTTATTTACAAAGCAACAAAGTGCATGAGAAATGTGTCGCGGTCCATTTCGATCTAAATCGAAATCTAATTTGAAAAGCTCTCGAGAATGCATCGAAAAAAAGAGAGTGAATAGTTTAAGCGTTACTTAACCGATATGCAAGGAACATAAATCAAACCGTAACCGAAACTAGCTAACACCTCATAAGCGCTATCGATATGCATTACGGTTGCATTTCCAAGTGTTTATATATTCATACATATAAGTATATATGTAGATATAATATTATATGTATATATATATATATGTATATATTTATATGGATCATACATCTAGTTAAGTTATGCTTGACATTATCTTTACAACTATTTAGGCTCGAGCGACATTTTTCCACACAGAAAACAAAAAAAGAAAACTACAAATTAGGAAAAAAAAAACATAGACAAATGACATTGCAATATATATATATATATATATAAATATATATGTTCCTTATGGATCCAACTAGGTTACCCTCATGCTTTATAATCTTAGATATATACACACAAAACACTCAAGTTCTCGCCTTTCTTTCTTTAGGCCCAATCGATTTGGCTCTTTCTTTTCTTTCTGACACTTTTCATTTAAGGCTATCTCTTTCTAGTACTTGCGTTTTGTTTAATCTGAAATCTTGCGCTTCCTTTTCTTCTTCTTCTCTTTTTGGCCACATTATGGTTATTTTCCTTTTTGGTTTTGTTTTGTTTTGTTTTTTTTTTGTTTGCAAAAAATTTTTTATTGTAAAAATTTCATTTTTTCATTTGTTAATTTCCGCAAAACTAATTCAGCAATTCTTTTATTTTTCTCTTAATTTCCTTTTATTTTATATTTTTTTTTTTTTGTTTATGTGTATATATATTTTTATTCCACTTTCACACACAACATAAAAAAAAAAAATTAAGGAAAAACGTTGTCTATATTTTTTACTTTGTTTTTGTTTTTTTTTTTTTACAAATATTTTAGGCGATTTTGTTTTTGCAATAAATTCGATAAGCACCAATTCATGAACAGAAATCAAATTAAAAATGGAAAGCACAAAAAACAGAAGTAAGGAAGGAAAATTTGTAACAATTTTCACACAAAATGTTCATTTTCATACTTTTCATTTTTTTTTTCTCTCGTTTTGTGAGTGACTTGCAAATGGACGGAAAATGAATATTTTTGTTGTTGTTTTTTTTTTTTTTTTGAATTGCGAATAGGCTGGCAAACTTGGAAACTCGTTTTCGAACTCGAAACTTTAAATTCCGTTCGATTTGAAAGCTCTAAGGGCTTTTTTGATACGAAAACTAAATATTATCGAAATCGGATTTTTCATTTGCGTTTTCGGTTTAATACTGTTTTTTTTTTTAGTGATTTTTTTAATGCTTAATATTTTCGTTTTGTAAGATTTATTTCGATTTATTTGTTTTGTTGCTTCTGTTGAATCGTCGTTATCTCTTCTCTCTTCTCTTCGTCTGCAGCTTCCACAACTTATAAATAATAACAAATTATTACACAGTTTCATTTAATAATACATATATATATATAAACTCGATCGATCTATGTATATAGCTAAAAGTTATTCAATGACACACGACGCCAAAAAAAAAAAAAAATGAAAAACGAATTCAAACGAAATTCAAATGGAGAAAATAAATTATTTAAATTCAAAACTTAGTCATTAAGCATTATCAATGGATTTTACATGCTATAGGTTTTAGATTTATATTAAATATTTATGTATATTATTTATTTTTATATATATGTATGTATATATATTAAAAAAAAAAAGATATTATTACCTAAAAGCTAAGTTTTGTTTTCTATATATATATATATGTATATAATGATCCATGATTTATGTAATCTGGTTTCTTCTTCTTCTGCTTAACTGATGCGTATGTGTCGAATTCGAAATCGAAATTGAAATCGAAACTCATTCTGAGCGAATAATCGTTGGCTGATCATTCTATTCCCTTTTATCAATTATAGGTTTACTTTCTTTTAGCTTTCTGTATATACATTCATATCGGGTTACATATATATATATATATATATTATCTATGTATATATATATATATCTTTAGTTGTGTGGGACACATTTAAGCGTTTCAAATCGCATTGTTTAAATGTAAAATATCCCATATATATATATATATATATATATATATCTTTCTATATACTTTGTTTTATACATATATATATATATATAGTTTTTGTTTTTGCCATATTTCTTGTTGTTGTTGTTGTTGTTGCTGGTTGTAATTATGACTATGAGACACACATACATAGAAAATGCAATTCTACACCCAAAAAAGCGCTCTTTTGCGTGCAGTTTTTTTTTTTTTTTTTTTTTTTTTTTTGGTGTGTATGTTGTTGTGTCTAATGTTAATGTTTTCTTTCTTTTTCGTTTCTTTTTTGTTTTTTTTTTTGCTTTCTTTCTTTTTTTGTATTTTGTTTAAAACTATGCCAGTCTCAAAAAGCTCGAGTACCACGAACAAAAAAATGTTTCTCTTATGGTTTTTTTCTTCTTTCTTTCTTCTCTCTTTCTTAGTTCAATCTCCACCTTCTTGTATGTGAGTGTGTGATGTGTGTGTGTATGTGTGAGTTTATATTATGACTACCGTATAACTAACACATATACGTTTAGCATAGGTTCTAACGACAAAAAAATTTGATAACATATTCATTTCTTTTAGGCCTATAAATATATATATATATATATCCAGTTATATATATATAATCGTATGTGTATCATATATGTATGTAGAATTGTTCTGTGTGTGTGCTTCAGTGAAGGCTTCGGCTTTGAGGCGGGACTGTACCTTCTTTATGTGTTTATATCAAATCGGAAGTCTTAACTGATCGCACACTTGACTTGGGGGCTTCTCCTATCTCTTTGGGAGCGTGTGGAGTGGGGGGCAAGGGATTTCTCTTCTCTATTTTTAGTTTTCTTTTGCATTATTGTTACTATTTTGTTTACGATTTACTTTTGTGTATATATATATATATATATTATTAGTACAGTTGCCTCCGGAGCAACGCTAATTCTGTTCTGCTTTACGTACTACCTGGTAGTTAATGAAGTTCGAGATGTGTGTGTGTGTGGGGGGGGGGGGAGGGAGGTGTCGGTGTGTGTAGTTTAGACTAAAAGCTAACAGGCAATAGGGATATCGGGCTCGGAATCAATGCCACGTCGCCGCCTGCTAACATTGGGAACACCCGCCGCCCCACCGGTGGCTCCCTTCTTCTTGACAAACTTTATGTTATAGGGATCCTCGGCCAATTCGGGATAGAGCATCACATCGTGTATGTACTCGCCCTCATAGTTGTTGGCATAGCTCTGCTTGAGGATCTCATCGCTCTCCTGTTGCGTCCACTCGAGAATGGTGGTAAGGCCACTGCGGAGGGCCTCCTTCTCCCGATGCCAGGCCTTGCGCACTGCCGTCAGCTTGGCATGATGCATGAGACGCTGCTGCTCCTTGGCCACAGTTGTGCCGTAGCGCAAATTGATAATGGCATGAGCGCCGTGAATTTTCACATCCAGATAGTTGCCCTGCGATGAGGCACCAGAGCCAGATGACGAAAACCCCTCGACGAGGAGGATGACGACGATGACGAGGCAGATGATGGGGATGAGGAGGAAGTGCTGCCCGGCGTACTCTCTCTGGTTATCTCATGGAAAGTGGTATTCATTTGACCCTGCAGACGCTTCAATTGCTGGCGATCCTCGCTGGCCCGCCACGCATCCTCCTTGACAAAGAAGAACGAGTCCTGCTGGGCATTGTGCACCACAAATGTGAAGGGCAGCAGCTTGGAGCGATTAAAGACGCTCGTATAGACATCCCGATAAATGGCATTGGCCGCCGGCACACTCGAAACAATGGCCTGGCCATCGGCTGTGCGGGACACGACAATTCCCTTGCCAAACGGTGGCTCCGTATCCGAGCCTATGCTACGTGGCGAAGGATCCATAACATCGCACTTGAGGGCGGAACGCGGCGGAGCCGATAGCTGCTCAAAGTCGGACATGCGTCGCACATTCAAATGGGCCAGAAAACCGCTCTCCACCGCCATCGTGGGAATATTGTCGAAGGGTCGCCGCATATTTAGGGCTATGGGATTGGTCGGCGGACGTCCCCAGAGTGCCGGTGGCTGCCACAAGTCACGCTCCTTGGCCAACTGGGGCATCAGGTTGCCCACATTGTAGCCCAGCGTGCGCATCCAGCTGGCAAAATCCGCCGGATAGTGACGCTCGTGGCCCACATTAATCGGATCGTTGCCATTGAACCGATAGAGATGCAAACGCGTCGGCGTAATAATACGCTCGGCCACCCACTGCCAGTCAGGCGACATCCATTGACCAATTAACGGATCATAGACCCGTCCATCCCCCATATGGACCAGCGTGGTGACCTGATCCAAAATGCCGCCACAGAAATCGATGGGCAAATACAAATACGGATTCGAGTCGTACACAATGTGACCAAAGGGCGAGCGCATTATCTCTCGTATCCCCTCGCCATACTGATTGAACAGCATCAGCGGAGTGCCGCTCTGATCGGTGGCCACATAGTACTTGTGCCTGTACACCTGGGCATAGATCAGATGACCCACATCGTCGTACGTGAGCGACATTAGCTTGCCGTCGCGCGGCGAGTAGATTTGCGAGACCTCGTAGGGTCGCTGCTGGTTCGTATAGAAGAACTGCGTCACATTGCCAAAGTTATCCTTGCGCGTGGTCAGACGCTTGAGGTGATCGTAGTAGTACCTAACGTCGAAGCGTCCCCGCTTGGAGGCTCGCACCAGCAGACCCTGCGTATTGTAGTGGAAGCGCTCCTCGCGCGCATTCTGGGCCACCAGGCCGCGAGCGTCGTACTTGTACTGCCCCTCGCCGAACTTGACAATGCGATCCTGATTGTTGTACTCCATGGGTATGGTGTTGCCCCGATAGGTTAGCGACAGCAGATTGCCGTTGTCGTCGTAGCGGAAGCCCCACGGCTCCTGGGCCTCCACACCCACCAGCTGACCATCGCAGTCCCAGGTGTAGTTCTTGACATTCGTGTAGCTATTCACTGCCATGTTTCGGGTGTAGGTGCGCGTCTGGGAGATGCGTCCGTGCACACCGTACGAGAACTCCATGCGGAACACCTCCAGCCGATGGATGGCCAGGGCCATGCGTTGCGTCTGGAAGCGTCCGTCCACCGTGCGGGTGAAGCCGGCGGTGCCGTCGTGCAGTTGCGTCTGATTGCGGGCCGGTCGCGAGAACTTGAACTGTCCAATCAGACTGGGTTGTCCGGTCCGCGGATCGTAGGCGAAGGCCTGCGTGGGCAGATTCTGGCCACCAATGCGTCCCTGCAGGGCCACCACTCTCAGCTGGCTGTCGTACTCGTAGCTAAACTTGGCATTGCTCAGTCCCGTCTTGGCCACATAGTCGATGCGCTCCTCCGTGAGCAGCCCGGAGGCGTACTCAAAGTCCCAGCGATACTCCAGCTCGCGCTCGGCATGCGACACGGTGCTGGGCATGCCCGTTATCTCATTGTACTGGAACTCGCTGCGTCCGTCGCCGTGCACCACTTCGGTCAGTTGGCCGGCGGCATTGTAGCGATAGACAATACGGGCTCCATCTCCGGGCAGAATGGTCTGGAGCAGGGCACCGGCATGGCTATAATGCTGCAGATAGGCGCGCGTGCTGCCCGGCGGTGTGTAAGTGCAGCGTATGAAGCCAATGGAGGTCTGCATGCTGAAGCTGTGCCGAGTGCCCGATGGCAGAATGACATGACGCAGGCCGCCGGCCTCATCGTACTGCAGGACGAACTTGCGCTGACTGGCCAAACCGATCTCCGAGACAAGATTCCAGTCGTTGTACACAAACGAGATGATGCCGTCCTGTTGCGAGGTGATCTCCGACAGCAAACCATGCCGATCGTAGCTGTATTTGAGCTCCGCTGGTCCCCAGGCCCAGCCCTCGACGCGATTGAAGCGATCGTAGGTGATGTTCACCGGGAATCCATTTGTCGGATAGTAAGACTTGGGCAGACCCGACTGATCGTAGGCCACTATCAGAATGGGCGTCCTATTGGCATCGTAGAATGTCTCACGGTTCGTGTACTGATCGAACTCCACACCGATCACCCGTGACTGATTGACCCAGATCTCGCGATTGAGCGTCTGCTGGGGATTGCGAACATCGCCCACCAGATTATAGACCGAGTACATCGAATTGGTTAGGCCATCGCCCATGGTGACGCTCTGGTGTGACCACATGGCCAGCATTTCGGCTTCAACGGGCAGAGCGGCCTCCAGCAGGGGATGTCGGGCGACGGCCGAGGCCTCGACAACCACACCATTTGCCCCATGAATGACCAAAGTGTTGTTCGCCTTCAGCTCGGCATCGGCATGGGCCAGTCCCCGCTTCAGGTAGGCGGACCGCACCCCGCCAAGCACCAGCAGCTCATTCGATGTGCCCGCTGTGATGCGTTCGCGCGAGAATAACGATTCGACCGAGGCATGCACGTATACGGTTAAGCCCTTATTGTCCGCCAACTGGGAGGTGATGCGGACAATCTCACCGCTCGGCAGAATCATGCCAGTGACGCGACCGAACTCATCGTACTGATAGATGTACGTCTCGCCGCCCGATGACCGCGAATTCAGCAATCCCGTGTTGCTATCATAGTCGAGTTCGATTTCCTGGCGTCCCTTCTCGCTTAGCTTGGTCATGATGCCAATGCCGTTGATCTGGATCTCCGACTTATGGTCCTGGGTGTTCTCAATTGAGCTAACCACATTGCTGTAGTCCCGCAGGAATTGTATCTTATTGCCCGAGGCATCCGTTACTGTGGAGAGACGGCCGAAACTTGTGTTCTTCGAGTAGAGGAAACTGTAGCGGGTCTTGCCCGAGGTTAAATCCTTGGTGGCCACATGTTGGCCATAACGATTGAATACATAGATCTCGCTAGATGGCGGAAAGGGTATATGGAATTCGCCATTCTCATCGTGTGATGGCAGATAGTGTTCCAGGGCCAGGACATGAAGGGAACCTAAACGAAATGCAAAAGGTAATCATACTTAATAATGACATACAACAAAATTTACTAATTTAAATTTGCAAGCACTAGAAGCATTTCATCTTTACACACAGACACACACACACACACACACAAATTGACACATTTCTTGTAGATGCCGCTTCCCTTAGCCCCAAATAAGTATGCTATGGAAAAAAGTTTGCAATTTCCTTAACTGGTCATTAAATTTATTCGAAAAACGCTTTGGCTTACCCTTCTCCCTACTCTCTCTCTCTCTCTCTCTCTCTCTCCCTCTTTCACTTGGTCGTTGCCATTGTTGACCATTTGCTTAAGTTAAACGCCAACCTACTTGCAGCTGTTTGTTTTTACTCTCCCCCTCCCTTCTTTGCCATGGCTCTTCCCTCTTTCCATTCGTTTTCATCCTCACTAAGAATTTCCTTTTTTTTTTTTTTGGTGCTGCTCTCTCATAAACGTTTTAAGTTTTAAATCACTGCAAGTGCATATACAAAAACAAAATGGCGTAGGTGTCTGTGTGTGTGTGTCTGTGTGTTGGTGTGAGTGTCTTAAGTATTTTTGTGTGCAATTTGCTTTTGTTGCTTCTGCTTCTGCTGCTGCTGCTGGCTGCAGCGGCATTTCATTTTAGTTAGTGTTGAAAATCGCTTTTGGATTTGCATAAATTTGCTTGCTTTGCCGGCTTTGCATTGGCAAACAGACAAACAGAGACGATGACAATGTCGATGGAGGAAGTGTAGAAAGACAAAGAGGCGGACGGATGGGCAGAGAGTAAAACGAATGAGTGGTGTGGTGAGGGGGGGAGGGGTATTTCATGTTCAGAGAGACATTTAATTTTCTAGCAACTCAAAATAGGTAAAAGCAACAACAATTTGTCTCTTAATTGATAATATAACCTGAGAGAGAGACCCTTCAACCACCCGCACAAGTCACTTGACTAGAACGAACTAAAAATAAAATAAAAAATATTTATTATTGTTGTTGTCCTTGGTTGATTTGATTGCGTTACAGTTCATTTACCCGCCAAAGCTAAAGCTAAAGGAGGACGAAGCGAAAGCCATTATGGTCTCATTTGAGAGGAGTTTTCGGGTTCCCACACAATACGGAAAGTATGATGGGGCGGCAATAGGGGCAACGACGAGTCGTGTGGGTGGCAGCAGGAACAGGAACAGGGTCAGGGGACATTGGCAGTGAGCCAGAGACCAAAACGATTGAGCGAATTTCAATGCAATAAATGTGTGACGCTCTGCTGGAGCTTGTATGTATGCCTCTCTCTCTCTCTCTCTCTCTCTCTCTGTATGCCAGTGTAAATGTGTGTGTGGGTAGGCATGTGTGTGTGGGGTGTGTGTGTGGGAGTTGTAATGTAATGTAATGTAATGGTAATGACCCCATAAACTGAACAACTTGTTTGTGCCCAGTCTAAAGGGTTGTGGCCATTGTGTCGCCAGATGTTTGCCATGGTTATTGTTGTTGCTGTTGTTGTTGTTGTTGTTGTTGCTTGGCTCTCGTTTTTGCCAAAGATAGTTGGCATATGTCCAATTCTAAATCAATGGAAATTGAACTTTGTTGCAGCAGCAGCAACAATAGAAGAAAATACAAGGCAAGATTTTCAACATAAATTTCAAATTAAGACAAAAACTGACTATGAACCGAATGGAGTCTGAAACAATATGGAAAGAAAGTCAGCAATATTCTCTAATGCAGTTGGCACATGCACACACACAGACACACACACGCACACATAGACACACACACAGACTTTGGTGAAATCTTTTTTTATAGATTAATTTATTTCTTACTTTGAAATATAGTCAAATCGAGAGATTTGGTTGATATGCATAATTTATCGTCTATACTATAAGGCAGACAAATCATTAGGTATAATTTTTTTTAATCTTTTTTTAAGGTTTGAATCGTTTTTTTTTGCTTAATCTTTGACTACATATATGAAGTATGTTTAATTTATCACTTGGAAAATTAATTTTTGAATTGATTCATCAAAAAAACAAGTGGAAATCGAATTTGAAGCAGAAGATAAAAAGATTTCGTTAAGATTTCTTATAAGCAAAATTACAATTTGGGTTTACTTTTTACTTTCTTTTTTTACTCCTCTCTTTCTCTCTCTCTATGTCTCTCACTCTTTGTCTCTCTCACATTTGACTGGCAGCAATTAATGCAACAATTTGTCACATGGGCAGCACACTTTGTATGAAGCTTATTTACGTTTTGCCGGACAGGACACGCACACCAACACACACACCAACACACACACACAGGCACACTTGATTAATGCATTTCAATGTCTCAATGGGTGTTGAGTTTGGGGGTATTGGGGGTTTGCTTTGCTACTTTGCTTTCAACCAATTCGCCGCGTAGTAGGTAATAAGATTGATTTTCGTCGACCATACTCCATTGGTCGTTCTATTTAACCCGCAGTCAGACTGAGACCGAGACCGAGACCAGGACCCACCCTTGGCTTACCAAAAAAGGGCAATCACTCACACGTGCCTCCCAACGACTCCGTTGCCATTATTCCCGCTTCTGTCTGGGCTCTCTATCTATACTCTCTCTCTCTCTCTCACTCTCTTTCTCTCTCTCTCTCTCTCTCTCTCTCTCTCTTTCTCAATGGCCTGTCGAGTACGACTAAAACTTGATTAATTATAGCCATTGATTTGCTTTCCACGGCTTCTTTTTCATTAATTTCTGTTGCGTTGCCAACACTCACAGACACACACATACACACACACACACACCATGCCACATTCACATCTCCAGCCACATCTACACCAAGATCCATGTCCATCGTTAGCATCGGTTCTCCGTTCGTCGTCGTTGTCGAAAATTTATTAATTACGTTTTTGGTCTTATCAAATTACGCTTTGCTAATGCACTCAAATTTATACCTTTTCCTTTGGTTTTCTTTTCGTTGGTTTTTCTTTTTTTTGTTCTCCCTCCCCTCTCCCCACCGCTCACTTCCTAATTTCCTCTCTCTCTCTCTCTCTCTCTCTCTCCCACATTCTGCTGCGTTTGGTTGTTGTTTGTTGAGCTTTTCCTTTTTTGGTTTTTCCTATTGCTGGCCCACGATAATTTATTGGCGGCCATTTTGTTTTTTGGCCCTTGCTCTTGTCATCATCATCATCATCCACCTGTGTGTGTGTGTGTGTGTGTGTTTGAGTTCTTTTTAAAGGCGTCCTAATTTGTCCTTGTTCGAATTGTAACGGAAATTGCTTTCTCCGACTCAACCTCTCTCCCATTCTCTATGTCCCTCGCTCCCTCTCTCACTCTTACACACACACACACACACACTTCATTGCCTTCGATTGTTGTTGTCATTATTATTATTATTGTATAGTCGAATGTGTGTGTGTGTGTGTGTGTGTGTGTGTGTGTTTATTGTAGTTGCGTTTTGTGTTTTGCAATATGTCGAAAAATTCAACTTCCGCCTTCTATGTGTGTATGTGTGTGTGTGTGTTTTTTTTTTCTTGCCTTCATCCTGCTTTTCTTCTAGCAGTTAACAATTTTCCTTCGTTCTCCTTGTTAACAATAAAGAAACGAAACGAAAAGAAAAGAAAGAGAAAATTTGCCAAAGGAAATGTTCCATTTTCCATGAGTGTGCATGTGTGTGTGTGTGTGTGTGTAAGCCAATTTGTTTTGCAGTTGTCCCACACACACACACAGACACACATACACAAAGATGACAAATTTGTATCAGTTGACAGCTTGGCATAGCAAAAATACCAACAGCAGCAGCTGCAGATGAAGCCAACGAAGCAAATAGAGAGGAAAAACCTACGCACTTTTCTTTCAAGGAAATTCATATGAGTAAAATATGTATATGACCCCAGAACAAAAAGGACATGGGGGACGACTAGAAGGGTAAGGGCCAAAATATTGATTACAAACAACTAACTAGAAACTAGAGAATGGTCAGTAATTCTGGTCAATCAGTTAAGGAATGCCCTCTTACAAGGGGGCGGGGGAGAACTTTGCTTCACTTACCTTGATCGGCCACATTGATGACACCATCCTGGGCTACAGCTATGGCCGATATGGCCTGGAAACGGGCATTCGATGAGAGCAAAGTCTCGGCATTGCTCAGTGTGCCATCGTCATTGAGTGTGGCACCGCCCACACCAGATGCCGTTGTCTTAGCGCCCAGGAGCACTGTTGTGGTGGTAGTTGGCCCAGTGGACATGAGACTGCCGCCGGCCACAATGCCGGCCAATGTGCCAGCTGAGCCTGACGAACCGGCGGCGCCTAGATTACCGCCAGGACAGACACATCCACCGCCGTTAGAGTTAATTCCTCCTGCAGCTCCTCCTCCCATACCATTGCCAGCAGCAGACGCACCCGAACCCGCACCAGTGCCACCACCAGAACCGTTGCCACCCGCCGCCGATGAGCCGGCTGCACTGCCATTATTTCCGTTTCCGCCAGATGGTGTCGTTGGTGTAGTTCCACCATTATTGCGTGTCGGATTCACGGTCGTTGAGTAAGCGCCGCCATTTGCAATCCCCATGCCGCCGCCGCCGCCGCCGACTCCACCGGACGAGGCTGAGGCTGAGCCATTTCCAATTGTACAATCGCACGATTGTGACCTGCGCGAGGGGGAAAGAAACGAAGAGGAGCAAAAAAAAAAAGAAGATGGATGGTTAGATTGAGAGTTAGTTAGTAATAGTAGTAGTCGTAGTTGCAGGAAATGCTTGCCACACCCCAACCTGAAATCCAACCCGACCCGACCTGACCCATCCCAGACCAGACCAGATCCGACCATATCCGACATTCGACTCCTTGGACGCGCGCGTATTTATGATGACATTGTTTGTTCGATAAACATTCTAAAGTAAAATGTACTGCACCTCGTGCTCACCCCTTGGCCACGCCCACACAACAGACAACAGAACAAAAAATACACACACACACACACACGCACATAGAATCTAAAGGAAAGGAAAAAAAAAAATATATATATATTTCTATATAAAGTTGATTTATAGTTTCTGTCTGTGGCGGCCGCTAATTACTTTGCCACGTCTGCCAACCACGCCCATTCAGCAGCAGCAGCACGAGTGGCAATGGCAGCAGGAGTAAGGGTTAAGACCAACACCTGACGCCATTCACATGACCCCACCTCCCCCCCGTACACGCCCGCACACCCCACACCCAGCCATCCCAAAACCAACCCATAACCAACAACGCTTTATATGAGGCCAAAGAATTCTATTAGCTTAAATAAACTGCCGAATTAAGTTGCAAAAATTGTTAGCTCTGGCAAGTGTGTGTGTGTGTGTGTGTGTGAAAATATTCCACATTTATGTTAGCCCTCGCTTCACTCACTCTTTCAGTCAGTCCGTCAGTCAGTCAGTCAGTCAGTCAGTCAGTCAAACTAAGCAAATTAATTGGTTTAGTGTAAAATTTTTCGTGTTGCAAATTGTGAAATATCTCGTATCCTGCGGCGAATAACCAACCAAATTCTCTATACATATAGAGATGCACAATGTGTGTGTGTGTGTCTGTGTGTGTGTGTGTGTGTGTGCAGCATTTTCCATCAGTTTATTTGAAATTATTAAGAACTTTTCATTTTGAAACATTGACCAAATAGCTATCTTCGGTTTGGCAAAGAAAAATTAATTATAAATAAACTCTATTCTTTATTAACAACACTGAAATTGCTTGCCTGATCGACACAATGCGTCGCCATTTTGTTTTCTCTCGTTGCAGTTCTCAACACTGGCTCTGCCGTTGGCCTACTGTGGCGTCTGTATCAATTGTTCTTCTCATTTGCCATTCAGTTGTGTTGCAAATTAAAAAAAAAAACAAAAAGCACACACACGCACACACACACACACACACAAAGAAACACAAAAAACAACAACATAAAAATGAAAAGAATTGAAGCTTTCACTCGCTGCTCTCTCTCTCTCTTTGGGCTGCTGCTGTTGTCCTGCTTTAATCAATGCAAAATGCAAATGGCTTCAGTGCCTCTGTTCCACACACACACACACATATATATATATATATATACTCCAATTCATAGGCCATAAAATCACACAATGCAATTCCCAAATGTCAGAATTCCAATTAATTTTTGGTTACCATTTTTTGGGGATGCTTTAAAAACGGGTTAATAAAGCCAAAACATATACACACACACAGACGCACACTTGCTCTCTCACACACACACACACACAACACATACATATAGAGAGAGAGTCAGTCATTCTAGTGGGTCTCTGGTCTCTGGGTTATTGCCTAGTTTTTCTGCTGTGTTATGACATTTATAGCCATTTTGGTGCATTGCAAAAATTTTCTGCTGCTGTTGCTGAATTTTCATTATTTACGAGTGTATGCGACTGTGTGTGTGTGTGTGTGTGTGTGTGTGTGTGCCGTTAGGAGATATTTTCAAAAATTGGCTGATACCATTTTTGACCAGTTTAAATGCAAATAGCCCTAGAGTTCACTCTAATTGGGTCAAGTATGCGCATAAACAAGTTCTCTTACCATGCCCCCCCCCCCCCCCCCAACGGCCATCATCAGCACTCTCCCTCCCCCCTCCTAAAATCAATATATTGACCGTATAACACATTTCTAACAATTTGCTAATATTATTTTTAGCTCGTTTCCCCTTCAATTGCCACCAATTCCCGGATGATACACTTACCCAGTTCCTTCCTGTTTGCCAGCAAAGTAACGCATATGTCCAGCCGTATTCACGACCCGAATCGAATTGATGCGCCTCGAATCGCTATCGGCAATATAGAGATCACCGAACGGTGAGAAGGCCATGGCCAGAACTGTGCCCAGAACATTATCGGTGGCCGTCTTATTGACGCGACTATCCTGTCCATTGTTGCTGCAGTGCAGCGGAGTGGCCGGCCACAACGCGTATCTTCATGTCCGAGGTGAGGCGCAGGACGAGACGATCGTCAATGAAGTGCAGCGAGCCGTCCAGGGGGCTCAGCGCCAGGCCAGTGGGCCACTGCAGCTGGGCCTGATTGGCCATGAGGGTGCCCGTACAGGGAGCCGGACTCCAGTGATTGTGATGGCCATGATGGCCAATGAGGGTGTGGATGATGCCCTTCGGGTCGACAGCTCGAATGTTGGTGCCGTCGGCAATGTACATGGTGCGATCGGCGGCTATGGCCAAGCCCTTGGGATGCGAGAGACGGGCCTGCAGAGCGGGTCCCGAGTCGCCGCAGTTGCCCTCGTCGCCGGGTATGCAACGCTGGCCACTGCCCACCACCGGCTCGCTATTAATGCTCGGATCCTTGACCTTCTCCAGGCGCAGCAGTCGCAGTATCTGATGACGCTCCGGATCGGAGATATACAAGTGTCCGTCGGCCGGCGACACGGCCAGATAATACTGATACGAGACCTGGGTGGCACTCAGCTGGAGAATGGTAAAGACCTTGCCGTCGGGCGTGATGCGACGCACCAGATTGAAGTCACCGACATAGAGGACTGCCATCGGGTCCGGTGGCCAGGGCAATGGGGGTCAGCAGTTTGGCATCCTTGGCCACGCCATTACAATAGTCCGGACAGTTGAGAGGTCGCTGCAGTCCAGTGCCCATTACCACTTTGACGGTGCGTGGATATTCCTTCATGTGAAGTGTGCTGCCGTCGCCCTTCTGCAGTATGCCCTCGTGGAAATTGTAATGGTGATGAATGTCCAGGCCCCAGCCGCCAATGTCGGAGATATCCACATCGTAGCCCTGCAATTTGGCCGTCTGGGTAATCCAGACCGGCTGCTGGCACGTCGAGTGCTGATAGCCCACCGAAATGCGGGCAATGGTCACTCCGTAGACCTTCTGGCGGTACACGTTGCGTTTGTTCCACGCGAACGTGTGCACCAGATTCGGATCCGCCTCATAGGTCTTCACATGCAGGGCTCCCTCGATTTCGACGCCCACATGGACATGGGTCAGGGTCGTGGGTATGGTTTCGGAGGTCAGACGCATGCGTACAATGCTCAAATAGCCAGAGGCCTGAGATGATTGATATGTCAGATGGAGATCGGATCCGGGAATTTGTATTGATTCTTGAACAATCTGTAAAAAAAAAGGGTCAAAAGGAAACAATGAATGATAAGTGTTGGCGGGAAAAGTGGGAAAAGTGTTGGTAAATGGCTTAAAAAAAAAACTAGCTAAAGTGGCAAGAGATATTCTAGCCATTCTCTTGCATTGCGGTTAATGCCAGTTGATGGCGTATAAAGAAGAGTGGGGGACAACTCGGACCACAGTTGGACATTTCGATTGTGGCAATTAAATGTAATACACCTGGCAGTACTCCACCTTTCACCTTCCACCTTTCGCCACTTGCCACTTGCCCACAAGTCTTGGGTCTTGTTGGCTGTCTTTTGCCCAGAATTAATGCCTCTTGGCCTGGCCTCAGATGCAAAGTTGCGTATATATAATGTCATTAGGGCGGAACTTTAAATGAGCGAAAAGGTAAAGCGAGGGAATAGCGAATGGCGAATGGAGTGGGGTGGGGTGGAATAAAACTAAACTATAACCAGCCATGAACAAGTCGTCCAGCTGGTACCTGCTACTAATTAAGAAAAGAAGAAGGGCCACAAAGGGTACTTCATTTTGTAGTTAGTTGTACTTAGTTTTGCCCACTCACCTGTGTCTCGGCAAAGATAACCCGCTTGCCGGGCATGGCGCCAACGCCATTTGGCATCCATGTGCTGATCAATTGGGGCTTGAGCTTCTCGTGATCATGATCCATGCACACTTTGCTGGCATCGTTGGCCTCATCCGCCGTGTGATAGTGTATCGAATTGAGGAATGTCAGAGCCGGATTCAATGGGGCAACTCTGCGAAAGAGATTGAGATTTGAGGAAATTCAGAGCATGGAGTTCGTTCGTCTGGGACTTACTTGATATTTCGACTTGTTGTCTCATCATCGTCGCTCAGTTGCATTTGGACTGGCGGCAGGACGACAATGCGATTCCATGGCACAAAAACGGTTCGGGTCAGTGGACGGAATGGAGAACGCTGGAACTGGAGGGTCACGGCTCCGCCGCCATTTACCAGGACATCAAACCTGTCGATGGCAGACAGGCCAGGCACAGGAGAACGAGCGAACAATGGATGAAAAGGAAGGAAACGAAATTAGTAGATAACAAAAAACAAAATGCAAATTAATATTTTAATGAACCTGAATTTCGGTATATATATAAAAATATATATGTATGTATATCCAGATAATACCTCAATTGTTTTGTTAGAAATTGAAAAACTTTACGATTTTTCTTCCGTTTTACTTTCCGTTTTTTTTTTTTTGTGTTTTTTTTTTTTTGTTTCTTTCAACTTTGGTGCACAACAACAACAAGAGACTATGGCGGTGGTGAGAAGTGGTGGGGGTGGGGGTGGGGAGGTGTAACAACTGCCATAAGTTAAGCGACCCAAAAGCGTGGAAATTCAACCTACCTCCCCCCTACCACCCCCCTTTTGTTTACTGTCTCTTTCTCATGCGTTAGCCGCATTAAATATAATGATGGCGATTGGCGCCCCTCACCGCCCCGCCCCGTACGCTTTGCTGGCCTTATCCCACCAATTATTACGAGTATTGCGCATTGCAGTCAGTGGGAAAAAGTTGCGAAAAACTTCTTCTTCGTCCACCCTCCCCCCTCACCAACCCCCCCACACAGACACCGACAAGAGGAACAAGAGAGCAGCAAAAGAAAAAGAGGAAGAAGCTGTTGCAAAACAAAAGGCCAAAACAACAACAAAGACCAAGTCGCTCAGCTAAAGCTAAAGAAATGGTAAAACTTTTGCTTTTGAAATATTTAATTAATGCGATTTTTAATTGTGTTTGTGCGTGAACGGGAGAGAGAGCGCGAGAGAGAGAGAGAGAGAGGGTGAGAGAGAAGACTGGAAGATAGAAAGATTCTGGGGAATTTACCTTTACCTTGACTACAATTTCGAGAGAAAAGAAAAACACATTGCAAATTGCTGCAATAGGTACTCAAAACGACTTTGAGTAGTTAGATGGATCATCCAGATGATTCCTTTTGATGCCAATCGTGAGGAATCCTCTTAAAGAGAGAGCTAAAAAGTAGCATACTTTCAGGAGTCAAAATTATTTCCAGTGAATGTTGAGTGTTGAGTTTTTTGGCTGATTTACTGAATCATTAATGGCCAATCGAAAGGTAACATGCAATAAAAGGCGAAATATTGAGTCCTAATATACCCTGGCTTCTCCTTTTAAAGGGTAATGCAAGCCAGGGGAAAACTTCATATCCAAGAAAATGTAGTTAACTCTTTTTAATTCTCTTATTACAGGAAAATAAAGTAAAAGTTCAAGTACAGTTGTGCTCAAATAGAGTAAAGCAAACATTCAGCAACAACAACAATACCATTGAAGAATGAAAAATAAATGCAATTGAACTTTCTAGTAATTAAAAACTATTCTCATTTAATAATGAAACATTTAATTTCATTTGTACAATAAACAACAATAAAGCCACAAAGCCAAGCCTTTTATTGTTTTTATGCACCATATTACCCATAAATATATCGCCAAAGGAGAGAATGACAGGGAGAAAGAGAGAACGCGAGGATGAAGAGTCAACACAAAAAATTGTATGCTATAAAATTTGTGTTACAAATTTCAGTTACAATTTCTGCTACTAATTAAATTTTACTGATTTACTTAATTTACCTTTTTTGTTTTTGTTTTTTTTTTTTTTTTTTCAACCACAAATACACTTGGCGAAATTTCTGTTTCTTTTTTATTGTGCATATGGGAATGGGAATATGGAAAAAGTATTGAAAAGTATCGAAAATAGCAAGGGGAAAAGTTGTTGGACAATCGTTGAAGATGTTTAGAAAGATTTGTGCAACAAATTTCCTCTTCAAGTGTAGAAATCATTAAGAGAGCAGCGAATATTCCATTTATATTTCATATCCTAATTGAATTGGTTATTATGTAACTGAAGCGGCTTTGGGTGGTGCGTCAGGCGAGTGGGTGGGACTGCTGGTTGGGTGAATAGGTTATTCAAGCTAAAGATGGAGATGAAATTGAAATTGAGGTTGGCATTGAGCAAAGGCAACAAACCGCACTAAGAAAAACACTCATGGAATACAAGTAAACTCTAATAATAATAATAATAATAATAATAATAATAATAATAATACTTGTAGCCACATAAATACACGCACACTCACACACACACACACACCACATACACGTACACGTACGTACGTATGTATGGTGTGCATCTATGTAATAAAAAATGCCAACAATAATCCCCTGCAGCACAATATAATGACTTTTATTACCTTTATTACTATGACAACAACAGCAGCAGCAGCAGCAGCAGCAACAGCAGCTACAACAACAACAACAGCAACAGCTGAAACACCAACAACAACAACAGCAACAACAAAACACAAACAAACAATGCATGTCAGACAAGGCGAAAGAGCAAAAGCGAAAATAAAGAAATGGCAAATGGCAACTTGCGACCGACCACACACACACACACACACACACAACCAGCAACAATTGTCGCTGCATATGTACCTATTATGTGGTGTGTGTGCGTAGCAAGAAGGAAGCTAATAAAAGCATACAAAATGAAATAAACATTATAAATACAAAACCATAAATCTTGCGCTCTTTTGCACACACCAAAAAATTATAGAAGAAGAAGAGCGAGAGGCAAAGAGAAGGTAAGCAGAAGAGCCAACCCAGCAAACATTTTTACAATCCATCAACACATCATAAGATATTTAAAGTGCTTGCAATTCGTAAACTTAAATCTAGGTTTCAAATTGATCGATTGATTCGATATTGAATTGATTATCTAGGCTAAAACTAGATAAACTTTTGAGAATGGCAATTAATCGAAAGCAAAGTTATCGAAAAATATGTTTGCTGGGTAAACAAAAATGTGTGCGGAAATACAATATGGAGAGAAAAGGTCGAGCTAAGAAAAAGGTAACAAACCTAAACAGGTACACTCACACACACACACACACACACACACACATAAATGTGACCCATTAGGAGAACCAACACAACAACGCGACTAAGCGCTTCCCCTTATGCTCTGAGCCTTCTCTCTGGCTTCTTCTTCGACTTCCATGAATTGAACTAAACTCTTTGATTTACATGAAAAATAAAGGAAATCTAAACGATTGATTAATTGAAAGAATTTGATTTTAAAATAAACATTACTAACTTCATTTAATACCATTCATGGGTTGGTGTCCTTTCTTTTATATGTAGCTACATATATAGAATTTCGATATGCAATATTATTCTCTGAATATCACAATTCTCTTTCACTTAAGCTGGAACTTAAATTTTTCTCTTGGCCCACACAGAGGGCCCAGAGCAGGCCAGCAAACTGTTGACAATGTCAACTCATATATAGAGCTAAAAATAATGTGGCTATAAACAGGACTTATGGCACACACACACACACACACACAAAGACTTAAAATGAAAGAGAAAGAGAGAGAGAAAAGAAACTTAAAAGTCCTGCAGAAGTAAAAGGAAGAACGGCAAAATAAAAATACATAAATAAAAACTGCAAAATTTATGTTTTCCTCCCTAAAATAACGAATGAGAAATAGAGGAAAAGCAAAACAAGGGAATTGGCCAGAGGGGAATGGACTTAGGTAGATGATGGGAAGGGGGAAATGGGGAGGGAATAAATAAAAAGGTAATAGAGGATTGGAATTGGGATTGGACTTGGCGATATTGGCCTACTACATACTACGACTATCATCATTTACTTGGCCAGTGGGCTAATGAGAAATAATGGTACCGACCCAAAAGGGGAGAAGTGTGTGTGTGGGGGGGGAACGAAATATAGGGAGAGCTAAGCGGATGGCAGGTAGTAGTGGGTGGTTAGATGGCTCTAGTTATGGCAAAATGTAATCATCAAAAATGCCACGAGACAATCTTTATATTCCTCTTTACTCTCATCTCCTCTTTGCCCTGAGCTTTTTGTTTGTGCCAGATTGAAATAAACAAAGCCAAAACGAGTACCTATGTGTGTGTGTGTGTGTGTCGATGTGTCTGTGTGTGTGTGTGTGTGTGTGTGTGCAAGTAAGTAAACACAAATAATCATCAGACAGTTGGAGTTCTGTCCATTTTGTCTGTCCGTCTGTTGCACAGATTTTATTTGTGTGTCTTTGTGCCTGGCCATAATAAAATCAGCTATGAGGCAAACAGGGTGCGAAATGTTTATTTAAATTGGCCAACACACACACACACACACACACACACAAATGAAGAGCAAAAGAGAGAGAGAGAGCTAGAGGACGAAAAGAAAATGTTAGAATAACAACAACAAGTAGAACAATGGCAAAGATGAAAAAGGAAATCCTTTTCGTTTTTCCAACCTCTCTTCCTTTCTCGCTCTCCTTTTCTCCTCTCTCTTTCTCTATTGCTCTGTCTCTTGCTCTATTTTTGTTCTTTTTGGTCAAAAACAACTGCAAAAATATTTATATTAGATATATTGGATTGTGGCTAACCAACCCACTGTCCACATCATCTGTCCCCCTTCTGGGCCCCTTTACTCTCTCTCTCTCTCTCTCATCAACATTCAATTTCAATTTAAGCTTTAAATTCCCTTTCAAATAACAAAATGATATGCCGCAAGCTAAGCAAACATCGAGCATAACCGACACTTAATATACCCCATCATAACAGTCAGCTAAGAAAAATTCACAACCAATCCAATCCATGTTTCTTTGGCCAAGCCATTAGCTTTGAAATAAATCTCACAATCTCACTATACTCTAAGCTAAAGTTCCTGAATAGTCGTGAATGTCTGTGAGTGTAGTTTTCCCTTTCTTTTTTTTTTTGGAGATGTCAAAGCTGAAGGACCAAACCAAACATTGCCTTCTAATTAGGCTAACCACTCGGTGAAAACTTGCCGGCTGCAACATCAAAGTCAAGACATTTAATTAAAAAGTGATAATTTGTGCTTTTGTATGCTCTAACCAAGAAGGGGTATATACGACCATAGCACTCATTTGGCTCAATCTCAGTAAGAGTTCGCAATATCTGGCAAACGATGAAGGGTATTGAACTAACGACTTTCGTTCGGCTTAGCTTATCCTTGTAGAAGAATATGCAAGTTTCTTATCCTTTCTGGGTTCGCCTTCTGCTTCAAATGAATTTAATCAACGGTAAAAGAACTTTGGGGAAAAAAACACAAGAAAATACAACAAAAAACCAAGCTGACAAATTATGGAAAATTACTCATACGTAAGTAATTTAATTTGCAAGACAAAAGCTAGCACTAATCAGAGAGAGAGAGAGAGAGAGAGAGGGAGGCCGCCCATCTTAACCGAAATTCAGGTTAAACTTAAATAAATATTGAAACTAGAAAAATACTTACCATCCTCCTTGGCGGGTTAGAGTGAAGCCGAAGCGGGAATCACGATCCACCGAGACTCGTATGCCGACAATTCCCAATCCTTGGGGTGTAATCACCTGGCCACGCATTACCGAAACGCGACTGTTTCCGATCCATTCCGGTTCGCCAAAGGGAAAAGTTAATGATGATTTTCATTTTTTGTTTTTTTTTGTATTTGTTTATGTTGATTGTAAAAGAGAAAATAATCTTGTTAGTTACTTGGCGTAAAAAAGGGGAGCTTAATAATTGTTTATAATTTTTTTTTCTCTTTTTTTTTTTGAAATTATAATATTTAAAGAAGAATAAGTAAAAACATAGAGTATCTGAAGGTTGAGAGTTGTTTTGCTTTTTTTTTTATCTCTCTCTGTTTTTTTTTTATATGTATTAAATCAAAGTCATAAAATAAGAAAGAGTAGAATTTGTTTCGGTTCGATTCGATGCGAAACGATTCGCTTTGTATACGATGGAAATGAAATTATGCAATAAATTGTAAGAAATATCTCATAATAATAGAGGTATATAGAAGTATATATGTAGATGTATGTAATGTATAAATTGGTAATAATCTTGCATATATATATATATATGTATATAGATATAAGTAGATGTTGTTGTTGCGTTCTGTTCGAGTATTGTATGGAAAATGAGCGATGACTGAGGAATGAGGCTGTTGTCTTTTTTTTTTTTCTTGGGTGTGGGTAAAAACTAAATTGAATTCGATTCTCGATAATTATTAGATTTATGTATGTATGTACAGTAATCGAGAGTATTATAAAATGCAGAATCATGTGCAGGTGCAAGAAAATGGGGTGGGGGAGGGGCAGGGGGAAAGAGAAGAGTGAGAAGAGTTTGAAGAGAAATGGAGGAACTTAATTCTCAATTTCTCTCGGTTTTTGGTCAAAAAATAATCGGGGTTTATTTATGAATGTGCATGTATGATTGGGATATCGTTGTTATCGATAGGCATATCGATAACATTGCAACTGTTGTTGTTAACTAAAGAAACAAGCTCTGAAACTCAAGTTTGCCAATAAAAAAATAAAGAACAAATTTCGATAATCAATCGATAACTTAACGCATGGCGATAACTTATCGTTTGAATTGTTAAGTAATCGTGCATGCAATATATGAGTGAAAATCTATATATATGAATGTCGATAAACTATTAAGAGAAAAATTGATATAAAATCTAATAAAAGTTTTTTGTTCTTTTGCATTTTTTTGTTTTTGTATCGTTCGATTGGAACGAAACGAAACGAAACCAAAGAGTTTTAGATATAAAAACAGGAAAATAAACAAGACTCAAATCTCTTAAATAGTAAATCGTATTTGGTTTTTTTTTTTTAAATATGTTTATATAGTTTCTATATAAGTAGAGAGAAAGAGAGCAAAATTTCATAATTATACAATAATCGAGATATATGTATATATATATGTATAGAGAAATTAATCAATTAAACGATAAGCATAATTCACTGATGATGTATTCATTATCAAGATCTTTTATATATATGTATACATATATCTAAGATATCTATGTATATATGTATAGAAGATTTCAATAATTGAAAATATAGAATAGAATAAAAAGCAGTTGGCACTTGGAGTTTTCTTCGATTTTTCCATCGTTTCCTCTACATATTTGCGAATGTGATATTTTTCACAGCTGAAGGGCAGAGGCAAAGATAATGTCTGCTTTGCCTATCTTCCTTCTTCTGCTTCTTCTTCCCCGTTGGCCTTCGTCTGTTGTATTGGGTTCTTTTTGTTGTGTCTTTGTTTGTTTTCTCTTTTTTTTTTTTTGGCCCTGATATCGAATACTTTTTCTATTGACCCAAAAAATAATTTCCATTTAATGAGGAAAATCTATGGCAAACGCCTCGCAAAATTTGACAATTGAATGAACCAATATCCGATTTCAAGTTTATGTTTATTTTTTGCCGCCAATTTATGAGCTTTATGCAATAAATATTTTTATAAATTTCCAAGAACATACACACGTACACACACACACACACACACAACGGAGGTGTGGAAAAGGGCGAAGGGGAAAGGAGATTGTGAATGAAAAGGAAAAAAAAGCCTTGAAAGAAATTGCCGTAATAAACTTGCCAAGGATATTTGGAATGAAGCAAACGAGAATGAGGCTAAGAAGAAGGAGGAGCAGGAGAAGAGAGGAGAGAAGAGAAGAGAAAGAGAGACAAAATGTAAGCAATGTTTGCACTAATTACTTGGGAGAAGAAGCCAACTTCCACTTTTACCTGCAGTTCATCTCAGCAATCCCCTAACCAACTAACCATCCTCAACATCATCCTCATCCATCTGCTCCTCCACCTCCTCATCATCATCATCATCCCTGCCCTGCCCTACCATCATCATGTCCAAATGCATTCAGTCAGTAGTTTGGCCTCTGGGGAACTTTTTCCAGCTTGCGGAAACTCTCAAAAAACATTTTCAACTTCTCAAGTGTTGCAATTTCTCTCCTCCAAAGGGGAGGCGGGGTTACTGGGTGGTTAGAGAGGGAGAGTAAATATATATAAGAACACATTAGGTACGCACACATACATACATACATACATATGTGCATATTGGGTCACCTTTATGTATGTGTGTATGTGTGTGTGTGCGTGCGTAGTGTGTGGGTGTGTGTGTGTGGCCTCGCTGCTGCTTGGGATTTGGAGTAGTCCCGGCTAGTTTGGTTGGTTGCCCACTTCACAGTGGACTTCTAATGCAATTGACCGAAGCAAATGCCCATGCCCATGCCAGTTCCCATGTACTTGTCCAGAATGTGAACCTCATTTGCCAACCTTTTTTTCTATTTGCCCCTCCCCTTTTCCCTTCTTCATCTTCTTGACTAGCCACTTGTCGAGCCGAGCCGAGCCGCGCCTCATTCGTCGTTCGTCACTCCCCTACTCGTTGCTTATTTTTGCCGCTTCAATTCGACTCAATGAAGCAAAATTTTATTGAAATCAAACCGAAAAGCAAATTGCATGTGTATAAGTGTCTGTGTGTCTCCGTCTCTATATATATATATGTGTGGTGTGTGTGTGTGTATGCCAATTCTTTGAAGTGGTGAGTGCCATGATTTTTATTCGAATTTGATTCGTTTCGTTTCATTTATTATTATTTGATTTATTTTTACTGCAAGCAGTGCTAGACTAAGAAAGGTCCTTCCAACCCATCATCATCATCATCGTCTGATGGCCTTTTCTTCTTCTTCGTCTGTTCTGGCCTTTCGCTTCGTCTTGTTGTCCGAAAGTAAATTACTCATACGCCCCGAAATGTCTTAAGTTTATTTTGCAATTCGCTTTGATTTTCTTGCATACTTTATTTCATATTATGTGAAGGTGTGCGAAAAAGGATTCACTCAAAAGGGCCAGATGGTCCAAACAGACAGAGAGAGAGAGAGAGAGAGAAAGAGAGAACAAGACTTGGCAAAAAGTTATTCAAGTTGACGAGCAGCGGCCAAAAACTTGTGGCAAAAGAACTTTGAATAAATATGAATAAAAATTCGTATTACAGCAAATATTCTAAAACTGAAGTAGAAAGCCGACTTTAAGATATCGGAAATATTAGAATATTTAACAAACAGTTAAGACAAACTTGGCTTAAAGAAGAAGGTGGCTAAAACTATTAAATCGAAGATGAAATATGCAGAATTTGGCAAGGCTTCAGATGATATTTATTTCTCTCAGTTGGTTGGACTGAATGAATTCTCACACACAATCACACACACACGCACACACACACACACACACAAACAATTTGGCTCATCATCATTCATTAGCAATCTTTTCAATCTTCATCATTGTCGATGGGCACTCAAAAATTATGACATAATAAAGGCATTTAGCAAAAGACGAAACGAAAAGAGAATTGAAAAGCGGAAAAATAAGAAGAAGAGAGAGAGAAAAAAGAGACAGGATGGGAAAAAGGGATAGATTGCTGCATGGGAAAATTGTTCAATCATTTGAGAAGACGCAAAAGCAATCTCGGAAATTGCTTCAATGAGAAGCCTGAACAATGTGAAGTGAAAGCAAATGCCACAAAATTTCTAATCTTGTTCCAGCTTTCTCTACTTTCTTCTATTACTTTCCCAAGCACGCTCCTCCATCGTTCCACTGCTTCATCGTTCTCTGGCGTATTCTTTGGCCGTGCGCCTCTTGACTAATCGCCATTGCAGCGAATGAGCAATAAAAGCAACGTAAATTGGTGGGGGTGAGTGGCGGGGGGGTGCGAGGTGAAACGAGGTGTTTTGTCGCCCCTGCACCTTTTGTGTCAAAAGTGCACTTCCATTATTAGCGCATTGTGCGGCATTTGCGAGGACAAGAAGGACGAAAAGAAAAACCCGGAGAAGCAGCAACATTGGGGGAAACGAAATATGAGAAGCTCGCGCATAAAAGGGAAATGCATTTAATTTCTTTTCTTTTTCAACACACACCTACACACACACACACAACAGGGGAGTGGGTCAAAGAGGGGGGGAGGGGCCGCAGTGAAGTGTAGTTGGAGGAGTTAAGAACTGATGCCGGGTAGCTATAGGATTTTGTGGCCATCATAAAGCGACTTGCCGCCATTCACCCCGTCACAACTTCTCAAATTCTCTTTCTCCTTCTTAGCCTTAGCCTTATTCTCGACCTGCCACCGTTGCTTTGCCCTTCTTCTTGTCCTGGGTGCTGGTCCTGGGATTTGGGTTACCACGCGACACACAAAGTGGCAGCATTGTCGACATCTTCTCATCATAAAAATTGAGCACGACTTAGTTGACTTTTGTGCATACAAAGGGACACCCAGACCGACATTATTCGCCCCCTCTGCTCAGCCCCCCCCCCCCCACCAAAACACACACACACACACACACACAGAAAGAGAGTGAGAGAAAGAGAGAGAGAGAGTGAGGGGAAGAAAAAGGATATAATTTTAATTTGGCTTTATTTTCATGACGCCCACGACGATGCAATGCGCCCGAAAGAAGCCCCAACAAAAAACAAAGCCAAAACCTGCAGGCCATAAGGGCACACACACACACACACACACACACACACACACACACACAGAGAGAGAAAGGGGAGCAGCGTGTTAGGACAGAGGAAGGCCGAAAGGGAAATGGCATAGGAGCTTTATGTTCATTTAGCCTGAAACAGTTTTTGAAACATTTTTCAGCAACGACGACGACGACGACGGAGATGACGACGGAGACGCCACACTTTTCTTTTACGCTTTTGTAACCACGATAAATGTGCTTTATGTAGCGAGAGCTCAGAATAAAAGAGCCAAAGAGCGAGAGAGTGAGGGGAGAGGGGGGAAAGGGGAATAGACTGGCGTGCGTGTGTGTGTGTGTGTAGTACGCCTGATGAAATGTTTCCTGCACTTTTCGCCATTTTCTTTTTTGCATCTCTCTCCCTCTCTCTCTCTCCTCTCTCTCACTCTCTCGTGCCTTTTTCATTACAGGCGTGCAAAGAAAAGAGGCAACAAAATAGAAAAAGGCAAAAAAAATGCAGCCACATAAAGACGAGAGTTCCGATAAAAAGATATGGCACAATGGGTTAAGAAATTGTATTTAAAACTAACCATTAAAAACAAGTGAGAAATGCCAATGAAAGTGAAAGGTATTAGAAGCCTAAAATTAGATCAAATGAGGTGGACGATTCTCTCGAAGGATCTTTTATGCTTCTGTTTGGGCCCGATCACTTCCTTCATGCATCCTTTGACTGATATTAACTCCAACCAGTGGCCAACGTCACATGATAAATAAATAAAGCAGCTGCAGGCTGAAATGAGTTACCAGAAGCTGCTACGAGTGTGGGGGGGGGGGGGGTGAGAGACGTGACAAAGGGGGAGTAAGCTAGATAAACAAAAAAAAAAAAACGAGCGTTGGCCAAATGGGTTACTATAGCCACAACAGAGAAGGACAGACAGAGAGAGAGAGACAGATTCGGTTCCAGTTTCATGTATAGAAAAGTTTGAATAGAATTTTTAAGTTTGCCATTTACCAACACTCACACACCCACACACACACATACAGCGCATCGTCTGATAGAAGCGAGAGAAAGCCAAAGAATGAAAAGAAAGAAAAGAAAACCTTTAGTAGCGTGTAATTTGCACTTTGTAAATTTGCATAAAAGCTGCAGAGAGCAAAAAAGAAAAAAGAAAAAAAAAAAAAATACCTAGGGATGTTGCCTTTGATAAGGAGGTGAAGGCGCCCGACAGCCGGACAATGAGACAGCCAGACAGCCCAACTGACTGGCATAAGTCCAAGATAGAGACGATATGTAAATGCCATTCCATCGTGTGTCGTCGCTTTAACTAGGAAACATAGGTAGGTGGCTCTAATGGGTGTGCGAGTGTGGGGGTGTGGGGTAAGTAAGTAGCAAGCCCCTGCATAAAATGCCATTCATTGGCTCCACCAAACATTTCTCCATTTAGTTAGCTAGCAGCTTTTTGGCTTCTGCTTTTTCTTTTTTGAGATTAGTTGGCTTAGTTTTTTTTTTTTCAGATTGCCGAATGGCCAATTTCTTTGCATAAGGATTATGCTGATCGTGAAGAGATCAAACTGAAGTGTATCTCTAGAGTTCTCTCGCTGTCCATCTCTTTCCATTAGCATTTATGATGCATTTTTGGTCGCTAATTTTTTTTTTTTTTTGGCGCTTGCTGTGTTTTTTTCATTTCCGTGACCAATGATTATCGATAACATTTATCCCACCAGTTTAGTTCTCGCTATGCTCGCTATTTTTGTTTTTTTTTTTTTTTTTTTGCCACAATGAAAACAGTTTCATCATCAAGTTTACCGCAACATGGCAACATGCAACTAACAAATCGCCAAAGCCATGGGCAGAAATCCACCCAAAGAATTCGCCCAACAATCGCAACGGGCAAGAGGGGAGAGAGATAGAGAAAGGGAAGAGAGAGAGAGAGAGCTTATACATTTTATAGTTTCATTTCATATATGAAAAGCCATTAGGGAACCAGGCAAGAATTGCCCAGCCCAGCCTGGAGCAGAATGAAGCAGACTGGACCGAATCGTATCGAAACGAAACGAAACGAAACGAAATGAGTTGCCTACAAATGCAACAACAATTTAAACTTTTTGAATGCAACAACAAGATATAGATATGAATATAGGTAGGTAATATATGTATATATATATATATAGACGTACATATGATATGGCCAGGAGGCCATTACAAATTTTGTGCTGATGGAATTAGCGCCCTCTCGCTTTAGCCCATGCCCATAAATATTTTCTATCTAATCTCACATAAAAGTAATTACTTTCAGCTGCCGTTGTTGCTATCGAAAAATATTAAATTATATTGAGTGCACACACACACACACACATACACACAAACACAGTTAGGTCTGGCAGGATCAAGAGCTATAGAGGAGAAGGCCGCCGTCCGTCGTGTCCGCCGTCGACCGCAGACTATAACTGCAGAAAAAAATATACAAAAAAAAAAATTAAATGGTAGAAGCAAAACTATGGCTTCACATATGTAGCTCCTTCCCCCCCCCCCCCCTAATACCCTTTCCCAACGTTCTTCCCTTGCAATCCTTCGACAGTGTTCCCTCTTTCCATTATCCTTTTTACGTGCGGCACACACACACACACACAACTCACTCTCTCTCTCGCTGTCTCTGTCTCTTTCGTTCTTCCGCTGTGTTTGGCCCCAATGTTTCCTTTGACTCGTCGACATGTTTCTTTTTCATTTTAAGGTTCTCCTCCATTTTTTTTCACCACGTTTTTGTTTTCATTTTTGGTTTTTTTTTATTTTCATGTTTTTTCCTGCAACTGCAGCATAAATTCCGCGAATTTCTCGCCGGGTTTTGCCATTTAGTTTGAAGAAGAGAGAGAGAGCGAGAGAGAGAGAGAGCGAGAGAGCGAGAGAGAGAGAGAGAGAGGAGAAAGAGAGGCAGCAATTCAGTGTTGGACTGCGCTTCATAATGCATGCTAGTCCTTATTGCCCATATTTGGAATGGGGGAAAAAAAACTATCTCGTTGTGGCAATCTTTTTCTTAAATGAAATCGTTCGAATTTTCTTCTTTTTTTTTAACCACTGGCAATTTTTTTTTTCTTTTTGCCATCAAGTCTCGACAAATCTCAATTATACTTAAATATGATGCACGATCACAAAGGAAAAGCATATTAGAAGTCTTGCCAGTGTTGGAAAAATATCTATGCAAATTTCATAGTCTTGCCAGTGTTGGGAAATGACTATATAAAGCTGCAGAATGCAATTTTCCACTTCATTTCTTGCCTGGCATTAGAACAACAAAATATTACACTTAAAGCCAGCGCTAATCAAGTTGAGCAATTGTCTAAAACTATTTGCTAGATCAAAAATCTAGCGCTAAGAGCTCTAAATCACATCCATCAACTTAATTAAGATCATTCACTCAAGCAAAAGATCAAAGATCGCGTAAAGTTTGCTCTACGAAATCCGATCCAATCTGAAAATCTTATTCATCAACAGATTAAAATGGCCCCCTTTTTTTAAGCAGCTCCATTCAAATGAACGGGAAAGATGTACTTGACATTAAAGCGGCAGCTTGGGGGGCGGATGGAGGAGGCAGGAGACACTAATCAGTTAAGTCAAGGACAAAAACCAGACGCAGAGAGCAAAAAAAACAAGAAAAAGGGAAAATAAAGAAGAAAACAGACAAATTTATGTGGAAAGGAAGGGAGGAGCAGCAAGGGAAAAAGATTCGCAATGGGCAACAAAAAAAAAAAAGGCAACCACTTAACGGGTAACTAACCACACCTAACCACACAGCCAGTTTCCAGGCCAGGACAACAGCGAGAAAAAAAAATGAAAAGGACGCGGCCAGGATTCTTGCCAGACAAAAGAGTGTCCTAAAGGCACACAACACACACACACACACACACAGAGCTGGGGATGCGGAGAGTGCGAGAGAGGGTTGGGGGAACAAAATGGAATGGATGATGTGGAGCGACAGTAAAATGTGGAAGCCAAAAACAGGAAGTAATCTATAGTCGCCGCCATTGTTTATTGTTTAATTTTTAGTCAACGTTATTGTTGTAGCTAACTTTGGGTCGTCTTCTTCTTTCGCTGCTCCAACTCCATTCCCAACTCCATTCGCAACTCCATCTCCAACTCGTTGTTAGATTCCATTGTTAACAATTTTTGCATTGCAAGTTTTCAATGGAAGGTTGCCACTTGCCGACTACAAAAGCAAACGAGACAGGGGCAGAGGCAGAGGCAAAATACAGATAGGGAGACAACACAAAAATGAAAAAAAAAAAAAAAAAAATGACGACGACAACAACGAAGAGGAGACAAAGGCAAAACGTTGTCTCACAATCGCAGTATCGTGGCGTTTACTTAGGATTTCGCTTTTATCAAACGACGATGACAACAATGACGACAAGGAGGACGAGAAGAGGAACGTAGCACAGAGGACAACAGGCGCAACATCACCCAGTTTCCATGGCATCAACCAAATTGTGATTTCTTCTTTGCCATATAATTGCGTTGCGGTGTTGCTGTCTCTCTCTCTCTCGCTCTCGGTCGCTCGGTCTTCGTTGAGAATGAGGCGGGTGAGCAGCGATTATGGTTATGGTGTCATCTAAGCCCTTTCGCCCCATTCACATTCACATTCCCATTCACCGCCCAAAGACACACACACACACAAAGAAGACAACACGCCACCTCTTAAGGATAAGACAAGGACAAACAGTTCATATAAGACATTTGCAGTGGCTGCGATAAATAATTATATATAGAAATAGATAGATGGAATTATATATAAAATATATAAGAATTAATAGGGAAATATTTAAAATTGTTTGAAATGAAATTAAAATCGCCCAAAAATGCGCAATATATGTATATAGCACCAATTTCTGATTTGAGTCCTGAGAATTTGTTGGTATTATAAATCACATTCCTGGAATTGGCTTATTAGATTATTGTTTAGAAATATAATGATTGAATTATCATAAGTGTTCAGTTGATTGCTATTTATATATCGATTTGCATGTTCTTAGCTTATATCAAGAGATTTCTATCTATTTATATCTACAATTGGTCTGATTAGCGAGTAACGAGTAGCGAGTAACGAGTGACAAGTTACGTGTAGCGATTAACAAGTGACGAGCGGTGAGTAATGAGTAACGAGTACAGGTAACGCGTGCTAACGAGAATCAATCTACAGTAACTAGTGACGCTCGGCCATTGAAATCGATTCGTCATTTCTAAAGTTCTTCTTTTATAGAAATAAATGCAATTGGCTGTAACCTTATTCAATTATCTTTTTATAATTTTCTGCCAACCATGAAAAATATCACATTTTTTATTTTAACATTTTTCCTTTTTTCTTTTTTTTCCGTTTGTTTTTCGAGTTAATTAAAATGAAATGAAAGAAATGACAAATAACAGAAATAACAACAACAAATATCAGAAAACAAAAAAAAATGGTAGAAAAAGTATTTGAAAATCGAAAAGAAAACAAAAAACAGAAATCGAAAAAGAAAAATATTGTTCAAAATAATTTGCATTCTGAATTGTGGTTTAAAAATTTTCTTGATTTCGTTCTCTTTTTTTTTTATTATTATTATTGTTTTTTTTTTGTGTATATTTTTTTTTTTTTTTTGTTTCTGGTGTTGAATGTTTTTTTGGTGTGGTGTGTGAATTTTTTGTGGTATTTGGAAAACATATAAACAAATGGCTTAGACGCAGACAATTAGGACATTGAGGACACTTAAGGATACGTTTGGGATGGCATTAGACGGTGAGAGCGGGGAAGGAGATGGCGGTGGGAGGGAAAGTGTAGGATTCGAAGAAGGTAATCGCAGGTTCGCAGGTGGCTTTTTGGGTTTGGGTTTGGTTTCGGGTAATAACATATAGGGATATCGATATATATATATATTTGAATATATATATCTTTAGGATATTTTGTTATTTTTTTAACTTGCTTTATATATTTTTTTTTGTTTTTTTTTTCGATTTTCTTTCGTTTCTGCTTAAGAGTTAAGACATTTTTCTAAAAAGAAAACCTAACCAGGACTTGCTGACTGGTTTTTCACTGACATTTTCCATTTTTTTTATGAACTATTTATATATATTTTTTTTTTATATATAGATAAAAGAAAAACAAAAAGGATGTGGATTTATATATTTTTTTTTTTTTGTTTTTGATAAAAAGCAAAAGTAAAAATGACGAAATTTAAAATGAGAGAAAGACAGAAAGAGAGAGAGAGAGAGGGAGACAGAGATTCGAAACTTTTGTTTGGATGATTATAAAATAATCATGAGATGAGTGAGAGAACTTTTTTGTTGTTGAGAGAAAACCAAAATAGATAATCAAATGTGGAGAGAACGAGACATGCCAAAAAAAAAAAAAATATCAGAAGCCACAGAGCCGACTTTCAAATACCCTGTACCCTCCCCCCACCCTTGTTCTATGAACATCAAGGAGCGGACCCAACAAAACCCAAGGGAAACAATGGATTCTGATGGACCCTCTCACTCTGGTCTAAGACAGGGTATTTAGAGTCAAAAACAAAAAACAAAAAAAGATAGAAAGAAAAATAAGAACCAAATTGGTGACTTTTATTGTGAATTTTTCTTGATGTTTGTTTATTGTTAGTATAAATGTTAATATTTGTTAAACAGAAACTTAAACAAATAGAAAACAATTTAAAAAACAAGAAGAGAAGAACCAATGAAAAACACATAAAACAAAACGAAAAAAAAAAACAACACCAACCAAAATAAAAATAAACGAGATCAACCAAATGGAAAAGGAAATAACCAACTAAATACACAAGGACACGTACACATAACACATACAAAAATACATGTAGTAGTAGTAGTATATAGAGAGCGAGAGAGAGAGAGAGTTGATTATTTTCATAATATAATTTTTTCTCTTTTAACTTTTCATATGTTGTTGTGGTTGTTGTTTTTTTTGTTTTTTTTTTTTTTTTTTTTCTTTTCTTCAACTAATATGAAAAACAAAACAAAAACAAAAATTATGAACAACAAATGGCAAGGAAAAATCAACGAAAAGTTTTTGGAATTATTTGCAATCAATTATTTACATGAATGAATTTAAATTTTTTTTCTGCCACTGTGTGTGTATCAGTGTGTGTCTGTGTCTGTGTCTGTGTGTGTGTGTGTAGTGGGTCAGGTGATGACTATGTATTTCGATGTAAGTGGTCAGAATATTGAACTCAGATTGAACCCAAAAACAAGAAGGAGGAAACAAGAAGAAAACAAATTTTCTTTTTTTTCTTTTCATTGAGTGTGTTCGAGTGTGTGTGTGTGTGTGTGTGTGCGTGTATGGGTGAGTGTGTGAATTAGAGAATTTCTGGAATTTGGATGATGCTTGATAAAATAGAATGTTCTATTTAAACTTGATGCACGAAATAAACTAAAAAATAATACGAAATCTAAACGCCTGTTTTGCCTTTTTTTTTTGTTTTTTTTAGTTTTTTGCATTTTTTGTTTTGTTGTTTCCACTTACCAAGGCGTGAACGAGCTCCAGAAGAGACTACAAGTTCACAAGTTGAAACGTAGGATTTTCATTTTTGAAATTTTTTTTTGGTTTTTATATATTTTGTTTTTTTTTTAGTTTTTGGTTTTGAGTTTTAGCACACAACATGAAGGTATCGAGCCACAGCAACAGAGTAGGACAGTACACAATTAATTTGACAGGACAATAAAAAAGAAAATTAAAAAAGACAAAAATGCTTTTCGTTAACGAATTAATTAAACTTTTGGTTTCTTTTGTTTTTTTTTTGTTTTTTTTTTTCATCATCATCTCCTTTGCATTTGCATTTGGTTAATAACTTTTCTTCTTCTTTTGCAGAACATACCTAAGACTTGTTTTTTTTTTTTTTTTTGATTTTTCTTTTTTTTGTTTTCTTTTGTCAAAAATACATTTGGAAATTCAAACTGAATGGTATAAAGAAACTAAAAAAACACATTTGACAAACACACTTTTTTTTTGAATTTTTCTGGTTTTTCGAGACATCCTCACAAGTGATTGATATGGAGGGGGGTGGGCGGGTTCGTAGGCGGGGCAAATATATGTATATAGTACAACTCGTTTTTAGATTAGATTTCTTAATAATTTTTAGTATTTGTTAGTTTTTGGTTAAAACAAATAAAAACAAAAACAATTTCGAGACACACATTAAACCAAACAAATAAGAGAGAAACAAAAAGATATATAGAGAGACAAAGAGATAGAAAGAGAGAGAGAGAGAGAGAGAAAATCAAGAGAAATTTTCCTTTTGCTTAGCCTAAACGTAAACGAAATACAACAACAACAAAAAAGTTGACTATCTTTTTGATCTGGCAGCATTTTTTTTTTTTTTTTTTTTTGTTCATTATCATTTGAGAGTAAGAGTAACCAAAGAACAAAAGCAAATCAAAGATAAAATTTACTCACATTGCACTAGTCAACCGAAATCAATGGTAAACAGGAAACAGAAACAACCGAAACAAAAACAACGATTAAACAGAACTTGCACTAGGCAACAAATTTCTGGAGCCAATAGATATAAAATTACACTCTGAGAGAGAGAGAAGAGAAAGAGGTGAATATCTCCTGATACTTCATGAAAGATATCGAAAGTAAATTCTCAATTTTGTTGCCTAGTGAAGTGGAAATTGAAATAAAAAATGTTTTCATTTGTGTTTTTGTTTTAAACTTAAAACTTATTGATTCTTAGCCAAGGGGGTGTTGTTTAAGAGAGTTAGGGGACTGGGGGGGGGGGGGGGACCTGGTACCTGGTTTTTGCTGGTTTTTCTCATCTCAATCGATCGACTATAATTATGGTTATCATAGACTTATTTGCGATATATTTCGATATTCGTTGATTTTAATATTTGATAGTTGATATTTAGTTTTTGGTTTTTGTTTTTTGTTTTGTAGGGTAAGACAAACACAAGGAGGTTTAACACTAGACAACACACATACTCAATGAAGTGCTATCATTATTTTCGCTTTGGATTTCATTTAATTTGTTTGTTTTTTTTTTTTTTCCATTCGAGAATGAATTTGAGAAGAAAATGAGGAAAATCATAAAGAACTCAAAGGATTAAGATAACAAACAACCAAAAAGAAGATATACTTGGAGAGAGAGAGAGGGAAAGATCATAATGGAGAGAGGAGATAACGAGAGAAAGAGAGAGAGAGAGAGAGAGATAGAGGAACAAATAAAAACGAAAAAATTTTGAAAAACTTTTTTTTTTTTTTGGAAATTTTCTTTTTGGCACTTGTTTGTAGTTTTTTTTTTTTTTTTTTTTTGTATCTTAAAGTTAACCCTCTCAAGGCAAGAAAAGAAAAAGCTCAAACTAAGAACGTTTGCGGATTGTTATTCTTACATGGTTGAATTTTTGAATTTTTAATTTTTCTTTATGGAACTAAAAATAGTAGTAATAGGAATCGGAGAACAAAGAAGAAAAGAAGTAATGGAAACAACAACAGATAAGACGAAGAAAAAATAAAAACTAAGGCATATATATATATAGAGTTTTCTCTTTTTTTTTTACTTTTTCTTTCTGGTTTTTTTTTTTTTTTTTTGTCCAACGCATAAATGATAGGACTCATTGAGGGAGAGAGGCGTAAGGGATTGTGGGAAATGTGATTTGGGTAAAGCTTTGATTTTTTTTTTTTTTTTTGAGACATTTTTTTCTTATGGTTTTTTTTTTTTTTGGATTGTGTTTCAAGTTGAAATTCGAAAAATTATACGTTTATATATATAGAAACAATTGACAAATATATAATTATATAGAGATGAAATCATAGATGAAATCAAAAATGAATTACTTTGCATTTTTCAATCGTTAGTTTTTGTTTTTCAGTTTTCTATATGTATGTATATGTAAGAATGTATATACATATATAGTTATATACAGATATACTACATGGTATGTTATGTATATATATATATATATACATATATGTGTATATATATATTCTTACATGGCATATACATATAGAAAATGTTGAGCTTTTTCTCTTCGTATTTTATTCATTTTGAAATATTGCACCCACAGAGAGCAAATCAAAAGCAATCAAAAAATTGATGGAAATTCAACATTTCTCAGGTTGTTTGTTATTGTTATTATTATTGTTGTTGTTGTTGTTGTTATTGGTGCATACATAATGTACAAATACGTTATATATAATATGAGAAATATATATATATGGTTGAAATAGTAGATTTATATACGCTATAACACCTTTTCTTATTTTGCTTGATTTTCGTTTTCATTTCCAATATCTCCAACTCAAAATGGAAATGATAAATGACGAGAAAGGTATAATAAGATAAACGATAAACACAAAACTGGTAAATCAAATCAATCAAACTGAAGAGTTACGTAATTATATATATTATGAGACTTTTATATATATATATATATGTATTTGTATGTATATATATGTATATTATCATTGCTCAAATGTAAAGCCTTTTTCCATAAGTTTTATGCTTGAGATATTTTCACTGTCGACACCTAAACTGCGCACTAAAATTAGGTATTATCTATGTATGTATATGTATATGTATGTGGGTATACACACTATATGTATACATATGTATATACTATATAGTTTATATGAATAGTAAAAGTCTTTAAATAAATTGAACAATGCACTTACTTCTCACTGTACTCATCCATGTGGGCATACGATTGCACCGAATTCTCTTCGATTAGAAACTTGACACGCTGATAGAACGAGGCGGTCACCGATGGCGGCTGTTTTCGCAGCAAAACCTCGACTGGATCATTGGAGGATAGACACATTATGTGCTCGGAACAGGCTGGATGGGAGCAGCACTCACTGTCCGAGCAATCGGTCATGCCATCTGCCCGAAGAAAGAAAGAAAGAAAGAGAGAGAGCGAGAGAGAGAAAGTTGGATGAGTCTCTATAGTCGATAGTCTTTATAGTTTTACTTACCGCCATCATTATCAATATTATCCTTGCAATTCAATTCCAGGGCTATGGAGCAATCGCTGCCAGCCCAACCCTCAATGCAGTCGCAACGATATTCACCATTCTCCAAGGTGCATTGGCCATGACGTGAGCAGCCATTCTCGCAGCCAGCTAAATAGAATTATAAAGAAAATATATGAGTTAAAAGAGTGTCAGAGAGAGAGGGAGAGAGGGAGTGGGGGGGGAACAGAGATGTAGATGAAGGGAGAGTGAGATGGGTTGTAAATACTAAAATATGTAAATTTGTATGTAATTAAAAGTAAACTTCTTGGATTATTCAGTTGATGACACTTAAGATATAAACTGAAAAATAGCGAGAAAGAGAGAGAGAGAGAGAGGGGAAGAGAGCGAGAGAGGGTAAGAGTACCTTTGTGCCCCATATAAAAATAATGTTGATGTTTACGTTTATGTTTCGCATCTTACTCTTTCCTTTTCTCTTTCCCTTATTCTATCTCTGCGAAACAGTAAAAGCTCAACGAAACGTAACTTTATTTGTTTGTCCCACACACACACACACACACACACACACACACCACACACACTTGCACACACTCAGCGAGGCCAAGTTAATGCCACTTGACATGTGTCATTTGCAAAAATGGGGTAACCTCGAGTTGTTGCCGCTGCTAACTCAACTTCCGGTATGTTTTGAAAAGTTTGCGGCGCATAAAATGACTTCCTTGCTTGTTACGGCCTTCCTGTTTACGATGACGCAACGTAGGGTGAGAGCGGTGGGGGTAGGACACGAAGAAGATGTGGCAAGTGCCAACTGCGTGCCAAGGTATATGCATGTGTGTCTCTCTCTCTCTCTGTGTGTGTGTGTGTGTGTGTGTACGTGTATATTGGCAATAACATCAAGTGTTGTTGCAAATATTGAACGACAAACAACTCCGATCAGATGACAACCTTCCACTTACCCACCACTTCCACCCTTCGTCCCGCCCTTCTTTCCAAAAGCAGAAGCAAAGTGATGCGTTTGCCTTGCAAAGATATAGGACAACCAAACAGAACCAGGACCAAGACCAGGACCAAGTCATGCTACGAGTTCCATGCATAATGGAGCCCCAATAAGTAGGCAATGGATTTTTTTTTTTTTTTTTTTTTTTTGTATTAGAAATTCAAACCCATTTACCTCTGCCATTGAGATAAATTGAGGGTAAAGCATATAAAGAAAAATCACTTGAAGGGTCTCCCCTCCATCAGAATCTATTGAACGATCAGAGAGATCAGAGAGCTATGAAAATAAAAGCCAAGGTTCTCAAAGGTATTTAAAGTATACGAAATCAAATCAATCCAGAAGTTTGTCTTGTTGCACTCTTATTTGTATTGTTTTTTGGCATATACAAATCTAATATCGAGTATGGAATATAACAAATATTTAGCTCGGTTTTTTTTTTTTTTTTGCGCGAATAGCGAACATTGTAATCTACAGGACAATATTTTACTATCTTCTGGCATATAATAAAAATCAAACTTAGTTGCTTTTGCCTACGCCTCCTACTCCTGAAAGCCGCCCATCATCATCATCATCATTATCATCATCATCTGCCTAACGACCTTAGCAAAAGCAAAGAAAAAACATTGTAAATATTTGAAAAAGTCGCTGGCGCGAGATTTCAATAGAGACGACAAAAAAAAAAAAAGAAAAGAAGAAAAAATAGAACAAACTAAACGTAACTATGGCATAAAATATGTATAAGTCTAGTGTCAATGGCTGCGCTTTGCTACTAGAGTGCTATAGCCGGCATTAGATGGCACCTTCTAGTCCTAGTCCTAGTCCTCGTGGCACTCCTCCTTCTTCTCTTTCTTCTCATTGTGTCAGGGCCATAAAAAACGGAAAAGAGAACGCAAAAAAAAAAATAGCGTATCTATGGCCCGGCCAAAGCGCGTAATTTGTTACAAATCTCTGTTCGAATTCAATAAACTTTACCGCATTGTATGCGTCGCATATGTCAATATGGCAGCGAATATAAAAAATTTGGGGAAAAAAAAAGGAAAAAGCATTCAAGACAAAGTCGATCAACTTTTTGATACCCTTTCACAAGCAGAAATATTCAAAGGAATAAAGAAATCTTTGTCACTTGAACGAATATGCCCATAGATTACCTAACCAACAGTTTGTCATTCAGTCAGTCAGTCAGTCAGTCAGCCCGTGAGTGGAGGCACAACACAAAGTCGTTAAGTACTTTCTAAAAATACATTCAAATACAGACACCAAAACGAATGGGGGGGGTGCCGCTCTAGGTGCCATTGGCAGTAGATGGTTGGAGGGAAGGGAAAGATGGGAACCTTTATGCATGTATTAGTCCCGCTTCCTGCCAAACCCAGAGCCCAGGGGAAGGGGAGTCGGAGTCGGAGTTGGAGTCGGAGTCGGAGTGTGGTGTGAGGTGAATATTGGGTGGCACTTTGGGTCTGTGCAAGCGTGACTGGCACGTTGAAAAACACCCGAAGAGCTGCTCCTGCTGCTGCAACACTTGAATCGATTCAGAGAGGTCCTTTTTTTTTTATATATATTTTTTGTCAGGCTGGGGAGTTTGGGGAGTTTCTGAATTGACGTCGGAAGTTTTATTGGTTTTGCACACGTCAACGAAATGTAATACACACACACACACAAACACACACACACTCACACACACACACATGGTAAGAGAAACAAACAAACGATGTAGTAGATGTTGGCAGAGTGAAACGTGGCAAGTGGAAACGGCAGACAGAGGCAGTTGGAAGTTTTTAGCTATATGTAATATCATTACAGGGACACACACACACACACACATACACACAGCCATCACACGATGTCGTCGTCATCGTCCTTTTCGTTGTAGTGGTTGTTGTTGTTCAATGTTTTTGTAACTTGACTGTTTGCTTTTAAAGTTTTAATCACTGTCAATCGATAGCTACTTATCATGCTGCATTCTCCCATTGCCACACCTCTTTCCCCTCCGCTCCCTTACTTCTTCGTCTACCAAATCCCAAATTCCCGGCCTTCTGCAACTTCTCAATTGACAGTTGTAAAAACCCCAGCACAACGAAAGGAAAGGAGGAAGGAAGGAAGGACAGGAGGTGGGATAAACCGCAGCAAACAACATGGTTAAGTCATGGCGGCAAAACTGTCAAACGCAGCGCTATTTTCGCACAAAAACGTCTCTACGCTGGGCGTTGAACGTTGGGCGTTGGGCGTTGGGTGGTGGGGTGGGGGGTGTGGCGTTTGCAAGTTTGGCATAAACATGTACAAAATACTTTTTGTTTTTTTTTTTTTTTTCTTCCCCGTTTTTACTTTTTGGTGCAATGGCAAAAATATTGATAAAAAGCACGACAACAACAGCCAATGACTTTTGCTCCCTTTTTCGAGGGGGAGGGGGCAAAAAGAACCGCCGCAATGTTGCGACATCGCTGCGGTTGTGTTGCAATAAAATGGAACTGCGATTGCTAATCGATTGGTCACCAGCAACAACAACAACAACAACCGAGAATAGAGCATTAAATCTGCTTACGCTGACCGAAATCGAAATGGAAATGAAAGACATTGGACATCGGACATTGCCATGAGGTCAGGTCAAGGCAATGTCATTGAATGAATGATGAGCATTCACGAAACGGGAAACGAATCGAATGCAAAAGTTTACCAAATTGTTTTTGTTCAACAAAGAGAAAATTAAATTGAACTATTGACACACACACAGAAAATCTATTTAGATTTAAGACAGAAGGTTAACTCTAATAAAGATGGGACTATGATTAGGACTTAAAAAGGATTAAAAAAAGGAATGAATTTGTTTGATACGCTCAACATGAAGTTTGTTATATTTTCTTGCTACAACTAGTTTGCCTAACTCTCTTAGAGTAAGTAAAATTCAATAAAAAGTCATGCATTTCGCGTTTTGCGTTTTGTTGCCTACTTTTTGGGGCATTGATATAAAGAGTATTAATTATTGGGTATACTTACGCAATGTACAATGCCGTCCATTCCAGCCCTGAGAGCAAACGCATGTGTCCATTCTTGCATTGTCCATGCTCCGAGCAGCGGGCATCGCAGGGCAGCTGATCGCACAGATTGCCCGTCCATCCAATATTGCAACGGCATTTGCCCGATTCGCAGACTCCGTTGCGGCCGCAATCTAAACTGCAAACAGCTGCAAATGAGTGAACAGAGTGAACAAGTTTGCGATTATTATTATTATTATTATTATAGTAGGAGTAGTAGAAGAAGGGAGTACAAGTAGTTGTAGATACTAGAGCTGTTATTATTATGATAATGTTTACTTTATATGAATATGTGTATGAGTATTCTTCTGGCAAGTTTAAATTCATTAAAGCAATGCCAAACGAACCGAAGCAGGCAGAGGACACGAGCCAAAAGAGAAGAGAAAATGCTGCCAAGGAGAATGAGCAAGGAAGCAAGTGGAAATGAGAACTGCTAACTGGGAGTAACTGTGTATCTGAAGCTGTAAAATGGCTGCTGCTGGCAATGGCAACCATAAAAACAACATTATAAATGTTACATTTACGTGGCACACAGGCCGCGAATTGTGTGTGTGTTGGTCCCCCACATTGGGGGCCATTTGCCATGACTTTTGTTCTCTTAAATTTATTTTATTTGCTTTGCCAGGCTCCAGAGCAGCTCTAGCTGGTTTTTGGCTCGAGCTTTTGCGTATTAAATAAATAATGAATTTTTATGAAGCTCTGCTTCATTACATTCTGCTGCCACTCCCACTCCCACTCCCACAATTTTTGTTCCTTCTCTCTCTCTCTCTCTCCAGCTACTGGCGCTGGTGCTAAAAAGTTAAGCAAATTAGGCGTGCGTGCCAGCAAACGTGTCTCGTGTCCTGTGTCCCCTGTCCCCTGTCCTTTGGCCCGCTTCAATCGTAAGCTGCATGTTTTATTGGCTCTTCCCCCCCCCCCCCCACCATCCTAACCACCCACAAATGATTATGGACCACACAGTTTTTGATGTTCAACGTGTGTTTTGTTGTGTTTGTATGTAGTTCGGGTAATCAGGCAAACAATTTTTGTTGTGTGTGTGTGTGTGTTTTTCGGCTTAATTGGAAGGACTTGGAAAATTTCTCGCTTTTGGCTTTATGCCTATGTTGTAGTTGCCCGCCCGCCCGGTTATGGCCATCTAATTTCGCAGCTTGGCCATAAAACATCATTATATAGCCAAGAAAAAATAAGGTAAAATCTAACTGCATTTAGTTGGCCCAAAGTCATAAAGCTTGGCACACAACAAAACCAACTAAAATGGAGCATTACAAATTGAGATTGACAGTGAGAGAGAGAGAGTGAAAACCTGAACCATATTAGCCATTGTCATGAAAGAAAGAATCAATCTATTTGGGCTCAAATTTCTTACTCATAGACATAAGCTTCTAGCTTAGCCTTTGCCCTCTTATTCCCCTGTTATGCCCCTCTTATCACCCCCTTCTTAACTGCAACTGAATAGAAGGTGATATCTAGTTAGATAACTGAATGCATTTCTCATGCAATTTTAACAAAGGAAATAAAATAAAAATAAATAAAAAAAAACTTGTCTAATTTTTCATTTCTTGAACAGATTTGTTTGTCATAACCTACACACACACACACACACACACACACACACACACAGATACACACAACATATGCAATCTGTGCTCTATGCAGTCACGCCCAAACAGAGTGAGACAACATATACAGAGCGAGAGAGAGTGAGAGAGAGAGAGAGAGAGAGAGAGAGAATGTGGTGTGTGCAACATTTATTGCTTGAACAAAAGGTAACACACAACAAATAGCATGAAACAAGAGCAGAAAACAAAAAAAGAAAAGAATAAAAACTGAATGGCCACTTACCTTGCGAACAATCTGGTCCAGTCCAATGACGCTCGCACACACATTGTCCCGTTTCCAAGTCATAGGTGCCATGCTCCGAACAACCGGGCAGACATTGATACACCTGCTGATCAATTGTGCCGCAATCCTCGCCCTGCCAACCGGCTTTGCAATAACATTGTCCAGCCACACAGGTGCCATGGCCCGAGCATAATGGATCAAGGCAATCGTCTGCATTTGTCCGTTCAAGAGAGAGAGAGAGAGAGAGAGAAAGAAAGAAAGAGCGGTAGCACGGCGACACGGGGTTACACAATGAATGGTTGGATGAGGAGCCGTGGAGCGTAGAGCGTGGAGCGTGGGGGGAGGAAGATAGAGAGCATACAAAATGTTGTTAGTTGTCAGGGTATAACAGAGAGAAAAAAAAAACTCAACTCAACTCAACACAACACAACACAATACATACAACTTACAACTTACACGCTGCGGCCAAAGTGGGTGGGTGGGGGGGGGGGGGGGGGGTGAAGGGGCCAGGCAGGCAGCAGGCGGCAAGTGTAAAAAGATGTGAGAGGAGTTGGTTGCAGGTGGTAGGTGGAGCAAAACAAAAGCCCGACACGAAACCAACTCCTACCAAAACACACACACACACACACACGCTGAGACACACACACACACACACACACACACACACACACTGACACATGACATGATTAGTATGTTGGACACGTACAAAAGTGGTCATTAAAATGAAATTCCAGTTTAGTTCAAGTTGGTAATTTTGCGCAGTTGTTGCAATTTTTTTTTTCTCCCTCCATCTTCTTCTCGTTTGTTGTTGTTGTTGCCGTTCTGGCTCTCATGCTAGGTTTTTCGTTTCGTTTTTCTTTATTTTCTTTCTTTCTTTCTTTCTTTTGTTTGTTTCACTTTTTTTTTTTCAGGGCACAAGAAGCATGAGAAATATGCTCTCAACATATAAATTCGATTTTTGTTTGTTTGCCCTGTTTGTTGGCCGCTTTATTTTGTATGCCAAGGGTTCGGTTCGAGATCCCTCTGTTCCCCTACCCCCCACCCCACCACCCAACACACGCCTGTCCTACTGTCAGTGAGTGAAGGGTGCGAGGTGCGAGAGAGAGAGGGAGTAAGAGTGAGGGGCGAGGGCATGTGTGTTGCATATTTTACACGCACACACACCACACATACACACACACGCACGCCGACACACTTTTCCTTTTGTCTTGCCTTCATCTCCTACTTTTTTCTTTATTTTTATTTTTTTTTGGGGGGGGGGGGGGGCTACAAAATTATTAAACGATTTTTACTTCGAAAAATAAACTGTGAAATTTGTCTGCGGAAGTTGAACTTCCGAATTTCCTTTTAACTGAGATGATCGAAAAATGTTGCCTACTTTTTGGGGGCAAACTTAAATATAGAAATGCAATTGACTATTAGTTTCCTATGACACAACTGTACTTTAAGTCTAGAGAAGGGCTCAAAGTGAATATATTCATTTGCCACATTTTCAGTTTGCAAAGGCGAAATTGTTGGCCAATCGTGACAGAGGCAAATACATATGCATATATAATAACTGAAATATTTTGGCACTGGGTATTTTTTTTTTACGTTTTTGGAATTCTTCTTATCGGCCAGTGTCAACATGCCACACACACACACACACGAAGAGAGAGAGATGGCTAAGCCAAAAAGCCATGGCCAAAACTCAAGCTGGGCTAAACTCCAAATTGCAAACAAGGCAAATAAATAATTTTAGCATTTTTATGCCAAGTCAGCATACTTTACACACACACACACACATGCAAACAGTTAATTTTTTTTTTTTTTTTTCTTGTTGGTTGGTCTTGTTTTTCCTCTTCTTCTTCTTTTTCTTTTTTTTTTTTTTTTTTTTTGGGGGGGGGTTCTTCTGTTTGACACTTACGCTGGTCAGCAATACGGTCCCTTCCAGCCTCGCTCACAGCGGCATTCACCCTCAATGCATCGTCCATGGCTGGAGCAATTGGGCACCTCGCATTCGCCCACCGGAATGTCGCATTCGGCTCCCTTCCAGCCATCCTCGCAATGACAAACGCCGCCGCCATAGTGTCCATGCGCCGAGCACAAGACCGGACAAACGCCTGAAAACGGACAAGAAAAGAAAACAAGCAATGAGAGAAAAGGCAAAAAAAAAGAGAGAGATAGAGAGAGAGATAGAGAGAGAGAGAGAAGTGGAAGAGAAAATGAGAACCGAAAAATGGTATTTGGTATTGAAAAGTGTCAGAGCAAATGTAAAGTGAAAGAAAGAAAAGAAACGAGCAACGAGCAGAGAGGGCGACTTGCTGCACAGTGGCGCAAAGTCAAATGGAAATGTTGTGAAAATGTTTTCTTTCAAGTAATCGCTTTTCCTCGTCAGTTTAGTTTTAGTTTTGCTCCACTGTGCCCACTTTAATCACAGGGTATGGGGGTGTAGGATTGGGTTTCCTTCAAGTGAGAAAAGTTGGAAAAAAAAAACAAAAAACAAACAAAAATTAAGCCAGGTGATGCTGACAGCTTCAACTTTTTGGTAGCTCGTTTCGTTCATTTCGTCTTCTTCTTCTTGTTTTAACCTTTCCTTATCGTTCGGTCTCTCTCTCTCTCTCTATTTGGGCTTAATTCATTTGGCTACTTACTCTTGGAACAGTCGACACCCTGATAGCCATCAATGCAATCGCATTTGCCCAGATAACAGCTACCGCGACCAGAGCAATCATTGGGACAGGTTGTGCTCACACCTTCGGCCTCCTCGGCCAGCAGCGAAACGGAATGGGCGACCAGCTCATCATTGTAGACGGAGATGAACCACAGGCCCGTGTCCAGATATTGCAAGAGTGAAACATTCACGGTCATGGCGTCCATATCAAGAGCGGGCAGTCCATTGTCCACAGCGGAACGCTTCTTCAATCGATGCATTTGCCGATGATGATGATGATGGCCATTGCGATGGAGCTGTGCCGTTGCCAAGGTGGCTCCCGGTGGATTGCCCATACGTTGCACATGCTGTTTGGCCGTGTCCAGAGGCGTTTCCACATCAAAATATTCAACAGAGCCGGCCACAGCTGCAGCCAGCAGACCGGAATTCTCATCTGAATTATCCTCAAGCACTTCCTCGTCCTCATCCTTGACCTCATGCAATAGCTGCTGTTGATCATCCTCCATCTCCTTGGACAGCTGCCGCCCGTTGTTACCATTAACCACCTGCTGGAGTCCAATCAAATTGCTGGCCAACGATGAAGTCGATGCGGCGGAGGATGTGCTGGTTGCTGACGACGCATTGGCCATGCTGCGACGATGCCGCAAATGGCTATCCAATCGTCCGCCCTTGATGAACTCCACGAAATCGTGCTGGGTAACCGACGGGGCCACATTGCGACGCGAATAGACAGCGAAATGGGCACCCCAGGGCAGGGTGAAATTGAAACGGATAAATGCCGGATGCTTATTACGGAATTCCAGTGTCCAGAATTGATAGGCCGGTATATTGCATGGTACATCTCATTGAATTCCTTCAGCTCGACAACCTGCGGCCACTGGCCCAGACCCATCGATCCCTGTTGGGGCAGCAGAGCCTGTTGTCCCTGCAGGAGCAGATTGTTGTGATGATGCTGCTGCTGCTGTCCATTGGCCATGCCGCCCATGCCGACGCCCAGTCCGCCATAGGTCAATTGATCCTGCAATTGGGTATTTGTGGCATCCAGCGGAGTCAGCGGCTGATTAATGCTGTGCGGCTGCTGTTGCTGCAATAGCAATTGTTGCTGTATTCCGGTGGCACCACCACCACCACCCAGCAGCACCACCAGCTGCACCGCCAGATATACCACTCAATCCGCCAATACCGCCACCGCCACCATGATCCGATGTGCTCGTCTGTATCGATTCCTCGGTGGGGTAGGCTGTGTGTGTGGATCCGCCACCGGCAGAGCCACCGCCCAGTTGCTTGTCATTGGCCTTGGCGGCGATGCCGCCGCGCAGATCGTGTGGTTGCGATTTAACATCTTGGACTAGGATGCAGTTGGTGCTGTCCAGATTCGGTTTCATCGAACTGACTGCTGCAAGAGACAACAAGAATAGAAAAACAAAAGGAATCAGTTTCATTGCAATCGAAACATGAAGTTGTAGCTACGTGCTTATCATATTTTTAAGTCACACTGAAACAAAATAAAACTAAGTTCATAGCTGCTGGGTGGGTTATAAATATGATAAGCACTGTAGTTATATAGAATGATCTGACCTTAACTCAGATCTATGAGTTAACTGCTGGGTGGGTTATAAATATGATAAGCACTGTAGAATGATCTGAATCGAGGCATATTGTTATAGCTACAGTGCTTATCATATTTTTAAGTCACTCTGAAACAAAAATAAAACTAAGTTTATAACTGCTGGTTGGGTTATAAATATGATAAGCACTGTAGTTATATAGAATGATCTGACCTTAACTTAGATCTGTGAGATGCAGATGCATCTAGATCCCAATTCGAATTTTTTATGAGTTTTCTTCTTTTTTAGCAAATTTTGCGGTTTTTTTTTAGATTTTCTTTGGGAGTTTTTTTTTTTTTTTTTTGATAACAGATTTTTATGGCTATTCTTTTCGTTGGCTTTTTTGCGTCGAATGTGTGTGCGGCTTGGCCATAAATTGCAATCGCTGCTAGCTGCGAAATTTCTCGCCATAAATCTGGCCTGCTTGCTGGCTGGCTGCTGGCTGTGCTGGCCAATATGTAAGGTCGAGCGTTAGCCTGGCCAGCTGCTGCTACTGCAGCAGCAGCCTAGGTCAACCTTTTTCACACATAAATTTTGGTATCATATTTTAACGCCATATTAATATGCATACACACACACACACACACACACACAGAGCAGGCGAGTAAAAGAGAGAGAGAGAGAGGGCGAGAGAGGAAGAGCATAAATCAAAAATCTGAAGTCTGGGCACAGAAACAGAAAACCAAAAACCACATGAGCCACTCACATCGACACGAACACAAAGTGCTCGTTGTTAACACGTTTGCATTTTGCTTGGGCTATCGTTTATCGATAACTTGCCAAATGCCACAGCATGGGCACGAGAGTTAGTAGAGATAGAATGGATTGGAGTGGGCATTGGGAGGACGACAAAGGCCAAAGGGGGAAATGCGTTAAATTTATGCGACGCCAGCTGCCAAAGACATTTGTGGCCATGTTGCAGTCCAGCCAAATTCAACCCAAACTCAAACCCAATCGAATTGATAACGATAACGATAACGATAATTATGATGTTCATAATAATGACAATGAAAGTAAGTTTCCGCAATCGATAAATTTTTGGAAAATTGAATGCAATTCACCAACCCAAAAAAAAAAACTTACTCAAATTATGTTAATGACCAAACTAAATATGTATATAGAACAAAGTTGACCCTTCACATGACATGTTAACTTAACGACCAAGAGGCCGAAAGAAGACAGAGGGGTGAAGACAGAGAGAGAGAAAGAAATTAACGTCAACAGACGTGCTCCAATTTGTTGGTTGGGTTATAGTTCGTTTCAAGAATGAAAATATACGACAAAGTAAGTATCATTAATAAATTAAGAACACTTCTCCAACCTCTTGGTTTCTCTCTCTCTCTCTCCTTTTCTCCACCCCCCTTCACCGTTCTTTATACCTATTAACTTAACAAGCTTTTGCCGTAAATGATAAACAAAACACACACACACACACACACACACAAAAAAGAGAAAGAAGAAACGAAGGAAGGGCAAACTATTTCTACCACTTGAAAACATTCTTCAGGGTTGGGCTTAGTTCTCTCCAATTAAATTTGATTACAATTGGTTGGGAGCCAACCCTATCGGCCAATGCGCTGCACCACCCCCACCCCCACCCCACTCTAACCCACACCGCCACACCACGCCCTGTCCTGTCCTGCCGTTGCCTTGCTCTTCCACTCGACTCTAATGGTTATTTAGTTAGTACAACAACAGAAGAAAAAAATAAGAAAGAAAAAAAAAGGTCGATACATTTCCATTGACATTGACAACAACTCAATTTACTGCAGGTAAAACCACCACACCTTCAGTATAGGGGTGGGGGGCGGGGCGGTGCGAATTAAAGTGAATTGATTAAAGCCAAACGCAAGTGTTTCTCTTTATTTTTATTTCTTAAATTTGTGCAACTTTTTGTTGAAGTAACTTTTTTTTTTTGGGAAGTGAAATATTCATTTCTAATTGTTCTCTTCTCTCCTTCTCTCTCTCTCTCTCTCTCACTTTCCACACGTTCTTTCGTCTGACTCTTTTTTGCCTTCTCCATGTCTTGCCAAATTATGTCCTTCGTTTAGTTCTTCTTGCCCGGGTCAAAAGTTATGAAAAAGTTGTGTAAGAAAAAAAATTTATAAAGCATTTTTGCTTAATTGCACTTCCTTGAGGAAAAATCATTTATTTAAACGACAAGGAGCACACACTGCAAATGCGAGGGGTGGGGAAGGGGGGGGGGGTTGGAAGAGGCTCTACCTTTTAGCTTCTATGTAAATTTCAAATTGAAATGTCTTTCAATATTTCTTTTTTTTTTTCTTTTGGTTTGTTGTGTCGCCGTTTTTTGGGGCAAAGTTTTTGCCATGTAAAATTTCGAAATGCCTTCTCTGGCTGATGTTGAGTTAAATTATATTTTGCTATATATTGTTCAAGTAATTGAGAGTATTTCTAGTTGAATGGGCTCATCCCTCGCCCGCTTTCGTTCCCCTTATCATGTTTGTTGTGGTATTTGGCAAAGTGTTTTCATATGCTCGTCATCTTTTCATTTTTGTTTCCATTGTTGCATTCGTTTCATGTTATTTCTAGTTGTTCTCCCTCTCTCTCTCTCTGTCTCTCATGTTGTCTCTGTCTTTTTTGCTAATTGACTTTCTTGTTGCGGTTGTGCGTGACATTTGTATTTCCGGTTGATTGGATCCAGGAGAGCTTCAATTCGCACTTCCCATTACACATTTCCACTTTACCATTTCCATTTCCGAAAGCCTCTGCATAATTTGAAACAACAATACAAACCACAGAGACATAGAGATACAGAGAGAGAGAGAGAGAGGAGAGAAGCAGAGAAATGTTGAACGAATGAAATAAATTGAATGGAAAATGGAAACGAAAACCTTAACATTCTGCATTCTTCAATCAGTTGTTAGTGTGGCCTCAAGCTAAAGAAGCTACTACATAAATGGCAATGAAATTTCACAACAGTTCGTTACACAGACATTCACCGATTCCCTTTCATTCGTTTGCTTTTGGGGCACTTCGACATTGAGCAGAGACCTAGACATACATACATACAAAATAAGAGATCAACATTCATTCGTAATGGTTTTTTTTTTGTTTTTGTTTTTGATTTTTCGCTTTCATTTTCGGTTGAATGGAACAAAATTTGAAATTGCCGTTTGCGGTTGCATTTGCCTTCGATCCGTTTCTGGCAGTAAATGATTAACTGCGCCTTTTTTGCAAAATTTCACAACTTTTGCTACAAAATGCAAAATTTTCGATTGACAATTGCAATTTCTTATTGAGGCCCCCCAAAACAAACCATTTTGCCACTCAAATTCAAAAGAGGTAATCCCATATGCTAGACAGGCTATCTAATGACAAGATCGATGGGTGGTTGGGTGGGGGGTGGGGGTCAGTCAGTTATCCAAACTGTGGACGAATTGACATGCCATTGCCCCATTGCACATTTCACATTGCATTGCAATGTGCGTATCTAATTTTAGTTTCAGTTTCTGGAAGGACGACAGATGCCAGAAAAGGAGAGAAAGGTGAACGAGATGAGGAGATGGAGTAGAGTGAGCTGAAAACAGAAGCAGAAACAGTAGAACCGCAGGACACTGAGAGCCCCAAAGTCGCCTCGAAGTATGCAGCAACAAATTAAATTTCCAGGCAACCGCAAAGTAAAGTGAAATGAAAATAAAATCGCATAAAGTACGAGTACGGCCAGATGCAGCTGCTGTAAATGACAACGCCGATAAGATAAAGATGAGGATGAGAATGGGGGGGGGGGAGAGGGAGACGAGCTGAAAAAGGACAACCAGAGACAGAGCTCCAACATGGGGTCACTGCAGGCAGTAGAGCATGCAACCACACACACACACTCACACAGCTGGACCAGAAATTCCCTTCAAGCGAATGAACGCACTTGCCGTCCTCTTGTCGTCCACACATACATACACACACACACACACACACACACATACATACATACATATAATGCAAAGAGATAGAAGATATAGAGTAGACAGGCGGATGGGCAGACAGATGGACGGGGAAATGTGAAACAGTGCATATCGAATGAGTTTCCGATAGTCATCCGCTTAAAAATCGATTAACCTATTTCCGATAACTACTGCAATGCGCAGATTCTGCTGCTGCTGCTGTTCAACCCAAGGCCCGGCCCATGACCAGCTCTGCCAGTCAAGCATGTTTCTGCTGTCTGCTGTCCTGTCTCTGCCTTTTTGGCGTGCCATGTCAAGCCATTGTTGTTGTTGTTGTTGCCGCTGTTGTGATAGAAAGTGGCACATTGGTAAATCTTTGGTCAAACATTTGTCCAAACTTTCCTCTACCTCAACCATCAACACTGTTGACATCATGTTGTGGTCGATTATCAGTATCATTTATGAGAAATTTCATATATGTATGTAAACAAATATGTGAATAAACAGACAGGATGAACGGACAGACGAACATGGACATTCTGGCAAATCTTTTGCCTTCTGATGATGATAACTTGCAACGTTTCTCCTTTAACAAGCAGGTGAAGGCAGCAAACAACAAACAACAATTGATCCCCAAAGATATGCAGCGATTTTGTTAGCGTGTCCCCAATAAAGCCTTACATAATCATTTTTAATTAAAGTGAATTGCAAATTATTGCATTGTATCAATTTTATGTTATTACCTAGTAATTTTTAATCTAAATTTTACAACAGCAACAGCAGCCAGAAGCGTTTTTTCCTACTCTATCTATTCTCGGGCTATTCTATGGCTTCCAATTAAAAAGTGAAACAATGAAATTTCATTTCAATTCAAATTCAAATTTGATGATCTCTGATTGTACAGGAAAATCGGTGAAAAGGGGGGGTCTAGGGGAAGAGAGAGAGAGAAGAGCTTTTCCAGTTAAACGGCTTCAATTATGTTGGGAGCGCACATAAGTAGGCAATACTTTTTGTTCGTCCAACTAGGTAGAACAAGGACAACAGACGGCAATTTCAATCAGCTGCCAGGGGTTGGGGGGGGGGGGGTGGGGGTGGGGGGGAATGGCTGGGGGGAGGGGTGGGTAGTTGCCTGACAGCAGCTGCTTAAAAATTCCAGTAGATACAGGCCACACGCACACACACACACACACACACACAGAGCGATACAGATACACAAAAAAAAAAAAGAGGAGAAAATGCAAATCAAATTAAAGCGTCTGACGAGGCAAAGCGCGTGGTTTCTGTGTGTGTGTGTTTGTACTTCTCGCTCGTTTGTTAATTAACTGACAATGTGTGTGGGGTGTGTGTGTGAGTATTTTTTAATGTCTGCCACATGGCCCGCCCGCAAGTGTTTGCTAATTTTATTAAGCCCTCTTGCGCTTAATTAATAGAAAATTATTGTGCAAACAGGCGAAAGTGAAATGAGAAAGTGAAGGACAGACAAACAGACACAAGAGAATGAAGTGTGGTGGGGGGTGTGTGAGGAGATAGTTGAGTTGGTGGAAAGGGGGAGGGTTAGCTAAAAGGTTGCCTGGTTGCTTGAAAAGTATTAGCCACTATTAAAAGCTTGTATTTCTGGTTCACCTGCTGCCGCTGCTTTCTCCCCGCAGTTTTCAAACTATTCAACCATAAAACGACCCACACACACACACACACACACACACAAACACACAGAGAGAACACACAAAAAGACAGTGAGAAAGGCAGAGACGAAGCTTAAATTCATTTACCGCAATGAAAAAACACACAGACACAAAAAGAGAGAAAGAGAAAGAGACACACACACAGATACAGAGAAAAAGCTTTTACACAAATGAGTTTATGGGACGATGGGGAGAATAATGTGGGAGCCTGCTGTGTGTGGCAGTAGGAGGAGAGGTGCGTGTGTGTGTGTGTGTGGGGGGGGGGGGTAACTTGGTTGGCCACAAAAATTAATACATTATTTTTAAAAGATAAATTTCAAGCATGTGCTCCTGCTGCTGCTCCTTCTGATCCAGATTGCTTCTACTGCTGGCAAACAATTAAATCAGTGAAATCCACACGCAGCTTTTTCCCCTTCCTCCCTTCCAGCCAGCCAGCCAGCCAGCCACACTCACACCATCTAACCTCCTCCTCCTCCTCCCACTATAACCCACCGAAAATTGTTCAACAACTTTTCAACTTAAATTCATTTTAGACTGAAGGGGGACTGGAAATGAAGAATGAGTGGTGGCAAAGCGGTATGGGAAGGGGGGGCTTGTAACAGGGTTGCCACATTTTTCTCGTGGTTTGTTGTAAATTTGTTTTCGTTCACTTGCAATGGCTGTGACACCGCAACAGCCACCATCAACATCAGCAGCAGCGTGTAACCTCATCCTTCCAGTCACACTCAGAGTATGTGTGTGTGTGTGTGTGTGTATATGTGTGTGTGTAAATCAGTGCCTCCGACTCAACTTGACTCCATTCTCAAGCAGCTGCTGCTTTTGCTTCTGTTCCTGTGCTTAAAAGCGTAGATAATAAATTAAACGCAGCACATTTTAAGACACCAAGAGAAAGAGAGAGAGAGAGAGAGAGAGAAGAGAGAGAGAAAGAGAGTGGGGGAGAGGAAAAGCAAGAGACAGTGTGTGTGTGTGTGGCATAAAGTTAAGCAAACTAATATGACTAAAGAAAAGCAACAACTAAAAAACGAAACATTCTCGATAAATCGATTGCAGTTAAATTCACCAAAAATCAATTCAATTATCAAATATCATTTTCGAGCAGAGAGAGAGAGAGAGAGAGAGAGAGAGAGAGAGAGAGAGAGAACAGAGAAAAAGCAATTACTAAATGAAATCAAACAGATTGGTTTAATAATGAATCCAACCAGCCAACTGGCCAACTGACCAACTGGCCAACAAACCAAATGGCTTCTGCTGCTGCTTCTCACCTATTCTCATTAGCTGGCAATCAGGAGAAAATTAACAGAAATTTGCAACAATTTTCATATTGGGCGCAAACACCTGGACAAATGTCCTGAAGACAAAAAAGGAAGCCCCAAAAGCAAAAGAGCAAAACCAACACACACACACACACACACGAAAAAAAAGGGATACTTTAAAATTTAATGGCAAACTTTTTGGACCAAAACGCAAATGTTGTCCTGGCATTCCCCCCCCCCCCCCCCCCCCCTCGCCACTCTGCTCCTTCCACTCTGTCTCTGTCTCTCTGGTACTTATTTCATTTTGTTGCTCTGATGTTTTTGTTTACAACTTGATAATTAAACACGTTTTCGTTTTTGCTAGGGTGGACAGAATGATGAGGGGAAAGGGCGGTGGCCAATGGAGAAGAGAGGAATGGTGTGGGGTAGAGAGTTTTATGTTGCAACCTTCTAAATTATATTTACAGGTCAATTTAATTTTTTTTTTTTTCTCTCTTTGGCTCGACAACCTTTTTACACCGAAACAGCAACAAAAAGTCGTTCAGTCGTCCTTCATGTCCGCGGCGTCTCTACAGTCTGCCTGCTGTCTCTCCCCCCCTCTCTCTCTCTCTCTCGCTGTGCTTGTGTAAATGGAATAAGTTACCCTGGTCGTGGACCCTGGTTTTGGTCCTTGTACTGCTCCTGGTGCTGGTGCTGGTGCTGGCTTCCGTGCGAGAAGCGTTCGGCAAAAACTTTGCACATTAAAATATGTAAATTTTAATTTGAAACAAAAGGGTTTTGATGTGGGGCAAGGCGGCAAATGGCAGCAATGGCGTTCGTAGCTGGCACCTCTTCTCTTTAACGCCCATCCCCCCCACCCCCTTCCTTTGCTTCTTTATCTATGTGAATCAACCTTCTCTCTCTCCTTCTCTCTCTGTCTCTCTCGTTTTACCTTTATACACTGCTGCTCCATGCGGTTGTTTATCTAACGAAACATTGGCTACTTTTTTTTTTTTTGAAAGGCTGGCGCCAAGTTGTTTGCCTTTTTCCCCCTATTCCCTATTACTTTTTTGTGATAAGTTTTCTATTAAAGTTTCCAAAATGTAAAAGAAAACCCATTAAGTTTATTTCTCTTAGTTGGCACATTGGATTAGCTTTTCGTTTTGATAAAAAAAGATGAGCTTGATATCCTTTTCAATTCTTTGATTCAATTGACGATTCTTTAAGAATATGTTGTCAGATTAGGGTGGGACGGGGAGGGGTTTGGCGCTTGGTCAATGGAAATTGAAGTTGATGTTGCGGTTTCTAATTGCTTGTCAACGAACAGCTGGCAAATTTATCTATTAAACATTTTGCAGAGATGGTTGGGTGGAGGGTGAGCGGAGGCGGAGGCCTAATGTTTGTCATGGACAAAGTTTCTTTGCCTGTGTGCACCTGTGTGTGTGTGCGAGTGTGTAGGTGTGTGTGTGTGTAAGTTAACACCATTTAACGCTAATGTAAAGCAAACACTTTGATGTATTTGCCTTGTTATTGCATAAAGTAGTAGATAGATATATATATATATACATATATATATATAGATGTGTGTGTGTGTGTGTGTATGTGTGTGTGTGTATATAGCTTGTATATGGGGCAGGCATATTTGCTTATGTATGTGTATTTTTCATTAACTATGTTGCCATTATGTGACAACAAGGCCAGGCGAAAGGAACAAGTGGGAGTGGGAGTGAGGGGGGAAAGACCGGCTCTTACCTGCAAAATATGCCAACATGGCGGTTAGGACGACGGATACAAATATTAAGGCGATGCTCAAGCATTTCCAGGAACATCGGTGCTGGCAGCGTTTATCTATGTGAAACCTGTAAACGAGAACGAAAAAAAAAGACAAAAACAATTAAAATTTGTGAAAAGAAAAGAAAACAGCAAAGAGAATGAGAAAAAACGGTGACAACGGCGCGAGGATCTCTCTCTCTCTCTCTTTTAAAACAAACTGAGCGCAATGCATTTGTAATTAACAAACTGGCAAACAAGGCGACCACAAGGCGAGAGGATAAAGCTTTACCCATGCTACGCTTTAATACACTACGCCGTGTACACACTATGGCACAACAAACTACGGAAATATGTACGTTACGGTTTGTCATCGTTCTCGTTCTCGTTCTCGTTCTCGTCATCATCGTCATCCTGTGGCTTCAGATGCTTGACATATCACAAGGACCACAGAAACCAACCAACCAACACACACACACACACACACACGCATGGGTGTTGCCCCGCCTCAGAATGGGTGTGCGTGTGTGTGTGTGTACGCCAATAAGTTTGTCAACTGCTGGCAACAGCTGGCAACTTTTTTAATAAAGACCAAAACGCATGCAAAATAATGCAACACACAAGAGCTAAGGACAGAACAAAGACTACAACCGCTGCCCCTTTCGACCCCCCCTCTTAGTCTCTCTGGTTGCTCTCCCTTTTATGGCAGCGGGTGTTAATCACACACATACATACATACATATGCATGTAGATACCGAGACTCAAAGTCAGTCTGTCTTGGCTTAAACCCGCAAAAACCTCTAAAACTACTCTAGGCCAAAAGTGCGCGATAAACCTCCATCCATCTATCTAGCGTCCATTACCAGCTTTTCCCCCCCTCCCTCTCCTCACCCACCTTTCAAGGGGTTACTCTCTCTAATTACCTTAAACTTTACACAATGCATGCAAGTTTATAAAGTCAAGTTAAAGGTCAGATTCTCGCTGCAATTTTCTACACAAGGACTTGCCGCGAGAGGATCAGATTGATCCAGACAGATTTAGGTAAAAGGCAATCGAACGAAGCCTATTATATAAGCTATTAATGGTAGACTGTACTTAAAGGCAGCTTGGGGATTGTTCCCCTCCCCTAAAGTCAAATTCTGCATACTTTGAAAAACTTTCGAAATGCCTTAAATGCCTCTTGAATTGAAAATTTAGTCTTTTGCCTACTTTTGGGGGCAAAATTTAATCTATTTTATGTCTCTAATCGACTAAACACAATCAATTCAATTCGTTTAAAGTGTTTTTTTTTTCTACTTAATTAATGCTCTAAGATGATTCAGAATTTTGGGTCAAAGGTCAATCAATTGACTCTTACCTGGATGGTGAATATGGCGAATAGTGTGGTGCATGAGCCGAATGAGAATTACGCAATGGAAATCCAGGCATAACCAATGGCTGTGAGCCGGCATTGCCGCCGCCACTGCCAGGCGGACCGACTGCCACTTGGGGTCCACCCGAGCCACTTGGATGACCGCCGCCGCCGCCGACGGGCATGGGCATGGTACCAGCTCCGCCCATTGGCATGCCGACGCCAACATTGCGATCAACAATGCCGCCATGGCCGATTGTATTGCTGCCAGTTGACATACTTTGTGGCATCTGTTGTGGGTGGCCGGCCAGTCTGCAAAAAAAAACAAAAACAAAAAATAGAAGACAAAAATAGGACAAAAAATGAGTTTGAGTTTCACTCAATTGTAATGCGGAAATTAAAACATGCATGCAATATATATATATTTATGTTTAAATAGTTGTATATAGTTGTTGTTGTTGTTGTTGTTGTTCGTCCTACATTGCATGCGAATTCAACAATTTTTACAATATTTAAATCTCGTCCTGCTGCCGCCGCTGCTGCTGCTGTCTGTGTTGCTGTTGTTCGTGTTATTGTTATTATTATTTTTAACGGTTAAGTGATGCGGAAATTTTAAATTAAAAAACATAAATCAATGCCTACACACACACACACACACACACACACACACACACACACATAGTGCATATATGTTCATTGTGAAAAAGTTTCATTATCGTTGCCCAGCAGCAGCAGCAGCAGTCGAAGCAATTGTTGTTGCTGCTCTCTTCTTTTTTTTTTTTTTTGTTGTTGCTGTTTTTGTTTTTTGGTTTTATTATCGCTCAACATTAAGCGGAAATGCAGCTGCTGCAGGCAGCGATGCTCGATAACTGCCTCTGTCTCTGCCACAATTTGCGCCTGCTGCTGCAGTTGTTTGTTGGCCTTTTTATAGGCGGCACCCGCAAGTATGCAACACATTTTTATACTCCCCTTATTGCAAGACAAAAGCGAGGAATGTGAAAACAAATTTCCGAATATGTATATATTTGAGCGAAGCATTTTAAGTGAATATCAGACAAAGTACATACATATATACATATATATATATATAAATACATATATGGGTATATACAAATTTTTATCATGCCAGCCCGCCCCCGCCAAAAATGAAATATTCATTAAAATTTTCTTTTGCCAATATTATTGAGTCATCATCATATTGCCTGCTGATCGGGTCCTTCTGTTACCCTTCTGTTGACTTTTGGGGCATAGAGCAGACTAACTCTATTGTTCCTTTTGTTCGACTTCATTTGACGGCCCTTGGGATCGGGGTCGTCCTATCAAGTGCCATCGTCAGAGTTTTTGGCGCTGTCCGAATGCATTTGACATATCCACACATTTGGAAACGTTTTTTTTTTTGCTTTGTTTTTGAATAATTTTGTTGTTGTTGTTGTTGTTGTTTTTCTGTTAGTACTTTGGCCGCCATTTTTGGCTTTGTTATTTATGGTCAAGCTGGTCTTCTGCAGCAATTTTGCTGCTTTTGGCCTGCATTTGACATGCGGTTGAGCGGGAATGCAATGGAAATTGGAGTGAACAACGAATGGAGGAGTGGTGTGTGTGTGTGTGTGGGGGTGGGGGGCGGGGGCATGCGGGATGAGATGTAAAATGGTAAAAACAAAAAAACACAAAACAACAACAACGAAAAAAAATCAAACAAAAATCAAGCTGCAAATTTACGACGACGACTTTTTTTGGGCTTAAAGAGCGAGCAAACCAGATCAGCGTAATTTATAACGCATCCGGCGCCCAGAGAGACGCCCCAAAAGTATGCAACAAACGATGAATGGTGCCCCATTGGCCATGACCAACAGCAACAACAACAACAACAACAAACCAAACAGCAGTGAACAAGAGAGAGAAAGCAAGACTAATGTGTGTGTGTGTGTGTGTGCGTGTGTTGGGGGCCAGCTTAGCGCATGCTAAGCCAGCCAGCTAGCAGCACAAGCTGTGCCTGTGATTTATTAGCAACAATAATAGAATTAAACAATTTAAATTAAGTTGTAGCCAAAAACCATAAACAGTCTGCCATGTAGCCTAGCTGTAAAAGTGGGGCACGGAGGCAGACAAGGGAGGTAAATGTTGTCGCATCCCCCCCTTCCCCACTGCGGCCACACTCCTTTGCCTTTCTCTAGTTTCAACAAAACACACGCAACGGGGCGTCCCACAAAATGTTTATACCCTAGAATTCCAACGAAATAATTGCATTTGAAATAATTCATTGAATTCGTAACGGTTTTTGAAATAGATTGAGGATCATTTCCATACCTTTCGAAAACTCGTCGTCATTTCTAAAACAAATCTTCAGAAATTCAGTTTGATAGGGACACATTCTCTTGGCGTAGTGCTTCTCTCCATTTCAACAAGTCCCAGACATGGCCAAAAAACAAAGTTCCATAACATTTTTGGCATGGGCTAACGAAGAGTATTTTGGGAATTGGTTTTACTTTATTGGACAACAGCAGGCGGTCGGTCAATGGCAACATTTCGCTTTAACTTCTCTCTTCCCCCTCTCTCTCTCTCTCACACTCTTTCTCTATTTATTTGTGTTGATATTTCGTTCATTTTTATTTTTGGGGTAGGATTTAGATTTGCTAGCGGGAGCATTACAAATGCTTCCTGTGCATAAATGTGGCAGCAGTTTTTCCTTCCATCCTTCCCTCATACCTCCCTTTCCTTCCTGCCTGCGCGCGTGTGTGTGTGTGTGAAAAGTTTCACAAAAAATATGTATTTGAAAAACAAAAATAGTGGAAAAAATAACATTGCATACTTTTAAGTGCAGGGCAAAAATATTGTATTTTTTAGTGGCCACTTAATAGTTTATTTTTTATGTTTTTAAAGGGAATTCGGAATTTTAAATTAACAAAAGAGAGAGGGAGAGAAATCAAGGGAAAAGAGAAGACACTAAAATGTCAATAATTACTACAAAATCAAAAAAAAAGGGCGAATTACGTTAATTGACTCTCATTCTGTGTGAATTTACTATAGCCTACTTATGGGCTTGCAGATTTAACGAAGACGACACATCACACATACTCTAGAGTATTGAAACTTCGTTGTCGCCCTTTTGGGTTGCCTATATTGAGTTGAGGTTGTTGCAAAATGGGTTACGCCAAACTTCAACTTGAACTAGTTTAGTCAAATTTCAATGAACAACAACAACAACAACAAGAGAGAGAGAGAGAGAGAGGGCAGAGAGGGAAAAACTCTATCGGAACCTGGCTAGTAGCCCAAAACTAACCCTCTTACTAACTTGTTCAACTTGCCTTTTGGCCAATGCCCGGTTTTTTGGATTATTCGATAAACTTTTCAATGAATATGTATGTGTGTGTGTGTGTGTGGGGTGTGTGTGTGTGTGTGTGTGTGTGCGAGGGAGAGAGCGAAAGAGAGAGATGGGCAAACTATGAGTTTAGTTTTCTGGATTCGTGCCTTTACAATGCAAAAACTAACAACGCCCAAAACGTGATTTTCGCAAAAATTTTCACAGCCCAACATAGACAGAGAGAGAGAAAGAGAAGAGTGAGACACAGAGAAAGCGAGAGAGAGAGAGTGAGAGAGAGAGAGGGCAAATGAGATAGACATACCAATTCTAGGGAAGATAAAACCAAACAAAATTACATGCTGTTGAAAAACGTGCTAGAAAAATGAAGCGCGAAATCAATAATAACACCCGCACCCGCACTTCGCACCCGCACCCACACAGCTAACATAGGTTAGAAGAGTGGAAGGTAGGTAGAGGAAAAAGGCCCAACAACAACAACAACAACATGTAGCAAAAACCTACGTGCAACATCAGCGCGGCGTCTCTTTGTGCTGTCATGCACACTAATGCAACAATAATGACAGCAAAGGCAACCAGGGCCAAAAGGGATTGGGACTGAGATTGGGTATGGGTCTAAGGCCGTCAGAGGCGAGGGGAACAAGTGCAGTTTGTCAAACAAATCAGCGTAACTAATTGATTGTTGCCGACCAATGTGGAACAAAGCTCGCCAATAATCATGGGCCAGACTAACAAATCCAAACCAAATGACACAAATGCCACAACGTAATCCAAACTAAACTATCGATAACTTACAGATCTGTGAGCAACAGATTAACTCACATACATATCTTTCGATGAGGCCCATCATGCGAAATGATCCAACAAAGACAGCAAAAGATTTCACTTGCAAAAACACATTAGCTAAGATCTAAATTCGAAGAGAGTAACGACTATTACGATTTGAAAGATTTTCCGATATGAAAACTTAAAAAAAATTGACAATGAGTTATCGTTTTGAGGGGGTTATCGATTAAAGTGCAATTGTTCTTGCAATTATGCGTTTGACTGACTGCTTGCTATACCATATCACATCGTCCACCTAGACGGCTCCCGCTCCGACTCCCGTTCCCCCCACCAAGCACTCCAACAGTCTTCTCCCCTTGTTATGTTTGCCGTGCATTGGAGCGCAAGCAAAAAAAAAAAAAATAATGCCAAACGCCTCCATAAAAAGGAAACAAAATCAAGGCAAAAAGAAAAAAAAAAAAAATAGAAAATAAATCGTGTATAAAAAATTGTTCAAGGGGTTGGCGCGCTTCAGAAAATTCGTTTTGACAGCGTTTTTTTCGTAAGTTGGCAACCAACACCCCCCCCCCCCCCCCTCCCACGGTTTCCTTTACCCCCCATTTTCAGTCCCATTGCCTTTACTTGAAGCTTTCTGAGCTCTGTGTATGATTCTATCCCTCCGGTTGCTTGTTGCTCTTACGCTCGATAAAAATTGCTCATATGTGTGTGTGTGTGTGTGTGTGGGTGTGTGTGTGTGTGCATCACTCCCCCTGCCCCTCCCTTGCATGCTATACGTCACCTTGCAGGCGTGATTACCTGCCAGCTAGCCCCTGGCCACGCCCCAAGATGTCCCCCTATACACACACAGAGAGAGGGAGAGAGAGAGAGAGAGAAAAAGAGGACATGCGAAAAAAGAAAATTTAATAAAAGCGCAAATTAATTTTGCGTCCAACCCTCGTTTATTTTTTTTTTCTCTCCCCCAACTCTGTCTCTCTCAGTCTCAGTCTCAGTTTCCCTCTATCTCTTTCGACGTTTCTCTACTTGCCCTTTAGTTAGATACAAGTTTTTGTTGTTCCTTTATTTCTTTCGTCCCCCTGCACACCCTGTGCTTACTCTGGTTGTTGTTCTTGTTGCTGTTGTTGTTTGTGTTGTGCCAAAGTTTTTGGGTTTTTGCAGAGTTTGAGTTTGGCGCTGGGCTCTGGCGCTTAATTTATGGTCTCTGGGGCGCTGTCTACAGATTTATGCATAATTTGTAAATGAAAGTCAGAAACTAATTAAATTGATTTGCCTCTGTTCCTTTTTACGTTTTTCTTCACCAATTCTCTCGCACTCATCCCCTCTCTTTCTCTATCTCTGCTTTTGCCTTTGATTTCCATTCCATCTATTTTGCCTAGAGACACAACCAGAGACTGACTCCAGCTCCAGCAGAAAGGCAAACGCATCGAAAAAAAAGTAAGAGAACTAAAATGCTAAAAGAATGCGAAAAACACTTTTCACACTGAGAAAGAATGAGAGAGATAGAGAGAGAGAGAGAGAGAGACACACACACAGAAGCAAGAGAGGGGACGTAAAACAGAAAGAGTTCTCTGGGGAGTCCTTTTAAGTGGAAAACTTTATTCTATACATATACACCAAACACACACATACACACACACACACACACACACACACACACACGTACACACACTTTTAGTTCTGGCTTACAACTACATATGTAACTAATTTGGCATAGAATACAAATGGGAAAACCTAATAAGAAACTCAAACTTCATTCAATTGATGTGATTTTGTGCTTTGCTTTCAGTCCAACAATATGTATGTCCTTTGCTCCTTGTACTCTTTGAGAGATGGTCTAAAGTGATCTTACGTTACACCTTCAAAATGCTGGAAAGAATCGAGATATGTTTGCCAATCTTTCAAATAAATTTTTTGTTTTAAAGAAGGCATCTCAAATTTAGATAGATATCGATATATACACTGCCAGCCACTTGAATAAGAACACTCATGTATTCATTTTGCTTTGTTTTTTTCGGTTCCGTCTCTATTTCAACGAGCTTTAATTATTTATCGATTAAATGTACCGTTCATTGACATTACATTACAGTTAGTTTCGCACATCACTTAGAATGCAGTTAGTCAGAAAAAATAGAGCTTTTTATGCGTCACTTAAATAAGAAGAACAGTGGACTTATTAGTGTCTCGTGAACGTTCGCTTGAGTTGTACCAACTTAATTATTTTTTTTTTTTGACAACAAAGTTATATTTCCTACTTCTTTATGTATAAATTCTCATGGGAAATCATTAAACTTCGATTAGAAATTAAAGCCAAGTCAAAAGTATAACGAGCGAATAAAAACAAATTTCAGGTGTTCTTATTCAAGTGGCTGGCAGTGTATTTTAGGATCATCAATTGCACAAAAGTAAAGTTTATCGATAACCAAGATATCTAATTTACGCTTAAAAGAATTGAAACTTCTCTCTAAATTCTCGAAAAAGTTATTGTCCTTGTTCTTTGCAGGCGATAGGCAGGACTCAAATCAAGTTGACCAACCAAAATATGAAACAAATTTTAACCTAACAAAAGCTAAACCAACATATGAGTTGAATTTGACTTCAATTTCATTCTCAAATCAGCTATCAGTTACGAGCCAGACTTCTCTCTACCTTGTTTTCTCTTTTTCTCTCCCTATCTCCACCGCTATCTCTTGCTCTTTATCTTTTTTCTCAGCTGGCTGATGACGATGATGATGATGATGATAATGATGATGATTCTGCGAAAGCGAAACCAAAGCAAAGCAATTCAAGCGCAATGACTCCCCTTTCCCAACCATCTACCCACCTATCTACGTAGACCCCGACCCCGCCCCCCCCGCCTTCTGCACCCAGCCTCTCTTGTTGGAAAAAAAAAACGCCTTTCCGCCGTCATGTGACTAATAACACCCCGAGGGACCTGCAACAAGACGACATGCGGCAAGCGGCAAGCGTGGGTAGAAAGGCATAGAGGGAGGGAGGTAGGAAGGGTGGCAGGGAGGCAGGGCGACGGGGGTGAGACTGTGCCAATGATCAAAGCATTTTTCACTCTCTGCTCTGGGTTCATCCTTTTATTTCATTTTGCTTCTCTTTTCTTTTATTTTCTTGGTCTACCCTGGAAACTCAAAAAAAAAAGAAAAAAGGGCATGCCAAAAGATGAAATATTAAGGCAAAGTTTTAATGCATATTCTGATAATGCTAAAGGGTATATCCTAGTCGTTGCCTTGACTTACTGGATTTAAGGGTTTTTTTTGTCGTTTTTTTTTTTTTTTTTTGTTGGTTTTGCTTTTTTTCTGTTCAAGAGTCGTTGGCGTCGGCGTCGGCGTCAGCATCGCCACGCTAAATTTTGTTATGACGGCGGAATTAATATTATTAAGGGGCGATTTTCTGCCTGGCCTTTTCTTTTTTTTTTTTGTTTTTTTTTTTGGTTCGGTTTTTGTTTTCGTTGAGTTGATAATTTTGCAGCGCCGCCAACAGCAAAGCGAAAAGCCAAAGGATGGATGGTGATGGGGTTGGCGGAGGGGGGGGGGGGATGGAAGACGTCATTATCAGTAAATGCCGCACGCCGCATGCCGCTTTTGTTTGACAAAACCTTGCCGCACTTTTCCCCTCCACTTCACCACACTCAACCCGCCCCGCCACCCTTCGGCCGACCATTTCGAGTAAAGCGAGCCCCTTTTGGATCCATTCTTTGTTGGCTCTGATTTTGTGCTACGTTTTCATGTTTATGGGCTTATTAAATATTTACAGTTTTGGCAAAGTTTGAAAAGCGGCTTTAATTGCTGTCACTTGCAAATTAATTATTTACACACACAGAGAGGGAGAGAGAGAGAGAGACACGGATACACAGAGACACCAAAGGATAAATAGAGCGAGACAATTAATGAAAGTGAGACAGATAGAGAAAGAGAGAGAGAGAGAAAACCCTTAAGCAAATGAAGCAAATGCTTCAAGGACTTTAACTCTTTCTATAATATATCGATAACAGTTGATCGATCAATATTGAATCAAAGCAAGTTATCGAAATGGGTCTTGGGTTGAAAACGATTCAAACATTCTACTTACACTCAATCATAGAAATATTTCTCAATAAAGATTAGAAATCGAATTCAAACATCGGTTTAGCTCTGTCAATCGATAACCGATATACAAGGAAGGTAAAAGAAGCAGCAGCAAGAAAATAGCCAAATCTTGCCCCCCATTTCGTTACGTTAAAGTCCCAATTAATTTTTCAAAACGGAAAATTTTGACCGCAGCTCAGCGTGAACACATTTAAAGGAAGTAGACGAAGGACTTTTTAATTGTTTGCTGTGGCAGAAAGGCAAGGCAAGGATTAGAAGGCGTTGGAGTTGAAATTAGTTGCAGGGGTCTAAATGGTCGAGCGATAAACGAGGTGGACCACCTGCTGGCTAGCTGGCCCACCCTTAAAAAAATATTTTGATTACATTTTTCCATCCATAAGGAATAAAAAAAAAAAACCGAAATGTATGAATTTTTTTTTTTTTGCTTTTTTAATGTATTGCAATATAAAATCAATCGAGCTAATAACGGAAATTGCAAGAAACCAAGGCGAAAAAGGCAATCTCCAGACAAGGGCCTGCCAAAGCAATTTCTCCCCCCCCCCCATCCACGACACAGCGGGTTGTCGCCCTCACCCTTAGGACACGTGGCCCAAAATATATCGCCAGAAAGGATATATAGAGAATGTTTCGATATATGAAATGGCAAAAGTTTTCATTTTGCACGAGGCATAAATTGAATTAGATGAGGCAGATTGCAGCTGCAAGTGCAGGAGCCACCACCGACCGAGCATCCCTCACTCGCATCTGACAAGTGGTCATCATCCCCGAGAAAGAAATCATAAATAAATGTGGGGCGTGGCACAGCCCACAGAAAACTTATGTACGTAGATGAATATGCTGCCATTGACCGCGCCCTCCTCAAGTTAATTTGCAACATAATCTTTTAATCTGGTTTTTGTGTGTCAAATGCAGCCATGGAAAGCGGAGAAAGCAGGAAAAGCGGGGCAAGCAGGAGAGAAGGTGAAAAGAAAAGCAAGCAGAGAAAATCCACACCAATCACCATCCACCAACCAACCAACAGAGTTCGTCCTTATGGTCTCAGATTCAACCCTTCGCGCAATGGTGGTGGCGATTTATGTCCATATGATCGTACGATAATAAGCAGCGGGGACGAGGGCTGGAGGGGAGGAAAGGGAGGGAGGATATACATCAAATGTCTGGCCCTGACCGTGCCCTTTTTTTTGCTAGGTTCATTAAATACTTCCGAGAAGCATTAATCCTTTTGTTTTGTTTTCTGGTGTCTTCCTTCCGTATTTTTACGTTTTTTTTTTTTTTTTTTTTTAGAACTTTCCAGCTAATTGGCCAATTAGGTTTTAGACGGGTCTCAAGTGGGCCTCCAATTTAATTAATGTCACTCTTTCACACCTCATTCTGAGGGATATAGTATGTAGAATGCATTCAGATATACCCATACATATATTCAGTTTAAAATCATCGCTTAAATTAATATTCCTCTTCAGCATATTGACATTGTAAACCGAAAATCTGAAACAGAAAAAAAAAGGAACAACAAAATTGCACGCATCGCTTGATGTTGCCTTTTGTGGAGTATCCTGTAGACGCAAAAAAAAAAAGGATTGGCAGGGTATGCTGGAATAGACTGAAATGAGGGGAAAAAGAAAAAAGGGAGAAAGCGAAAGGGATCCTGTGAACAGGAAGATGGTTGCCCTTGCAAATGCTTTCGCTCTTTACCCTTTTACAAGGTAACCACAAGGTCGGCCATTGCCGCCTAATGGCATACGAGTTTTTATTCTATTTTTAGCTTGATTTACTTTAATCTGAAAATCATTTTCTCTTCGTTTTTTCGCCCGCCGTTCGATGCGTCGTCATTTAACGGGTGTGTGGAGCCTGTGCTTATCAATGGAGGGATAAAAATGGGAGCATCAAAAAAAAAAAAAAAGAAAAAGCCGTTCACTGTGTCTGTGTGTGTGTGTCAGTGTGTGTGTGTGTGTGTGTGTGTATGTGTTGTGTAGCCGAAATTCATCAAAATCCAATCAATCTTTCATTTAAACATTTTCATTTCGGCTCGTTGCGTTGAATGAAAATCTATACAGAGTCAGTGAGAGGCCGAGAGAGAGAGAGAGAGAGTGGCGCACGGTGAAGGTAGAGACAGCATACAACCGCTCCCCACCCCCTCAACGCATCGACCACCAATAGGCAAAATGGCAAAACAAAGAAAAATACGCAGTAAAGCGCAAATATTTGCGCGTATAAAATTGGGGATGATGACTATGAGAAGCAGATAAAGAACTACGGAATATGGAGAGAGACAGCGAGAGAGAGAGAGAGAATATGCTGCATACGTTCAAAAAAAAAAAAAAGCAATAGTCAAGGTGAGGAAGAAAGGTTCTCGTTCTCATCTCACTTTTGACTGGGCGCACAGAAATTAAACTAAAATTTTGAATTCTCTATGGCAAATAAGTTAGAGAATGTTTTAAAGAGAAAGAGAGAAGAAGAAGAAGCGAAAAGTTTTCACAGGTTGTGAATAAAAATTCCCAAGATATCGTTATGATAGTGGGAGATCAATTTATCCTTAAGAGATGCGTCCCACTATTGGCCAAACAAAATGAGCAAACAGATCGCTGCCAAAATGAAAAAAAAAAAAACCTTCAAAGAGCGGTCGCGGTGTGGGTTTGGGAAATGCTCGTGGAGCAAAAGTTTTCAATAAACAAAACCGCAAAAAAAAAAAAAAAGAGAAGAAAGAGAAAAAAAAGGAAACACCAAAAGCAAAGCAGAAAAACCAAATCAGAGAATCGGCCCAAAAATGAAAGTGAAACTTGAAATTAATTCTGTGTGAATCTAACCAAAACCAAGCGCCCACAGTCAGTCCCTACCCCCATCTTCCTCTCTCCTCTCTCTTCTCTTTGCGGACTATCTCTGTCTCTGATGATGATGAGCCTGAATAAATACTCGAGAGAGAGAAAAAAAAAAGGAAAACAGCAAAGCAAACCCAAAATTCGGAGACCCAAAAATTGTGGAGCATAAATCATATGCCCAATACAATTTTATGACGCATCCATGGCCAAATGAGAGAAGCAAGATGAAGGATGGCCAAAAAGGGGGGGCAAGAGGATTCATTTTTAGCCAGCATATTTACCGTTATGTGTGTATTTAATGCTTAATCCCCGAGTCCAAGTCCAAGTCCAAGAAAAGCATGAATTTATAATTAAAAGTAAATTAAAAGTAAATAAAAAGATAACCAACAAACAACAACAAAAACAAGGGACAAGCAGAAACAACAACAATCAACTGAAAGTCCAAAAGTATCTCTCGGATACAAATGGAGAAACAAGTTTTGCCTTCGCATAATGAGACAAGCAAAGAAAGAGAGAGAGATAGAGAGAGAGAGATGGTCAGAAATCAAAATTATATTTCTGACATCAGCAAATTGTCATTAACAGACAATGTTAAATCAAACTGTTAAACGGCTGTTAAATACGCTGTGGTTAACAGATTTACGTCTATATCTCTTGAGGGTAACTCTAACACGCCAGAGTTGCCAAGTTTCAAGTGAAATCTAAGAGACAGAACGGATTTGTAAGGATATCGACATATTCGTGGCGTTTCTTCTGTTATTTCTCGCTTGCTAAAATAAAAAAATGGTGTCAACGCATAATCAGATACCCTGACCTCCACCTCCAACCAACTTCTCCACCACTCTCTCTCTCTCTCTCGCTGAATTTGAATATCTAACAAGGATAAAAGAGAGCTAGAGAGAGAGAGAGAGTGAGTGGTAGGAGGAGTGGTAGGGGGAGTGGACCCTTAACATCAACCACCGCCTAGAAGTAGGTTAATGTGCGACGTAGTAAAAGAAATGTCGATAAAAAATATATTGGATCTTCAAGATGTCTGTCTGTCAGTGTGTGTGTGTGTGTGTGTCTAGGCAGACGAAATTTAAAATTCTAATTGCTCTGTGTATATGTGTGTGTGTGTGTAAAGGTGGGCCATCCCCCGCCACAACCAACTTTGGTCGAGCAAAATGAATAAAACATTAAATCGGATTATAGAATTTTGCATTTGGTGTGTGTGTTTTTTTTTCTCATTCTCTTTTTTTTTTTGGAAAATTAACATGTTTATCCTGGCAAAAGGAATTCAAATTTTCCAGTAGATAGACGCAACGCAACAATTGCAAATCAGTTTCACTTCTCCTTCCCCCTCCCCCTGCACACCAATTCATTTGGTCTACCGAATTTATGTGAAGAGATATCATTATCATTATTTGTATGGAATATATCTCAATTGGAATTTTGAAATATTTGCAACCAAATTGCAGCAGCTTAAGCTTGATATCCATGATAACCCTTCTGTTTCTGTTTCTTCTTATTTTTTTTTTTTTTTGGAGTTGGCCGACGGCAGCTGTCAGTTTATGGGCCTTGAAACAGATCCAGATACAGATACATATATTCAGATACATGCGATGCGACTGACTGACATCCGTTTGAAGTGACATAATAAGATTAGAGTTTGAGTTTGAAGTTCACAGGGACTAGGCGAGTGTGTGTGTGTTGTGTGTGTGTGTGTGTGTGTGTGTGTGTGTGTGTGATACGCACCAGATACTCTTGCTTTTGACTGAGATTTGTGCCATGTCTTTTATTTCACATCTGCCAAATGGTGAGGCATAGAGGCAAGGGGCATGGGGCCATGAGGCATTGTTGTGACGAGTGCGTATAACTGAATGGGATGAGTAGATGGATGGCTGGTTGGATGGATGGATAGAAGACTGAATGAATGGTTGATGGCAACAGTTGCTCGCATCGTGGTCTATAATTAAGCCCAAAAATTGGTTCAAACAAATTGCCGACAGGGTCGCTAATTATATGCTGCGACTTATGCATACAAGATACATTACCAAATAGGCAAGAGGGTGCTTGGATGGTGGTGATGGAGGGGGTAGGCAGAAAGCAGCAGGAAATGCTTAAAATGCTTTTCCGATCGTCATCAAACGCAACACACACACACACAGAAACAAAACAAAAAAAGTTGCCATAAACTTATGATATTTATTACATGACAAAACTGAGGCTACAACTTCAACTTGTCTGCGTCTCCTCCTCACCCCACAACACACCTCTCCACTGTGTGTGTGTGTGTGTGATGTGACTGGCATATGTAATTAGCCTTCTGTGTGTGTCTCTCTCTCTCTCTCTCTCTCCTTCTGTGTGTGTAAGTGAAGGTCTAAAGGTTTATGATTTTTGTCTGCCCAAAATGCATAAAAGGCAAATCATTCTTTGATATGAAATATGCAATCTTTGTATACAAAATTCATTTCCCCTTTAAATTACATAAGAAATTGTTGCCAAACATTTTTACAATTTCACACTGAGAAAAATTTGTAAAAGGTTTCAAATTCAAATTTGTTCTATTGTCTATCTAAAATGAGCTCTTAGTTGTCTGTTTTTCAATCTTTTACATCTTCCACAAGATTCTTACTTGAAGATCTTTTGAAATCGATAGTTTGTTATCGAATAACAATATTCTTACTTAAAGATCTTTTGAAATCGATAGTTTGTTATCGAATAACGTTAATCGCAATTAAGTTTCAAAGTTTGAGAAGGTTAAAAAAGGCGAGTTGATCCTTTTTGTAAAGAACATAAAATAACGAAACGCCTTAAAACCGTTTGGTTAGGCAGAAAGTGTAAAACTTTTGCTTAAACAATAGGAAAACAAATTCCCTCTGAAGCTCTTATCGTCCTTAGGCATATACATATTTAAGGCTTATGACACGCCTCGTCTCGTTTTGTCTCATCTCGCCTTGTCTTGTCTTGTCTTGTCTCGTTTCGTTTCGCTTCGCTTCGTTTGCTTTGGATCGATTTGGGTCGTCTTTGTAGCTCCAAACATAATCTCAATCGTATTTGTCATGATTCTTATCTATGTCTGTTGTTGTCCTGGCACCTAATTATGCGTTGTTACGCTCACATGCATATAAATGTGAAAATCAAGAAGCCAATTTTATCCCCGTCCCCCCCCCATTCGTATCCCAAACCCCACAGCTCTCCCTTTAGCCTACATCATGGCCATTCTCCATCTGCCCACTCCGTCAAGCTGTCTCTCTCTCTCTGTCTCTTTCTCTTCATGCGAAGGAAAAAAGTCATTAAAATGTAATAAATTAGGGCAACGTAAGAAGAGAGAAAGTGCTTTTGATTTTCATTTTCATTTTTTTATTCCTTCCTTTACCCTGTAAACAAGCAGAAGGCAGGGGAATATTAGGTAAGTTGGGAAACACGTAAACTTTGGCCGCTAGATGACGCCTTGTGCCAGCAGTTCATCTGGTTTCAAATTTTATTTTCTCTCATATAAAGGGTATAAAAGAAAGTCGATCAGGGAAAGTAAATCGTATTTTTTTCTTTCTTTTTTTTTTTTTGTTTTGTTGCTCTGATGAAAAGTGTATTAAATTGATTTCACTTGATTTTGCTGCTTGTATTTTATTTATTATGTTAGAAGCTGACGGAAAGTGCAAAATGGTGTGAGAGACAGAGCAAATGGTGGTTGAATCCTGGGTGGCTGGGTGGTTGGGTGTTTTCTAAGATGGTCGTGGGTAAGTAAGTAGATTCATTTCGCATTATTGCAAAATCTACATAGAAGCAGCATTATAATACACGTTTTTTTCTCTCTCTCTCTCTCTCTCTCTCTTGGCTTTTTCATTCTTTCTTGGTAATGAATATCACGCGCTGCTTATTAAACCTTACGTATGGCTGAAAAAAAAAATAGAACAAGAAATTGATGGTGGGTGGCAAGTGGGTGGGGAGGGGGGGGGGGGGGGGGGGAATAGGATGCAGACAACGTGCCTGTTTAGGTAATTTAAGCAAACATTTTTGCAGCAACCAAAACCAAATGAATAGCCAGACGAGAGGGAGAGGAAGGAGCTGTGGCTCATATGTTTGTACACTTTGAAAATGGATCAAAGCCATAAGATTAAGATACTTTGCGGAGTGGATGGAGGGCATCAAAATTTCCAACAAGTGGCTTACTACATTCTATTTGAAGTCGAAAGGGAAGTTTGTTTAAAGAAAGAGACATGGAAAACATGTGAAAAGATCTACGATCAATATATATATATATAATGTAGAATTGTATTTTCTTTCAGTGTGGCAGAATTTCGCTTACTTTCTCTCTCTCTCTTTCTCTCTCTCTCTTTTTTCCCTCTTTCTTTTTTCTGTGTCGCTTTCTTTACTTTGCTTTTGCTGCCTGAACAAGAATAATAAAAGGTAGACCAGAAAAAGGGGGTGTGCGTGTGTGTGTGCGTGTGTGTGTGTGTGCGTGTGTGTATGGAAGTTGTTTGGAGCAAATATTACAAAACACAAACGCCTGTTTCCGTTTTACTAATTCGTATGCTGTTTCCATTTGCATTTTGTAGGCAGAGAAACCAGAAACCATGACCAGGCTGAAGCCAGAACCAGAACCAGAACCAGGACCACGATAAGAGTAGGCCTGTAGGCGAAGGGGAAGGTGAAGGGGCAGGGAAGATGGGAAAATGGGGACATATACATATATGAGAAATATCCTTAAGCCCAACGTGTAAGCGAGATGGCTATAGATTTGGGGGAACGGGAAGTGAAGGTGGAATATGTTGTGGAGTGGAGTGTGGGCCGGAGACCGTAAACGCGAAATCGAAAATATCACCAACGACAATCCGCCCCCCCCCCCACACACACACGTACCCCTCTTCTACACACACTCACGCACACGCGCAAGATGCGCCCCCATTTCATTTTGCATAGCTCAAAAGCAAAGTGCCAAAATGGTTGAAAAAAAAAGAAGGAGAACAAGAAGGTGGCCGATGTGTTAGGGGTGGAGCTATTGGTGGGTGGTGGGGGGGTGGTTTAGTGGAAATTCATGCATATGTGAGTGGATGATGGGGGGGGGGGGGGGGGTGAGCCGGCTTGACGTTGGCAGGCAGCGGAAAGCGTTGAAATGTGCTACAAATTGAATTTTATTGAAACGTGTTTGAAATTTTTCGTCAGACATTTTACCGTCTGAAATAGGTAGAGAGAACGCAGCAAGAAAAAGAGCACGGGTGGAAGGGGGGGGGGGGGGGGGTGTTGTGTGGAAAGTGATGGGATGCTCTGGCACCTCGAGCAGTTCCTTTCCAATTTTTTTTTTCTTTTTTTGCCCCCATTTTGGCCATTGTATGTAGAATGCAAACAGACAATCGCCAAGTGTCACATTCTCATGCAAGAAAAAAAAAATGAGAATAAGAAAAGCGAAATGAAAATGTGCTGGCCCCAAAGGCAAAATGATAACTGAGCCAGAGTTGCCTATAGAACAAGAACTACGACTTGTAGAGTTGCCTATGTTAGAGTTGTCGCATCAAACCAAAAAGCCAAATTATAATTGCAAGTAGGCAACGATATCGTTTTCAGTTATCGATAACTGAGCCAGAGTTGCCCATAGAACAAGAACTACAACTTGTAGGGTTGCCTATGTTAGAGTTGTCGCATTAAACCAAAAAGCCATATTACAATTGCAAGTAGGCAACGATATCGATTTCGATTATCGATAATGATAACTGAGCCAGAGTTGCCTATAGAACAAGAACTACGACTTGTAGAGTTGCCTACGTTAGAGTTGTCAAGTAGGCAACGATATCGATTTCGATTATCGATAATGATAACTGAGCCAGAAGTTGCCCAGAGAACAAGAACTACAACTTGTAGAGTTGTCGCATCACATCAAAAAGCCAAATTATAATTGCAAGTAGGCGACCTTCTCTCATTTCTCTTTCTTTCTCTCAGAGGCGACAGTCAACAGTCTCATCAATCAAAATTTTTAAGTGCAACCCAAAAATGGTGAGTGGAAATTGCAGTAAGTTTTCGCATCGATTCATACTAAAAACAATTTTCTTTTTGCAGTCTTTGGATATATTCAACTATACTATATATATATACATATATATATAAAGGGAACTAGTCTAGATCTAAGCTACACACAAACTACATAGGATAAGATGTAGGATACGAAGACACACGCTACAGAAACTAGGCTAAGATGCAGTGAATCCAAGAACCAAGAGTGCAATTAATGGACTTTCTTTATAAAGGATTCAAACTAGAGAAATTTACTCTAACCTCAAGCATATTTGTATAATCTCTGTTGGTAATATTAAATGTAAACTAGGCAACTAAAGAGTCGCTCACTGGATACCGTGAATGGGGTGGGGGGTTGAGGGGAGTATATAAACCGGTTATTTCATAGATAGAGTTGTCAAGACAAACCACTTGCATCTCTAATGGGGGGGCACCCCGCCCCCATTATCGTTTAGTTAAGAGCCATTGGAGGAAAAACCCTTTTAAATGGCTTCATCTCAATTTTCCTAATCTCCCAGAGTTAGAGACACGACGACACGGTTTCTCTCGGTAGCTGAATCATCATCAATATGATGATGCATACAAAATCTTCTCCTGCCCCCCACCCCTCAACTAATCTGGGTAACGATAGTCAGGTAGCTCCTAATGATTTTTATGGCCTATAGCCTGAGCCTAGACATGAACGAAAGGTTAGAGGGGGGCGGGCGGTGGGAAACCTAGAAATCGGAAGGCGTTTCATTAGCCAAAGTGCCGACGACGAAAGAAAGACAATGACAAATGTCTAGAGAGAAGAGAAAATCTACTTCTTGCCCTTTTTCTTATTTTTCCCTTACCATCTTTGCCTTCTATTTTTTTTTTTTTTTTTTGTCCTGTTTCCATTAAAATATCGACAACTTTGAAATTAGTTGATTTGTATATGGTAAATCATGGCTAGGCGGGGGGGATGGTGGGTGGGTGGTGTTTTTGTCAGGTAAATTCTGGCCAAAAAAACAGAAACGAAGATACGAAGACTTTTGCCTTGTCAATCGGTGACTAATGTTCAGCAATTTGGCTAAGCGACAGACACGAACAAAAGACAAGGGGAGGAGGAGTAGCAGTAGGAGGGAGGGCGGGGGGGTAAGCATGAAGAAGAAAAAGGCAGATGGCAGTTGAAAATAGGATAAGAGATGAAAGCAGAAGAGTACGAAGAAAGAAAGAAGAGAAGCAACGCTAACGCAAAAGGACAAAATCGTTAAAATGTTAACAACAAACTGGCTAAAATAAATCAATGCGCTTTTTCGCCTTTGCCCCCCCTGTTCGCCCCCTTTCGACTTGGTTATTTATTCTCTTTCAACTTTTATTTCGTTTCGTAAACTTATGTATGTGTTTTCTGCAATTCCCCAGAGTCTTTGGAGAGTAGTGAAGGAGACAGGAGGACTGAAGGACAGGCGACAGGCAAGGTGGGAGTGGGTCCGGGTCGGGTCGGGGGGGCGTTGGGAATGACAAAAAATCCGCATTCAATTTGTTTATCACAAGACGAACGACAAAAAGAAACGAAAAAGAAAAGAAAATTGAGTGAGTGTCGCCGAATGAATCAAGTGGCGGGATTGAAGTTTTCTTCGAATTCTCAAATTGGTGAATTGGCATTTGAATACCCTCTACTATACAATGCTTATTTGCGGGTATATTAGACGGGGCTCCAAAATAACAACAAACAAGATTTTATTTACACTTTGTTGCGACTTCAAAAAAAAACGTTGCAAAGTATCCTGAAGTCTTCGCCATTTCGGTTCGGTTTTTCGCCCTTTTTTTTTTGTTTTTTGTTTCATTAGTTGCATTAACTTTGCCATTGACAGTCAATTTTTTGGTGTTGCTGTCAAAGTTCTTTGGCGTTTGTCAATGATTGCCTGTCAGCCAGTCAGTTAGTCAGTCAGTTAGTTTGCCTATCTATCTTGTCGTCTAAAATGAAACACACCACTAAAAACTTATGTGGGTGTAGAATTTTCTATTTATTGAAAGATTTAGGAGATGCAGGTAAAGGACGAAAAGGAATCTCTCTCTCTCTCTCTCTCTTCGCTGTCTTACGATCTTTTCCTGTCTCTCTCTCTCTGGTCAAGAGTTTGTTAATGGGAAATGATGATTCAAAATGGAATATTATTTCGAGTGCAACGAAAAGATAATGTTAATCAAACTAAAATACACGCAATAAATTTTCTTACAAATTTTTGTCGCATTTGCCTCTTTCTCTTGGCATTCGTTGTTGTTGTTGTTGTTGTTGTTGGGTCTTAATGAAGCTGAGAGAATGGGCAAGAGCAAGCAAAGGAAGAGAAGGGGGGGAGGAATGGGCAAGGGAGAGGGAATTTTTGGTAGGAAATTTGTATGCGATAAATCAAAATGCTGTGACTCGGAGAGTCCGAGAGTCATCGTCGTTGTTGTCGTCGTTGTCGTTGGGTTAAAACAAAAGGCCAAAATATGTCAAATGATTCATATTAAAGTGAATGCTAATAAATCATATGTACATATATGAATTTACATGTATATAATGTATTTTGTATCTTGTATGTCTTTTCAATGGTTTATTTCTTAAACTGCGTAAATGTGGGCTCCTCTCTGTCTCTCTCTCTCTCTCTCTCTCTTTCTCTGTGGCACCCTTTGTCTTTTCCCAGGGGTCAAGTTTTGCGTGCAACCAGCGTGTTAATATATTGATTTGTCAGTGCTACTAAATCAAGTGAGCCAAACCGACAACCGACAACCGAATGAACCCCATTGCATTGAACAATTCTTCGAAAGAAATTATGTGTTTTGCTGAAGTTTTCAAGAAGTCATATATGTTGTATATATAATATAAAGGAGCTGATTTCTTTACAGATTGTAATTTTGAGTTTATGAGGCAGCTGGCTTTCGACTTTTAAAAAAGGGGAGAAGAAGAAGAAGAAGAAGAAGAGTGATACGGGGCCACCATTCATCTACTTGGGCGAATGGCTCATTTTTGGCATAAAGCGTAACGAGCAGCGAGTCCACAAACAGTGGCAGAAGCAGAGGCAGTGGCAGAGGGTAAAGTAGAAACTTTTACTAAAAACTTTTGTTTTGCTGGACGTCCCCCAGCCTCCCTCCCCCCCCCACCACCCACGCAAATTGCAACCCAAAATGTTAACCCGGAACTGAGAACTAAGCAAAATTTGTTACCACAAAATGCGTCTTGTAAGCTTATTTAACTTTATTATTTATGCAGAAATTCTTTGGTGTGTGTGTGCGCGAGTGTGTGTGTGTATGTTGGGGTGTCTGCTTTGCGTTTTTGAAGCGCTTATTAATTTATAATACACTGCGGGAAAACTTGCCTTTTTCATTTTGCTATTGCGTTTTTCAATAAAATGTTGAAGCAAAAACTTTGCCATTTCCTACTAAAATGTTTTACCCCGCGCACACACACACGCACACATATGCATACGATGTGGCAACTCATTTACATGAAACGCTGCTGAAACATTTATACCCCCAAAAAACAGAGCCAAACAAACTATAGATGAAGGAGAAAAGAACAGCTTTGGTTCCTGCTTCTCGTCCCATTGTCCTCCTTGTGCTCGTCCTCATCTGTGCACACTTAAGATAATTCTAATTAATGTTACAAGCAGCGCGAAAGGGAGAGGAAAAGGGGGGCCAAAGTGTTTTAATGCCAACTTCTTCTCTACTTTTTTTTTATTTTCTCTTTTTTTTTTTTGTTTTTATCATCAATTATTTAAACATTGCGAAATGCATTTGCATATTAGTTTCGTTAGGCCTTAAAAACCCAAAAACCCAAAAACTGAAACCCTTTGTCCGATCTCTGTGAAAGGATAATGTGTCTGCTTACTCCAAGGATCTCGAGAGGAAGTCTTTTAAGGACCTTCTAGGGGAATATCTGAATGAATTCTTGTAAATCTTTTAATTCTTATGGAAAATTTAATTTGGCGACACAAAATTGGCGGCTCACACGCAATCCGAGTGGCGGGCGGGTGGGGAAAAGCTGGCCGACAACGAGAGGCCACAACCAAAAAAAAAAAAAAATAAAATAAAGGGAAGAAGAAAAACACTTGACTCTACTCTCTACTCTACTTGAAATTCAACTACCACTTTAAGCCAAACTAATGCTGATGACTATGACAAGAAGGACGATGAAGAGGACAAGGACAAAGCTGAGAAGCTGGGGATGAAGATGAGATGGCACTCAAATTTTTGCTGAGCTGGGTGTGCGGCGTGTGAGTGTGTGTGTGTGTGTGTGGTGAGCCTAGGGCAGGCATTGAATCAGTTTATCGAAATCTAATGAGGCGACTAGAAAGAGAACAAACACACACACACACACTTACACAGGCGCAAGACAATCTCATGTGTGTGTGTGTGAGACAACAAAATGGCTGACAGGCTGAATGGAATGGAGTGTAATGGCTTTCAGTTGGATAGTGGGTGATATTATTAAAGCCATAAATTCAAGTAAAAACAAATGAGCAAAGCGTTTGGCCAAATGTTGTGAAATACATAACCTAAAGACGTATGTGTGTGTGTGAGTGTGCGTGTGTGTACAAGAAAGATGCTAGTTTTTTTTTTTTTTGGTGGGGGGGGGGGGGGGCGAAGGATAGTCAGTCGTCCGGTTGAAAATCTCTTGGCCAACAGAATGGCATAAAAGCGTTGATAACAAAATTTGCGCATTTCAACATGAATGAATTCTCTAGTGGGGATACACACACACACACACACCACACACACGCACACACGTTTAGAGGGAAGATGGGGCAATGTGATGTTGTGAGTGCACTCTACCAAGACAACAGTTGATACGTCTCTTTCTCTCTCTCTCTTCCTTCTTAAATGGCAAAACATACGCCTTGAATGTGACTGTGACTGTGTGTGTTAGTGTGTGTGTGTGTGTGTTTGTGTGTGTATATGTGGGTCCCGAGGTCCATGTCCAGTCCGGTCACGGCATCATGTCAACATTTTGGTCCTCTGGTCGCCTTGAGAGGCACAGCTGGACAACTGATTTTCCGGCTTGGCCTTTCTCTCTCTCTCTCTCTCTCTTTCTCTGTGATTTTTTCGGGCCGCATCACAGCAAACCGGCAACGAAACGAAGGGAAACCGAAGGGAAATTTAAGACTGAGAGCCCCAGGAGAAGTGGAACCGAGGCGAGGCGAGGCGAGGCGTAACTGACACAGACAGACGACAAATACACCAAAGTACAGAGCAGTGAGGCAGCAGAAAAAGAAAAAGCCTCCCAATAATGTTGGCCTGGCCAAAATAGACAAAAGAAATCAGTGACAACAACAACAACAACAAGAGAAGAAACAGAAGTAAGAAAAAGGAAAGGGAGAAATGCAGAGAGGACCCAAGGACTTGGGGGCCATCGTGTTGTCAAGGCCTCAGGATCAGGCAACGTCGTGGTCCTGGTTGTTGTCGTCTCCCTTGTTGTTGACGTTTCATTTATCGTAATCAAGTGCGCAATCAATGCGAAGAGAATTGCACTTAACGGTTTTGTGTTTTCTTCTTTCGTTTTACTTGTTTCGATTCGAAGTTATCCCCATTACTTGCTTTTTCCCTTTTGTTTTTTTTTTTTTTTTGGTTTTCCTCAACTTCTAATTTACTTTGATTTCAATCGACGACCATGATGATGACTGAGTGAGTGAGTGAGTGAGTGAGTGAGTAAGTCGTAAGCCTATAAAGTCACTTGAACAATTGGTCAGCAAACACGTGGGCGCCCAACGTGGGGGAGGTGGGCGCAAAATCAACTAAATGAGAGCGTGCTCAACGTGCATTCTTTTGATGCACAATTTCGCTGGATCAAAAATTCTCAACTAAATATTCTCTAGTTTGTGTTGAAAGTAATACAACATTTGTTGGCGCACAACGTGGGGCATTTATCTTTCCATTTGTCGTCTCTCTCTCTCTCTTTTGTCTGTCGCTCTGATAATGAGTTAGTTGACAAGTGCAAAGAACTGTAGTCAGCACATTTTTAAATTAGTGCCGCAGACATTGGTTTGGCTTCACAACCCATCCACCCACCAAAACCCCCCCCTCCACCCTCTGCCACACCATGTGCTTGTGTGTGTGTATGTCTTTTTGACTGACTCTAGGCAAACTTTTCGCGCAACCCATGCACGAAAAAAAAAAATGAGAAAATGTTTCGCTAACCAAAAATTGTGCCCAAAACTTTGTGGTCGACGCTTGACTGTTAGAACTTTTTGTGGCCAAAGAGTGAGAGATAGAGACTGACTGAATGACTGACTGACTGGCTAAGTGAGATACAGAAAAAGAGAGAGAGAGACACAGTGAGAGCGAGAAAGAGAGAGATGCATGAAAATGTTGAAAATGGAGGAAGAATCTGTTGTCATCTTTTTTTTTTTTTTTTTTTTTTTCGTATTTTCTTGGGTTTTTTTTTTTTTTTATTCTTGTTTTTTGGTTTTTGTGGTCTATACAATAGAAAAGCGACGACGTTGCGCGATATTGTCAGCGAGCGAGCGCAGAGCAGCAAAAATGCAATTTTTGTAAAGCGCACCAAAAATGTCCACGAAACGACAACGAACGAAAATTGGATGAGCACTCTCTCTCTCTCTCTCTCTCTCTCTCTATCTATCTCTGCAGGGTTTCTTTACCGCCCTCTGCTGCCAGCCCCCTCCCTCCCCCCCCCCCTGCATGCTAAGGACCATCAGTAACATTCCGTCCACTTTGCTATGTTCTTTCCCATATCAGACGACCGGATAGGAGATGAGCTGTGGGGGAGTGAGGCGATACAGAGAAGGTGGATGGTTGGGTGGGTGTTGGGGTGGTGGTGGGGGGCACATGGCAACTGGCAGACCAACGAAGCATACAAAATAACCGCAAAACCCCAAGCTTGCACATTATCTATGAATGTGGTTTTCGCTGGGTTTTGCGAGAGAGAAACTGGAACTGGAGTGTAGTAGATTGGAGTATACTCCAAATGGGTGGCAAAATGGTTGATGCTTGGCACCACCTTCCATTTGTGTTTCATTTTTGGTTTTTTTTTCCATCGTTTTCTATCTGTATGTTTGTATGTACATATGCAGGGGAGGGAGGCAGAAAGGGAGACAGGCAAACGCCAAAAAATACGCAACATAAAGGAAAAGCCAGAGCGGAAATTGTTCAACAGAACTTAAATCTCAACAAAATTGTTTTTGGCGACAACCAGCCAGCCCAGTCAGCCAGTCAACCAACCATCTAGAAGGCCTCAGTGTACTTGGATGTTGGGGTTTCGGGTTTCGGGGGGCTAGCTTCGATATGGTTATGAGGTTAGAGAGAGAGAGAGAGAGAGAGAGTGCGGATTCTCGAATTTCGGTTTAGTTAGTTCACCATTCTCTTGGACCTTGTTAGGCATCATGGCAGCAGCTGGACTTGCATGTGCAAGTTACAAGGCATAACACCCCCCCCCTCCCCACCTAATCCACCTAACCGCCCACTTAACTAGAGCAATTTAATGGTCGGTCATGGCAAGGTTAGGATTGCTTCGAAAAACCTTTTGCAACACTTTTTTTTTCTCTCTAAATTTTGATTTCGTTGCCCTTAACTCATAGAAATGTTTGGTTGTTTTTTTTTTTTTTTTTTATAGAATTTCCCCGAAAATTTAAACCAAAAGAAGAAGAAGTAGCAGTAGTGTATACCCTAAGTTGATTGGTCCTAGGTCTAGTTCATAGGCGTGTGGGAGTGGCGCCGCATGGCAACGTTGCAGAGATTTGTTGGCTTGGAAATTGCCCAACAAATTTCTGTTGGCGGGCCACAAACTACGATACAGCAGGCAAATAGATAGGCTGAAGGGGCTAGGTAGGGGCAGCCATGTAAGCGCGAGAATCATCTATGTATGTATGTAGTATATATGCAACTATCCTTTCCATGTGCTCCATGTGGTCCATGCGGTTCATGTGTGTCTGTGTGTGTGTATATGTCGTGTTGCCTCCTGTGCAGATTACTTACTTTTTGGAGCGTTAGTCGTTGTTAGTGCCACGTTATTTCATAGTTGCTGTCACGCCCCTTAGCAGAGCACACCCACACTCACCCACACGCCCAGCCATATCTCCCGCACTTGCCACAGAGGCAGCTGCTGCCGCTGCCGCTGCCGCTCCCCCCGCTCTACTTGGCCACAGTTAGTGGGGGCTACTTAGGCGACCACCGCATAAAAGCGCAAAGAGCGCAAAAGCCGTTCATTGATAATGTAAACTCAGCAAAAAAAAATAAAAAAAAAATATATATATATATATCTCCCAGGATAGGTAGGACAGTGAAAAACAGAGACCAAGAGGGAGAGAGAGAGAGAGAGAGAGAGAGAGAGGAAAATTGGAGTTGCTAGTTGAATATTGAAAGTGGGGATTTGGTTAGGGAGAAGTTTTTTGGGGCACATTTATGAAGCTAGTCTAAAACTTTTGCATAGTGTTGATGCTCTCTTCCCACACAGCTCTTTCCCTCAGTCGGTGTGTGTGTGTGTGTGTGTTGGGGAGAGGGGAAAAACTGTAGTTTTGGTTTCAAGTAATGGCCAAAAAATTATGTGCTTATATTTAAAGTTTTAGGCTATGTAATACTTTTTCAGTTAACTCGCATAACTTTTCCATGTTTGTGACCAAATGAATGACTGTACATACCTGAAAGTAGAAAAAGAGAGAGAAAGAGGGGAGAGAAATTGAAATTATAAGTGTTTAAACACATTCTTCAGTTAATACTATATAGTGACATAACCCCAATTCAAGTGTATATATATTTACATAAAACAGAGAACAATTATTTTCGAAAACTTTGTCTTTAGACTGTTTCTCCCCTGTTTTGCATAAATTAGGCATTGAGCTAACAGTATTGCTAATTACACCCCAAAAAAAAAAAAAGAAGGTATACAAAAAAAAAAAAAAAGAAATTAGCATAATAACCTTTAATAACAGCAACAACAACAACAACAAAATGTAACTAACAAGATGAAATGCTAAATAGGCAGCAGACATCAACGTCAACGTCAACGTCGACGTCGACGACGACGCCAACGGCGGCACACGACTCCTTTTTTTTTTTTTTGATTTTTCGGTTTCCACTTTCCTATTCTCTTCGGTTCTGTTGTATTGTATTTCGGTTCGCTTATACCGAAAACTACAAGCCATTAACGCACATTAGCGAAACTTGTTAAATTTATTACCCCCCCCCACCCCACCCAACCGGCACTGATGAATGTAAGATTCAGTATTTCGGTACCCCTATTCGTCCGATTTAAATGTATGTATGAGGGTTGGACATTAGGGCTTGGCCTGGGCGGGCCGAATCCGAGTCAGCGGAGTCCAACTCCGTAATCAATGAAAAAAGCCATAAACAAAATAAATCAAGCTACAAATTTTTAATTTTAGCCATGCATAAAAAAAAAGAAAAAAATTTAACGAGCGAAAAGAATATTTCGATATTTTAAATCGAATTAAAGTTCGATAAGTTTTTTAATCACTTTATTGCTAACTAAAAAAAAAAAAGGACAGCCTAATCAGCACACTTCCAAGTGATAAATGGATAAAGGTGCAAGGGGGTAGTGCTAGTGTAAGGGGGAGGTAGAGTGTCGAGTGTGAGTGGATATTCAGATTTTATAAGGATGTTTTTTGCTAATTTGTTTGCCAATTTGCCTGCTTATCGTTCGTTTCGAGCTGGATGCAGCAACCCTTACACCTGTCTTCCCCCCCCCCCCCCCCCCCCACACACACACACACAACTTTTCTTCTTCATCCCCCTTCACACTAAATGGAACTCAAGTCGTCGAGGACGACGATGCCAAGGACGTAAGGATGAAAAGAAGAATGAGAGAATGGCAATGGGGGAAATGGGGGCATAGAGTAGAGAGTAGAGAAGCAGACGTGTGTGTGTGTGTGTGCCACTTAGTTAAATGCACACGTGCAAAATCTCTTGAGCTAAATGCCAAGAGACGCAGCAGCAAGAGGTACAAAAACCCATTTACAGGCTAAGAAACTGCAATACAAAATGAATATTTAATTCGGCACAAGCCAAAAACTGCAGTTGATACGTGTGGGCGGCGGAAGGGGGGAGGGAAGGGGAGACAGAGAAAGAGTGGCGAGGTACAACTAAAGAAGAGAAAAGTTTGGTTTGGCGGTGGCGGTGTTTTAGGTTGCCAAAAATCAACGCCAAGCCATAAGAAGAAAATTGCATTTTATTTTTATCGGTGGAGCCAGGTGCGATTTACCTACCCTTTCCCCTCTCCCAAACCCCTCCATCCCTCTCGATCCATCTCTCTTGTTCTTGCTGTGTGGTTTGGTTTGGTTTGCTATTGTTTGTTCCCCCTCTTGGCAGAGAGCGGTACAACTATTTAGCCCTTGCTTAACCCTTGCAGTCATAAAAAACCAGGGAGAACACACACACACACACACACACACACACACACACACACACATACACGGCAAGGCAACAACAAAAGGGTTAAACAGAAAAAAAAAACAAACACACACAAAAACAAACGGTAATTCGTATTTATAACAGGGAACAGCAGGCGAGCCCAGCAATACGACAGATAAAAAGAACAGAAAAAAAACAATCGAAATAAAAAAAAAACCTACACACACACATACACACACACACACACACAACTGACATGTTTCATGGGGCCACGAGCCAACGGAAATTATAGGACATTTATTTTTGGTAAATGGTGAAAAAGAGAGACAGAAAGTGAGAAGGGAGATCAAAGATCACCAGCACCTGTTATGCTTATCAACTTTTCCCTAAAAAGCATGTTTCACTTTTAACAGATGTCATCAAAAGGCGTCCGTTAGTCAACACTGAAAGAACTAACTTGCGAATGTTATTTACCAACACTGCTTCAGCTTGTTAAGGGATAATGCATTTCAGAAAGAGAGAAGAACCAATTGGTAATGCATAAAATGCAAGTCCATTATGGTAAATTTACCAACACTGGCCAACAATTTGTCCTGCCAACTGAATTTAAACTCTCTCAACCGGAGCACAAAGATTGCACTTAGCTTTCACTCATAAGCTTTTAGCGCCGGAAACTCATTTATTTATTTTTTCAGCATGCAATTAACTCTCTAAAAGCGTTCACCAACACTGGTCTCTAGTAGTCTCTCTCGCTGTCCCTTCTTTTCTTTGTGCACACGAATAAGCCAAACTAACTAAAAAATTCACTTTAAATAACTAACAAAAAAGTTTCCGTTTCTTTTTTCTCTCTCTCTCTCTCTCTCTCTCTCTCTCTCTCTCAGTTAAGTTGCATAAATTTTGGCGTGCAGTACACCGAAAAAAAAGTAAAAATAAAAAAAAAACTTTTTGGCAGCTGCAGAGGCAAAGTAGATTAAAATCTAAATACAGACACACACACACACACATCCACACACATTTAAATTTTGCGCAAATAAACCAAATTAAAAGTGCAAAACAAGAGGCAAACAATACAAAGAGTAAAGAGAAAGAGAGTGAGACTGAGAGAGAGAGAGAGAGAGAAAAAGGGTTAAAAACGAAGAAGAATAAAAGTTTTTTTTGCTTTTCGTTTTTTTTTTTTTTCAAAAACAGTTAAGTGTAAAGGCGCGTCATGTTAGACACACCGCAAGCCCTTCCCTTGCTTGAACCACTGCCACTCCGTTAGCCCGTCTCTCCCTCATCCTCACTCTAGGTTGCTTGTCCATTGCTTCTACTGCCACCATTTGGTTGACTGGACTAACTTTTGACAAAATGTCGGCAAAAAGCAAAAAAAAAAAAAACTGAGAAAGGAGGAGAAGGAACATACCAATGGCAGAAGAAAGACGAAATGAGTGAGGTCCAGAGAGAGGGGATAAATGCGAGGAGGCAACAGACAGAAGGAGGGATGGGGTGGGGAAGGGGGGGGGGGGGGTGGCAGACAGCCGCCACACACGGAAGCCATAAAAACTTATGGCAAAATATATAAAAATTCACCCTTTTTATATACCCTACAATCAAGATAGGCCAAACGGCTGGGTATGCTAAGCCAGCTCAGCCTGTCGCCAGCTTTATGCGTTTAACAACACTGGCAAGTAAGGCAGGTGTTGGCTGTACAGCTTTAGCAATCTCCTTCTAGGGCCATCATCAAGCAAGCTTTGCCTACTTCGTATATAGAGTATTTCAGAGTCGGTAATGGAGTTTTTCAAATTTCGTATATAGTATTTTATTTTGTATTTTTTATTTTATTGTGGCAAACAACACACAAGAATGAGAAAATAAAATGCAAACGTTTACCAAACGAAACGAAACGAAACATTGAGGCGGCGGAAGAGTGAGTGAGTAGCTGTCTCTCAACCCTTTTGGCCCCTTCTTCGTTTTTGTTTTTTTTTTTTGGTCTTTTCTCTTCTTGTTGTTTCGGCCAACTAAACTTAAATGCTGAGCTAAGCAGAAAATACTAAAACGAACCGAGCAACACGGCATGCAATTGATGTAAAAACAAAGGATATAAAATGTCGAAATTCTTACTACAAGAAAGCAGAGAGTCAGGAGGGCAGGCACCATTATAAAAATGTAATCATACGAAAGCAAAAGCATATTCCACGAATATTAAAAGCATAAATATCACAGTATTACTTTTAACTAGATGTATAGAAGATGCACTAACTCTTGGGATCTATGGTAATTGACTTTACAGGTGGCCATACTTTTAGCTTTTCATAACACTCAACCTTTTAGCGAGTTTTACAACACTTACCAAAAGGTTGAGCGTTGGACAAAGCCAAAAGTCTCAGCAGTTATTCAAAACTTATCAAAAGGTTAAGAGTTGAAAAATGCCGAAAGCCTTAGCAAGTCATACAAAACCTATCAAAAGGTTGAGTGTTGGAAAAAGCCAAAAGTCTTAGCAAGTTACACAACACTTGCCAAAAGGTTGAGTGTTGGAAAAAGCCAAAGGAATGAGCGAGCATATCATGAAAAATTAATTATCACTTGAATTATTCCCATTTGTTCTTTCTTTTGCAACTTTTGCCACAATTGAAAGAATAAAAGAAATTTTCTTTTTTGTACTCAAACATTACGAGTATAAAGAAACCGATATGAAGCGTAACATGTACATATGTATGTAAATATGTGAACCGTTTTACCGTTTCTCTGCTTTTCGTACTGTAATTGAATGTGAGATGGTCGATTGATTTACTTAGTGCTGTTGCATTAAATCGATTTCAGTGAATCTGCCACATTTCATATACACATATTGACCATTTCCTGGCTTAAGCCAACCCACACACACACGCACACACACGCACACCGATATACACATATGTACGTTTCTCCCTATAGATGGGATGTTGCACGATCGTGGGATACAATTTCTGTGCAATAAAACTCCAAATAGAGTCTCCCATTTGATTGCTCACATATTAAACTTATGAGAAAAAGGACCGCCCAAGAGGCAGCAACAGCAGCAAACTGCAAACAGTGCGGATGGTGAGAGGAGGAGGAGGAGAAGGTTAAGGCGAAACGTGCCTAGCAAAAATGAAAGCAAAAGACTGGAGGCAAGTGGCCAGTGTTAAATTTCCAAGGCAATTGCAATTTAAAGAACAGTGCAAGGTGGGAGGCGGGAGATGGCTGGCAGAGCTGGAAGAGAGTCGGTGTGGGGCGCGGTAGGGGTGGAGTAACGTGCGCTGAAAGCGGATTTCGTATGCGTTCTTTATGCGTTCTTTATTTATTCTTTCTCTTATTTTCCTTTTGCATTTAACTTTTCTTCTTTTATTTTTATTATTATTTTTTTTTTTTCATTCATTTTCATTCAAGCGAATGCAAAAATTGCGGCTCTTTTGTTGTTGGCGTTGTCTTTCACCGATATATATGTACATACATACATATATATCTTACTATATGCGGGCGGCCTGTGATTCCTCAACTCAAACATCAATAAATCAAGCAACAACAACAACGACTGCTCGATACTCTCTACACACACACAAAAGGACCCCAATAAATGAAGGAGAATAAGAGCCATTTTCATGTCTCAATATACCCCAATCAATTCTTCAGCCGATTGCTACGGTATACGAAATTATATGGATATATTAATGTTGTGCATACATACGTATGTATATGAAAATGCTGCTGCGGTTAAGAAGGGGGAGAGAATGGTAGGCATAACGACGGGGGCAGGGTAGAGTAATTAAAAGCAGAAATCGCAAATGGCAAAGAAGAAAGGGGCTGGGCTCGGCTGGGCTAGGCTGGTAGAAGGAGGATTTAAATGTGCGCCCAATTAGCATTCTGCACATTTTTCACATCCTTATTAAATGCTTTTCGTTCGTTCGTTTCTTTCTTTTCTTTTCGTTCCATTGGCAAGCATTTTCCGCTTAAGTTTAAGTCCAGATTGAAACTGAACTTAACTCCACTCACTTCACTTAACTTTCCCCTACTTCCCTACTTCCTCTTACCCCCTACCCACTGCATTTTTTTTTTTTTTTTTTGTTCTGTGTAGTTGCCCGCATATGACACATCATAACAATAAACGATTTTTTGTTTGGTTTCTGTTGTTGTTTTTTTTTTCTCCTTTATTCGACATTTTATGGCATATAAATTTTCCAATTTATTTGTCGAGAAACATTTTTTGTATTTATTTAAATTAGATGTAAATTGGCTGGACTCTCTTTAATAGTTTCCAATAACCATAACTCAATGAATGGATCGAGAGGATGAGGGGAACGAATGAGCAGTTGGTGGTCAAGAAGGGGGAGATTGGGGAGCATAGAGTTTATTAGCAATAATATGAAAAATAATGTGAATATTGGAATTAACTATTTGTGCGTGCAGATTATTATAGGATCAAAATGTTAATCAATCAAATGCAACTGCTGCTCTCGGCTTATGAATGAATGAAAAAAAGTTGTTAATATTATTTGGTGAAAACAACAAAAAAAAACGAATTAATCGCTTCTGCGAATAATCAAAGAATTTTATAATTAGATTAGATTAGGTCCCCAAACATTGATATTCAGAAATTCTTGTGATTGGTAGTGGGAAAACGAAAGCCTAAAAATTAGTGGCTCTTAGACTTATCGAATTGGACAGCTTATTGTTGGATTTTCAATAATATATAGCACAGCCATCTTATGGATTGCAAATACTTGGATCAGCAGAAATATTGTAAACCTTTTCCAAGTCTCATGGCTAACTGAATGGCCATGTATGAGCCAAGAATATGTATGTATGTATGTATGTATTTTCTTTGATTTGGCCAACAAACTGGACTGGTTAAGGCTGCAGTCAGCTACTGTCTCTCCCTCTCTCTCGCTCTTTTTCTTCCTGTCTATCTCGCTTGCTTACAATCTTGTTCATCCTCAAGACTTGCCTTTGGCTTTTTGTCTTACTTCGGTTTTATTTTTTTTCGTTGTGTTTTTTTTGTAAGCAAATGTCCACATTTTGACCATTTGAAATCCAAACAGGCAACTTTTTACGAGTGTGTGTAAGCATATGTGTACGTGTGTGTGTGTGTGTGTGTGTGTGTGTGTGAATGTGTCTGCGCTTGCTGCCATTTCGACTTGAGCTTGAAATTTTGCAACATGCCTTCGACATCTCTTGGGTATTTTTACGACTATCACTTGGTTTTATCCCAACTCCAGACTGTTGCCTGAATTTGGCTCTCCTCTGGATTAGTCTGGACTCGCTTGGACTAGCCTGGCCAGGCCAAATCGAGCGAGAGAGAGAGAGAGAGAGAGAGAGCGCAAAAATTCAAGGCGGCGCCGCCATTATATACGATGATAGTACATGGCAAAAGAAGTGAAGGGATAGAAAGGGGGTGAGTTGGTTATTTGTGGGGGGGGGGGGGGGGTTATGTCTTTAAAGTGTGTGTTGGCCAGCTTAAAATGGGATAAAGCAAAAGCAGAAACAGAAGGAAAAGGCCAACTAACAAGATGTTTGTTGGTTTGCTTGAGCTTAGTTTTTGCCAAATGATTTGCCGCCAATTAGCAACTAAGTGGATTTTCAGCAAACACACACACACACACACACACAGACAGAGAGAGAGAGAGAGAGCGAGAGAGAGAGTGAGAGCGAGAGAGAGTGAGGGTAAGGGAAGAGATAGCGAAACTGTTTTGGGGATTTGTACACATTACGTGCTAGGTCAAAAGCAAGAAGAAAAAAAAATAACCAAAAATTCAAAAAAAACGAAAGCATTACCAATACATATGCACATATATATTTATTTCGGTTTTGTTTTATTTTGTATATATGTATGTATATCTTTTTATATCGATAAACAAAATAGCGGTATCTAAGAGTTTTTTGCGTTCGTTTCGGGTTGCGTACGTGAAAGATGCGATGGACAAAACTTACTCACTGACTGGGCTGACTGGGCTGACTGACTTGGCTGACTACGTGCCCAGGCGAACGAGACAGGCTAAATCGTCGCGTTATTGATGGCAAATGTACGTGATAGGCTCAAAACAGTGTTCCAGATGCTTCACCCTGATGAAAGATCGTGGGCCAAATCGTGGTGCGGGAGTGAGGGGCAATGCTAATAATGTTGAACTTTCTTCTTCTTCTTCTATGACACCGACAACAGGAGCCTTCAACAGCAACAACAACAACATTCAGCACAGGTGGGCTTTCCCTTCTACCTTCTCTCTCTTCATATCTCCCCTCCCCCACCCCCTAGTTCCATGACTTTGGCTATTCGGAAATTTAAGCGCATTACAAAAACAACCAAAAAAAAAAAAAAAAAAAAGGAAAACCAAAAAAGTTTCTTTTATCGGCTGGTTTCCTCATCTTCTTTCTGCTCTCTCTCTCTCTCTGATTCTTTGTCTTTATGTTTTCAGTTTTCTCCTTTTGCCCCTTTTGGCGCTGACTTTCAAGCAAAAAAAAAAAAAATTTGGAATAAATTTAATTTAAATCAAAGAATACCTACAACCAAAACCTTAAGTAAAGAACCGAAACTGAAGTTAAGCCTTAGGAAAAGATCATGTCCACATATCCTTTATATTATATTTGCTATTTCAAGGACTTAATTTATATAAATTCCCACGATTATTATAAAGCTTGCTCAATTTTTTTCTACCTTTCTTAATAACTTGAAAGTCTTTGGCCATGAATGTGTCTAGAGAACTTAGCTTTATGAACTTATATTTATACGTTCTCCCCTTCCCCCTCTGGGCACTCCACCAATCCAAGTTTCCCACATCTTGTGGGGGCCCAGAGTTGCCGCCGCTCTGCAACTGACAATCTAACATTTAATTAAAAATCAATTAAAAACGTTTACAAGGGGAAATTGAAGACCAACACGGGGGGAGGAGGAGTAGCCAGCCAGATAAGGGAAAGAGGTAGCTAAGAGAGAGAGAGAGAGAGAGAGAGGAGAGAGAGAGAGGGGGGGAAAGATAAAGAGAAAAAAAGAATTGGTTTAATTGAATTAAAGCAATGTACGAACGCGCCGTGAATTTTTGCGACAAGACAAATGAATTGTCATCAAAAAAAAAAAAAAAATTATGATTGCCGTGAATGAAATTGAAATTGACAATGGAATTGAATTGAAGTTGGCATGGCAATTCGCATTCTTCATCCACTTGCAATTTTTGTATGGCAGCAACCAATTGAATTGAAGCCCCACTACCCCTCGCCCCATCGACCGACCATGTCGCCCATTTCTTTTAGTTTTTTTTTAGACGCCCACTAGGCATTACCCGGCAATTCCCGTTTTGTGTCTCATTAGTGGAACTTAACCCTTTTTCTCAACAATACAAAAAAAGAAGGTCATGACCTGCTGATGCCATTAAAATGCAATTAAAATTGACATGACTTTTGATTTATGTATAACTACAGGAACTGGGGACCTTCACACACACAGAGAGCGGAGGGAAAAAGAGTGGGCACAAGAAGAGACAAAAAGTATTCACTTTATTTTCTTATAATTCAATTGAATTTAATTACTCAGATTTAGTTAAATTAGTTGGAAGACAGTTTAGAATTACTTTTGGAAGCAATTCATTCCAAAAGCGAATGCATTTAATTTTGGCGCCTTATATTAAGAGGTGAACTTTATGTCATTTCATCAATTTGCATTTTTTTTTTTTTTTTCAGGGAATAAGAATTGGTGGGGGGGCGTGGGGTGTGTGTTGAGGGAAACGTCATGTTTTCAAATAAAATGTCAAATTTTTGCTTTCAAACTTTTCCCTTCTCTAGCTTAGTAGCTGCTGTTGGATCTACTTCTTCGCTTTTTTGCTTCTCCTTGGACCGATTCAATTCCTCTATCACATGCACGCACTCACAGAGAATGCTTCCTTCTCACTCTCTCTCTCTCTTTCCCTTCATTTTTTAAGTTTCTTTTCTTTTTTTTTTAAGTAAAAGTTTGCGTTTTAGCTTTAGCCAGATTTATGTTTTCCTGCTTGCGTTTGCTGGAATTGTTGTCGGAGGAAGTTTTTTGTGCAGCATCAGAAAGTTCTCCAAAAAAAAAAAAGTATGAAAAAAAAAAAAACAACGCACACACACACATCGAGAGAGAGGGAGAGAGAGCGAGAGAGAGAGTTTGAGGTGACCACAAAATATGCTCCTTTTGACTTTTGTCTCTTCACAAAGTCCAAGTTGAAAAGCTTTTCTTTCCTTTTGACTTGACATTAGCTACTATGTAGTATGTAGTAGCTACTCTTCTTGAATGCCATGCTCCAAATCAGAGTCTTATGTTCTCCCACTTTGTTTTTGTTGGCCAAGTGAGATGGAAGGGAATGGCATGGCATGACATGGCATGTGGTAAGTATGGGTGTTCCCCCTTATACATACACTTTCACTTGCCAACATCTTGTCCAATTAGGTGGCAACAAGCTACCTCATTTTGCTGCCCCTCAAGTCGAATGTTGTTTATGCGAATGTACATATGTATGTTAGTGGGCCCAAAGGCCACAAACATTTTTCTGCATGCAAAGACAACTCATTAGAGAGACGACCCAAAGCCAAAGCAATCGAACCAAATATCGAAATGACTGTGACTAAGTCTATTGTAATTGAGAGGGACTTGCTTGGCCTGTCTCGAGACAGTCCTTGTTCTTATCTCAGCAAACATTTTTCTCTTATGTCTCTATAGAGAGAGCAATTCACAGAGAAACAAATGACAAAAGTATTGTCAATACAGAAAAGTCAAAGCCAAAGCCTTTTTGATCGCTTTTTGGCGATCCAAATAAAAGGTGGAGAACTATCGATAGTTTAAACAGTCGATAGTCCTAGTGGCATTTAAAAAGTGGATTGCTTGATACTAAAATAAAAAATGTGCTTTCAAGTGCGTCATTTATTCAGAATTACTTAATTGTTTTAATCAAGCAATCCACTTCTTAAATGTTATTTGGACTATCGACCGTTCCAACTATCGATAGTTCTCCACCTCTAATCCAAATAACAAGCTAAATCTATGATCCAATTTCCCTAATAACAAACAGAATTAAAATCGCATGTTACACTTTTGGCTTATTCTATTCTATGTACAGTTTTTTAACTTTAACTACTTCGCTTACACACACACACACACACTAGAGGTGGAGAACTATCGATAGTTTAAAGAGTCGATAGTCCTAGTGGCATTTATAAAGTGGATTGCTTGATACTGAAATAAAAAATGTGCTTTAAAGTGCGTCATTTATTCAGAATTACTTAATTGTTTAATCAAGCAATCCACTTCTTAAATGTTATTTGGACTATCGACTGTTTCAACTATCGATAGTTCTCCACCTCTAACACACACACACACACATACGTATATCTAATTCCTAAATTTCCCACTTATATGCTCTCATATTTTGGCAGACAAACTTCAAAGTTCTATTGTGTTGTGGCAAGTCAATGAACTGGCAAAAAGCGCCTAATATTTCCAGACACTTTACCACCCCCCCCCCCCCCCCCCCCACTCCCCCGCCAAAAAAAAGGGCTAGTATATAAGTGGCCCCTGTCCTCTCTCACACACACCATAAACCTTTCTCTCTATATATATGTATAAAAGGAAACCAACCAAAGTCTAAGGCTGTTAGGGACGGTTGGGGGGAAATAGTGACCATGTATTGTGTGCCGAATGGGTCCAAGTATATTAAAAGTCTATTTCTTTGGGCAAGACAATAAAGTAGCGCAACGACGAAGAATAGTGGAGTCCTCCTCCAACCGAACAAAAATAAAATAAAGAAACGAACGAAACCCCTTCTTCAACGTTTTTTGCCCGAAGTTGTAACAAAAGATGAAGGAGACGCAAACGCGCCAATGGATATGGCGAGGGGCGAGGGAGGCGGCAGAAGCGTGGCAGGATGTACATGTGAGCGAAAGGAGATAGCCTGGGCGGGCGGCTGCTGCTGCTGCTGCTGCTGCTATTGTTCTACAACGCGAAATAGCGCGCACATAAAGAAAAAAAAAGGCCAAAGAATGAAGATAAAAATAACAAAAAAAAAAAAAAGGCGAAACGAAACGAAAAGACAAAACTGAAGAGAAAGAAGAGAAGAAGAAACAGAAGCTGAATCCGAGAAACTGACAGCCTGACTGGCTGTCTATGTGTGTGAGACCGAGAGAGAGAGAAGAGATCCAAAGAATGGAATGAAATGCCGAAGCCGACATTGTTGCCCCCTCATCCACGCCATTTGCCCCCTGCTCCAACTCCAATTCCAACAACCAACCATCCATCCATCCATCCGCCTTGTCAATTCCTTTCAGTGAGGCAGGCAAGGACAAGGGAAAAAGGGTTAAAATGTTTCATTGCACATTGCCAAGACACAGAAGACGCCGAAGACAGACAGAACAGACAGACAGACAGACAGACAACACACAACATATGCCAATAATTTACGCAATTTAGTCGAAACAAAAACAACCAAAAAGAACACCAAACTGGAAAAAGAAAGCAGCAATCAAAGCAAAAAAAAAACCAAGAAAAAAAAAATAGAGAAACGACTTTGAATTACCCTACAAGAAGATAAGCGAGCGAATGTAACACTTTGCTCTTTGAGCGATAGGCAAGTGCGAGTTATCGATTAAAATTGAAAAGTTCTTCTTCTTACGTCAGTGTGTATACCCGAATTTTCTCTTTACACGGTATCACCAGATAAAGGGCAAACGACAAGAAAGTTCCATCCATCAGCGACATGTGTAGGCGCAATGAGTTGGGTTTCACTTCGTCCTCGTCTAGGACACAAAGTAAAAAAAAAGGGTTCTCAACTATTCTAGCCCTTCTCATAACCAAACGTCCAACCACCCCGACCACCCAACCAACTCAACTCACTCACTCGACAGAAATACGACCCAATCTCTGATTTTGATGCTCAATTTTATATTTTAAATGTTATTCAAATTGTGTCACATTTCTCAGTTTAATGGCTTGGAATTGTCTTTCACCCAAAGAAGGAAAATGAAAAGGGTTTTCAACCCCGACCATTTGTTGGTTTGTGTGGCATGTTTTTTTCTTTATTCTGTTCTCTGTTTTCCTTTCTTCTTCTCTGCTTTTTTGTGTGGGCAGAAAGTCGATGGTGAGGATGCCATAAAAGTGTTTAGAGTTCACTAGGCGCTACGATTTAACCAAGCTCTAAGCTAATTAGCCTAAACGAAGTTCGAGACGCCAGAGGTCATCCTTCCGTTGCTAACGGAAATTGCGTCATTAACACACGTTTTAGCATGTGTGTGTGTGTGTATGGTGTAAACATTTATCGTGTGACTATATTGATTGATTCTCTCTTGCTATCAAAGTTCTAGGTAGAGGTGGAAAACTATCGATAGTCCTAATAGCATTTAAAACTTTGCTTGCTTTGATACCCAGACAACTTCTGATAAAGGTTAATTTAGCTAAATCACAAAAATAATGGGCGTTCCTTATGTTTGTATGCACTTTTTCACATTATTCAGAAAACAATTTTAAAACAATTTAGAATATCTGAATAAATGACTCATTGAAAAGTATCAAGCAACCCATTTCTTAAATCTTTTTTGAACTATCGACCGTTTAGGCTATCGATAGTTTTCCATCTCTAGTTTGTAGTTCTCAAACAACATTCGATTTAGTTGGCCATGACTTTGTTTCTAGTTTCCCCAACAGTCAAGCCCCTAGGTTAACCAGTTCTCAGTTTATTTCAACACTTGACACCAAACAGGATAGACCAAATTTTTCCACATATCCAGAAAAAAAAAACAAAAATAGTTCACCCAAAAAACCAAATAGACTAAATACTCTGTAGTAATAAAAACGGGATAAAAACAAAATATATTTACATATATATAGCAAAAATGTCGGACAAAAAGGATGCAGCCAAGGGTAACCCTCAAATGGAATCCACCAGTGAGCGTTCCCCTAATAATCGATCATTGTCGCCGTTGCCATACTCGTTGACGGTTCCGCCGCTGTTGCCGCCGACGGCCACCCCCCAGCAGATGCAGCAGCAACAGTATGAATACTCTGAAGTCTTTCGTAAACTATTTGCCACACTCGATTCGGAACATCGCAAGCTGCAGGAACTTGAGCAGCGGCGCCTCAAATTGACGCAAGAGATGCAGAGTTTACGCGAAATGCTTCAGCAGGAGAACAAAAGATTGCGTCAGAGTTCACCATTTGATGACACAAATGGATCCAGTGTGGTTGCACTACCACCAGCACCACCACCACCACCACCACCACCAGCACCACCAGCTCCACCAGCCGTATCGACCTTGAATGGACCCAGCACCAGTTTGGCAGCAGGATTACAGAAAAGTCAAAAAGTCAATTCCAATTTCTTACGTAAGTAAAAAAAACTTTTCCTCATTTGTCTTGGAGAATGTGAAGAAGAAGAAGAAGAAGTATTTTGTATCTAGGTAAAGTGTCGACTGCAAATAATCAAATGCTATCCAATTGGGACAATGAGTTGGACCCACACAGTCAAGAGGAATTCAATGAAATTGTGGCAAGATTACCGACACTCTTCAATTTCATAGATACGGATGCCGATGCGGCAGAGCCGGAAGCAGGGTCAGAACAATCCAGAGATGCCTTGTCATTGGATCCGTTAATGTGTTTGCCACCAAATCCACCGCCAAGTGAATCCGAATTCTATGATACGGATCAATCGCTGCCACCAGATATAGAGAATGAGCATGGCGCCATTGATGATCTAAATGATAATGAGTCTTCTTCTATGGGCTATGGTCACTTGCCATTGATCCATCCTCTCAATCCACCCCATTCGAGTTTCTATATGCCATTAACGAATCTATCATCTGATTTGGGACAACTGGACGATATGGTACCGAATCTATTGAATATACCAGCGGCACCGGCTCCACCGACAGCAACAAAGGATACATGGCAAATGTCCATGATATCCAAAAAAAAATAATGATAAAACACCCGTACCCCCCGCCCCTTTTCGCCCTCCTTAGCCACCTCACCGTTCTTACCCTACTCAACAAAGAAGAGAGTACAAAATGTTTCAAGTTTCGGCAATAGTTTTCAATGCAACTCATCAAAAATCGAGCAGAGAATAAAATATTATCAGAACATTAGTCCCATCATCTTTCCGTTTCCCTCCTCTTCTCTCTCTTTCGCTGATTGTGGCTGACCTTTGTTGGCCAACGGCCTCGATGACAAGCATATTAAAACAAATTAGTTGGCCAACTGTCCGAAACAAATGTTGTCGTAATATCAAAAAGAAAGACGGCTCAGCTCAAGTGGGCCAAGAAGAAGAAGGAGGAGGAGGAGAAGCAAATGATAACCAAGCGAACAGAGAGAGAGCGAGCACATTATTTCAATCATAAGGACACAAGATGGAATCTGAGCTCCTTCTAAAGCTCATCAAAAGCAAACGAAATAATGTATAAGAAAGTAAGGGAAAGGGCAACAAGAAATAACCAAAGTTATATATATACACATTTGTAGCTGGGGGATCCCATCCATTCAAGTTGGCTAGCTATGATATACATACATATATGTGCCGGGCATATTGATTGTAGACCCTTAACTCCTTCGCTTCCTTCTTCTCCTGCTGCTGCTGCTGCTGCCGCTCATCCTTTTGGCCTTCGGCTGTGCAGTGAACCGCGAGACTGGGGAAGTGAAGTTGGACGTTCTACTGGACAGACACACGAGCAAAGGCAAACCATTCCATTACCCTTTCCACTAGGTCAAGAGGTCGCACACACACACATGTTGGTTGGGGGAGGGGCAGAAAGTTTTGGTAAAATTTGTCAGTGGAAATACTCGCGAATTCCTGTTTTTTTTTTCTTTTTTTTTGGCGACATTTTTGGCGTAGCAACTTTTACACAACACAGAAAATTACCCAGTGAGCTGAATAACTTATGCGCACAGGACACAGGACATTCATCCAGAACACACAAAACACACACACACAGTGAACTCTGAGAGAGAATATTTCTGAATTCATATTGGTATTTATTCCAACGAAACGAAACGGTTCTTCGTATGATACGAAATGCTTATGATGAAAAAAAAAAAAAAATGGTTCGCTGGTTATCGTATGAATCTGTGTGTGTTTGTGTGCATCTGTGTGTGTGTGTGTGTGTGTGCGCTTGCTACCCAACTGAAGTAGGTCATTAGGGGGTCGTCTTTGCCTACCTGGCGCTCCTTTGCCTTACCTATGGAATTCGCCTAGCTACTTGAATTATTAAAAGTAAGTATTATTTTCTCTATTTCTTTTTTTTTTTGCCTCCTTGGAAGTTATGTAGTTGAAAGTTTACAATATTTCCTGCTCAGTACCCCTGCTCTCTCTCTCTGGCCCCCTTACTTCCCCTTCATCAAATCGACTCGATGGTCTTCTCGACCTCGACGTCTCCATTTCTCTCTCTCATTCTTTCTCTCTCCTCTCTGGGGTCTTAAATTTTGTTTAAATTGTTACCATTTTATATTTCAGAGCTGTAATGTTTTATGGTTTTAGTTTTACCTGGTCACCGCCCTCACCTAAAGAGCAGAAATAAAGATTGGAATTGTTGTTCCAGAAACTTACCTAAAAAGAGAGTGGAAAGAGAAAAAAGAAAAACAGAAAAAGAAGTTCAATGAATAATTGTTTTAAATTTGTTGGGCTATCAAAATGTAAGAATTATGATTATATGATTTATGGCTAAATATAATATATGTAGTATATTTACTTGACTTTTGGTGTTGCAAAAAAATAAACGTTTTTATTCCAAAATTGAAATTTAAAACGCATACGACATGTGGTCACTTTGAATCTTTTTTTTACTATACATCAGATAATTCTATATAGGTTTACGCCAAAGTTTTCTGCTGAAAGTGTCTTTTTTTTTTTAGTTTTAGAATACATTTTTTATTCTCTGTTTTGGCCAATTTCAGTTGGCTCAATTCATTTCATTTGCGCCAAAAAAAAAAGAGAAACCAAAAAACCCACAACGGAGCAAAATCATCTTTTGCCTTATCCCCGCCCCCCTCTTCATCTTCATATATAGTCCAATAAAAAGTAATTGGAATTTTCATTTAATATAAAAAACAACTTCAATTCCTTCTCCCCCTCTCTCGCTCTATAGTCTAGTCTCTATTGGAGGCAGAAGAGTTTGGAGAGTAGAAAAAAGAATGAAATGAAACCTAACCCAGTTCAGTTCGCTGCTATTTTGGCAGACCCAAAAAAATAAAAGCAAAATAAGGAAGGAAGCTTGGAAAACAACAAAAAAAAAAAAAAAAAGACGAAACGAAACGAAAGCAAAGCAAACCAAACCAAACCACTATGCATATAAACGGGGCCAACATTCGCTGATGCGTTGCTCTTCGAGGTTTTTGCTCACAGTCTCTCTGGTATCCCGTTTGTCCTATATTTTTGAAAGGGATACAATGTATCCACTGGAGCATCATCATAGATGTATCCACTCCTCAGTCGTTGTTATTGTTGCTGCTATTGCTGCCGGTTTCATACCCGGGTTTCGTTGCTCATAAAACTCACTCAAGTAAAAGTACGAATGGTTTTCGATATGAAATGCATGAAACTGACAGGCAAACATATTGCGCCGCATTTTTACCACACACACACACACGCCCAATTGGCGGGCGTGAGCTGGAGAATACCTACCTCCCTCCCTACCAAACGTATCCCTATATACCACGTCATATTCTACTTCTATCAGTTGGCTGACTGTTGGTTACCACTTGGCTATTTCATTCTATCCACTGCCACCCACTCGAAAGTCCTTTGGCCCACATGCGATATGTAAGCTTTGGACTACCCTGGAAATCTACACACACAACCACACACACACACAGAAGGGGTATATAAGCACCTGTCTATCTCTAGGACTTCAATTAGCTAAAGGGTAACCAAAAGTTAAGCTTACCCTCTCACTCTCTCTCTCTCTTCCTCTCTCTCTCTCTCTCTCTCTGTCTATCTCTGCGTGTTTGGCTTTGTATTTGCCATTGTTGTTGGGCGTTTTATGAATACAAACAAAAAACACAGACACACACACACACACACACGCCAAGAGGAAAAGAGAAGAAAATAAAAAATATAAAAAAAAGGATATACAATATCGCATATGCGACACTCACACATGCACACACACACACAGAGTGAGTGAGAAAGAGTAAGGCATACAGAGAGAACTCTGCACCTCTCACATCTATTTATTCAGATATGAAAATGCATATTGTATACACTCGACTCAACTCGAGTGTGTCTGTGTTTCTCTACCCCTCATCGAATCCATTGAGCCAACATTATATGTGAAACATATCCTTTATCTCCTTAGACTTTCCCTCAAAAATTATATTCAAAAACTCTGCAAAATCTCTATCAAATTGGCTTTGAAAATATCAATCAAAATCAAGTAAAAATATTGAAATGCTTCCTCTCCCTTACTTCTCATTCAAACAATATTCGTCGAGCTGAATGGAATCTTATATTTAAAAAAAAAAAAAATGGAGAAGAATAATCAGAAAAATATTCTAAATAAAAAACCCAAGCAGCAGGATAAGCCATCCATCAACAAGAAGGACGATTTGGGTGATGTAGCTTGCCCTTGTAAGGTCAATAAGAAGCCTGCAAAAGAATCTACCAAACCGTTTGTACTCTCCCCGTATCGTTGGGAGCGCAAACGCACTTATGACGAAGCCTTTTAAAATAATCCGAAACTAGATCAATATGAAGAAGCATCAACCGGAAGTATGAATGAAGAAGACTTTTAAACCAAATGGAAAGGGGGACGGAACTGGAATATTATTATATACATACATCATATTTGTTTCAAGATTATTAACTATTAAAGTGTCAAATTGTTATTGACAAAAAAAAAAAAACTCACTTAGTTGGATGGAGCTGCTGCTGCCTTAGTTAGAACCATTTTTCCACATTAGGAAAGAGAGAGCTTCAGTTTTTAAAAAAATAGCACAGGATCTAGCTGACAATAATCTAACCAGCAAATTGATCTATCGGAAGTATTGACAAATATTCCGTTTTGGATCCTCTCAAAGAGTTCTCAACAGGGAAGTAGATATAACCTTAAACAATTCTATGATATCTTCATAAATCATATCTTACTTTTGACATATCAGAAACCTTTTAAATATTCTTTAAAACCTAAATTGGTTTCTTTAAAATAGTTACCAACTTAAAAACTAATTTCTAGCGTATTCCATATTGCTTTTCCTTTTCGTTTACCTTTACCTAACAAAGGCATTTTATATTGAAAGTTCTTTTGGAATGACTTCTTGTTGAAAATAAGAACAAAAGATTGACTAGCGCTACTCTCTCTCTATAAAAGTTTGTATTAAAACTTCAAAAAATGTGTTTATAATTTATGTTTCTTTAACTTCAATTGAATTGCTTAGCAAATTATTGAATATGGTTCAATGTTCCGATTTCGGTTTCAGTTTCGGTTCTTTCCATACACCCAACCAACCAACGAACGAAGCGACCGACCCACCAACATCAACTCGATGCAGTAGATTCAGGTTGACCCCCCCCCCCCCCCCCCCCCATGCAGTCGGCAGCACTTCAGTTAATTACTATTATTTACATGGGTCAGACAGAGAAAGAGTGCGGCAATTGTTATCGATGCGGCTTATTATTGTTATTGTTGTTGTTATTATTCGGTATTACCTGCTAGAATGATTCGGCTCGTGGGCAAAGGGTTCAGCATAAATATTTACGAACGGGCGGCACTCGCCGTGGCAATGGTGGCGGCACTGGATTATAGCCATCCATAATGGTATCACAATCGGAGTACTTTATCGATTTCATAGTCATTTTGGTTATAGCAGCACTTGCAAACTATGCAAAAATTTATATTAAATATATAAGCAAAAATGTTTGCTCTCCTCTCTCTCTCTCTCTCTCTTTGTCTCTGCTCTGTGTACGTTTCGGTTTCAATTACGAATATTGTTAATTATCATTGGCCACGTTTGCATTTAATAATTAATCAGATATACACGAGAAGCGTCGTGCACACAGACAGACGTCGTATACACACATACACACAAACTTTAAAGTGTTTGTTTGTTTTGTTTGCTGTTATTTTGTTTGTTTTCGTGTTTTTTTTTTTCGGTGTTTTGTTCGATGATTTTTCTCAATTTGGATACGGTCCGGTCACCCCGTTGAGGGGAGCCCGTGGGGGCCGTCGTGGAGGCATTACCACCGCGCCAACAATTCCACTTGTTAATTGAAGACTACACAAATAGTTGGCTCTCTTCTCCCTCTCTCTCTCTCTCTCTCTCTCCTCCTTTCCGGTCTGTCTTCCTTTTCAGACAATGCGTTTGGTTTATGGATTGTCTCTCTGTGAGACTTCTTCTTTTGCCAACTTCTTTCGTTCCGAATGAAATTCAATTAAATATTTTTCACATATTTGCCAGTAGTCGATATTGGCCAAGTCTCTGCTGAATGCTGTGAATATAGATAATAATAATGGTTCAGGGGGTTAAAGGTGATATTGATCTCAGTTGAAACACTTTGTGACCAATTATGACGTTACGCTTTTCCTTTTTTGCCTTTTATGCAAAATTCAAAAATAAGAAGAATGCCAAATGAAAATCATTTACCAGAGTTAATAGAAGATATCTCGCTGACCTTACGAATTGTTTTCCAAGGAAAAACCCTTTTTCTCAGACTATCCGATCTAATTACAAAATTTCTTAGTTTTATTTGTCATGTGATATGCCAAAGACCCGAGAGACCCCCGAGCAGAGAAGTGTCATCATTTCATTATACAAATTCCTTGCTCTTGTTTCGGAATTTCTTTTATTTCATGTCTTTCGTTTGGCCTCTGTTTTTTTTTTCTTTTTTTTGTTTCTTTCGCCTGTAATTATGTGATTACAAAATCCCAACATATATTTTTTCAACTTCTTCAGACCCTCTGACTCAGCCATTCGACGGTCAGTCCGTTCGTCCGTCTGTCCGTTTGTCGACGTTTTGTTGAAAATTTTTATACATTCATTTCACATTTCATGTTTTTGGTTTTTTTGCTGGTTTTTTTTTTTTTAATAAACGTGAAATTATTAGTTTTTTTTTTGATTCTTTTGATGTGGCCAAATGTTTCATTGGGCTCAACCTCATATTGAATGGAATAATGTAGATGATGCGATGAAGGAAAGGAGGGCGGTGAGATGAGGTGAGGTGAGGTGAGGCGATCTGATGATGATGTTGCTACATGCTGAGGCTAACAAAATGTATCTATTTGATTGTGATGTGTGAAGTTATGAAGTTTGTGTGTGTGTGTGTGTGCCAGAGAATGTGCAAGTTCATTCCATTGTGGGGTGTTAATTAATATGCCACGCCCCCCACACCTCCCACATACACACACACACGTACACTCATACACATACATAGTCATCCTCCTTTCTCTACCACACATCATGGTTATTTGATTAATGAGTGAATTTTGGCTTTCAAATTGCATAGCTGAATAGATACATAAATGCGAATGCAGATGTATCTGTATCTTGTATCTCTATCCTATCGATATTGCGGTTCTGCATCTGCATCTCCATTTACATCTGCAACTGCTGCAACTTGCGGTGTCGGCAAATTGGTTTTAATCTGTAATTATTGTTGCTGTTATTTCATATACATACACATACTGAGTGTTAAATCAGTCTATTGATTTAGGTATTACAATTTTGATTCACTTTTACCCCCCTAACCCCCCCAACCACACACCGTCTACTGTGTTGTTTCTCTTCCTCTCTCTCTTCTCTGTTTCTTCCCTTTTTTTTTCTGCCATATCATAAATTTAATTTGACATGAAAATCCCTACACAGATCTCTCTCTCTCTCCCACTCTGTCACACTCTTTCTCTCCTCTCTGTTGTCGACCACAACAACAACAACAACAACGAGGATTACATTTGAAATTGTTTGGCATTTTGGGCGTTTGATTTTTCGATTTCAATTCCGATTTTGATTTTACGTTTTGTCTTTTTTTTTTTTTTCTTCTTTTCCAATATTACACGATGACTTTGCGTTTGCCTCTCCGAACATCATCATGGGGGGGATTTTGTGATTAGTGCGAAGAGCCGAACCAATACTACTGAGCTGGAGGAGTCCAAAGTGCGCCGTTTGGAGCGTGGCAAAAGGCAAGCCAAGTGTAACAAATATGTTTGAAGGCGGGCATGAATGGATGGATGGGTGGGTGGGTGTTGAGGAAAGGCAAGGCAAGGCAAGGCAAGGCAAGGCGGCTGCTAGCTATGGCAACGGTTATCCAGCAATCAATGCGCAGCCATTATGGCAATGGCGCAAATATCTAAAATTGAATTCATTTTGCCCAAAAATCAAGATATACTTAGTATATATACGATACCTATATGTATATTGATGTCAGTTCCATGAGCCATGAGCCATTAGATTGGGAGCTTTCAAATTAGTTAGAGAGCAAGACTTCAAAGTAGTTGAAGATATGCAAATAGATCTTTCCAAAAGTAAAGTAAAATCTTACAGTAAATGACGTTAAATTTGTGTCAAATCCAAGTTAACTAACATTAAGACTCAACTTAGTTGATTGTTTGACCTATGGCACAGGTTACCATCTACTAAATAATTGAATTGGCTCTTCATTGAACATTTTCGAAACTAGTTTCAATTGGGATAGGATTGAACCAAGCTAAAAATGAATTTTCCTAAACAAAAAAAAAAAAAAACTCACAAAACTGAATCAAATTCAAAATTTGTGATCATAAAAAAAAAGCTCGATGAATTTTCATGAATTGGCGGCGGCTGCAAAGAGATATATGTAGATGGATAGACCTAAAATCTGATCTCTGGCTGAGCCAATTAGCTTGGCCTCAAATCAAATTCCACTTTCAGTTCATCTCGATGAATTTTTCACGACACTTTCATTTCACAGTTTTTGTTTAGTCGTCGTCGTCTACTCCCATTTCTCCCTTTTGGTTTCTGCCTGTTTTTTTTTTATGGCCTGCCTTAATTATTCCTCTAGGTTCTCGTTCTCGTTCTCGTTCTGTATCTTCTGTTCTGTTCTGTGTTCTGTGTTTTGGGTTGTTTATCTCTGGGCAAAACATAAAAACAGAAAATGAAAAACCAAATAAACGCTAATTGGAAAAACATATTTTATATGGACCCCGATCGACATGCCACACACTTCCCACTCATAAAAATTCGAAACATTATTTTTCTTCGCTTTTTTTTTCTCTTCTTCTACTCCCCCTTCCCTCCCCCACCACCATACCAATTCACCCAACTGCTTTTTCTTGCTGTGTGTGTGTGTGTGAGAAGGAAAATCTATGTAAACCCCCCCACCGTATAGAAAAACTGAGGCCAAAAGGCATAAAAATCTGTCGTCTGTGCATGTTTTGTTTGGGGGTAACCCTTCACCACTTCCATTCCCCTCTCCACCCCACCCCTCCTTTCGCCACACACTCCTCTTATGACTTTGGCTGCGACTGCGACTTGTACTTTTGCTTGTTCGTCTTGATTCTTGGGCGCTTATAATGTCAAATGAAATGCCGTGTTGGGTCATGATGATTATTTCTGACATTTGTGGCAAATGTTTTTTTTCCTTTCGCCCTTTCGTCCCCCATCCCCCCCACTCACCCACCCCCACTCGCTTACTCATTCGCTCGATTTATATTTATAAATAATCAAAATTGTCGACACAAATTACTTTTCACAGAATTTGGTTGGGGTTCGGGTGGAGTCAAAGGGGCCATGTACGCCCCCACCATCACGCCCCTCCACCCACAATTCTTCACTCTACACATTTAATTGTTTTATTTCAGTTTTTGTGCCTTATAAAACAAATAAAATCAATTTTAAATACATTTAGTCGTTGACATTCGTAAGAAGAACTTGCCAACTTTTTTACCCTTTTTAATCATATAATAAACGGGTATATGCAATTGAGTGAAAAGTGATAAAGAGAGAACGAAAAAAGAAAAGGAAGAAATCAAAGTTTAAAGGTATTCCAAAGTCGCCAACTTACATAAAATTTGTCATTTTGGGGGATAGAAAGAGACATGGCATCTGAACAGAAGAGAGATAGAGAGAGAGAGAGAGGGAGGGAGGGAGCAGAGACAAGCTATTGGCTCTCTTCTGGTTATGAAACTCGTTTTGCGCCTGGGCCTTGTGGATCCTAATCGAGCGAGCAGCTACGGAACTTCTTGTTTGGTAAACACAAAACCTGATCCGAAACTCGTTTGGTAGCATTTGAGGAGTAGAAGTAGGAGGAGGCGAAAGGTAAATCGCTACACTGTTCGGCAGAAGCGATGGGGGGTGGGGAGGGGCGGGAGGTTAGCGTCAACATGATTTGCACTACAAAACAAAATTTAAGGAGCAGCGCGCAAGCAGCTCTAAGCAAAACAAAAAAATAATAAACCCAACCTACTCCCAAGCCTTTTTTTCGCGCTGCATTTTTTGCGTAGGCCGTTGTCGATTTTGGAGTGCAGCGAACTTGGTAGCCCAGTCAACACGACAGAGACAGGCGGAGAGAGTGAGAGAAGAAGGAGAGAAGATAATATATACATAGGTAGATTAATGGCAACGACTTGCCTTCTTCTTCCATGTGGCCAGTAAATCTTCTACTCAAATGCTGGGCACTAAGTCGACAGAGTGAGAGAGAGAGAGAGAGAGAGAGATACACCAAAAATTCCTCCTCGCTCTTCATTTGGTATTTTGCCCTACAACCAACAAACACAACGACAAAGTCAAATGATCTACATAAATTGAAAACAAATTAAGCAAAAAAAATTCTATGCAAAGAGAAATAGAATGCAAATTATTTTCCCTTAGGCTTAAGATATGTATAATTATGTATGTATGTATGTAAAACGGTTTATCATCAATGCGATGTGGATTACAGAGACAAAGAAAACGAAGAAGAAGAAGAAGGCAAGCAAAAGCAATGCGATTGATAATTTTTCCAGTTCAATTGCTGATTAAATTGAATTGATCAAAAGAGCCGAGAAAACTAAAAAACGATTATTTTCATTTTGGTGACCCCAACGTTTTTAAATGGTAAATAAATTTTTCCCAACGATTCCAAACTGAATGTCTCTCTCTTTCTCTGTCTTTGGTGACCCCGTTGTTTCTATGAAAGCAGAATTTCATAATTCTTTTGCTACTTAAGGATAATTCTCAATTGGTGACCCCGACGTGGCATATTTTTCAAAATTTTTTTTTGTTTTTGCCATCCACACTAATATTGAGTCGAAAAAAAACTCAATTCCTCGCTTGGTGACCCCGACGTTTAAAAGTATTTCTTGAGTGAAAGGTTTCATTCGGTTTCATTCGGTTTCAAAAATTTAAAAGAAACCTTTTCACCGCAGAAGAGAAATATTTGTTGCTCGTTGCCCCCTTCTCTTGTCCATTTTATGTTTAAGGGCTTTATTCTTTTACATTTTCGCCTCTTGTCTCACATAAATTAACGCCCCTGTCATATGCAATTGTGATTTTAAAGGTCTCTCATCTTTTCCCCTTCTCTGTGCGCGTTTTGTGCAGTGTGTTGTAGGGAGGGTGGTAGAGTGTCAGGGGGTATGGGGGAATGTATGTACATATATCAGAGGGGGGGGGGGAAGAAGATCAACCGCAAGACACGCGTTCAAGCCGCAATTCGCCTGACGCCCCTATAATTCTCTTTTGCTTTTTTGTTTAAATATTTTGCGTGCTTCGAGATTTATGTATCTTCTTTCAGCACACATACACACACCCCCACACACACACGCACACACACATACATAGGCATTCTCTTCTTTCACACTTTGTCTGACGCAAGAAGGATGCAAAGGAAGAGAAGCCTGGAATGCTTCATCATCTACTTCATGGCATTTATTTGTCTTGAAAGTTTTATTGCTTTTAAATTTATGACTTTTGTCGCATGTTCTCCTCACAATGTTGATGATAATGATGATGATCATTATTGCGATCATTATGATATTGCCTGCAAGAAGAACAAGAAGAAGAAGAAGAAAACTATGCGTTCACACCTACAAAAAAATTATGAAGAAGCAAAAGGGGAATCAAAAGGCAACATCTGTCTGTTGATTGACTAACTGCTTCCAAGATCTTACAGAGAATCGTAGGGTATATCCATCCAAAAGTTGATCAGCATCGAGCCAAGCCAAAGCCAAATATAATCCATTATTAAAAACAATTTATATGAAAATATGATTTAATATGTTAAATGGGCAGCGCATTTTGCTTCATTCACAAAAACTTTTGCACATTTCTTTTGACTTTTGTGGTCTGTCTGCTGTCTTTGAAAACAGGTTGAAAGAAGCAAAGCTGCAAAGAGAGCTCTCTAGCTACTGACTGATAAGTTATCACAATGTAAAAGGCGGAGACATTTGAAGGGGGGGCGACGGGTTGGGTTTATATGCCCCACAGTTATGAAATATTTGTGAAACGACTTTCTCTCTGGCAATGAGATTAAAATCTTTCAAGACATTTTATAAACATGAAAAATGGTGAAATATTCTAACTAAAAATAACAAGTACAGGGCAAAAAACCTTCACCCGCCACCCACCAACTCCCCATCCCTCCATCTCTAGCTCTGTCTTCCTTTTGCTGCCAAAAAAGACAAAGGCAAACTTTTTTATATGGTAGCAGGAGAGGGTGATGGTGTGGGTGAGGGTGAGGATGAGTGTGGGGATGGGGAAGGTAGAAGAAAATGTTAATATTTATTGAAAGCATAAAAAATAGAAAACGCCGCCAAGGCAAATAACAAAGTTTTTAAGTCGCGTCTTCTGCTTCGACTTGGTCTTGCTATATATATATATATATATATATTCCCTTTACAACATTAATAATAAAAAAAAAAGAAAGAAAAGTACAGTACACACACACACACACATAGACATAAAGAAGCTGAACAAGAAGAAGAAGACAAAGTTAAGCTCATGCATATAACAAAAGAGCAATTTGTTATTTAATGAAACTGAAAATGAACGAACCAAGAAGCGAGAGGTGAGGATGAAGCTGACTGAGGGAGGGGTGGGTGGTGTAACAGAGATGAAAGCCTTAACATACAGAATGCTAATAGCATATGCACACACACACACACACACACACAAAGAAGACAAACGCAATACAAACAAAGAGCCTAAAGGCAGCTCAAACTTCTACTCGGCCCAAGCCTCGATCTACTCCCCCGCCACCGCCGCCCTTGCCACCTTCATATATATTCTTCGAACTCCCCCCCTCCAGCCAGAGCTCAGACCATTTTGGTCTGCTGTTTTTTTTTTTTTTTGTTTTTTTTCTTCGGTCTGCCCGCAGCCCACAGTTGTATCTTTGATTACTATCTCAGGGCTCAGCCGCCCTCAAAAGACACGCTCGTAAAATGGGGAAAAAAACAACAACAACAACAAAAACAAAAAATTCATTCAAACACATGAGAGACGCATCTGATTCGGAATCTCTGCTTGAATCTCTGTCTTTGACATTAAACAAACATACAACAAGAACAACAACAACATACGAAAATATAAAACAAAAATGTTGAGCTAATAAAGCAAAGCGCAGCAGCAGCAACCTCTTTAATGGTGGGGGGAGGTGGAGAAAATTGGCTAAGTGAAAAATCTTGTTGCACATTCAAGTCAACAATTTGATGTTTGTTGTGTTTTATTTCGTTTTGTTTTTTTTTTTGGCTCTTTAAAAAGTTTAACAATTTAGACATTTTTTTTTTTGGTCTAAAAGTCAAAGTTGCCGAAAGCAAAAGTTTTCGCTTTTATCGATAACGATAACCTTATCGATCGCTGCATTGCTTGCTTGTGCGTCAGTCAGTTGCTTGTGCCTTTCTCAATTCTCAATTCTTTCTTCCCCTTAAAGCTACAGATCACTGGCAATGACTCAAAAACGTTACTCATGCAAAAACTCTCATTTTTTATGTGACTATAATTGGAAAATTTTTGAATGAGATCCCTTTTCTGCCATATAATACGACAGAAATCCAATGAATGCGTCCATCATCGTTTCGTTTCTTGGCTTGGCTTCTCTCTAATTAAACTCTCAATATAAAGAAAACAACTTCCTCTAACCCCTAACCCTTTCCTTCTTTTTGGTTGTTGTTGTTGTTTTCAACTCATCAACTGACTGACAGCAGCTTGTTAAAGAGAACGAAAAAAAAAAAAAAACTGTAAGACTGTGAGACTTTAAAAGAAGAAGAAGAGGTAACTGAAAATTGAAGAAGAACCAGCTACTCAGTTTGACCTGCCCACACAATGTAGAGAGAATAGTTACCCTATCTCTACCTATCAACTGCTTGCTGCTTGCCGCCTACCCATGTATCTATCTTCAGGGGCACCAAGCCCCCAAAAAAAGTGATCATCGACATCCGAAACTTAACTCTCCCCCCCCCCTCTCCCCCCGTTACGCCCCACACACACACACACACACATAACACTCGCACACAAGTAAAGTAAATTTAACATTTATTTGTCGCTTCACCAATCACAGAAATTGGTTGAAGAAAGTTCCGCTTGAGTGGCTCGTTGTTGCAACAGAACAAAAACAAAAAAAACAAAAAAAACCCGCTGCCTGCCACACACATCGATTGCTTCCTAATCGGTTGTATCGTCTCCCTATCTATCTAAGTATATCTAGCTATTCGAGAGATCGTTAACGCAGAAAAAGTTAACAAAAAAAAAAAAAAAAAGGTGTTAGGAAAAAGCCTACGAACGTTTTGCATTTCAAATGAGATAAAAAAAAAAAAAAAAAAGAACCGAATACATAGAAGAGAAGACAGAAAGAAAGAACGAGCAATAGAAGAAACTATATCGAACAAAAAAAAAAAAAAATGCCAACATATCCATCGGCATTGGGGGGCCTGCAAAACGTTTTACACATAATAAAGGCGTCAAGAGCGCCATAATAATTATCAGAACCAAAGTCTCAGCCATTAAAAAGCAACAAAAAAAAAAAAAAACAGAAACATATATGTATATATATTTCTCTAACGACTGCAACACACAAAAAAAACTGAGAACTGAGAACTGAGAACCGACCAGAAAGTAGAAAGGAAAAATCAGCTCATAAAATGAACTCTGCATGGAAAATAAAACAACTTTTCACGAAAAAAAAACCCCAAAAAAAAACAAAAAAGGGAAATAATTACAAGAGGAGGAATGAACAAGGAATTATTACAAACAAAGTTCCATAGACAAAATGAGCTGAGTGAAGCGGGTGGAGGGTGGAGGGGGGAGGAGTACTAGTGTTGATTGGCATGTTTGGGTGTTTCATACCCGGAGAGACGACTCATTCGTATGGCACTTGCCAGCGCAATTAGGCGGCCATTGCACTTGTGTGTCTAGGGGCACCCAACTTGCTCCACATCTCTCTTCCCCTGTTTGCACCCCCTCCCCTATCACTCTCTCTCTCTCGGCTCACTTTAGTTGTGAACATTTTTGATGGCAAACATTGTTGCCGCTGCCAGGCCATGTGGCATGCCCCATCAAATTGTAGCAGCCAAAATGTCTCCACACTTTTATATTCCCCTTTAAAAAAAAAAAAAACCATTCCCAAATACCAAAAATTATATTCAAATTTGTTTTCTAAGGTATAAAAGATCTTGGAAAATGGAAAAAGTAAACCAATTTAAACATATAAAAAAGTTGCAAATTTATCTCGAATAGTTTAAAATAATATGAAGTAAAATTAAATTAACAATTAGATAGTTTGTCCGTTACGAGACTTTTATAAGCCACAAAAATAATTACAACAATTTATAGTTGCAGAAAATTCAATTATGAATATAAATTTTACGCCCCTTCATTTTGGTTTGGTGTTGGTAAAAAAAAGGTAAAAGGTAAAAGAAAATACACAACGAAAACTGCAAGACGAAAAATACTTAACATTTTGGCCAAAAAAGGAAATAGAAGCAACACACACACACACACAGAGAGAGAGAGAGAGAAAAAAAAAATAGCAAAAGATGAAAAACGTATTTGCCAAACGCTTAAGTTTTATGTATTTGCATTTGCATTTGCATTTTCTTTTTTTTTCTCTCTTTTTTTTTTTGCTGAAGCCAATGAATGAATGAATTTTTCCTTTCCCTACACACATGCAAATTGGCCTACAGGCAATTCAAGTGGCAACGAAGAGGAAGAGGGAGAGGGGGAATTGAAGAGTTGGTGCTAGGGTGGGTATATACAAAAAACTTTTGCATCTTCTGACAAACTTGCTGGCTGCTGGCTGCTTGAATCTTCCATCTCCTCCTGCTGACAACAACTGCAACAATAATTGGCACCAAGCCAAAATGGGGGCAAGGCGAGAGATGAGTGGCAAGGGGGGGGCGTGGGGCGGCAGGCAACTCTAGCCCATTGATGAAAAGCAGGCATCAGTTGAGACAGATATACACCAGCTAAGCAGCTATATCTACGACCAAGCACATGGGCGTAGTCAAAATTGTGGCCCTGTCCCCTTATGGAACCCCATCTAGAATATATTCTCCCCCCTTTTTATGGGGGGGGGGCCCTAAGCGATAGGGATCCAGAAGCAAAACTCATTCGCGGATGTGTTTTTTTTTTTTTTTTTTTTTTCAGCCGATTTAAATTTAGCTACTTGAATTTCCCTTCGTTTGCTCGGGTTTTCTTTTTTTTTTCTTTCGTTCTTTCTTTGTGTTTTTTTTTTTTTTTATGAGTTCGCTGGCTCTCGCTTTCGGTTTGCCGTCTCTTTCGTCGTCACTTTACTTGTTTTTTTTTTTTTTTTTTTTAAATGTTTTACAAAACCGAAAATATAAATAAAAATCAAGAATGAAGTGAAATATTTCGTCGACTTCCGTTCGTCGTAATCACCAATTAGTAATGCCACACTGACAAATATGCCAACAACAACAACAACAACAGCAACAACAACAGCAACAAAACCACAAACAAGAAAACTTGTGCGCCTCTTCTTATTAGTGATATATGGATTTTCATCTAATAAATTGCTAAAAAAAAAATGTTGGAAACACAAAACTTAAACCGAAATCCAGAAAAAGACAAGACCCAAAATCAAACCCCATGCCCCTTGTCACTTGCCACATCTCTCTCTCTCTCTCTTTCTCTCTGGGGAGCAATTTGGCTTTCGAGATTTTAAATACAAAATACTTGGAAAATAAAAACAAGAGTAAAATATAATTGTCTATTCATTGGCATTTGGAATACCCTCACTTCGAATCGAACAACGATAACTTGAAGAATTTCGATATTTATCGTTTATGAATCTCAGTTATTTAACTACATATAAAGCTTGTATTTAATTTTTTAAGGGTAACACAAAAATGGCCAAAAAAGAATCTCGTATGCTTGTTGTTCCAATTGACTGACCAATAAATGAAAACCACTAGCAAAAGAAAAAAAAAAATAAACCAAAATCAATCGAAAAAGTATAAAACAGAGAGAGACAGAGAGAGAGAGAGAGAGAGAGGGCAAAGAGATAGGAAGCAAAATGTAAAAGGAACAAACGAACAAGTGCAAATCTTAAGTAAATCGGCGGTTTCCTTTTACCATCTCCTCCTTTTGCCTTTTTTTTTGCCTTCTTCACTTCACTTATTCATTCATTCATTCATTCATTCATCAGATCAAAGAAGAAAAAGCGCTTGGGGAAATGCGTTCGTTCAAGTGTTGCCACTTTGCCTTCCCCTGCCCCCCTGTTCCTGCCCCATTCACGCTGTGGCTCTTTGATTTTCGAGTGGGTGTATGCAACAGAAGCAGAGGTGACTCCTCCGACCTACAGCGACCTCCTCCCTCCTCCGTTTCCCCTCTCTTTCTTCTGCACCAAAATTGGCTTTCTCATGACATTTCATTGGTTTTTAATTCCGCGTGCGCCCTACTTTTATTTTAGTTTTATCTCTTTGGGGTTAAGCAGCTGTCAGAGAGAAAGAGAAACACTAGAGATAGCTAGAGAAAGAGATTGAGTCGCAAAAGGGAGCGCGAGGGGGGAGAGAAAAAGAGAATTGTGGCATTTTCAGTCCAAAGATTGATGGTAAATTTCGCTTTGACTATTAAACAGATTAATTCTCTCTTCACCTGCCAAAAATCTAGGAACTAGACTTGAAGAGCGAAACCGAATCAAACCGAAATGGTTTAGCCTTATAATCTCATATGTAATGCGAGAATTAATTGAAGCGAGAAGTTTAATGGATTTTTTAAACAAAACATTACGAACAAAACTAAAAATCAAGAAAAAAGAAGGCAACTGCATAATATTAAAATACTCAAAATGGAAAATTTAAGCAATTTCCTGTGCCAATTTGAAGAGGCCAAAATTAAAACAGCATAAAACGACAACGAATGAGAAGAGGCGAAGCCACATGAGAGAGCGAGCGAGAGGCAAGATGTTGCATCTTGTTGGATTAAGTGAAATGCAGTGAAACCGCCATTCATAGATATTTAATTAGCAAAACTTTTTTTTTTCAGCCATTTCAAACGAACGATTGCGACAGAGAGATAGAGAGAGAGAGAGAGAGAGAGAGAGTGAGCCAGAGGGGGAGGGAAAGAAGAAGATGGCGGAGATGCTAAATTGGCAGGCTACCTACCGAAAAACGTCAGAAAAAAAAAAAAAACACAGAACGTAAATGAAGATGAGCACTTCCTGCAACAAAAGCGACACACGACGATGCAACATTTCGCCTCTGTTTTAATCGAGTGCAACGCAACAGAATGATAGAGGATGGAAGAGGGCGGGGGGTGCTAAAGTCGATGTCGCTCCATTTGTTGTTTGTTTATGCGGCATCTGCCGTGCCTGCATCTCTGTCTCTCTCTCTGTATAGTATCTTTTTTACGAATGAGTTAAATGGTATGCTCGAGTTGAGTGAGTGATGCCATCCCATGGCGCAACAGCCGAAAGATAAACAGGCGCAGCATCATGCAACGTTTAACTTGCATAAACCTCACGCCCTCTCACCCTCTCACCCTCTCGCCATATCTCTTTCACTCTCTTTCTAGCAGATGTAGTGGCCGGCCGCAAAGGTCATGGACGCGCTTCGTTTGCAAAAAATATTTAAATGCATTTGAAAGGACTTAAGCTTAACCTCTTTTCCATCTCATTCTCTCACACACAATCTCTCTCTCTCTCTCTCTCTCTCGCTCTTACTCAATCTAAGCTCATTTTTCGTTTATCTTCTCCAGAGTCGTTCTTATATCAATTGGTTTCTACTCAATTGAAGCCAATTGAGCTAATCATCACAAATATTTCAAAACTCTTAGATAAACAATATATATACATATATAGAAAATCATATCTGACTGTAAGTAAGAAAAAAAGAGAAGGGGAGAGAGATGGAGAGACAAAAAAGACAGCTGTTTTCACTAATGAAAAGCAATCAAAATGTGCCAGCCACTACTACTTGAACGATCCATTCAATCTAAATGTGGAACTGGAAATGCAATGCAATGCGACGACGACGACGACGACGACACACGGAAGTGAGAAGTGCGATCCCATCACAGAGATGGGTACCGTATATTCGACCACCCCTCGTCTCGTCTCTCCTCTCCTTTAGGTAGGCCGTCCCTCGATCTATTTCAGCTTGTTTATAATGCTCTCAAGTCAATTGGGTTATGCTTTTTAGTATTTTGCTCTATTATCCGATATGATATGAGATGATATGATATGATATAAGTACCAGTTTGTTTTTTTTTTCTTTTTTTTCTTTTTCTACTCTCTTTTAGTGCACTTACATAGATGAAAGAGTTATGGAAATATATTCCAGGGTAAACAAAACAATTCTGATCGACCTTAAGAGTGGAGAGACTATCATTTCTTCCTTTTCGTCCATGAAATATATGTATGTATATACCCCGCGTCAAATAAAGGGTATTGAGATGCTGTCACCATTTCTAATATATGTGATATTTGCATTCCGTATTTGCCTTTGCCAAAATTTAGCTCAAGTTAACTTTTGCCAACAAAATTTGTAAATGGAAATAAAGAAAACTCAAAGATTTTCCATATTGGCACGCGCTCGACTGGAATATATATAAGTAGTTGGTTGGTTGGTTGGTTGGTTGGTTTGGTTTAGTTCAGTGCAACATTTGACCCACATTTCTGAAGGCGAAATATGAAACTAAACTGTAGCCCCGAAAAAAAAAAAAAAATCCATTAAATTATATTTTATGCGCAAATTATTTAAACTTTTGAGCTCAGAACTTTTGCTCGAAAATAGGAACATTAAGAAGCCAAGGAAAAAAAGGACTCGAAATTGGTATGAGAATGTCTAACAACAGAGTTGAACTCATTATTTGCCAAAAAAAATGGTAAGATGATGATGAACAGGGTGGGGGGGAAGGGTGATTATGGCGCATTTGCTGTTTTTTTTTTGGCTTTTGGCCATGGCAAACAAAGCCATTAACTTGGCCAAAGAGAGAGAGAGAGAGAGAGAGAGAGAGAACAAGTGGGAGGGAAGGCAATTGGCATTTTTGACGATGATAATCAAATCTCTCCCACCACCCCGCACATTCTCTACATCTCCCTTTCTCTACCTCTCTGTCTCAGTCACTGTCGCTGCTTAGCCAAGTGCATTGATGCGTTTTCTGTCCATATCTCAGCACCCCCTCCGCCCCTTTATCATTGTGCCTTTCTATACCCTTTCAAATTTGTTTTTTTTTTGTTTTTTTGGGAATTTTTTTTTTCATGCGAAAAGTTTTCAATTGCCCTGGCGTCACTTTTTGATTGCTTTGATGTGTTTTTCTCGCACATTTCCCAAGCCTCAATTCATGACAAAAGTTTTTCGGCGCAAACTTTGAGTCTGGCGCGCGAATAGACAGACAGACAGACAGACGGGCAGACGGACAGACGGATCGTCGGACGGACGAAGGGACGGACGGAGGCGAAAAAGCTGAGAACTTTCGCTTTGATTTTGCACATAGATGCATTCTCTTCGGTCTCTCTGTCTCTGTCTCTATCTCTATCTCTTGGTATGTCTCTTTTGGTGTGTGTTTTATCCTTGGCATGACAGAAAAATGAAAGTTTAATGCGTTTGCCAAATACAATTTTCACAATTTTCTATACACACACACACACAGAGAGAGAAAGAGAGAGAGAGAGACACACACACAGATACACAGACACACTTAGTTGAATTTAGTTTGGAAATTGAGTTTTTTTTTTTTTTGTATGTTGTGTTCATCGTCGCGTATCCTTTTGCCTCTTGCCACCCTCCCCTCCCCCACCCACACACACACTTTTCTATCTCTCACTCTGCGTCTATCTTTCTGCTCTTCTCTTTGGCACTCTTTCGCTACATTCTTTCATATATAAATATATATACGATATGTATATATATAGTATTTCATTTTCTTTTTTCTCCTTTTACATTTTTTTTTTTTTGGCCGGAAAATGTGTGCGTCTGTGCGGAAATTGCATTTTTTTTTTTTTTCCTTGCCCTCCATGTAGATATGGAGCATTATCCTGGCCGGCAAGTTTAAAGTGGTTTAAAGTGCTTATAATGCAAATATTACGAAAGCCGAAGTTGAGCCCTAATTGAAATAGTTTAAGCGCTCAACAGGACTCTGCAACTTTTAGCTATCAAGAAGCAAGAAAAACAATAAAAAAAAAAAAAAAAAACAAAAGCATAGTTTCCTCCATTAGCCATGATGTGAAACTATCGGGCAAAGTTATCGATAACAATATTTAATCAGAAACAGCAGAAACATAGGCAAAAATTATTGCTAGTTTATCGATTGATTCGGAACGAAAACGATTGATCTACAATTTTGTTTCTGTTGCCTTAAGGCTTAATATAATTTATCGATATCGATAGCTATTAATCGGTTTATAATCGTCTTCACTCAACATGGAAATTTCAAATATTTCTAGTAAAAATTATAGAGCTCAACCGAGGCGAATAATAAATTAAATGAGAAACCACCAAAAAAAAAAAGAGAACCATAAATAAATAAGAAATTAATGAAGTAAACGGAGAAGCGACCAAACGCTACGGAAAAACGGGGCGTATGGGCGATGCGCAAGGGAAGCGTTCAAAGTGTTGCATAATTTTCATTCTAAGCGCCGGCATTGACAATGCTGATAAAGAGAGAGAGAGAGAGAGAGAGAGACGGCCGCCTCGCTCGAATCCCATAGCCCCCATATTTAAATGCCTCTTCTCCCCCTTCCCCTTACCATCCTCCCCTACCTCACCCTAGCCGCTTCTCCTCCACTCGCCATATGAACTTATGAGCAGCAGGAGGAGAGAAAGAGTCGAAAAAAAAAAAATTAAATAATTTATGTTTTATATGCCAAAAGGAAACATTTCTTTTTTTCTCTCTCTTTGCTTCCTTCTGCTGCTGCTGCTGCTTGGGTAGGAGGGTTCCGTTAGGAGGGTTGTTAGGGTGCTACGTGTACATCGGTTCATTCGTTGGGTTAGTCTGTTGTTTGTTGGTTGGTTGCTTGTTTCGTGCCTCCTCTCTCCTCTCTTCCCCCTCTCTCACTCTCACGCACTTTCTCTCTCTCTCTCTCTCTCTCTCAGTTAGAGCAAATTCAAGTGATTTAGGAAGTGTTTGTCTGCGTTACGCTTGGTTAGTTGATAAAAATCAGACTCTAACTCAATGGGGATGTCTTGGTCTTGGTCTTGGTCTCTCTCTCTCTCTCTCTCTCTGTCTATCTCACTCTCGTTTCTGTATCTCTAGCTCTTTGTTAATTGCATTGACTGAGTAAATAAATTGCATTTTGGGCGCCAAAAAAAAAAGGGGGGGAAAAAAAACTAGAATTCAGTTTGAATAGTTTCAATTTGGTACATTTATTTGTTATACTTTCAAAGAGAAGAAGAAGAAGTGGGGATATGGAGAGATGGAGAGATAGAGAGAGAGAGAGGGAGACAAAACAAAATCTGAGCAAATTGCATTGTTGCGTGTTAAAGATACTTAGATACTCTCTTGGTCAGCCGCCACTTCCGCCTAAATCTCTGTGCTCTGCTCTTGGTTATATGAGTTTAAAGTGCCATTAACCCACAATTGCCTTGCCTGGCCTGGCCTGGCTTGGTCTGATCTAGTCTCCTCTATTTCTATCTCTATCTCTGGGCTAATTGCTGATTTTTTGCGTGTCAAAATATCATTTCTAATTCGCGCGGTTCCATTAATTGTCATTTTGCGGTATTGAATCTCACACCGAAAAATGGGTCTAGAGTTAAGATCTACCTCAGAGATCTATTTACCTGAGTCATGTCACCCCCCCCCCTCACTCACCTCACTCACCAATATACATGCATACCTTCCCTCTTCCTCTCTCTATTGTAGTTGTAGTTTTTTTTCATTATTCTTAGGGGTTGAATGGCTGTCGATTTCGAGGACTTTAATGGCAGCTGCCAGCCAGCCAGGCCAGGGACACCTTTTGCTGGCCTGTGCGATAAATTTCAAAATAAATTTTATGCGTCTTGTTTTATTTGACAGGCTACAATTTGTCGCCCAGAGGTTTCAGTTTTCCTCTCCCTCTCTATCTCTATCTCTTTTCTATATCCTATATCCTTTGTGTGTGTGTGTGTGTGGTTTAATGTAAACAAGTCGTAAGGCTTGGGCTTGCGTTTGGGCTTGGGTTTTGGGATCCAGGATCCAGGTCCAGTCGGCAATTAAAAGAAATTTTTCGTTTCATGTAGGGAAATTCAATTTGTAGATTACAAAAACGAAAAAAAAAAACATTGTCTCTCTTATCTCTCTCTCTCTCTCGCTCTCTCTCTCTGTCTGTTTGTCTATCTCTTTTGCCCCGTTGTTGCTAATAGCCACGTGTGTTTGTTTGTTTGCTAGCCCCGGGGTCTTGGCTAAAGGTGGGTGAACAATTTCCAATTAAAAATGTTGCCCCAAAAATATGAGCTCTCTCCAAGCTAACAAGACAGAGAGGGTGAGAGGGCGCGGCAAAAGGAAGAGGGGAAAAGCCAGTTGCATTTTAATTTCTATTAGTTTGAAACAAAATCGTAAGATAAAGCCACAGAAGAATGGTTAAAGTAATCTATCAATGAATATTTGGCAGAATTAATTGTCATTTTCCTTTAGTCTCTCTCTCTCTCTCTCTTCTCTCTTTCTACCTTTTTTCACATATTTTCAATTCAATCAAACCTGCCAACACTTTTGGATGCCAAAAACTTTATGAGACACACTCACACACATACACAAATCGAAAAAAAAGGAACTTTGTCGACTTGGGCACCTTTTTTTTGGGGAAGGGGAAAGGAAAAAGAGACCTACAAAAAAAGGGAAATGGAAAAATTCGCGGCATATGAAAATGGAGGCGCCACCACGTACACGTCTGCTCTCTAGGCTAAGAAGAAGAAAATGAAGAAGAAGAAGAACATGGCCATAACGAACCGAAGTCAAACGTTTTGCATAGGAAATGGGCAAAAGTCAACGCACAAGAAGAGCTATGTGGATGGGAATGGTGATGCGGCGAGCGGTGTGCGGGGGTGCGGGATAGCAAGTAAGGGACACCGACAGGAATAATAAATATTCAGTTTAAGTAAATGGGCTTTTATCGCGCATCTCTGGGGTGCCATAATTTGCCATTTTTGCCAGGCTCTCTTCTGTCTGCGTTTCGTTTCGTTGTTGCGTTTCGTTTCGTTTTGCGTTTGTTTTTTTTACTCGGTTTTTAGCCCCTCCAGCTTGTAATGGCTGTAATTGATTCAACCAAAACGCAGCCGCAGCACAACAACAACAACAAGCAGCAAAAAGGGGCCAACAAAAACAAAACACAAGCCGAGAGAAAGAAACAAAAAAAAAAAAAAAACTTTTTGGCAAGCCAAAAGCGACAACAACAACAACAATTATACGCATAATATATTTCGTTTTGCTGCCATAAATATGTATGAATGTATGCAGAAATTATCAAAAAGCCACATTGTCAATTTGAAAATCAAAGCCAACGACTTGCAGATACCCTTTACGTTAGAGAGAAGAGTTTGCCCATGCTCCTTTTTGATTCTTAGATTCATTGCCCATCGAAGAACTTACTTTTTTTTTTTTTGTCTTAAAGGGTATTACCAACAAGAAGAAGAAGAAGCAAAGTCAAAGCCATAAAAATGTGTGTGCGGGGTATACAAATCACTTTGGCATTTTCTAGCAACAATTTTCTGCAGCATTTTACACAAGAAGAAGCAGAAGAAGAAGAAGAAGAAAACAATAAACCAACGGCCCATAAAACACAAGTTACAAAAATGAAAATGATTTAAGGCTGAGACAACAAAAACAACAACAACAACATACAACGAAATAAAAGAAAACAAAAGGAACCGACAAAAATAAAAACCAACGAAAAAAATAAAAAAAAAACAAAAAAGTAAAATATAATTGCAACAATTTACTTTTTGCCAGAGCTTTTGTGTGATTTATCATAAATTATTTCATTTTTAGGCGCTAGAGAGAGAGCGAGAGAGAAAGAGAGGGGAGAGAGGAGTTTGGGAGCAGCAGCAGGAAGTTAGATGGGTGAAAGAGAGAGGTGGGAGGTGGTAGAAGGCAAAGGAAAAACTAATTAAAGTGAAATTAGAAGTTTGTGGGTTGTAAATGTCGAAAGGAAAAGCTTCGAATTAAGCAACGCAGGCGTCAGCGGCGGTGGCGGGGGCGGTGGCGGGGGCAGTGGCAGTGGGGAATTACTATAATTCGAAGGACCACAAATTGAATATTTTTAGCCACACAAAAGTCGAGAAGTAATTATAAATTACACTAACCCCAAAAAGCCAACACCAAAAAAAAAGGACGTCAGTCGTCATCCTTGTGAGCCGCCGTTTTTTTTTAAGCCTTAATTAGGCTCTTAACCCGCGCTTTTGGTTCGCACCTTTTTTCATGTTGCTGTTTTGTTACCTGCCTAGTGGCTAGTTTAGTGCCCTCTGCTGGGCTTTTTTTCACCTTTTTGATGGACACATCGAGTGCACATAAAATTTCATTTTTCAGTGCCGATAATTACTCAATAAACAAAACACAAAAAACACAAAAAAAAAACGCACACGCGGCGTAATCTAGTAGTAGTTGTATGTAGTAGTAAATAGAATTAAGCACAGCGCAAAGAAGAGGCAACAGGGAGCCAGCCAAGAGCCTTAAACCTGTTGAAAGGGGCTAAAACCAGGAAACGAGCAGCAATTGAAAATCGAGGCTAATTTGCAAGAAGCAAAAAGAAGGCGAGACAAGTAGCAGCAGCAGCAAACAACAACAACAGCAACACCAACAAGATGCAAGATTGCGTGTGTGCTGAGTGTGTGTGTGTGTGTGTGTGTGTAACGAAGGCGTGTGTTTTTGAGCATTTAAGATTCACGTGGAGTAAAAGAAAGTGCCACCACTTCAGGAGTCAAGTGGCTGTGCGGTTGGCAAAAAGCGAGAGAGACAGAGAGAGAATAAAAAACCAAGGAAGATGAAAAAGAAAATTCCCCTCTCGCTTACCCACTCTCTCTCTATCTCTCTTACTCTCTTGCTGGTTGACACACCTCCCCCTCGTTTCGGGAAAGCAGCTTAATTAAATTTTACGTTCTGCAACTGCATTTGCTGCCTCATCGTTGTCCTGGCAAATGTAGAAACTAGAGCAACAACTGAAACGACATCGAGCCGAAGGACCCAAGCAAAAGTAACGCAAGAAACACCGAACATCGTGTTCTATAGCTACATATATATAGTTGCCTCTCATGCACTTTTTTTTTGTGTTTTGTTTCTGCTTCTTCTCGACAAGGAAATGCTTTTGCAACAAAACGAAACTCATTAAATGTCACGATGAAACGATGTTGCCTATGCTTCGTTTATTTGTTGTTGTTGTTGTTGTTGTTGTTCTCTGCATATTTACAAGGACCTTTAAATTCGTTATACAGTTGACAAACTTTAATCTTCTATAGCCAGTGATTAGTTTTCAGTTAAAATAAAATTTAAATTTTTTCATTTCTTTTGCCTTTTTTCACTTCAATTTATGTTCAATGTATTTAATCCCAATTCTCAACTTGATCAATTGGCATTATCTATCGATAGAAGAAAAAAAAAGAATGAGATTTCTTCTCATCTTCTTGGCTCTCGAATCATTTAAGTGTTTAAGTCAAATGGCACTTGCCTAATTAACTACTTACAAAAAAAAAAAAAAAAAAATTGTTTTCAAAGCAAAGCATTGTTTCAGTTTGGTTTGCCATGCATATTTTTACCTATGATTCCTTCCTCTCACTTGGCATTCCAATACCCATTCCCCATTCTCCATTCTCCATTTTTTTTTTGTGTTGTTTCTCTTTTTAAGCCAAACAACAACACAATGCAAAATCAACAAAACACAGAGCAAAAACGGAAAATTCAGGAACCTAAATGAACGAAAGGGGGGAATGTAACAGTTGTGCTGATTCACAGGGAGACATAGAGACAGAGAGAGAGAGAGAGAGAGAAGGCCAGAGAAAAGAGGTGTGAAATGGCTTGAAAAGGAGCAAAAGATGAAGGTAGGAAAATAAACGATGTTGTCTATGACAAGGCATGACGGTAATGACGACGACGACGACGACGACGACGACCAACGTATAGAGAACATTGTATTTCTTTGCCACAACGATGCTGGCCAAGTGGCTGGCTGGCTGGCTGGCTGGCTGGACCAGGCTTAGTCTCAGTCAGTGTCTCTGTCTCTGTTCAGGTTTCAGTCACCGCTCTCTCTCTCTCTTTCTCTCTCTCTCTCTCATACTCACTCACTCGATTCGTTTATCTTAAATTTTTCATTTTTAGCCGCATCATTGTTGCTCCTTCTTCTTCTTCCTCTTATTCTGCTTCTTCGTTTTCTTCTGCATACCTTCCTCATCTCATCATGTCTTGGGTCTCCTCTTGGCTGGTCTTTAGCTGCGCTGCTGTTGCTTGGTTTGTTATTATTTTTGCTAAGGCATGTTTTGTTTTTGGAATTTTTCAATTCAAGGTTTCGGTTTTTCTACTCTGCTTCACACCTTTGGGTTTCAGTTCTTTTTTTTTTTCTGCCACATCATGCATGGGGAGCATATAAGAGGAGAGAAAGGAGAAGGAGAAGGAGAGAGGAGCAGGAGGAGGTGGAGGAGGAGCAGCTTGGAGGAGGTTGAAGAGTATGGCAAAAAAACAGAAACCTTTTTCAGTGTGTGTGTGTGTGTGTGTGTGTGTGTTTTCTCTTTGGTTTGTTATTTTTGCTGTCTGCACTTGTGCTTCAACTTCGAGCGAGCCTGACTGGCATCATAAATCATCTCAAGTGGCTGCTGTCGCTCTTCATCTCTCTCTCTCGCAGTCTCTCTCGCTCTCTTTCGCTTTTTTCTCTTACTCACTCCCTCTGGCTAAAATCCTGCTATTTTGGGTTTTGTATTTTGTTGCTTTTTGTATCTATAACTATAACAATTTGCAAAAGTATCTTACGGATACACACACACACACACACACACACACACACACACACACACACACACACACACACATCACGCGGACTGTCAGTCAATGTCGCTAGGCTGCCAACACCTCCTCCAAGCCAGCAGCAGCAACAACAACAACTTTGACAGTTTTCTTCCTTATTTTTTTTCCTTTTCTCTCTCTATCTCTGTCTCGTTCTCTTTCTCTATGTCCCCCTCTCTCTCTCTCTCGTTTTCTCTGTGTTGCACTAATTTGCGCACTTGAGCGTATTATTTGTTGCAGATGGATGGATGAAGTGAGTAAGAAACAAAAAGAGAGAGCGAGCGAGAGAGAGAGAGAGAGATGGAGAGATGGACCATCTGGTCCTTTTTCATAATTTTCTGAGCCGTAAAAATTGTTACAGTACTCGAGAAATCGCTTTTGCCTGCCGCTGCTGCGTGCCGCCTTTTCCTCTGCCTCACATTGCATCCATAAGATACAATTTCTGTTTCGTTTCCAAACAGCTGTGCGGCACATTTTTTTCTTTTCAAGCGTCAATAATCTGCCTGAAATTTGGCAACTACGTAAATTAGAATCAAATCTTAAGCATTTTTTTTTAGACTTATTCAAACAAGTAACCAATAAATCAAAGCCATGTCTCTTAATTGGCATTAAAACAAAGGCAAAATTTATTTATAAATGGTTTTTAAAACGGTCGATTAGCTGCTTTCCGGTTTTGTTATTTTTTCACCACAAAACTCAAAGTGGCAAAACCTTTTTTTGGGATTCAAATAAAATAAAATTAAAAGTCCACAAGGAAGCCCATTCACTTAATCAAAACTATTTTCAAAAGCAATTTTATGCGCATTCAATAATGAGTTTTGATTAAGTGAATGGGCTCCCTTGCGAATTGTCGCCAATTCCCCAAAAAATTAATTTTCTTTCCATTTTTAGCACTCTTTTGTGGTAATTTTAAAATTTAAAAAAAAAACCAAAACTAAAATCAACGTAGAGCTAAAATATGAAAATGCCCGAAAAAAAAACCTTTTCAAAATAATTTCTGGAAATTAGCATTAAAATCGTAAAACATAAATTTTCACTTGATTATTTTTCGCTGTCTTTCCGTCTGTCTGTTTCTTCTTGAGAACTCTTTCAACTGTTTTCGGTTAATTGCAATTGTTGCGAATCATTTCACATCTTCAATTCAATTAGATTGCTTTACGCAAATGGGGAGAATCTCTCACAGTTGGAGAGAAACAGAGAGAGAGAGAGAGAGAGAGGGTGAGGAGGAGCAGAAGAAGGGCATAAATCTATCCAAGACGAAGAAGAAAAGACCAAGAAATGTTCGAAGTTGTTGCTTGTTGATTGCCGACGGCCGTTGATTTATGACTAGAAGAGCATGGATGAATGGATGAATGGATGGATGGACGGCTGGATGGCTGGTTGGCTGTTTGGCTGGTGCTGGGACGACCAGCACGAACACCATGAACACCATTCACGATCATCAACCAACAACCACAAGAAACATTTTTGACAACATATGGCGAAACACCACTAGAGACCATTTGACTTTGTTTATTAAAGAAATGTGCAAAAAAAAAATAAAACCAGAAAAAAAAACACACACACACACACGCACATAAAAATGTTAAATAAATAAAGCGGCCAAGTCAAATTTGTTGGCCATCATCAATTGATTTAGCGTTTTTTTCCTAAGAAGCCCCAATTGTTGTTCTAGTCTTCATTTTTGTTACCCTTTCAGATTAATATAATATTTGTCTTCACAAAAAAAAAAAACTTTACAATGCATTTCTCTTATCAATTTGATGTGATTGATTTTGTTAGGAATGTTTTTAGGTAATTTAAAATAAAATCCTTTTAGACCAAAACTATTTTCATTTACATTTTCTCTCTTGAAAATTTGTTTGACTTAATTTTTGTTTTGCAATTATTTTGTTTTGGCATTTGTTGCTAAACATTTTCGTTAAGTTATTTTGCATTGCTGCTGCTCGTTTGAAACATTTGACTAAATAAATTATTCAAATTATTAAATTATTAATCACATTCCAATTTAATTTCTTGTAAATACCTTTAAATATTGTGAAAAAAAATCAAATCTTTAGCAGAAAAAAAAAGAAAGAATCCTAGAAAATTCCCAATGGAAATTTTACCTAGCATTGTTTTCTTCTGTGTATTTGTGTTGAAAAATGTTTTTCCGGATGATTTTTGTTTATCAATTGCAACAATTTTCACTTTTAATTTGCACAAATTGTTGCTGCAATTGGAATTTTTGGCGATTGTTGATAAACAAATGAACTAAATGATTTTGATTTTTCTCTCTTAAATTTTCGTTTGGCATTTTTGTTTGGAATTTTCGTAGGCAATTGGTAAAGTATTTTTTTTTTTTTTTTTGTATTTATATTTGGTTTTGCAAAGAATTTTTGCAATTTTCATGGTAGTTGAAGGAAAAGCGTAACGTTCTAATGGTGGACACAAGAGATTTTGTTATGAATTTTCATTTGGATTAAGGAAAATGACCTACATTTTTGTTGTTATTGTTGGCGGAGTGGAAAATTCGAAGCGGCGGCGACGGCGGTTGCCTTCTTCTTCCTCTTATCCTCCTCTGCTTTTTGTTCTCCTTTTTCAAACTGCGTTTTGTTTTTTTTTTGGGCTATTTGCTTGCTCCTTGGTTTCGTTGGTTGTTGTTGTTTATTTATCCATTTAATTTCTTGTTGTTGTAATCCTTGAAATTATTTAAACAATTCTTGGTTGTTCTTTTTTTGTATTTTGAGGATGTTTTTTTATTTTTGATGTTATTAAACGGTTTGTTTGCTTTTACGAATTTAGTGTAATTTTTTTTTCATTTCTTTCTTGCTTTTCGTTTTTCTTTGTGTTGTTGTTGTTGTTGAGCACTTAGAGCACTTGTAAAAAAATTTGCAAAAAAAAAAATGAAAAGACAACGCAAAATATATATTTTTCTTTTTTCTTTTTTTTTTGGTTGTAATAATTGAAGAACACAAAATACGAAACGATTGTGATGAGGGGGAAGGAGTTGGTGGGAAGTGGGGATAAAGAATGTGGGATATATAACGGTAAAGAGCAATAACAAGGATAACACAAATCGAATTGTTGTTGCTGTTATATTTTTACATGTATGTATGTGCGTGTGTGTGTTTGTGTGTTGGTTTGTTGTTGTTGTTGTTGTTGTAGGCGGTACACTCACACTCTCGCACACACACCAAAGACGCGCGGCGCGCCGAGATTAATCAACGACAACGACGACGACAACAACGACGGCGACGACGACGACGACGGCGCTGACGACGCTTAACAACGGACCGAACGAACGCGACAACGTGTCCAAACGTTTCAATGAATCGCACAGAACTGAAAACGGCCAACTAACAGATATACTGTTATTCCCCCAAAAGTGCTAAGCACTAACAGAATTTTTCATTTGCTTGTATTTTATTCATTACAGCTTCTGCTAACTAACAGAAACTCAACTCTGCTGCTGTTGCCATTGCTACTGATGCAGTTTTTGGCTCTCTCCCTCTCTTATGCTCTCTCTCTCTCTCTCAGTACTCTTGCAGATGTAACTATGCGGGTGGTTGGCCTGATGATGTGGTGGGGTGGGCTGACGCTTGCTGATGCTGTCCAACTCTCTCGCTCTCTCACCTTCTCTTCTTTTTTTTTTTTTTTGACACGCCACTCTCTTTGGCTGTTAAAACTGGTTTTGAAACCAACTTTGCTTTTGCTTTTTGCACACCCACATAAATGTTAGTTACATAGCTGCCACAGGTTTCTGTTAAAATTTGCATGTGTGTGTTTGTGCGCCCCTGTGTGCTCGAACAGCTGTTTTAATTCAAGGAATTACGAAATTTGCAGAAATTTTAACAAATATAAAATTAAATTAAAATATAAATTTCTAATACTTTAAAAATAAATTTCAAATGATTTCTACAAAAATTTGGTCCATAACATTTGACTTTTTCTGTTTTATTTTTTTTTTGTTGATTATTTATGTAACCGACATTCTCTTTGTAACAGCCAAGAGAATGATGGAGATGGAAAGTGAGAGAGTCGAAGCGCAAATATAAGAGAATGTGAATCCTTTTAAGAGCCGCTCTGACGTATAACAGTTTATGAAGTGTCTTATACATGTCTTATATATGTATCTTTTATTCCTTTATAGCTCTTTAAATGGTGTGAAACTTGACTAAATTCGGTAACAACTTGTTGAGAAATTTTAAAAATTACGGCTAAATTTTACTACAGATCCTACATATATGAATGTATATATGTATATACATATATGTGTATATACACATATAAATTTACATGTGATATAATTTGAAGAATTGTGCAAGTTGGAGAAGACAGATCGAGCGACCCAACTCAAGTCGTAATTTGACACTTTATGTCCAACTGTCGAGAAAACCGCAAAACCGTTGGAAACTTGCACCCCACCCCCCACCAAAAAAAAAAAAAAACCACAACGAAGTTGCTACACTCTTCTCTTAACATCAATTCGAAATATCATCATTCTCATCCTATCGATGCTGATCAGAGCTGGAAAAAGATTAAGCGAATGTCTCTCACACGCAACCAAGGGACCAATCTATTGGGTTAACAGTTAAACCACCAACATTTGGGCACATTTCTCACCCAACAGCCAAATAAAATGAAGAAGAAGTGGCAGAGGGGAAGGGGGGAGCCAAGAAAATAATAAGGTCAATCAACGGACACAGCGGGATGGCGCGATGGTTGGGATGTGTTGTCAACAGCTGCGCAGGCGCAGCAAACAGATTAATTGCATCTTCTCGGCGCAGTATTGCCTGGCATATGAATTTATGAATTTCACATGAGTGACTGATGGGCAGCAGCAGCAGCAGCAGACGACCAGAGTCAGAGCCAGAGCCAAAGCCAGACCCAGGGCCAGCCACAGGGCCAGAGACACAGGCCCAGACCCAGACTAGAGAGGCAAAGGCGAGACGAATGAGTTTCAAGCGCCACTTGAGGCCAAGAGACGGAGACGGAGACAGAGTCTAGTGACTGAGGCTCGCGTAGGCTCGCAGCATTGTTGCATGTAAAGCGATATATGATATGACTCTATAGATCTGGTTAGGTAGGTGTATATGGCATTTAATCATTTTTATACCCTTAGCTCAAACGGCCCAAAACGGGCATATGTGAATCTCCTCCTGTGAAACTAATCTCCCTTTCAGTTCTCACTTTGAAACTAGTAAAACATTTTTCTGAGCGTATCACAAAGTCGTTGCATGCTCAACTCAATGTATACCTATTCGCCGTCTGCACATATATTCGGTTGTCATTTGACTAGAAGGGACTGCAAAATGCAGACATACATATATCACCGATCGAATGTACCGGAAACTAAATTCTTCGAATGAATCAAAGTAAAAAAAAAACGAATTTGTATTGGCTTTTTTTTTTAGAAATTGCTTTAAATGAAATGAAAGATCGAAATGAAGTCGACTGTGTACTCGTTTCGAATCGGTACGAATATTTGCTTTATCCATTCAATTATATTGATAGACATTTTCAATATTGAATGGAAAATGCATCAGCCAATCAAATTGTCATAATTCTTAATCAATTTTGTCGCACAATTCAATTGAAGTTGGCTACAACTTTCGTTTTATTTCAATTGAGAAAAAAAAAGAAATAAAAAACGAAATGAATGAAAGTAGTTGAGAAATATTAGGAGATGCATTTCGACCAACTAATAATAATCTAAATTATGCAAATCCAAGATAAATGTTTCCTTCTTTGTTTGACTTTTCCAATACTCTTTATCGTCGAACCGGGCATATTAATTGACTTGAGAGATTTGACTGTTTGGGAGTTCGACTAAACGAAGGGTATATACAGATTTCGACATATTAAATCTCTTTGTTTTTTTTTGGGTGGTTTAACAACTCAGCCAAAACAATAATTAATAAAGAAATAAATAAAAGCCCGAAAACCCAGTTGGAGGTCGGCACACAAAAAACAAAGAGGGTTAAAGAAACCGTATGCTGAGAGGGGCGCAAGACGACTTGCGGTTACCCTTTTTGTAGATCACCTGGAGAAAAGTTATCCTTACTCCCTGCCAAAATTTAATCACTAAGAGAAGAGGCTAAGCATTAGATCAATAGGAAGCTACCTTAAAACTCCTTTAATGAAGTGAAACAAAAAAGAAAGAACACTAAAACGTAAATGGTCAATTTAGAGTCGGGTGAAGTGTAGGCAAAGGGCAATCCCGGTGCGGGGCTAGACGCTAAGAGTATCCCACTGAGTGGCTTACAGCTGCGCCTCAAGACAACAGGAGAGCTCCTATCTCTCGCTCTCTTCCTCTCTCTCTCTCTCTTTCGTGTGTGTGTGTGTACAGTTATAATTAAGTGATACACATAAATGTGCGTCACGGTGTGCGTGTGTGTGTGTGCGTGTGCATTGTTGTTGTTATTATTATTTCTCCATCTCCTTCATCTACTTTTTCTTTTGCCTGTGTTTAATGATTGTTTCAATTAGTTTTTGTTTCTTTCTTTGGTCTTCATTTCGTTTCTCATTCGTTGCCTCATCCGTCTGGGCTGGCTGGTAAATGAAGTAAAGCGAGGGCGGGCAACCAAAACACACCAAAACACAAGAGAGACAGAGAGAGAGAGAGAGAGAGAGAGAGAGGGGGGTAACCGAGAGCTAGAGGGAAAGAAAAGGGCAAAGTCAATCGCATGGAATCGATTGAGTCACTTGCGGACGCATTTTGTGAAGACGCCGAGGAGCGCCTTTTAAGTGTTTACGCTTGTTTTATTAATTTCCATCATACATCTTCGACTGTCAGCATGCATCATCGTCTTCATCATCATCATCATCATCATCATCATCATCATCATCATCATCATCATCATCATCATCATCATCATCATCATCATCATCATCATGACCATCGTCTTTATCTCGGTCAGAAGCTGCTTAAGACAATGCGAAGGGTTCAGCGTGCGGTTAACGAGCTGCCAAAAGAAGTCTAGCAAACAAACACACAGAGATCAACAAGAAACACATTCGACCCATCACACAAAATGAAAACATTTTAGCCTTTCATTTACAATTATCATTCGATCAATTCTAACTTAAAGTAGTTTCGTTATCAGACTAAAGCATTGCAAGTGAAATTAAACTTAATGTTTAAGCTCGTTGCAAAGGGAGAAGAAGTCTTCACAATAAGTTCACAATAAACTTAAATGAATATGAAAATGAGTGAATAGACTAAATGTCAATCGAACAGGGTTCTATGTGGGAATTAGAGGTGGAAAACTATCGATAGTCCCAATAGCATTTAAAACTTTGCTTGCTTTGATGCCAGACAAAAAAAACATTTCTGATTGCGAAGAAATTATTCAACTTAATCACAAAAATAGGCATTCCTTATGTGCTTTTTGACCATTTTTACAAAAATCAAATTAAAACAATTTAGAAATTCTGAATAAATGACTCATTCAAAAGTATCATTTTTCATTTTTTTAAGTTATTTGGACTATCGACCGTTAAGGCTATCGATAGTTTTCCACCACTAGTGGGAATAGTCAAAGCTTACACAAGAATCTCGAGGGCCGCAACTGCAAAGCAAGAGAATTTGAAAGAGATAGATGCTTGAGCTTTCGAACCTAAATTCAACGAGTTAAAAGTATTTATCAATTTCTAAAGACCCGGAGAATAATGAAGTTCAAGTTAAACAAAAAAAAAAAAGGACAATATCTTCGCGAAAGTCTCAAATGTATTTCAAGTTTAAAGTTGAAAACATTTTTATCAATTGACAACTTTAAAAGCTTGTTGACAACAACGACTAAGGGAACAGCACAGGATGACAGAATGTGGGAATGGATTGTGTCATGTAACCAAAAATGACAGTTGGCTAAGTGAATGTAATATTAGTATCTAGTTATGGTGCTGTCATTCAATTTCTGGGACACCTTTCAATTCCGGAAGCTCAATGGCTTCCAATTGTCATCAGCAACATTTCCATTCCGCATTTCTATCTCTAGGCCTCAAAATGCGCGGCCTCATTGCACTCAATTGACCGCTAACTGTTGCGAAACTTTGCCCAAAATCCACAGCACACCCACACCCACACACACACACACACACACACACACACACACACACACACACTCAGATTTAGAGGGAAGGCTGTGCCTGTGAGCGACAGCTTAAGTTGTGGTTGCTGATTGTGGCACCAATTCGAGGCAAGAAACTGACCGATTGGATGGTTGGCTAAATGTGTCGTTGACAGTTATCATGAAGATGGCTACTTAGATTTGGACATAAAATTATGATTACAGCAGGATATATATGTATGTACATATGTGCCACATGTTACTGAGTAGGGAACGCGTACAACATTCTCAATATGCCTTCATTTCCCCTTCATTCATCCACATCAGCCATGCCCCCTTTTTTCTCATGCAGCAGTCAATAACCCAAAACCAAACGAATCATGGGCATGGGCATGGGCATGGGCACGGGCACATCATCCAACCAAGCAAAGTAATTCATTACAATAAGCTCACGAATGTGCCATAAAAAACTCCTTAGACCCCCTTCCCCCCCATACTGTACGACAAAACCTCAGGAAAAACGCAAAGATATATCGCGTGACAAGAACATGTCATTGCTATCTCTACTTCAGTTCTCCATCCTTCGCCCCCCACCCTCCACCACCACAAGCCTCTTCTGTCTTGTATCTGTCTTCTTGGCATCCCGGTATCACTTTTTGAGTCCGAATTCTGTTGTATTCGCCAAGTTTGTTTGATTGAAAGCCTTTGCACTCGAAGCATGAAATTGCCAATTCTCGAACTCGAATTCGCTTTAGCTCTAAACTTTCTCTTTCTCACTCACACTTCTCTCTCTCTCTCTCTCTCGCTCTTCTCTTGCCTCACCTTCTTGGCCATTAATAGGACATTTGGCTCTCCTTTGCTCTTATTCGTTTTTTTTTTTTTTTTTTGGGAAGTATTTCCTATGGATTAGCTGATGTTTTATTTTATTTTCTTTGATTTTTTTTTCCGTTTGCCTTTTCCTGTTACTTTTCGCCCGCGATTTATTATTGCCCTCCTGTAGAGCTTATTGTTTTTGCTTCGTGAAGATTTCCTGGCTCATAAATATTGTATTAAGTTTGCCAAATCCTAAAAACCACATCAATCTTGAATGGAATTGGTTAGAAAAGTTTGAAGTCGCAGCTCATCGAAACTAACTGAATATGCAACTCGAAACTATCTAAAGTAAAACTAAATGATAAATCCTTGTACTAAACCCCATGAACGAGAAACTCCGAAAAAAAAATATTACCAAAAAGCAACAACTTGTGAGTTCTCTAGAAGCCGAAAGTATATTTTCAAATATTTAATTAAGCTACTTAAAGTTTCAGTGTTACAAAATGTACGAATATGCAAGGGACTAGATTTAAAGGCCAGTGTTGGTAAACGTTAACCATTGGCGTTAACAGAAAGTTTCATTTAAAGTCTTGCAACTTTTAGAATTTAATAAATATATTTCAATTTTAATAATTTGGAAATTCTTATGACATATTTCTTTAAACTTTTTTTATTTATGTTAAATATTCCAAACTATTTCACAAAATCGGAGAGCATTCGACTGCAGCGCAAGTTTCTAAGTTTAATTTAGCCGAAAGTAGCTAGTTTTAGCGTTTTTTCTAAATTCATTTTTTAGTGGGAAATCATGCAAAAACTAGGCAACAAGACGCTTCTAGCAAAGCCATATTATTATTAGAATGTTTCACATTTCAAGATAAGGATTTATTGTGATTAACGATACATTTATGATTGCTCTATCGATGGATCTATCGAAGATCATTATGAAGCTAAAAATGGCTAATGTGTAACCAAAAGACAGAGATTATAAGTAGTAGAGGCAAAGCAACTGCTAGCTAAGCTAACTAACAACCGACAACAAAATACCATCATTAGCTATACATTAGCGGCTGCGGTTAAAATTTGCTACATGAAACGTTTACCGTAATCCTTTGAGTAAGTAAACTCAATGCACACAAAGGACATACACACACACACACACACACACAGACATACACGGAAAAAACAAAATGCAACACGGAGAGCAACGGCAAGGGCAACAGTTCCAACAGATCCAAGTAGGCGGCAGAGTTGACGGCGACTCCCTCACAAGTTGAAAGAAAATCCAATGGTAACGGTAAAACCTATAAAACCACGTAATCTGCAAGTGAGTTCTTTAATTATGCTGCAACGCAACACATGTATACAACAGCAGCAACAGCAGCAACAGCAGCAGCAGCAGGTGGCAGTTGCCCTTGCCTTGGCCCTGTCCATATACTCCGACTCTGACTCTGACTCTGACTCCGAATGCTGCTGGTAATTGGGGATGAGGCAATAGGACAACGCCCCAAGTACCCAAGGACTGCAAACAAAATGCGAAGCGAAAGCCGCTTACAAAAACCGCAAAATGCTACGGACATCTTTTGCACCCAGACGTCGACGGCAACGGCAACGGCAACGATTGCTATATAGGAGGTGATGTGGCCACTACGTTGGGCGCCATTTTGAAGTTTTGGCGCTGCGGCTTTGGCTGCTACGTCGTCCGGCTGGCGGGATTACAATGCCGCTTGCACTTGTAGATGAGATACGAACAAACTCTCTCTTACACACACACAAACACAAACACACACACTCATCCTACAGAATGAGAGATAGGGAAAATTGGGTAAAGGGATGGAGCGGGAAAGAAACCTACTACCAATGTGAAACCATTTGCGGATTTAATTGCCGTTAACATGAGGCTCGCTTTACTTTGTTATTGCAGTCAGAGGAGGCGAGGATTGCTGGTGGTAACATGAGCATCAAACGGCATCCAGATGACTGTCCACATGTTCCTCTACCCACTGTCTCTCTCTCTCCTTCTCACCATCTATCTTTCATTTCACCATCTCCTAGTTCTTGTGCACGCAGATTAGAGGCCAAACGTTGACTACGACTACGAATGGTGACAGGAAAATGTGAAGGTCTTTGTTTTTTTGGTTGTTTATCTTCTTTCTCGTACTCTCTAGCTCCCCTGATCCACCAACTTATCGCCTCAACTCCAGCACCGTTCTCCAGTTTCAGTTTTACCTTCAACTTTCATTCGTATCTTTCGTTCTTGGGTATTGCCATCCTCCTGTTTCTACTTCTGAAGTACTTTTTGTTCTGTTTCAGTTTTGTGGTCAGTTGATGGAATTATAAGTAAAGTACACACACAAACACACACACCCCACCCACGCACACACACACACATAGACTGAAAGATATCCGTATCGAAGGAGTTGTTGGAAGTTCATTGTGAAAGAGGATTATAACAATATCAGTTCACTATGAATGCGCATAAAGGACTCTCAAGAGAAGCCACAACAAATGACCAAATGGAATCCATTGAAACACACTTATTTTTCATATCAGAGACAACTAATTTCGCACCAAAAGTCAAGTAAATATATATATGAGTAAAAAATGTATCGATATATATGTCATCGAAACTCACCCCTGTGAATCGTTGGGTGATAAATTCTGCAATTGTTGCATATTATCGCTGATAATGTAATCTGTAATGAAACAAACGAGAAGTTCATTTAAATGACTGACTTCATTCAGAAAGCTTCAAGTCCTGTGCTTAAAGCTTAGCGTTAACAGTTACGCGAAAGCTTTCGCAAAAACATCGCCTTCCTGCCAAAGCTTTCGGACATTGGTCCCAACAATTTTTCCCAGTATTTTGGTTTTTTTTGAAATTTCCCCAACTAATGCACTTACCCTTTTGCAGTTGACTGGTTGGTATGAATTCCTCATGTTTTTGGTCCCCTTTTTCTTCATATTTCAGCTTGTAATCGGAATGCTTGCGCAGCGACATTAACAACGATTGAGTGCGCGGTGGAATCTCTGGCGGCGCTGGCTCTGGCGGGGGCTCCTCCGATTCCATTTCCATTTCCAGTTTACTGATGACCCTACCATTCACTCTATCATCATCATCATCATCATCATCATCGTCCATGTTATCGATGATTTCCACATCATCGTTTAGGCTTAACTTTAGCGTGGATGATGTCACCGCCATTTGTGGCTGATGCGAATGAGCCGGCTGACCCTGCTGACGCAAAGAATCACTACGATTCACCGATAGAGCCGAAGTGCCACTACTTGAGCTTGTCATGCCGCTCAGACGATTCAATGTGTTACGTGTAGTGCTCCGATGACTGCGGCTACTTGAGGCGGCCGTTGATGAGGAGGCCGAGGCAGGCAATATTGATAAATAGGCATTCGAGGGTGTTGGTGTCGGTGTTGTTGTTGCTGCTGTTGTTGCTGTTGCTGGTGCTGTTGCTGTTGCCGTCGGTGTTGCTGCCGTATGCTCAGTGCAAGCGAGTGCAACTTCATCTGTTGTAAATTTGGCGCTCAAAAGGGATTTGTACTGCGCATAGTACCAGCAGCTGCTCCTCCAGTTGGCTGGCTGCTCGCATTGGGAAATAATCCCAAATTGGCATTGGACTGATATTTGCTGGTCAACTTTTGTGGTGACTGTACCACACTGCTGCTGGCCACTGTTGGCGTCCGTTGATGTTGATGTGGCTGGGCATAGGTCACCTCCACACTATTATTAGGCATGGTTATATTGGCAGTTTCCTCCAATTGATCATGCTTCCGCTGACGCAAATATTCTGGCTCACAGTCCGAATTATAGTGCTCCATGCCTAACGAGAAAACAACAAAAAAAAAAAGCAAACAAAGAGACATGAGAACGATTTGAAAAGAAAATTTCATAGATTCAGATCTCTTCTGTTTTGAGTCTTGAGCTATTGATATTGTTGAACAACATAACATAGCTAAAGTTGCGACGTTATTTAAACCTGCAAAAATAACATTATGAAAAGCCTAAAAATTAATGTACGGGCACACTGTCTTTTTTTTTTAATAAAATAAAATCAATCATAAAACAATTAAAAAGATTATTGTGCTTTTATTAAAAACTAAACTAATACTAAGCCAACCAAACCAATATTACTATAGATCTTTTGTCCTGAAGTTTTTTGAAAAGATGAAATGCATTGCTGCTCTTATTTTGCTGGTCAGGCAAAAAACAATTCGCAAGAGCCCCACCCACCAAGCACATGAAAATGTGGTGGCGCCTTCGTTCAGAGAGAGAGAGGTTGTAAAAAATGAATCGTAAATTGCATTAAATATTAACAGACAATAAAAATAAAAAAAACAAAGCAAAATGCAGACATAAAATGTTCCCCTCATAGCATCAGGCATCTGCCGTGGTTTTTCAGGCCAACTTGCGTGTTTTTATGCCTCGATTAGGCAGAACGTACAAATTGAATTGTTGTCGGTGGGTTGGTAGGTGGAAAATTGGGTGGCTGGGTGTAGAATGCCCATAAAGATGCCGTGCTTAGAAAACTTTCTTTCGTTTCAACTGCGTGATTGAGAAACTGAAAATGAATCTTAGATCTGCAGTTTAGCCTAAGCCAACTTCAATTCAGTTCAGATTCATTTACAAAAGAAAAGCCCATTCATGACCACTGAATAATTCAATTAAGGAAAGTAATGAATATTTAGTACACACACACACCCAAACACACAAGCATAAATACAACTATTTGGGCATTTTTGGTAAGCGACATTTCTATGGAATGAACTGGAGGCTGCCTGGGCAGCATCTTACACTTGGAGAAATCAGTATAAAACAAAACAAAACAAGTTAAGGCTTTCGCTTAGATAAATCTATATCGCATATTACTGGAAATGTTCCTTCGAAGCCTAATCAATTATTGTCTTAAGCTTTAATTTTAGAAGCTTTAGGTCTTTAGTTATATGTTTTTCTACTTGACATTTTCTTCGAGTGTATAATGCGGTAGATATTCGTAGATATATATGGGACTAATACTTACTTGCCAATTGCTGACTCTGCAGCAGCAACTGGGCCAACAATTGCGTATCAAAGGCGGTTGCCTGTGCTGTATTTTGATATTCATCCTCACTGCTGCTGCCACCATAGACGCCATATGTGCCAGCATGGCCAGCATGGCCACCATGTCGACCACTACTACTGTGTCCGTGTCCGTGTCCGAGTCCGTGTCCATGGCCATGGCCATGGCCATGACTATGACTATGCCATTCGGCCGAACGCTGGCGTCGCATCTGCTGCTGTTCACCAATGCCGCCAGGGAAATAGTATTCACTGCCGGCAGCTGAGCCGGCAGAGCCGCTGCCCACGCGTTTACGGCCAATTGTGCCGGAGTGACTGCTAGACATGATGATGTTGATGTTGATGTTGATGACGATGACGATGAGGATACTCCTCCTTCTGGCTAATGTTTCTGCTGCTTCTCTACAAATTCACCTTCAATTGAACTATGCACGTAACTTGGCCAGCAATTTGTTCTCGTTTGTTGTTCATCGTTCAACTCTGTCCGGTCTGTCTGGTTCCTGCTGCTCCATTTGGCCACGGCGAGTGGGAGAAGGGGTGGCGCGGGGGGTGGAAGCGGTGTCGGTGTCGGTGGCCGGGGTCGGGGTTGAGGTTGGGGTCGGGGTCGAGGCCGGGATTGATGTTGTTGGTTGGAGGAATGGAGGAGGCCTCCCTTTAAGTGCTTAACCGAATTAACGCTGAAACGATAAAAACGACAAAGTGTCAGAGAAGAGGAGTGAACTTTCTGTGCATGTGTATGTCTGTATCTGTGTGTGTGTGTGTGAATGTACAACAAGGATATAGAGAGAATAAAACCATAAATGCACGAAAATGAAAATAAATAGCAGCCGGTACAAAATCCGGAGACGAAAGACTGACAAACATCCCCCCCTCTTCCCTCCCTGCCACCAACATACTCTGAGGCGGTGGCGAAGGCAGAGGCAAGAAGGCACTTTCCCTTTTTTTGGGTCCTTTCGCCTGGTCGCTGGCGTAAAGTGAACTTAATGGCAATTGCATTAAATGAAAGCTCAGCTTTCTCTCTCTACCTCTTACCCCTCTTACACCCTTCCGCCACCCACCACCAGCACACTCTCCACCCACCATGCCTGCTGCTTTGTCAATCTCTCTAGCCTTGTTGCTCTCCCTTTTTAGCTTTTTGCCTCTTAAACGTTGCCTGTTATTAGTCGTTTTTGTTTAGGACTCTCTCCCGCTCTCGCTCTCGCTTTCGCTCTCTGTCTTCCCCTTTTTCTGCTCCCTATGTCCTGCTGTGTTATAAGTCCTTTTTTTTTTTGTTGTTGTTTTTTGTTGCTGGCCGAAATGGTAGCAGACAATTTGACTTTTGATTTGATGAGTGAGCATTTGGAATGCACTTAAAACGAGTGCTTCAAGTGGGTCATTACTTGCAGCTAGCTACAGCAAGCAAGCGAGCAAGCGAACGAGCCAAATTTGTGCCAAATGTGGGTTAAGGACATTAACCCTTGAAGCCCATTTAACCATAGTTAACAGAGATGGAGATAAAGAAGAGGATACAGAGGTTGGCAAAAGCTAAACGCTGTGAATATATTTAATGAATGACAAAATTTTGCATTTAAAATAATCGTTTAGAAATCGTATCATTCATTTTTTTTTTTTATCATTCTAATCGCCTCTCTGGTGTGGCTCCTTGTCCCACATTGATGGCGGACTGGCACATCTTGGCTCGCGATAGCTCAAATATATCGGCAATGGGGTATCCTCTGGGAAATTATCACGCTCCAATCTTGTATTGAGAAACTTGCTAAGAGTTTGCTCCGACGACTGACGGCCGGCTGCTCCATCAATGGATACGGATGCATTTGATGGTCTGTCCAACACAATGTCCTCGTCTTCACTGCTAGTATCCATGTACTCCATAACCAAATAGTTCGGCTGCAGTTGCCGCTGCTGCTGCTGCTGCTGCTGTGCTGCTGCTGCTGCTGCTGCTGCTGCTGATCCATTGTGAAAACCAAAGTCTAAAATTTTTATTTTGTTTGGTTTTTTTTCTTTTTTTTTTTTTTGTTATTGAGCGAAGGTGCTTTTCGTTGAATCTCTAAGATTTTTGTGAGTTGTAGAAGCAAATGACTAGGCAGGAAAATTGAGTAGAATGACAGATTGCTTTCGAAAGATTTTCCGAATTTCAAAGGTTGCTATTTATTTAAGGGTTGCCAGGTTCTTATCTTTTTCGCTTAATAGAAAACAGCCAAAACAAAGCAGTGTTGCCACATGCAATCAAAACAAAAAAAAAAAACATTATAACACTGGCACAACGAAAGACATCAAGCAACACTAAAAGCAAAATAGGAATTTCATTCCAAACTTTCTCTCTTTTGAAATCAAAATCGATTTCTAGAGAATAATTTTTTATCCATCTAACTAAGAGAAAGCTATCAAATGACAAAAAGAAAAAAAAAACAAAAAACTTCTAAAGCTAGTGAAATTTGTTATATCATCTTGAGTTAACAACTTTAAATAATTATTTGCTAGAGTAAAAAAGGAATTTAAACAACAATTTAATGGCGTCTAAATCCCGCCATTCCTCATCTAAGCTTCGTCGGTCCACACGAACGATTCTGGTGCATGATCGAAAATTTTATGGACCATTTCCTACCGTTCTACGCTTGAAATCATTCTCAACTCCATCAGCGGCAAAAGTTTTGCGCACATCCATCCTGAAGGCAATCGGCTCAATGCGCAAGCGGGAAAAGGATCGCGCCGTCACTTTTAGTAACACGAAGACTGTTCGTTTATACGACGTTGGAGAGTATATGTGTGGCGCCGGTGACTTTGAGGAGCTAGTTTAGCGGCTTAGAGATGGTTAATCTTTGACCAAAACACGATAACGACGATATGAAATCATTGAAATTATCGATAAATAAAAAAAACTAATTGGCATTGGCCTATCACCACTAGAATTCGAGCACTTTCTTTGGATAGAAGATTCCTTTCAGGTGGACACGCCTCTTTTCGCCCAATAAGAGGAGTGTCTTAAATTTTACACACTTTTAGCCATTCTTGAATGAGGCAAATGTGAAAAGCAAGTAAAATAAATTGTTGCAACTAAAATTTGAAGCACAAACATCATCGCCTCCCTCCTCTTTTCTACCCTCTTTACCCCTCAACACCAACATGCCCAGAAAGCCTACGCAATTATTTGCTCCATTTTAACATAAAATATAAAAAAAAAAAAAAAAAAAAATACAGAAACAACGAGAAGAAAAACTTTAAAGCCGGCAAATGGAAATGAAATGAATGAGGCAAAGTGGGACAGGAATGAGGCAAGTCATGGGAACAAATGAACGCCTGAGCGGATGAGTGTTTGGTGTGACGGAGAGGCGGAGGGGCGGTGGAGGATGGTAGGATGCCGGAATGGAGACCAGGATGCAGTTGGAGCTGGGTTTTTGCATATGCATGCTTAAGTACACTGCAAGTGAGTAAAAAATAAACACAACAAAAGCTTTACAAAAAAGTCAAGAAAAATATTGAGTTAACCAAGGCAAGGCACGTCCTTTTGCCCCTATCCCCTGCACACCTTTTAGAAGCACCTGGACAAGTTTCTCATTAGCTGCATATTTCTTTTTATTTTCAGCCAAGAGATGCAGATGAAGATGAAGACCTGCTGCTGCTCCTTTAAATGAGTTGCTTGTAAAAGTGTGAAATTAGGCAGTCACCTTAATGAAATTGTATTTCTTAATTATTCACTGTTAAATGTGATGTTCTCTTTGGCTTTGATTTATTTCTCTTTTGCTGCCATAAAGGATTTCAATCAAAAGTCATCGTTTTGTGTTCGCTTGTTTGTTTGCTTGCTGTGTGTTGTCAGTTATGTCTCGTTTCTCCCATTCTCGATTGGTTCGCATTCATTTCATTTGACAATTTTCATTGTGTGTGCATTTCCTCTGGCACCAATTGTTTCAATTGCGTTTCACTGTTCTCCCATTTAGACACTCTACAAAGAGCAAAGCTTTCGAGTTTTGTCATGGCGCTTGTACCGCCCATGAAACGATCGAGATAATGAAACGCTGAAAAAGGAACACAAATGAAACGTTTCTCCGTTGAGAAGGAAACAAATCAATATTCTATTCAATTGTTGGAGGTTTTACTTATCAAGAAGGAGAAAGGAACACTGAGAAAGAAACACAGCTGTTTTTGAAAAATGAAACATTTCTTTGTTAAGTTTGGACCTAAGAAAAGAAGTAACAAATGAACGTTCTGTGATCTAATGTAGACAAAGAACTTTAATCCTTAGACGGAGCTTAAACTGACTGACGTTTCTTTTTTTAAGTTTTTGTTTGGTTTTCAGAAAAATAAAATATTAAAATCGAAGTTTGTTTATATTTCAATAGCTTAAACTGTTTTCTTTTGGTTTTTTGGTTAGGATATATTCCACAACGACCAATAAAGTTTAATATTTCAATATCCTTTACGGTATCTGTTTGTCTTTGTTGTTGTTGTTGTTGCTGCTGCTGTCAGAGAAAACAAAATGGAAATGGCTTTGAACCACAAGTACTGAGTGCATGTGTGTGTGTGTGTGTGTGTGTAGGCGTGTGCGTGAGTGTATTGTCTTTGTTTGTTGTCAACCACAAAAACGTTTAATTACACGTCAAAAATGCGAAATGCACTCCGAATACCATAGAGCACCCACCCCCCGCCTTCGCCAACCCATTTCCATCTCCACTTAATGCCCGCTTTTGCCCCCCTCCCCCCACCGTTCCTCACCGCTCCATCATTCCCCCTTCGTTAGCTTATATACCTTCATGTGAGTCTCGTAGGCTTTTATGGTTTTATAGATAAAGCGACACACAACATCGAACTCGAAAAAATGTTGTGTATTATGACTAAACATGCAAAACAACCTCATTACCAACAAACACACACACACACACACACACCTGCACACCCACATATAGCACTTGCAAATGTGTGTGTGTGTGTGTGTGTGTGTGTGTGTGTGTAATTTTATGGAAGCAGCCTATCATCAGGCGCCGTCAATGTAAACATCAGAGTCCTACAATGTGGACAAGCTTCACTACCCTTCAGACCTACACCGACCCCCGCACTTTTTTCCCTCCCCTCCTAGCTATCCCTTGCTACTCTCATGCGCCATAATTGCTTCCTGTATACACCGCTGCCGCTGCCTAGCTGTAAAATTATTGACAGTAGGCACATTTGGTGGCCAGGTTGCTGCCAACCTCAAAAACATGAACGAACCCCTTGTATCTCTGTATCCATCCATTCATCCATCCATCCAGTCATCCATCTATCTAATGACTGCCTACAGAGAACCTCATACATAGGCAGAGCCAGTTGCTGGTGGCGGAGGGTGAATATCATTTGCACATACTTGCGACTGTTTTTTTTTTTATGGTATGTATGTATATACTCGTACTTAGTATGTGGATGCGCGTATAATCAAAGCGAAATGCCAAAAATTAATTTTGACGGAGCCTTTGCTAAAAATACAGCGAGTTCATTAAGTTAGTAGGTAGCCCAACCAGCCACCCGTCAAACCAAAATAGGACATCAAGGCATAGTAAAAAAAAAAAAAAGAAACATAATCACAAAGATTAAAGCGAAAGTGTGTAAGAAAATAGGTAAAAAGATAATGTTATAATTAAAGTGTTCAAAAGGGCCGATATCTGAAGAGTGATCTAACTCAAAGAAGCGGAACAAGATTTTTATGATTGACTTACGAATTTTTGGTCAAACTTTTAAAAGGGAAGCACAATGGGGAAAAAGGGATTCATATACATACGATGCACAAGTAACTGGTAGACGCACAAGCAAGTTACGACGCCCAGGTAGCTGTTGGACGCGCAAGCAAGTTACGACGCGCAAGCAATTTTCGACGCAGAAGTAAATAGTGGACGCACAAACAAGCTACGACTCGCAAGTAACTGATAAACGCACAAGCAAGTTGCGACTCACAAGTAACTGAGGGTCGCAAAAGCATGTTACGCCTCACAAGTAACTAATGGACGCACAAATTACGACTCACAAGTAACTGATGGACGCACAAGCAAGTTAAGGCACACAAGTAAAGCTACGACGCAAAAGTAACTGAGGGATGCACTAGCAAGTTAAGACGCACAATTTACTGATGGACGCACAAGCAAGCAAGGGACGAAAAAGTTCATATTAGCGAGACAATTTCATGACCAAAAGTACGCACAATTAAATTAAGCCACAACCGAGAGATCAAGGCTTGCTTGTGCGTCCCTCATCATGAGTAAACGCCAGAGTCAAGTCAACGAAATATAAAAATCAAGCACTCAAAAACGTTACTCACAGCAGAGCTCAAATGACTACTGATTGGTTCAATTAGTGTTCGATGAATGAGCTTAGTTTTCTAGTTGATCAGTTCGATTTTTCTTTCGCTTGGATGTAACTTAAGACAAAATCATGTACTAAGGATTGTAATGAAAATGATCAGGGCATGAGACCAGTTTGGACAGTATTAGGGGCAAAAGGCGACTGAGATGAGAGGTGAATGAGAAGCATTATTGCATTATAGAAAATAATGAAGAAAGTTGGCAAAGTAAGCCCTTTAATGGGCGAATTGCAATTGCAACAAACCGAACTGAATTGAATTGAATTGAATTGAACTGAAATGAAATGAACTGATGGAATGACAAGCCCGCTGAAATGTATGGGGCAATGGGCTGGGCTTAAATGACCACAGATGATAGGATAATTGCTGCTGAATTGCTGACTGTAGCCAGGCTCCCGGCCATGCCAATTGTTGAAATTGTAAATTCTTTCTCGCTTTAATATGCAATTTCAACAATTTTCGCCGTTTATAAGTTTAATTAAATTGCAATAATTGTAAACTAAATGTAAATGCGGTTAATTTACCCCCCAAGTAGCTGGGGAATTTTCTGGCATATTAATTGTGGAGTGGTTGCTTCTGTGTGTGGTTAACCAAAGGCGACCTCAGATGCTGGCGTTGGCTTTTGTTAAAATTTTCAAAGCATAAATCATGACATAATTGAAATGAATTCCTTTTAAACCCCCCTTCCCCGCCCATCCACCCACACTCAAAGCCCACTCACACACACTTTGGCATAGATTGTCCCACTGTGACCCCTAAAATGCAAGTTTATTATAATAAAACACTTTTTTATATACATAGTTTGCTCTAGAGTTCATGAAATTCATGGCACGCGGCTCTTGCTCCACCCTTTCAGTTCGGTTCGGTTTAGGTTTCGGTTTCGGTTCTTGCCTTTAGTCCTGACTTAGCCAAAGATGCCAAGTGCTTGTGTTAAAATGCATAACGATGCCAAAAGTCAAAAAAGGGGCAAAAGTTATTTTATATGCCAACACACACACACTCACACATCCATGTATAGAGCAATTTTTAATTTTTAGCGCCGCACAGCAAGGTGCAAGGATATGAGCCGCATCCTTTCAGGCACACACGCATACGCACGCACACACACACACACACCTGCAAAATGGTGTCAGACGCCATTGAAAAAAAAGGAAAGTAAAGGCAAAAGGAAATACATAGAAAAAGAAGGCAACTCTGGCAACATTTTGCAACTTGACTTTGCCAGGCGAACATAAATTGCATACACCATGCATACAGACAACCTAAAACAACCTAAGCAGGATGGCCAGCAAGCAACCAAAAATAAGCGTTTCGCCAGGATAATCCAACTTGAAAGAGCTTGCCATCAACAACAACAACAAAGGGCAAACATTTTACAAGAAAAAGCAAAACAAACTCAAAAATCATGAATGAAGTTTAGTCCTTGACTTTACAGCTACCAAAAAGAAGTATACGCACACACACACACACACACATGCACATGCACATGCAGACGAGAATCGTTTATTCTTTATTCTAAATGTGAGATAGTTCCAATCAAGAAACAACAGAAATTCCAGAAATTACCTTTAACTTTTTGAATAGAAACGAAAAATATATATATTTTGTTTCATTTTCTTTAATTTGGAATGAAAGAATATTGAAATAGTTTGTAAATTCATTTTTAATCAATATGTAATCTAAGGCAGTTCGTCTTGTTACACTTGAAGAGCTTCAAGAACCACTGATAAACTATTAAAAACTTTTGTTGGCTTTTGTTTCATATTTAAAAATGTCTTTTTCTTTTTTGTATTAAATTCCTCTCCCCTTTTTTTTTTTATAGATATTTGTTTCACAGGCTAGTGTCCTGCTACCTAATGGGCAACTTAATCTAGTCAGAAATTTACAGTCATTTTAATTAGGCTATGGAAAATATTTAAAATAGGGTATATAGGTAGTTTTAGAGGTAGGTAGAGAATTTTTTATGAAGTAATTAACACAGATGATTTTTTTTTTTTTGGGAAAAAGAGAATATAAAAATTTGTGTAGCATACTTTTTTGGGCAATTCAAATTTTTTTTTTTTTAACTTTTACACTTGCAAAATATACTTTTCGAAAAAGTTTGTAACTAAGAAATAGTTAAAAGGAATATTTATTTTCGAAAGTTATCACTTTTGAGTAACGTGACTTGATAAGTTTCTTCAGAGTTTCACAACTGGCTTAAGAGGCAAGAGTTATATCTGTCAATTAAATGCAATTTGAGACCGTACAAAGTCTTTGTTATTGCAAATGAAATTACCAAGCTAGTAGTTGAGTTGATAATAAAATTGCGACAAATTAATTTGATTACATTTTGGTTCACTTAATGTCTCTGTAGTGGAAGCCCTTAAAAGTACTTACATACATACGAGAACTAACCCATAATTTATTTCCATTCTATTCTATTCTATTTCACATTCCATTCTGGTAAAAGACTACAATGAAGACTTTTGTTCGAAACTCTGTTGACCCAAACTGGCCAAGTGGAGAGAGAGAGAGAGAGAGAGAGAGAGAGAGAGAGTGAAGAAGCTTACTTCGTCACTGGTTTGGTTTATCAGCTGCAGGAGTTCACAATTTATGATAGCATTTTCAAGGAGCAGCAAGGGAGGTCTAACTGCTGCTGCTGCTGCTGCTGCAAGTCCTTCTGCCTTCTGCTGACTGCTTGACTTAAAGGAACACGCCTTCATATCACATATGTATAGGCGGCAGGTACCTACAGGTAGCGTTACAGTTACAGGACATACATATGTACATATGTTGAAATGATTACCTAAAGCAAACACAGACAGGCCAGCAAATACACACACACACACACAGAGAGAGAGAGAGAGTCACAGAGAATTGAAGAAAGAAAGAAACAGTGAGTGTGAGATAGAGAAACAGACAGGCTTACAGTTCAGCTGGCCCATTGTTACACGATACAAGAAGCAGGAACGATGACGATGATGGCTTTAAGGCTTACCATTTTCATCAACAACAAAAGGATGCCCGCCCGGATGGGTGCCCGGGTGCAAGGATAGCCGGGGCACACATGGGCGTAGTCCATGTCTTTCTTATTCGTATATCATGCTTAGGTATTTTTTTTTTTTTTTTGATCTAATGATTAAATGATCAATACATTCCATTCGTAAAATGGCAATCAAAAAATTGTCAAGGATCGATTTTCTTACTCCCAGAGTCTCTGCATTTTGCCTTTGGGTTGGTGGGTCAACGGCATTGGATGAACGCAACGAGCAGTTGTTCTTGTCTTCTCATCTCTTAACTCACCACACTCGTCGTCTTTGTCACATTGTCATTTCATGTGATGCACTCACACAGACACATACACACACACACACACACACACACAGGCGCACCGGCACACCGGCACACAGGGTGCCCCACTCAGTGGAGCGCACTTTAAAAACGTGTGTGAACAGGCACTTGATTGTGTTATTATTATTGTTTGAAGTGTTGTTGCCTTTTCCCTTGTCGTCATCTCCACGTTCTTATTTATCTGCATACATTGTAACTGCACACACACACACACACACACACACACACACATACACAGAGAGTGAGAGAAAACGGGCAGTTTGAGGTAAGGCTGGAATGCCATGAACAAACGCTTGCAAATAAAACTGGGTGGTGGATATAAGAGCAAAAGGCATTCGAGGCATTCTCACACAAACACACACACACACACACACACACATACACAGTGGAGGTAGCAAGCATTTATAGTTGACAATAGTAATAATAATGTTGCCCTTTTTGACTTTCCATTGTTTTACTTAGACATAGCAAATTAATTATGAATTCAAAGAATTGGCTAATTCTAACCGCTTAACTGTTAAGCCTACAAAAATGCAGTTGTAATTCCCAACTGGTTTTAACTCTCATGAAGTTGCCAGCTCTAAGAGACTATTGAAAGTAGAAACGGTTAAGTTTTACGTAATTAGAGCGTTCAAATGAAACTTCCTTCAAGTCGTCAACTGAAATTTCATGAAACGAAAATGAGAACGAAAACAAAAAATAACCAAAAATTGCTTAAGATCAGAATAGTCACTTGAGGGTACAATGGGTATAGGCTAAGTCATTACAAAATGGTAAATTGTAGCTAACTTAAGCTATTATCCTTTAAGCCTATGATAAGATTGAGCATTTACCATTGATTACTTTTGCATTTTAAAATGGTTTTATTACCATTGTGCGTGGTTATGCTTGAGTTCTATGGCAAACAATTGATGTGAATTCGTATAAAAATCAACTGCTATGCTCTTCAATTTGTCTCACTCGCTCTCTCTCTCTCTCTTGTGCTCTTCATTGTCCTTTGTCGCTCACACACACACACAAAACACACACACTTCAGATGGAATACACACATAGGACACACACTTGATTGCACTTTGAAGTGCAGCGAACTGGGACAAGCTCTTGGCATTCCATCAATCAATTCGATAGACCAAAACATTTTCTCTCAATAAATAAAAAAAAAAAAAAAAAAAAAAAACAACTCAATCCGAGTACAATAATTGTTAAACAAAAGGACAGGAACAACACATTGTTTTGTTTGTCATTTACAATCTACATGCATACATACATACATACATACATATATATATAATTATTTGATCATTTAAAAGGAATCATATTTATGTTAATGTTAATGGCCGCTTGTATCTGCAGCTGAGTGCGTGATTTCTCGTTCGCTCGCTTTCTTTTTTTTTTTTGTGTTTCGCAGCAGCATTGTGAATGGGTAATTTATGAAAATTACTAAACGACTCTGCACGCCCAATGCGTGCAAATTATGTTGGCGAAAAATATGGGTTAAGTGCACGCAGAAGGACGACAGCCAGAATGCCAGGATGGCAGGAAATGAATGGGGGGGAGGGCGGGAGGATGGGGCAAGAACCAGGATATTTTTCTCGCTCTCACACTCATTGTGATTGTTGTTGTTGTTGTTGTTGTCGTAAATACAAAAAGGCAGCCGTCGTCCTTCGCTCTGTTGGCAGGATGCACCAACTCTGAAACGGAAGACGGAGATGATAAAGTGCACTAGCAGCTCCCTTTTCATATTCCAGCCTTCATTTTGTCGCTCTCCTTCTACATCTTCTTCTTCACTCTCCTCTTTTGCTGTCTGTACTCATTAAAAATTACCGTTTTTTATGAACGCACTGTGAATAGAGAGGGAATTAAAACGTGAGCAACGCTTGGACGCTACGCATAAAGTTTTTAACTGTTTATAATACGCAACGTTGCAAAATACAAGCCGAGACAAGAGAGAGAGTGAAAGAGAGAGAGACAGAGACAGAGAGAGAGACTGAGTGAGAAACAAAGCAAAATAAACAATGAATCATAAATACAAAAGCAACTTTTTTTTGTTTTTTTTTTTGTTTTTGTTATTGTGTTTTGTTTGGCCGCTTTTCACACAGCTCAACTCTGGGTACAGTGAAGCCTACGACTACAGAAAGTATACGCATAATGCTAGTAACAACTTCTTGCCAAATACTTAGACCCCCCCCTTTCTGGCCAAAGAATGCAGCAATTAATGGGAAAAGCACTATGCCGCTCAGGGCCAAAACTGCATTGCTTCAATCTGGCTGTATCTGGGGAATTGCGGCTAAATCCAACTACAAACGCATACCAAGTGCTCCATGGTGCCTCAACCTGCACACAGTGAAGGAGCAGATCGGTAGACAGACCAGCAGATATAGCGAACGGCTTCATAGACACCGCAGTATTCTCGCAAGAGGGTTACTCCCTGCCAGGACTCTAAGATGGCTAAAAAGTATGGGCTTCGCCCAAAAATATAAGCTAACCAACACCAACAATAATGTTCATAGTCCCCTTGGGTATACCAAGTGGTTATATTATGATACTATTTTTATATGTATGGATTCAGCGCTTAAATAAAAAAAAAAAGACCCCTTTAGAGCTATAACTGCTTGGGAATCGCTGTTTCAGATGTTCACTTTGTTTTATTGTAGCATACTTTTCAGCGACAACATTTTTCAACTTGCTTTCGAAGAATTATTCCATTAGAATCAATTGATTCTGGTGTCTCTAATCATAATCAGTTGATCTCCTTGAGCGTTTACTGTTTAATGACTTCTTTTCTGGAGAATTCACTGTAGTTACTCTGTGGCTTTGGCAAGTCTCATTCAAAAAGAGAATCTGAGCTTGAGCCTCTTCTCTTGGCTGTGTGTGTGTGTGTGTGCAGTTAGTTGGCTGGCAAGTCATTAAGACTAATGGCCACCTTGGCCCGGGCATTGGTTACTGTGTTTTTTGTTTTTGTTATTTTTTTTTTGTGCTATTGCCATTTTCGTTTCGGCCATTGGCTGCCATTTGGGTGATGCCGTTCGGTTGTGAAATTTGGCTGCGGTTGCGGCCTGCACAAATAACCAAGTAACCAAGTAGTTTTGTAGTGGTTTTGATTTTGTAGCTGGTGTATTACTACAACAACACGTAGTTGCCACACCAAAATCTATTTGCTCCATTTTGGCCATTGTTCAGTGTTTGGCATTGTTCCGCTCCCTTCTACTTTTCACCTCCGCTCTACAACTACTTCTTCTTCTTCTCCAGCTTCTGCTCTGCTCTGCTCTATCTGTCCGTCTGTCCGTCTGTCTGTCTGTCTGTGTAATTAAGCACTTCAGCTGAGTTGTAAAATGTGTGCTCAGTGCTGAATTTGTCGGAAAACAATTTTAAAGGCAACCAATGCGGTTCATTTCTATCTCTCTGTCTTTCACTCTCTATTCCTCACCCTCTCTCTCTCTTTAGTTTTATTTGCCATTATTCTTTAGCAGTTTGCTGGAACATTTTTGTTGTTTTCCTTCATTGGATTTCAATAAAAAAACAAAATTGGTTAAAGACGCAAATGTAGAGTATGGAAAACTTTCAAGGACTCGATGAAAAAACAAAAAAACAAACAGCAAAAACCAAAATGAAAATTGCACAAAAGTTAAATTCGAATGGCTTGGAAAAAGCTTAAACAGACAATGGCTAGTTAGAATTCAATTTGAAAACTGCAAAACACAACAAATGGAAGAAAGCGTCTTCTGATTTGTCGCTTCTTGGCTAAAATTCATTAAAAGCTTAGCCAATTCTTTTTACTCCAACGATTTGCTGGAATCATTTTTCTTTTGGTATATAATCGATTTTTACGATCTATTCCAACAATTCCAATTTAAAGTGGTAAATGAAAACTTTCTCTAATTGTCATACTTTTACTTTCTTCATGGTGCTCTCTTCAGTATTTATGTGTGTGTGTGTGGTGTGTGTGTGTTTCTTCCTACACAAACTTAATGAAAATTATTTCCGTACAACGAACAAGCCAACAAAATGATAAAAATGCATTTCTTTTACCACTTTCCTTTGGTTTTTTTTTTTTTGTTTTTTTTTTGTTTTCCCGCCATCCTTCCAGCCTCCAAACCAGCAGCAGCAGGAGTCTTCGCCGCATTCATTAAGTGCAACAAGGCAATGCCACTGATGCCACCTCTGAGGGATGGCAGCTACCGAGAGTCTACTTTTTGGTCTTACAGTTTTCCCACGACGTTGTCAACTAACAGTAAACTCTCGATGTGTGTGTGTGTGTGTGTGTGTGTGTGTGTGTGTGTGTGTGTGTGTGTGTGTCAGCGGCTCTATGAGTTTTTTCACCCGACGCCTGCTGCCTGCTACCTGGCCTGCCTGGCATATCGTCTGTCTTCATCATCATGAAACGAAGAACCATCCAAGAGCCGCACAGAAAGAAGTACCCAGCCCAGCCCTGCCCTGCCTTGCCCCGCCCCTCCCAGCACAGGCACAACCTGTGTATGGCAAGTAAAATTTATGCTTGACATAGAAACACAATTTCGCTGACTGTCGGCCATTTTGTTCTTGTTCCTCATCCATTTAGCTTGTTTTGTTGCAGCATGTCAAAAATATGGGAATATATGTATGTATGTATGTATGAAGAGTAGGAGGGGGGGCGGGGACATGGCATGGACCCGCATTACTCGTCGCTCTGCTCATGTCTATATGCATTTACTGCATAGTAATTTCATTACGTTTATTATTTTTCTCTCATTTTTTTTTTCTATTTATTCGCATTCGTAATTGGTTATAAAACCTGCACACAAAAGCTTTTATTACCAATTAAATAACAGTAGCAAGCAAAGGCAAAAGTAACTTGCATTTCATATTCACAAAAAATCACAGGATATTCAATATTAACAAAACTAAGGCAAACATTTTTTTTTGACACGAGTTGACAAACAATTTACTAAGCGATTTACCAAAAAAAAAAAAAAAAAAAACAAAAAACGATTTCCAAGAGAGATTTTCTAAAGATTTGTGTCAACAATTTGCTAGACGTTGCGGTATTAGATAAAAAAAAAAATTTAGATAATTTTAAACGTTTCATTGGCGTTTGACTAGGTCTAAAAATTTGCCTAATAAGGCGGGATATAATGTAAAGTTCTCGACTTTAGATCGAGTATTAAAAGACCCATGTGACTGTGACTCTGCCTGTGACTCTGCCTGTGACTCTGCCTGTGACTGTGTTATAGGGGAATGGGGTCAAATAGCGTAAGTTCGGATACCATGCATCATGGCGATGCTGTTGACACTTCATAAATACTTACATGAGTTGCACTCGGAGAGTCTCTGTTATTCTGTTGTTGTTATTCTTCACTTTCTTACCCATTAAGAACTTGGCAAAATGATGAAATTTATGAATTATTTAAAATAAAAAAAAAAATATTTCACTTTTTCTGCATACAGAAAAGTTTAAATTGGTTTAGCTTAGACTTTGACTTTGAATTTTGAGGATTCTTTTTTTTTTTTTAAGAGGTATTAATAGGGTCGAATTGAAATTTGTATATTTTTTGTCATTGTTGGCGTTGCTGTTGCTCACCGTGTACTTTAGCAAATTTACACGTGTATCACTCATACGCGCTGTTGGCATGCTATTTGCTTGCACTGTCAACCTGTTCCCTACCCCCACACACACACGCACACATCTACAACTACACCTAAACGAAGCTAACCCATTGCCACAGCCACCGCCATCGTCACCGCCTTCTTCTCCTCCTGCTACTCGGCCCCCTTTTTTGTTTGGTGTTTTTACCCTTTGTCTTTGTCAGCGTTTGTTGTTGTATTTCACACTCGGCGAGTATAAATGAATCATGGCCAAATGCGGGTGAAACTGTTACATCTTTTTCACCAGTTTCGAATTATTCACAAAAAACAAACAAAACAAAAAAAAACATAGAACTAGAAACGGCTGGTAAATTCAATTTAGTTTTCTTTGTGAGAATTCTTTTTGTTATTTTTAAAGTTAGTGTATGTAAGAATTCGCCATTTTTGTCGGTCTGCCACTTGTTATTATTTTATTTTTTTCCATTTTAATGTAACCCTTGGGCCCTTGAGCCCAAGAAGAAGAAGTATGCATGAAGAGCAAAAGAGGGCGGCTATGGTGGAGAGATGAAGTGCCAGATGGAGGGCACCTATCCGCGAAATAATGCCATGAAGGAGGGCAGCATTTAATAAAGTGAAAATAAAGAAAAGAAACAAAACGAAAAGAAAAAAAAAAAAAGAAAAGAGAAGAAAAGAAAGCATGCGAAAGTGCAGCAGCAACAACAACTATGAGCCGCCGCCTGGCATGAGAGAGCAAAATGAATCACTGACAAATTACGGTAAGAAAAAGAAAATTTCAAAACGGAAATGGCGGCAGCATTGCTAGAGATGATGGTTGGGCAGGCTCTTCCATTTTGTTTTTTTTTTTTTTTTTTTTTTTTTTTTGTTCTTTTATAACCCAACACACCTTCTGCTTGAACTTCATCTCCGTCTTCATTGGCATTTCCATTTCCGTGCTGCCAAAGTAGTAAAAAACTTGTCCAAAAAAAAATAAAGAATATAATAAAAAAAAGTGAATAGTAACAATAGCAAACAACAAGAAAAGAAAAACAAGAAAAGGTCTTATGAAATATGCATATGATCACTTTACTTGGACTCCATTCGTTCTCTTCAAAAGCAACAGCAACAAAAAAAAAAAAAATGCACTAAAGTTCTAGCAAAAGTTTCTCTCTCGAATAATATATTTGCTTGAAAACAAAACAACGTAATACATAGAAAAACTCTAAAAGGCACCCTGTATACGGGTAACTATAAAAAAAGATGCCAGGATAAACGAATGTTTAGCCTCAGTAAAAGACATAAGAATTAATCAAAGTTTATAAAATTTCATTGCATTTCCATAAAACATAATAACAAAAATATTATGAAAAAAAAATATACAAAAAAATATGTAAGTTTTACTAATTTTAGCCGGGATATCATTTTGTTTTTCACTCATAATTTAAATATTGAGCTCATTTTTCAAGATTTTAAGGGGATTATGTCATTTGGGAAAAAATTTTCAGACAATGTTTTTTTTTGCGTTTAAAAGTGGATTAAAAATATGATAAGCACTGTATTAAAGCAATTGTTTAAATTATATCCGTTTTTTTTTCAGAAGAATCATTTTCGAATTTGGTACAGGTTTGCTTTGATTTCACTTTTAATTTCATGAAGTTTTAACTGTTAATTTTACCTTAATTTAATTCATAACAAGAACTCAGCACAAAATTGTGATCAACCAAATCAACCGAGGCGACATTAAATTAAAATAAAATCAATATTCATTCCTATAGATACATATGTCTCGTTTTTAACATTATTTTTTTTTTTCAATTTTACAGGTTTAACTTGACAAACCTGAAGCTAAAGTGAAAACCAATAGAATTATTCTGGACATTGAATACATGAAAACAGGCCAGCTCAATGTAGGTCAGATCTTGGCAAGTTTTAACAAAACTATGGAACAGAAGCTATGTGAATTCAAAATCATTAAACGATTAAAAAACAGGTGGGAGAGACCACAAAGCTAGCTTTTCGGTTTCAAAAATTGTTCTTAAAAATAAACTGATGCATTTTTAGTGTTAGTCTTGGACTCCAAGAACTTTTACTCACTTTAAATGGAAACTAAGTTAATTGATTTTTGCTTTTTATGTGTTGTCTTAGTTTACTTGAAGGTAATAAGAATTTTATATGCGATCCGATGCAACCAGTTGTTGTGATTTGAACTCGAATCGTCTTGCAAACCTATGCTTTAAATCAAAAAAAAAAAAAAAAGGCATCCGAGTAGTTTTTTTGTACTAATTTTAAATTAAATTGCGCCAAATTATACCCGTCTTCAAATTAGTGTGGCCGTGTGGCGATTTCGATCTTATACCAAAATTAGAAACTTCAACTTATCGATAAGAAATCGTTTACTATAATAGACTGTTGTTGTTTCCTCTTTCTCTATCAACTATCCTTTGCATGAAAAGTCAAATGAGGTAAAGTTAATTTTTCGAACTGCCATACACGATAATTTATTGTTTCGGCAGCCTCACGTAGACATAACAATTTTTTTTTTTTTTTTTTTCGTTTTCTCCTCGACTTTTTAATCTTTCCTTTTCCATTTCGAGTTCTCTCTTATTCTGAGCAAAATTCTTTTTTCCGAAATTTCAAAGAGATGCCCGTTCAATCGATGATTTTGGCTGTTGCCGGCACTGCCTCGGCCATATTTTTGGGATATTGCGTTTACTACGATCACAGACGTCGCATGGATCCAGAATATCGGCGCAAAGTGCACGAGCGTCGTGAGCGTGAGCAGGCGAAAGTGAAGGATAATGCGACAGCAGCAGCCGCCATTGGCTCAGGTCCTACTTGTGGTTGCGGCGGTTGTGGCATAAAAGCGTCCGGTGCACTCGATTTTAGTGATCAAGCCGCCATGGAACGTTATTCCTTCAATGAAATTAGAGCGGGCCAATATCTACTGAGCCACGGTCAGTTGGATGAGGGTCTAACGCATATAGCGAATGCCATTGAGTTGTGTACCCAGCCGGAAGCTTTGCTGCAAATGATGCAGGCCACCCTGCCCCCTGAGATATTCCTGCCTTTGGTACAGAAACTGCAGGAGCACACACGACACGGTGATAGTTCGGAGACGAGTGAGCATTCCCTGTCCAATGATGCGGATGGCAGTGGCAGTAGTGATACATCTTTGCCTATTCCTCTATTGCATGGCCTGTAGAAGAAGAAAAAACACTAAGCACCCACCTTTCTTTCTATCTCTCTTTCTCTCGCCGCTATAAATAAATAAATCATCATGGACACGTGTGATCAAACCCAAATTTGTTTTATTCAATCAACAGTTGTATCGAGAATCTCGGATGATGATGATGATGGCGTCTGTGTCTGTGTCTGAGTCTGAGCTTCTTGCAATTTCTGCATCAATGGGCGAAATATTTTTGCTGGCAGTGTGCTCTGTAACATTTGAATGAGAGCTCCGGGCTGGGCGCATACCACAATGGCATTGGCCAAATGTCCCAGACCCTCGTCCAAGTGGCCCTGGCTAATCAATTGATCGCCCGTCTTGATCTCATTAAAGAAATAACGCTCCAGGGCAGCGTCATCGGTCACATCGGGCAGTCTACCCGATTGTATGACATATTGTTGATGCGGCGGCATTTCGTTCTGTTGATTGATTAATTGTTGCTTGGCCGCCGCCTCTCTTTGTCTCTTTAGCTCCAGCTGCTCCAATTGTTCCCGCTGTCTACGCCGGCGCACTTTGCACTTGTACTCGGGATCGGTGCGTCGTTTCCGATCATAGTACAAACAGTAGCCCAGACAAAGAACTGTGGCCGTGCACAAGGATGTGATTAATAATGATTTCAGCGACATAATTCTTTCGTTTTTTTGGTTTAGCTAATTTTGTTCAACAAACTTGTTTGTATACTTAAAAGGGTTTTGTTTTTTTTTTTCTTTTTTGTTTTGTTTTATTTTGTTTAATTAGTATATACAGAAATTGTCTCTGGTCGGTGTGAGATTGCGTAACAGACTGATTAGGAAAAAAACAAAAAAAAAAAAAGGGTTGACAAGAGTCAACTAAATGAAAGTAAAATCAATGATAAAGTTGATAAAGGACTCAGTAGATGGTTGTGATTTGGGCTTAAAGACAGAAACTGTTCATTAAACACACAGTTTTCAGACTTTAACCCTAAACTTGCTCTCGCTATATGGTCCTAAGCTCTGTAATAGTTATTCAAAATTGGCTCTAATCAAAACATGTCAACTCAATTTCATCATCATTCACATTACACTAAGCAGATGGCACACACCCAAAAAATGGGGCTAAATGGGAATGGAAAGGTCATCTCTCCCTCTCCCTCTCCCTCCCCCACTCAAGTATAAGCCGATTCCGGCAAGTTTTTTCATTAGAAACCCGAAAAAAAAAAACTGTTAAACAAATAGCGTGTGGCTTTTAAAATGTAATGAAATAAGTTTTGCCAAGTAGACCAAGGCACCAAGGCAAATGGGCACTAGAGAGATGGATGGAGATGAATGAAATTGGATAGGCACACTTAAATGGATCTAGAAAAGAGCTGAGCTGAGCTAGGAGTCCTGTGCGGCCCGCAGTAAATTGGTGGCTCTAATTTTGCCCGCAGGCAGCCGCTCATTAAATTTTCTAGTTACTTTCTTCTCTAGTTCTTTTTTTTTTTTTTTTTGCCTCAATTGTGTTGGCAAAATCCAAAAATGATAATTAAAATGTGCCCCTATGCGAGAAGAAAGAAGTGTGTGAGTTGGGAGAGAGAGAGAGAGAGAGGGAGAGGGGGGGGGGGGGGGGGCGGGGTGTGTCAGTGAGTTATGAATTATGCCGCAGCACACTTAACACCCAGCAGGAAACCACCGACTCTGCGAACCCTAGCAGAACTCGAAACGGAATTCAACTTTAGCTTCCGAAAACCAACCAGCCAGCAGCCAGCAGGCATAAGGTAGAAGGCAGCAGGCAGCAGGTAGCAGGCGGTAGCAACTCATAAATGTTTCGCCAAAAGGATTCAGAGATACCTGCATATATGTACATACATACATGTGTAGGTAACTATGGTGGGGGTTGGGAGAGGTCCATGCATGCATTAGAAGGCAAGTTCTTAACTGAGGCCAACTCCACGCACTTGACAAGCAGCGGCCCGGCATACAGGGCGAATGCGTGATACACAGTAAGTATACGCTAAATAAGCTAGGCAAGACACAAAAAATTCCATAAATTTGCTTTAGATACGATAAATTCTAAAATTTATTATTATTCTTCTGATATTTTCTTATCTTAGAATCTTTTAAGTAGTTAGGAAACCAATTTATTATCTCATGGCTTTTTGAAATTTGCAGTAGCATTAGTAATCGAAAAACAATCGATATATAATTGTAAAAGCAATTGTCATTTATCAATTATGTTTACTGTAAATGAAACCCTACCAAGCAACCCAAACCAGTCGCCATTTTGGTTATGCTTTACAAGCATTTGTAGCTACGCGTGTGTGTGTGTGTCGTGTGTGTGTGTCGTGTGTGTGTGTGTGTCGTGTGTGTCTGTTTGTTCGCTCAGGTGATGTGATTTATTGCATTGTGGCAACTTTCTGGTATCGCATCGCTTCTCCTGTGCCCTCTTTTCGCTTTAAGAGACAAACCGCTAATTTGTTATCATTTATCACCACGTCGAGCACGTGTGTATGTGTGTGTGTGTGTGTGTGTGTGTGTGTTTGTAAACAATTTGTAAATGTGTTACATTTAAAACCCCAAAGTAATGTCTTGTACGCCCCTTCCCCCCCGCCTACTACTTCAGCTCCCTAGCCAACCAATTTTGTCATTGTGATAAATACTTTGATGTCAACGTATTCACTCATTCTCTTTGTATGCTTTTCTCTGTCGCCCAACACTCTGTGTGTGTGTGTGTGTGTGTATGCATATGTATGGGTTCTGTTTTTTATTCATTTATTAACAACTCTTTCATATATATTGTAGAACGACAAAAAAGCAATGGATTGACCCTTTTTGATTGCAACTATTAAAAGTTCTGAATTGTATCTCATAAATGTGAATCCATTGTGGACCTTTAATCTCTCTCGCTTTTTTCTACCAACGATTCAATCATAATAGAGACTGGCAGAACTGCCGATACGCCAGTTATACATATACTATATATGTCTATAGGCCATGCTCATCTGTATTTTTCCTTTTGAATATTTAATTTGCTTAAATTTGTTTTAAATAATTGCTTTATTATGAGCATATAATTTGTGATATAATCTAAAATTAACAAGAAACAAGGCAATAGATCTCATCTTTATGTCCTCGAGTTTCTTTAGACACGTTATCCTCTTTTTTGCTCTCTATGCATATGCATGTTTGGTTTTAACAGCCATTTCTAGTGGCCATAACAAACTACTCCTACACACACACACACAGAGACACTCACATAGAGACACCCACATAGAGACAAACATAGTATATGGGCCATAAAAATGTGACAATGTGTGGCACCGCTAACACCCATGCCCATAAATAACCATACAAAACGCACACGCACACGCCCATGCCCATGCCCATGCCCATGCCCACAATAATGCGCTCACGCCCAATACCCACGTCCACGTCCACGCCCACCTTTTGTCATTTTGCCGGCTGGCAAAATCGTGTTAGAGATACTCATGCAATGATCTACCCTCTCGCGCCCCCCGCCACCACCTTTCTACCATCTCTGTTGCATCATATAAAAGTGATGCTTAATAATTTTAATTTCCTGTGCTAGCGGGTCGAATGCTTCATAAATTTTATGATGAAACGGCGACCCGGTTGTTGCACCTTTCACCATCCGCATAGTTGTGTACCCAACATGTACGACCTATGGCACACAATTTTCCTCCTCCTTCTCCTTCTCCACCGCCATTCAATCCTGCCTGCCTCTTTACCTCATCCAGCCATTCGTTGGCTGTTCACTCGGGCGACGCACAAAAGCTCGCTTCACTTATTTCAATCAAATTACGGCCAATGAATATTGAACTATTGCGTACGTATATCCATTCACACACACACACACACACACACACACGCACACACATACACATCGGTGTATAAATATATATATATATAAGTAGGTGTCGTCTGAAATACAAAAATAGTTTCAGTTTTTTAACTGTTACGGATCCAAAAAATGAGAAAAAAAAAAGAGTCACCAAAGTTACTCTTACGGAAAGCAGTTAGCTATATATGTACATATATACATTCCCGATCAGCAGACACTGGCCAAGCCGACGTAGCTCACTCTACGGACTTTTCAATTTGACTAAAAAAATGTATCTACTTATCGCCTATTGGCGCCACTGTGCTATTAGGAAGAAGATTATCTTAATGTTCGACTTTAATCAAGTGAGTCGTTATATAGAGTATCCGGCAAACGGCTACACGCGCAACTATTTTTGTTTTTTTGTGTGTGGAGAGTGTGCATTTTTTTTTTTGTTTTTCTAATTTCCTTTTTTAATCGATTTTGCCTTTTTGTCGTTTTTATCATTTGAAAAATTTGCATTTTTACTTTTGGTTTTGTTTCCAATCCCTTTTAAAAATAATTTCGCAAATAGAATGTGTCTGAAATCTGTTCAACGATTTTCCCTAAATCAAAGGTTTTTTTTTTTGTAGATTAAATTTTGAAAAAAATACTCTAAAACTTTTTAAAGGTTGGAAAAAGCTAATAAACTAAGTAGAAGAGACAACTAACCCATAAAATGTTTTCAATTCTCATTTTAAATAACCAATTAAAAACCTGATTTCAGCTATAAATTGTTTGTTTTTTTTTTAAATGGCTAGAAATTTGATTAAAAATATATTATTATTTTATTAAAATATAAATTAAGAGATTTCAAAATAATTGACTAAAATACGCTAAAAATCTGCAACTTCCCCCGGATTCGATTAATATTTTAAATGTCTTTACTTAAAAATTTGTCTTCATTAGATCTATTTGATTTTAAATATATGTAGATTTCTCAAACGGTTACCGTAACACATATCGGTTTTAGTTTTAGCCAATTGACTTTTGCAATTTGGCCCACTGACCAAAGCGAAAGCCAAAGCCAATTGGTTTGCCTCATTTTTGTTGCTGCGGTGGAGGTTTATGCGTTTGATGCAGGTGAGAAAGGGAGGCAGGCAGGGTGGAGCAACATATTCCCTGTTTGGCTTTTACCGTTTGACTGAATGCAAAATGCGAACAAAAAAAAAAAAAAAAAAAAAAAGAACCGAAAGAAAAAAAGAAAAATGAGAAAGATATTTTGGACATATTTTTTGGTCTCAATGCGGCGGCTGTTGTTTTTCTCGTTGTGGTGTGTCTGTGTGTATTTGTGGGATGGTACACACACACACACACGCACACGCACACACACACACACACATGGATGCTAATATGAATGCGCACGTCTAGCTGTGCAATCATGCAGTTTATGCAATGAAATGCTGCCAATGTTCTGTCTTTTTTCCATTTTTCGGGCATGCCATTTTTTGCATTTTATTGAACACACGAACATACACATCTGTGAGCATAATTGTGTGTGTGTGCGCCGTGTTTTTATGCATAAATTATACATGAATCGCAATGCGTTGACTGTCAGTTTGGCCGCCCAGAAAGCGTATAATGTACGCAAATAATTACAACAACTCAACTCAACGACAAAGTCCTTTCACATTTCCATATCCTTCCATCCATACGAGCGACTGTTACACTTATACTTGGCTCACACTCAATCGAGGACACTGGGACACCAGGACACCAGGACACCGGGAGAATGAACACACAGAATGCCCAGAACATGACAGACAGCATACACAGAAGATGGCCCAGACGGTGCAAACGAAATGACGTAAAAAAAAGTTTGCGAGATATCAACAAAAAAAAAAACAAAAACAAAAAGAAACGTCACAACGGAAAGTGCAGAATAAAACTTAAAACCAAATAACAGATGGGCCTACACTGATCTCTCAATGCCCTTCTAACTGCATAAATTCAATGAACTTTAGGGTTACCCACATAGTCAATGGGCTGCTTTTGAAATAAGTATGATATATCCGAACGATCGGATAGGAAACAAGATCTAGGTATAACCCTAATACAGTCGTTAATAGTTTTGATTAGCTTTTCGCCTGCAAAACTGCTGCTAATCAAATGGTGTACTCTTTAATAGAATTAGGGTGACCCAAATAGTTGTAAGGTCTTTTGCACGTTTCAGTTGCTGATCAAAGAGCATATGCCCATTTGCAGGGCAGCATTTGAGGTTTGCCTTCAATCTTGAGGCTTCTATATGGATGTTGACATCATTCGAACGCAGTTTTTTATATAAAGTCATGCAATTATTTCGGTCACTCGATATGAAACGTTAATATTTCTGGAAAAATGGGGAAATAAAACTTCTACAGCTTCTTGCAAGAATTTACAACCTCATTGAAGTCATACTCGAGCAATTTGGGGGCCTTAGAAAAGATATAATGCAGGGCAAACATATATATATATATATATGAAATATCAGCGATTCAAATTCAGTAGACAGAGCCATATTAAAAACAATGCCACATCTAAAACTTAAATCCATGTTTATGGCTCTACCATAACAGCCGCCTCCGCCCTCTCTCTCTCTCTCACTCACTCACTCCAAATGCCAGATATCTCTGCACTCCATGTGGGCGTGACTCTGTGTGTCAGTGTGTGTGTGTGTGTATGTGAGCGTTACGCCCTAATAACCTACAAAATAGTTGGCAAACAGCTCGCTTCGTATGCCACATGACTTGAACTATGCAAAAGCAGAGAAAAAAAAAAAATAAGCATCAACAAAATGGCAAAATGAAAGCGCAGAAAAGAGAAGCAGCAGCAGCAGCACCAGTGACAGCAACAGAAATAAAGAGAAAATATAGAGGAAACAACAGCAGCAACAACAACAACAACAACAATAACAAAAATGAGAAAACAAGTCCAACAAGCAAGCCCAGACAAACTAATCGTAGTTTTCCTTGGCATTTTGCTTATCCATTTTAGTTTTTCCTTGTCTATCTCGTTTTTTTTTTTTTTTTTTTTTTGTTGCCCTTAACTTGGCCAAAAGAATCTGGAATATTAAAGCAGTTTGCCGAACGAGGCAATATCAAATTTTCTTGGCTGAGATTTTCGAGGTTTTTGTTGTTTTATTTATTTTATTTTTTGTTTTTGTTGAACATGATAATAAGAATTAATAGTCTAAGAGCAAGTTGACCCCGCTATATCTTCTATGAATGAGAAGGAACCACTTTAGATTTGTGTTGTCAAACTCATTTTTAACTGGAACCAATTTGGTAATCCATTTTGCATGGGGTTACATAGTATTGATGTCCAATTTCCACAGGAATCTAAAGGATTAAGATGTGTGAGATTCTTAGATACTTGAATGAAGTTTCAATTACCAAGCCCAAAACATCTCTCAATAAGTACAATCATGTTAATTAAATATGCTTCAGTGAAGTGGAATTAAACTTGAAATGATTCCACTAACCTCCTACTAACCCCTCACTAACTCTCGATTCAACCAGCCTTGAGTTTGACTTCTTTTTATTCTCAGCTGAGTTCATAATTCATTCTAATTTCTTTTAACTAACTTTGGCAAAAAACACTCTCAAGAAAATTGTTAACTAAATAAAGCCACTGACTAAGAATTTCCATTAAATAAGATGTTCGATTGGAATAAATAATTTGGAATTCATCTGTGAATTATAAGAAATAGGCAAATTTTCTATTGCCTACTTATTGGGGGTGTTGCCAAGTTAATCTCTCTGCCATTTGAGATTAATTTATGCTCGATATAAGAATTTATTTGTCTAACTAGAGCGTGCAACTGTCTAGGACTCCTGTGTGTGTGTGTGTGTGTGTGTGTGTGTCAGCGTGTCACAGACTGACAACCAAATGCATTTTGACAGTCATTCACTCAGTCATTCCGTTGTTCAGTGTTCAGTCACTATGTCAGTCAGTTAGACGCTTGTCTCAGCTGACCCAAATCTGATTCCGATTTCGATTCACACAAACACACACACACACACACACACACACCCACATACACAAGTCTAAATATATATATACATATATATATGTATATATATTGTAGATAACTTCATTTGCCAACTGCGAATGTTGAACGCAAAATGCGCGTGTTATTTGTGTGGATGAAAATGGTAGAAAAAGAAAAGCGTCGAGAGTTAAGAGAGAGAGAGAGAGATAGAGAGAGAGAGAGGAAGGCCGGGAATGGTAATTGAAAATCCCAGTTGCAATTGCAGTTGTAGCTGGCAATGGCTGTGGCAATAAGCAAACAGCAAACGGCAAATTGCCGCTGTCAAGTGTCAAGTGTCAAAAATGCAATCATCAGGAGAAATGAAAGATCGAAAGAAGCGGTGAGCGGGCGGTGTATAGACGGAGGAGGACTACTGCATCAATATCATAAAATATATAAATCATAAAGTAATTTTAACTTACCCACCGCAAAAACAAAAAAATACATACATACATACATACATAGCTACCTCTATAAATAGGAAATGAAAATGGTTGGGGAGAAGAAGAAGCTGAAGAAAAAAAAAACTTTATGACACTTGGCCCAAAGAAAATTATGCAAAATTCTCAACAAAAGCAACAACAAGGATCAGAAAGGCAAAACGTGCAAATGAAATTTATTGTTATGACTGCAGTTTAGCCTGGCCCGAAATAGAGACTGAGATAGAGAGTGAGAGACACCCACACACACACACGCGCACACACACACAGAGAGAGAGATGGGATTCTTAAAGTTAACATTTAGTTTTCAAGGCGAACCCATTTGGCTGCCGGGCCAAAGCCCAAGCAAGTGGGTCAAAGGCATTACACTAGAGCCCAGGACGACGATGAAACGTAAACGAAAAGGAGCAAACAGATATACGACCAGAAGGATACCAAAAAGTGGAAGACAAAATGAACACGAGAAAGAGAGAGAGAGAACGGGCGAGAAATGACTTCAAAATCTGTTACTTCCAATTGCCGAAAGTCGAAAGTATAGGCAAAAGCAGTAGTCAAAAACAAAAAATTCAATTGAACCCGTAAGAAACACTTAAATAGAAAATTTAAGACTTAAATCAAGTTACACAAAGCTTCACAGAAAGAGCATAAAATAGTATAAAAACGAAAGAGAAGAGATGGGCAAAAGGAAGTTAAAGAGAAAATTTCATAGCCAAAGATAAAAGTATGAATCGAATAAAGGATAGAAGTAAGATAGAACGCGAAGCCAGCAGTAAATGTCAGTCAAAATTTGGGGTAAATAGCAAAAGCAAATAGAAGGCCAAAGGGAATAGAATACAAAGTAGAGGAATCAGGAGAAACAAAAAGAGAAGAAAAATTGAAGGTCAGATGAGACAAGAGAAGATCAAAAGAAGAATACAAAAAAAAAAAAAAAACGAATAACATTGTCCTGAGAAAAACTAGGAAATTTTTGGGAACATTAGTTTTGAGATATTTTATATGCATTTGGAATTTCGTTTTTAGGCTGAGAATTATAGCTGAAAGAGATGCGATCGTCAAGTAAATGCAGCTACAAGCAGCTAAAATACAAACTTTAGTTAAAATGAGCTCACTTACTGAGTTTTGCAGAGATATTGGCAGTTATCCATAAAGATCTCCCACCGTTATAGACAAGTTAAAATCTCATACAAGTAGATATATCAATAGACTACATGACCATGAGAATGCTTTAGCATTAAGTCTATTAGATAACTCTGTCACCGCAAAATATCTAAAAAGAATCATGTCCTGGATCTGCCATATAGAGAACTAAATTTAAAGATTAAGTTCACTGGAGCTTAAACCATTCGGCTATTATTATTTATATTTAATCAATTTGTTTATTTCCTAGTTTAAGGCAGATTACAAAAAAACTAACTGAGAGACTAGTTTGCCTAGAAACAGACAGACAGACAGACAGACAGACAGTCGTACATAAGCAGAAAATTGCAATTTCAAAAGAGTAAAAGTGAAATTCAATGTGATAAGAGTGACTTACTAATTAACTGTTCGTCTATAAATGTTGAAATAAAACATACAAATTCCCCTACATCAACTACATGCAACTGAGAAATAATACATATATGTTTACAGTTATTTCAGTTGTAACCAAATTGCTATGGTAATATTGTAATTGTTATTGTCGTTGTTGTTGTTGTTGCTGTTGCTGTTGTAGTTCTTCTTGTTGTTTATTGTCGACTTTCTCGCAACTCATGGCAAATAAAATTAAAGTTTTTCATTTTCATTTTGTCTGCGCCCTGAACTCGACTTTCCATCAGCTTGCAGCAACTTTAGCTCTTTTGGGGTAAAAGTAAAAACTTTTATTTCGCATACCCTATGCTTCCTATGTAAGCGTGTGTGTGTGTGTGTGTGTGTGTGTTTCAAAACAATTGAGGTAAAAAGGTTTTTGAGAAAACTTCTTCTAAAACAATTATAGGAAAAGGTCAGAAAAAGGCCTTTTGCAATTGGTTTTGATAAATTTTTCCCTTTGATCAAACATTTCGTTTCTCATGAAGATCTTCTTTATCATGTTTAACTTCTATATAATCCCAGAAATCTATAAATTAGGTTCTTCAGTTTTAGATATTAATTCATTTTATTTAATATCTTCTTCTTGAACTTATGCTAAAACATAAAGTCAGAGAGGTAACTTCAAGTCGACTTCAAGTATGAAATTCTCTGTGTATATTCACACTTAAGTATATATATATATATATATGTGTGTGTGTGTGTGTGCGTGTGTGTGTGTGTGTGTGCCAGAGGCAGTTTAGATTTGCATTTGGGAATATGTTCCTAAGCGCTTCTGCCTAGGTGCGACGGTGCGACTAGGTAAGCGAATTGTGTTTTCTATGTGTGTGTGTGTGTGTGAGCAAGAGGTGGGCGTTGGGATTGTTGAGAAGGGTATGGGGGGGAGGTTTGAGGGATTTCTGTGGGTTGGCAAAATTGCCTTTTGGAAATTAGTTGCACTTTGCTCATGTTACAATTTCAGTGTCGGGGTGACGGGTTTCGGCCCAGTTGGCCAACTTTTCTCTTGGCTTGCCATTTTGGCCCTGGCCTCGTCTCGTCTCCTTGCGTCCCATTTCGTCTATCGTTGTGTTTGCCCAAAAACCATACAAAAAAAGAAAAAACAGCCAAACAAAAACAAAAGCAAATAAAGATGTGGCAAGCGGAAATTTAATATTGATTGTGTGTGTGTGTAGTGCCAGTGTGAATGTGTCTCGCTCTCTCTCTCTCTCTCTCTCTCTCTCTTTCTCTCTCTCTGTGTGTGTGAACAAATGGTTGCGCTTTCAGTAAATTATCATGATACCAAGCAACAACAACAACAACAACAATAACAAAGACCAACCAACAGCTCAAATATCCAACATTTTGGCTTTAACTTTAGTTTTGCGGCTTTCTGCTCATATTTTCAGCTAGACTATTTTTACTTATTTTTGCGGGTTTTCGTTTTCTTTCTTTTTTGTCGTTTTCGTTTTCATTTTTGCCTGTTTTTCTTGTCGGCTTTTCTTTTTTTTTTTTTTTTTTGTTGGGCTTTGTTTTTGTCCAAAGTTAATTAAAATGCTTAGTTGATTTCCTAAAGGGATTACAAAATACTCGGTCTCTGTTCTCTTTGTCTTTGTGTGAGACACACAAGTAAGTGTGGTGTGTGTGTGTGTGTGTGTGTGCGGGTTGGTGTATTCAAAAAAAGTTAAAGATTAGAAAATGAGGCGATTCAAGCCCCAACATATTGATCATATTATCTTAGCCGCTTGTTCATTTAATCACTTAAATGGACTCGAAAGTGTTGAAAAGTCTTATTTATCCTTCAATTGATTGCTAGTTGCTTATTAGAATTTGGAGATCAATTGATAACAATTGCAAGTGAATATATTTAAAGTTCTTTAAAAGGTTAAAACTAACAAAATTCCGTTATATTTATTTGCGTTTTTATTACTATGAAATTAAAGTTTTTCTTATGTTTTTTAATAACATGTTTCCGTTTTCTTTCTGAAAGTTTTTTTCCTAATGCTAAAAGGAAAAATGTGCCAAAGTAAGTTTTGAAGTTAGGCCGCTTTTTAAACAAATTTTTGCAAATGTTTTGTTTTCAACTTTTACTTTACACTTTTTACCATTCTTTCTATCTCTCCCTTTGCTCCTTTTGCGTCTATTGCAGAAATAACCGTTTTTTTGTAGCATACTTTTTTGGGCTGACTTTAAAAGTCGAAATGCCATTTCGTTTTTTGTTTTTGAATTGAAGCAACTCGTGGCACGAGTCAAAGGCTTTTAGTTTCAATGGCATCTTGACTGTCGGTCAGTTGGTCGGTCGGTCGTTCGTTCGGTCGGTCGGTCGGTCGGTCGGTCGGTAGGTCGTTTCATGTGCGTGTCTGTCTGCGGTTGGGCTCTCTATTTACAACGGGTCAGCCTAGTCCCAGTCGACCCATCGACACAATGCCCTGTTTTTTTTTTTTACCTGGACTTCACTTGCATTAAGTGCTGCCTTGGTTCTCTTTTACTTTTTTTTTTCTCGCTCTCTCTCTCTCTCTCTCTCTCTCTCTCGCTCTCTCTCTCTCTCTCTCTCTCTCTTCGCGCTATCCCTGTGTCTGTGTGTGTGTTTTCTGCCGTTTGACCCAAGGACCTTTGGTGCCTTCACCTTCGTGTCACTCAAATTTAAAAATGCCCATGTCAGTTGGCCCTACGCACACACACACACACCCCGCTCACCTATCCATCGCTTATTTGCAGCTTTAATCGGTTTTTTCTTTTTCTGTTTTTGGGCTTATGTACTCCACTGTCGCCTGCATATTGCGGATTCTCAGTCTCATACTTCCCCTTCATCTCTCTCTCTCTCTCTCTCTCTCTCTCTCTCTCTTTTTCCATTTACTATCTATCTCATTGTGCATTGGTGCATTGCATGTTGTCCTTGCCTCATCCTGTTAGTAGTTGTGTCCGTCGTCCGTTGTCCGTCGTTCCTGGCACTTTTGGGGCAAATGCTTTTCGGTTTGCAGTTTTAGTTTGCATGGCAGCCGAGAATTATTTTTAATTATCATTGTCGGCTGTCGGCTGTCGGTGTCGCTTGTCGGGTTTTTTGGTGTCGCTTTCAGTGTCCCTGTCAGTGGCATTTTCTACTCTTTTAGTGGCCCGCGCCCCCAAAAGAACCAAAGACAAAACCGCAGGCAAACACATTTCGCACATTTTCTACCCAATTTGGCATTCGGTTCAAAAAATGGAAATTCTATCAAAAACCCTTAAAATTATATACATATGTATATACATACACACATATTTTCATTAGGTGGATTTAACTTTTAGTTTTTTTGTTTTTTCGTTTTGAGGTTAACCAAATTTACCAAAAATATTTTTCTGATCAATGGAATTACATGGCAGGAAACGACGAGAGTCTCAAATGATATATAGCTCTTTAGTTGGAAACTGATTTCCTCGAATAGTTTTAGCAATTGCAAAGATCGAAATAAAATTAAAGTTGATGCAAAAAGTTTGCATTATTTATCGATCGATAAAGGAATCTAAGAAGATGAAGAAAGTGTCTTTCAAACTCAGTTTTATTTGATGTATTTCTTTTGTGTTGTTTTGACCACAGCTAATCGTATATGTATGTGTGTGCGGTCATTCGAAAAGAAAGTAGTAACTCTGGCTGGAACATCATCATCATCATCATCATCATCATCACACCTCCAATGCCATGCCAATCCTTTGGCCATTCACATTTCACTGGCCTGGCATCGTTTTAAAGCGGATTTGATGCTGTTGAATATTATTTATGGGATGCCTTTTATTTTCAAATAGTCCAGAGACCCTTAAAAGAGCCTTGCACACATTTTGCTCTGTGTGCCTGCTTGCTTGCCTGCCTGCTGTCTGTCTGTCTCATCGTAAGTGTGTGTATGTGTGTGTGTGTGTGTGGTTTTAAAAATATTTCCCAACATTCTTCGGGTATTTAAACAAAGATTTATTTTATATTTATTTTGTGTTTTGTGCGAGTTTTACTCTAACAAGGCCAAACGGACAACGGAAATTGCAAGAGAGCGTAGAGCGTTTGCTTGAATCCTTTTTGCTTTAACACGTCCTGTGATATCCCTTCGCTTATGTCCATGTGTGTGTGTGTGTGTGTGTGTGCCATTGTTCGAGGATTTGTTTCATATTTTACGATAACTCCATTTATTGTTGCTTATTTGGGGCTTTAAAAAACACACCCATCCACACACACACACACACAGCCTCTTTTACACACACACATACACAAAATGCTATGTAAAATGAGGTTATCAGTTTATCATTGGGTCATTCATTTAATACGGAAATTAGAAGCATTTCGTTTGGCCTGCAAAATGTATTCATTTAACCGATGTGGCCTATATAAAATTTTCATCCCAAAGCTGATGCTTGGTAATAACTTTTTCGTTAGCTAATTCCATTCATTGCCATTGTCTAGCGAAATAAACTGCTTTATTGGGTTTTCCGGCTGAGTTTCGAGTTTGATTGGATTTCCGTTTTGCTTTATTTATTTTTTTTGCCTATATCCTAACAGTTTTCCATTCAAATAGGAAAGAATTTTAATGTAATCAAACTCGTTACTCATACGCCCTGTAAACTAAACTAATCTAGACAATTTCTAACTTCCTTTTTTGGCTAAAGTTGCCAAAATCAAAGAATTATCTTTTCTTATTTGAAAACTTGTTCCCGCCTTGTTGCCTTTTCTTATGGTGAACATAATTCTACAAAAGTTTTCTGCGTATACGTAATATACTGCGTTTCTTTCGCCAAGAATTTTTGTCAGGAATTTCGCTAGATTTCTTTGAGATTTAACAGAGAATTCTTCAAAGTGTCATAGAGCCATTTTTTATTGATTGATTGATTAGAAATTTTCTCGAGAACTCAAAGAGCAAATTTCGCCAACAAAAATCTTTTGCAGAGATCATTAAATTTAAAGGATTTTTAGTTTACAAAACATTGTAAATTCACCTAATCTAAAACTGGTATTAACTAATTTGTATAAAAGTAAATGCAGCTACATAGGAATCAACATATCACAATTACAAAATTATTATCAATCACAATAATCTCTTTGATGGCCGACATTTGCGTGGCTTATGGAGCGAGCGACAGAGTGGGTGGGCGGGGGCGGCAAAACAATTGAAATTATAGAGGAGCAACAGGACAAGGAGAGGGAAGAGAACGTGAAATTTGCGGCCAAAGCGCAGGGAGTTAGCGGGGGAGCTAATTGATGCGACAGGCAGGCAGCAGGCAGGCAGGCAGCTGCAATGTCAGCAATATGCAGATTTTGTCTATTAATTTGTGTTTATGCATAATTAGGATTAATTATGCATAATCTCATGATTAACAGACCAAAATGCAAATGGGCCTGTCATAAATTTTCACCGACAAAACGGAAAACAGAAGCTGCCCCAATTTGCGGGATACCTAGGCGACAATGTTCGTTTTAATTTTGATTTTTTCGCTCTCTCTCTCTCTCTCTCTCTGTGTGCCTCTTTTTCATTCTATATTTCGCTTGGTCCTTAATTATTTAATAATTTTAATTTAAATTTATCCGTTAACGGATTTGTTGTTTGAAGTAATCTATTCTTGTTTAAAATTTTCCAAATCGTTACAGTTTTCGAGTCATTATGCCTATGAAAGGTCATTTACAGACTTAAGAGTAATCCCCTTTTTTTTTGTGGATGTTAACTAAATCAATTCCTATCACCCATTGAAAATTCAATCGATTCTGGTTCCATCTAAAAACATTCCAAAAACAATCAAAAGTCTTTTCAAAAGAGGAAACTATTTATTTCAATTTAATTATGAAATCGTTCTCACATGCTCTCTCTCGCTCACTCTCGTTCTCTCTCTTTCCATCTATAACTAGATTTATCTGATTTTTTAATCTCACTAAATATTCATTCAATTTCCATTGCCAACTCATTTTGTTCCCCTTAGGCATGATTTTTTGCTTTCTTTTTTTTTTTTGTTTGGATTTTTCGTTGCGCCAAGCCAAATGAATCCCGGAAAAACTTCAATGGCAAAAATTCTCCAACAACTTTCATTTAGCCCAACCACGCCTCTGGTTCCACTACCACCCACCCTACCACCTTGTTTTCCCCTTTCGCCCTGCGTCCTGCTCATATCAACGCCCCCTAAAACCATTATCCAACAATTTTTCTTGGTTTATCTTGCTTTTTGGTACTTTGGCAACTCGCGTTGGATAATTTTGTTTATTAAAAGTTAGCTGACCTCTCTCAGCTGACCTCACACCCAACCCAACCCAATTCTCCCATCACTTGAGTTTGTTTTTGTTGTGCGGATTGAGAAGAGGCAGAGGCAGATGCAGAGCGTCTCCAAATGGGGGCAAGAGTCCTGATGTTTGGGAGTGGGCTAGAGTATGGGTCGAAAAAATTAATTTCTCTGCTTGTCGTTGGGTTTGTTTTCCATACCCTACAGCCGCCTACGGGTATAACTCGATAAACATAATGGATCAGGGATATTTCTATGCGATGCTACTGTCTACTCTAGAAGCGTATACACAGTGCGGTGGGGCGCTGCTGGATTTTGGCAAGGCAAGTGTCATTAGTTTGCTGTTTGGCAGCTGAAACGACAGCTACATACTCGTACATAGTTAAATTAGCTAAATATTGCGGTGGGCGTGGGCGTGGCCGTGGCATGTGCAGCGAAATGAATGAAAACTGAGCGCAATCCGAATTCCATTCCCATCCGTTTGCATCCCGTTGTCTCATTTCGAGCCTTGCAATTTGATGGAAAAGTTGGCTACGTTCGTTCCATTGCCTGAGGGCGCTTCAAGTGTGGGAAGTGCAGACTAGGCGGAGTAGGTGGGTGGGTGGAAGTAACTTGAACTACTGCGACTGCAACTGCAACTGCAAGATGGGGGTCAACTGGCTTTGCTTTTCCACTTGACTACACAAAAAAAAAGTTTTCCCATAAAAAAATTTAGATAATGTTTTTCGAGCACAAATTCTGGTTCTCCTTCTCTCTCTCTCATTCGCTTTCTCTCTCTCTCTCTTTCTTTCGTTCTCTGTCTAATATGATTATAAAATGGGCGTAGCCTTTGTTAGATTGTCTACTGGAATATGTATATAAATGAAACAATTAAGAAAATGTTCTTACCGAATAGATGAATAGATTATTGATCATTTGGCAATTAGCTAATGATCATTGATCATGATTAGTCACTTTTCATTTGATTAGTGATCACTTTGAATGTTACTTTTGTTTGCTAATTGAAATTAAGTTTAGACTAGCAACTGGCAGATATCACACTAAGCACTGATCACTGCTCACGAATAGAGGTGGAAGACTATCGATAGTCCACACAGTCGAAACAGTCCCAATAACATTAAAAAAGTCGTTTGCTCGATACCACAAGAAAAAATTAAACTTTTATATGACAATAGGAAATCGAATTGAGAAATTGTTTCAATTGTTTTCTCAATAATGAGGACTATCGACTGTTTCTACTATCGATAGTTTTTCACCTCTAGTCACAAGATCACTGTGAATAGATTGAATGCTTATATTTTCATAATTTCCCCTTACCCTCCTCCCCCCCCCCACCCTTTCTATATACACTGTGTATCTGGAATATGTAGGGAGAAAGTTCACTTTGAATGCAAAAGTGTTGTGGGAAATGAGTGAAGAATTATTGCAATTTTTATGACCAATTCCAAGTCTTCTGTTCAGCTTCGAGTGGGCCATTCCACTTATCAGCCATTTATAAACAATAAACGAATATAAACAAGAAACTTTTTCTTCTGTTTCTGTAGCCGTCAAATGCATTTTGCCAGCCAACAAAGGCAAGGCAAGGCAAGGCAAGGAATATAAGGGTAAAATGTGCTCGCTTCTCTAAGTCTGTGTGTCTGGAGGAGATGAGATGAGAGGGTGCCCGGTGGATGGTGGGAAGAGGGGGGGTATACAAATGGCATAAATATGGCAAACAAAATGGTCGAAGGATGTGCACAAATTGATGATGCTCTTCGGCATTCGCAGCCAAAACATGTCAATGTGAAAAGTTTTTTGCCATCTTCACTTCTCTCTCTCTCTCTCTCTCCCTCTCTCTCTTTTTCTCTCTCTTTCTCTGTTCTTCTCTGGCACTTTTGCCATGCCATTTTGTGTGATTTCTTGAAAGTTATTTGCCCTTTTTTTTTTTGTTGCCCATTCGCCCCCTATCTATTCTTCTCTCTTCTTCTTCACTTCATTGAAGAAGGGCTGGGGAAAACAAAACAAAAAAAAAAAAAAGGATGAAACGCAAAAGTTTTACGTTTATGTTTGTTTACGGAATATGAAAGGGAAGCAGCGTGGCAAATAAATGCCAAAAAGTATGAACAAGGAGTTAAAGAGGGTCCTTACCGCTCCTCCCTCTCTCTCTCTCTCACTCACTGGCTTTATCTGATTGTGGTTGTGTGTGTGTGTGTGTGTGTGTGTGTGTATTTTATGCACATTAGTTGCGCTTTTATGAACTTGAAGTTGTCATTGCTAGACCAGCCAACAAACTCAACTCAACTCAACTCAACTCAACTTGATGCTCATCATCTCCATCTTCATCTCCATCTTCATCTTCATCGTCAGCCACTGTCACTGTCACTGGCACTTGGCACTTGGCACTGGCATTGTGTCCTGATCCTTTTTTTTTTTTTTTTTTTTTGGCCTGCTGCAAACTTGTCCTTGGCTGTGCGCAAAACAGCTGCAAATGACGAGAATTTGTTGTTAGCCAGAAGTAGAGAGAGCCCAGCTTGATCCAGCTAGCTGGCTGGCTGGCTGGCGCTGGCTGGCTGGCTGGCTGGCGGGCTACGCGTTGTGTTGCGGCGTTCAGTTCGTGGCATGTAAATATTAACTTTAAACAAAATGCGACAAGGCACGACCACACCCACTTTCGTTTTACTTCAGTTAGATAAAACTTTTGCTCCACACCCTTCGCACCCTTCACACTTTGCACTCCTCCTCCTCCTCCTGCACCACTTCAACCACATTTTCTTCACATTTTTTAACCAAGTTTATGGTCCCCTTTTCTTATTTTTTTTGTTTCGTTTCGGTTTTTTTTTTTGCTGCTATCGCTATCTGCTTTCTTAATCCCAGGCAACTTTTACTCTACTTGTTGGGGGGCTTAGAAGTTTTGCAATTGTTGCGATTGCAACCACACCTATAGCCAACCATACCCCTAAAAAACCAACCCCCACAGTGCCCCCCTGCTTACACTCCCCCAACACTAGAGTTCTAAGAAAAAGAGAAAATCTAAGACAACTTAACTTCGCTTCGCTTCATTAAAGGAAGACAAATATTTGCTTTGGCTTCTAGTTTTTCTGCTAGGCACGTGTTTCGTGTTTCGTCTTTCATACTCGTACTCCTTAGTCGTTCGGTTTGCCCCGTCCACATGGCGTATGATTGATGGACAAAAATGTTATGGCATCTTCCGCTTGAGCTGAGCTAAAACCCATCATTAGATAATCGGCCTAAACATAATTTCTTACAAATATTTCAAACACACACACACACACAGACAGAAAGAAACAGATGTATATAAATATCCTTTCAGAGTTAGGTTATAGGCTAGAGCAACATTAATTGAGCGATAAATAAAACACAGAAGTGAATCCGCATATACTTATATATAGAACATACATATTAAAAGTAAATTGATTGTCTCAAAAATTTTCCATCGTGAAGTTAACATAATTAAGAACACAAATTGATTAATTATGTAGTAATTCATTAAAGTTAAACGAAACCTAAAGATACTTGAAATGGATTTTTATATATGTATTTCTTTATGTATGTCTTTAGTCTATTTAGTTAAACCCAGCAGAAGTGCTTGTCAGGCGAGCGCACTTGCATCCTTGATTCAACTAGGGAAACTGAAACCACAACACAGCATCGAATGGTCATCCTTAGGCAACAGAAACGGAAACTGAATTTCTACCTTTTTATGTTTGATTTTTCTTTTTTTTTATTCGTTTTGTTTTATACTTTTGCCATTTAAGTTTAATTTCCCTTACAAGAGAAAAAACAACAACAACAGCAACAACAACATTGACCACAATTTCCCGTCAGATGGAAGATGAAGGAGTACCAGCATGATTGATAGTCCAAATAGAACGAAAAGGTATCCTGGCATACTCAATGTCAAGGCGAGAACAGAGGACAGAGAGCACGGAAAGCCGAAGGATGCAAAGTACGAGACGTTGGGGCGGCATGACAATAATTTTTCATGGCAAGTGGCAAGTGCCATTTAAATATTTATATAGACAAACGGTGAACGCAATAAATGTAGAATTGAAAATGTAAACGGAGGTAAAAACGAAAAAAAAAATTTTTTTAAAAATCCTACACAAATTTGCCACCAAAACAACCAAAAAAAAAGGAAAAGGAGAGACGCCGGGAATTGAGTGAAGGTTGCCCAAGGGAGAACGGTAGCTTGCCTTTGCACTTATTCAATCAAAATCAAAATCTAAATAAATAAGCATAAATGGAGGTGGCTAAAAATAACTACCATACCACGCCTCCTCCTTCAAACATTGACGAATTGTCACTTGTCATTGTGTTGAGCATTAGCTGCAAATTGTGTATAAGCACTCGAGAGGCAAGCGGCGCAGGTCGCTTTGATGTTGCGATGTGTAAACACAACCAGCATAAGACTTAGACTCAAACTCAAAAGCAAATGCAAATCTCCTAAAAAGGCTAACAAAACAGGACGAAGTTGTCTTACCCTGTAACTCTCTTAACCACAACTTCCATTTGATTTGAAGAGATCCTGATGAGTGGAAATTGATTTGTTTAACTTGAAGTCACCGTTTACCAACACTGGTGACTTCAAGTTAAACGGAAGGATGACAGTACCGATTGTTATCCAGATTATGCCAGAGATAAATAGAATGCACAGCGTCTTGTTACGGCAATGTCCTGCCAGAATGCTGAACCTCTCGCAAAGCAATTCTCGCTTTTGTGTTTCAGTGTTGTTAAATTTATAACGAAATTATCGATTGTTAATCGACCAAATTATCGACTCAAACAGTAACTTAAAAACTGTACCTATCGCTTTTAAATTTCTATTGGCATCTGAGAGAAAAGAACTACAAAGTGATACCGTGGCATTACGGCACAACTTTTTGATCCTAAAGCTCAAGTGGTAAAGTACAGTGCACCATTCTGTTACTACTACATCACTTCATATTCTAAGAGACTGCTTCAACAAGGCTTTAAAACAAATTAAGTGGCACACGGCGGGCATTTTCACTTTATTGCCATGTTGCCCATGTTCGTTCCTTTGGCAGAGAGTGAAAGAGAGTGAGACAGAGTCGAAGTGTGGAGAGAAGTACACACACACACACACACTCCGAGTTCCGTTTTCTTTCTTTCTCTTTTTTCTTGGGCGTACAAACTTCCATTTGGTCTTGGCTTTTTGCCTTACTGACTGACTGACTAACTGGATGACTGGCCTGGGTCTGGTGGGTGTGGGTATCGGTTTGGGTCTGGCTCTGTGTCTGAGTCTGAGTCTGACTCTGGTCTGTCTTGTTCAGGTCTGGTTTGGTCTGTTCCGTTACTTTTGCTTGTATTTATTTTTGGGCGCGCCATTTACTTATACGCTCCACTTGCTGCATTTCCTTCCGTCTTGTACCCCTGTTTCGTTCCACTTTCCCGTCCCACTTTGTGTTATTTGTTTCGACAATAAGAATGTGGAGGCCAGGCTAAAGGAGAACGAGGCAGAACTAACGGCAAACGGATGTTTACTTTGGACTATTGGAAAGGCAAAAACAACCAACAACAAGCAACAAAATATAAAAGAAAAATGATCAAGAACTTCATAAAGAATATGAAAATCATTGTCTGCGAAGAGCAAAAATAACAAAAAAAAAAAATCAAGTAAAATAGTCCGGAAAATGCCAGCAATGAAAATTCCATAGAAATTCCATAAATTGTCACACTTAAAAAAGCATTTTTCTGGTCTAATTGGTTAATTTATGCAAGTTATAACACTTTGGATAATTCATTGGGAAGTTTAGCGTATACCCACCATTTAAATTTTATTGGAAATACTTCTTGGGTTCTATGTAGAAGAAGAGCTTTAGTTACACGCTTGCCAAACTACTGTGTATAACAGTTTTTAGAACAGTTTGTATAACAGTTTGTATAACAGTTTTTACAACAGTTTGTAAAACGGCTTTTGAAACAGATTAAAGTATAGTTTTTATAGCAAAGTGTATAACAGTTTGTACAACAGCTCGTATAACAGTTTTTTTTAAACAATTCTTAAAACAATTTGCATAACGATTCACAAATAGCCTTAAAAACAGTTTTTAGAAGAGTTCGTATCACAACAAATATAATAGTTTTTATGATAGTATGTATAACAGCTTCCATAACAGTCTACAGACAGAGTGTGTCTCAGGAATTGCTATTGCAAAACTGTTTATCCATATAACTCCAAGCACAATTGCCTCTCCCATGAACAACAACAACATCAACTGAATGCCAAACGAAATACTTGAGAATTATTAAAGCAGAAACGCAAAGAATTATTTAACAAGTTAGGTACAGTTGCCTTCGGCCTTAACCAGCAAATAAAAGAAGAAAGAAACAAAAAGAAGTTCCATAAAATCTACAATAAAGACAAGGGCACAAAACGAGAGGAGCAGCAGCTTGGTTTTTCTTTCATATTCAGGTAATTATATAATCAGGTGTCCATGACAGGCCAACTTCTTGTCCTTTTTCACTCCTTCTTTAACGCGGTCTATCTCTCTCTCCATCCTCTCCATCTCTTGCTCAACACACACACACACACACACACACATATATACACACACTAAATAGACAAAAAGGCCTGGCACAAATTGTAACCTTTGATGAAAGTTTTTCGCACAAAACTTTGCAACGACGACAACTCGACTCGATTTTCATTATCAAAAAGAAAAACGAAAAAGAGAAAAAAAAAGAGAGAGAGAGAGAGAGGAAGAGGGACAAAGATGGCGCGATAAGTTTTGTTGGTCGCATTTTGTAGCATTTTGTTGCCATTTTCCGCATTTGCTTGTGCCACGCTAATTAACACAGGCCACCTCTTTTACTCTACTTTCCAACATTTTCACATTTCCACTTTTCCACTTTTCTCTTCATGTATTGGCGAGAGTCTGATTGGGGGTAAAACTTTGCTGCTTTTTGCCTAATACGCATGCATACATAATTGAGGCTGGCTCTCTCACACACACACACAAACACACACACACTCACACGTATGCATATCAATATACACGCACATGCACACACACATTAGCAAGACTCTAATAAACACAGACACAAACACCAACACACATTAATGCGGTGAGCCTAAAAATCATTGAAGCAAAACAAGAAGAGAAACTTTCAATGGGCAAAATAGCTAACAAACATTTTGTCCTCGACTCAAGTGATATCCTAGGAAAAAATCCAAACTACATATATATATACATACATATGAACATATATACCTATATGTGATCGTTCCATTATGTCTCATATGCCCGCTAAATGAGTTTCTATTAAGGGTAACAGAGAAGAAAAAAAAAGCACTTTACTTTGGCCGCTTTTTGCCTCCTTTTTTTTTTTTGTTTCGACTCTCCTTTTGCCTTCCCTCGCCCAGCCATTCTTACTCATTCACTTTGTATCTAGGTGTGCGTGGTGTGTGTGTGCGTGTTGTGTGTGTGTGTGTGTGTTGTTTGTGTATCCTTTGGCTGCGAAATTGCATTTCATGAATGGTAATGTGCTATGATGTGTACGCTTTCCCATACTCCATCCGCCCCATCCCCACTACCCCACCCCATTCCCCATTTCTAGCCCCTACCTCATGCCTCATCCACTTAACAGTCTCTGGTAGCCAAAGTACCACACACACACAAGAACATGGCCAGCGGCTTTTTTGTGGGCGTGGCTCTCTCATATATGTACATTAGAAAGGGGCGGTAGTCAAATGTGGCCAAGAGTTAGGCCTTTGTCAGGCGAACCAGGCCGAAAGGTGCTTAATATTCATAAAAATTCGTTTTTTTTTTGTTGTTGTTGCAAATGAGCCATGGCCAAAATTGCAATATAAGTTAAAAAGAAAACGAATTGACGACAAATTTTCAAAACGATAATTTCATGTTCTTGTGTGTGTGTGTGTGTGTGTGTGTGGACTGAAATTCAATTATGAAAAGAAAACCTAAAGTAAAAGTTAATCACAGCAAACTGTAATGTATTCAAGTCATCTGAGATGAATAGAGTTCAATTAAACGAATCATTTATATGATTCTGATATCATTCATAAAGGCAAATGAATGAAAAGCAAAGCTTCTTGGCACACCACAAGCACTTTAGCGCACCTATCGACAATTTGTTGAGCGACTTCTCTAAATTTTCTCTAAGCTTGAAAATAATTAAAGCAAAGATTTTCGGCACACCACAAGCACTTTAGCGCACCTATCGACGATTTGTTGAGCGACCTCTCTAAATTTTCTCTAAGCTTGAAAATAATTAAATTCTCCAACTAAGGTGCTCTCATCATATTTATTTTGATCCACCCAACAGCTTTAAACTTTCAACCAATTTTAACAATATTTTTAGGGTTTTTAAAATAAAGTTTTTACTGTACTTTGTTGACAGAAGCATTTTTAGTAGAATTTATAGAAAATCAAGAAAGAACAGTTAACTTTTGCCGTGTGCTCGCAGCATATTTGCTTGCATTTTTGTGTATTATAATTATAATTTTTGAATTAACTAAGGCAAAAGGAGGCCGCACCACCATTCCGTTTCGGTTTTTTTTCTTGACCAAAACATAAAATTGGGCTATAATTTTGATACAGCAAATATAAGCTTGTTTTCCTTGTTTTTATTTCTTTTTAAGAAATCGTTATTAAATCATTAATTTAAGGTCAAAAAGTTGTTTTTCACTTGAGCTACTCATTTTTCAACATTTTGAACGATTATGTCATTTGGGAAAAATTCTCAGCCAATATGTTTTATTCGTTTAAAAGTGGTTTATAAATCCGATAAGCATGGTATATAAGATGAAAGGAAAAATGTCTTCAGATTTTCCACTTTAAACTCTTTAAACATGGATTAACAATTAAAATTAAACAACTTTTTTTTTTTTTGGTATTTGGCTAAATAATTTACAGGACTAAAAGTTTTGCATGACACTTGGAGCGGATAAGCGTTTAATGTGATTATTAAATTGTTCAATAACTTAATCAAAAGGCTTATCTATCAGATATTGTGAAACTATTTTAGCACTTTTACAAATGAGTCTTAAAAAAATAAAGCTTAAGCAATTATTTATATAAATTTTGGTCGGAATATCCTGACAGAGTTGGAGATGGACTGAGGGATGAGGGAAGGCTAATAAATAAATTAGCTCGCTCTACATTGAAATGAAAATGCAAATGCAAAATGCAACTTTTGACAGGAAATGATAGAAAATTGATTGGTAATCCAAAAACGATAAAACAAAGTAACAAATATGATAGACAATTTGCTTATGGTATCTGTGTGTGTGTGTTTTGCCAAACAAAAAACAAAACAAAACAATTTTTAAATAAATAATTTCACATGATTTGGTAAATTTGTATTTTTTTTTTGCTCCAATTTCCATTACACAAGATGGTCACAGAGACAGACGGGGGGAGAGAGGGACGGTGGCGAGGAGAAGGAAATGGTGTAGAAAAACCAACACTGAAAATGTGAAATCATAAATAAATGCAACATAAAATTGAAATGAAAATGCGGCAGATACAAAATGTATCTATGTATATACGAATACGAATAAATAAATATATGTATATGTATGTAGATATATTCGAATGGATATGATGATGTTGACGTTTATACTGGCCAAAAATAACAAGCACGTAACTAAAGTCCCAAAAAAAAAAAAAAATAACCTGAGAGAATGTGGCACTTGCAATGCTCTTACTCTTAGATTTTCTATCTATCTATATTTGAATTTTGTCTTGTTTAGCTTAGTTAGTTATAGATATTAATCAATTTTCAATGGCCTTGCCTTGGCTTGCCTAAGCCCGCTTTTTTTCTACCATAGTAGGCAATTGATATATATTTTATTTTGAGCAAAATGCATTTAAATAAAACATGCATAAAGACAAAATGCAGAGACATCGATAGAGATAGAGATAGATGAAGATACCATGTGCTCCAGCTAATTGACTAAAGTGCCAGTTAGGCCTGTGTTCATATCCCAATTCTCTGCACTCTGCACTCAACTCCATTTATCCACACCCACACCCACACCCCCCCCTGGCCAACCCCTTTTTCTCTCACTAACATTATACTTGACCCATTTCAATGGCACTTGGCATCATATAATATATGCAGAAATTGCAGTCATAAAATATCTACATAACATTCTACTATGTATGACACATTCAAATGAATAATGAAACAAGATATAATTTAATATTCGATTCGTTGCAATCTTGTTGTTGTGTATTATTATTATTATTATGAGATATATGTATATGCATATATTGTGTATAAATGTTACTTTTTCCAAGAAGTCAATTCATTAGAATTCTTACCTTTTTCGTTTGTTGAACACAAGAAGATGATAAATCTGAAATGAAAGTTGAAATATTCAAATATGTTTTGGCTGGGATCATAGCAGGCGTCTTAGATAGAAGCAATCTAAATATTCAAAGGTTATAAATATTTGTTTTCAGTGTACATTTTCGTCAAGTAGGCCATGCCAGTTTGGATTTTGCCATTTTGCCCTACGACTAGAGAATCAGCTCTCTAGAAATCAGTTTACATTCTCAGCTGAGGCCGACAACATCATTTAGAGCTCGTACAAAATTTTAAGTGAAACAAAAAAAAAAAACACAAAATCAAAATTAACAAAAAATGGTAAGCATAAAATAAATGAAAAAAAAAACTTTGGATCCTTTTGAAATTTGGTTTGTATCAAAAAAAAAACAATATCCTTTCCGCACTCCTTTTGCTGGAACGAATGAATTTTTTTTTTAGCATTTTTATACAAGCCGACGACACAATGAACGCAATTCTTAACCAGATCCTGCCCGCACTTACAAGACGACACAGTTGATGGCCAATTTTACTCTTAGGTAAGTGTCATATACAAAAAATGTACTACGACCTTTTCTATAGGTAGAGTATACATTTTTTTTCTTTTTTGTATTGGCAGACACTGACACTCTGCGCTGTTTCGGAGCCCAAGAACCTCAGGGGGAAAACAATAACACAATAAGTTACCAATACTTTCGGAACATTAGTAGGGAAACGCAACAACCAACAAAACAACCAAGCACCCACCCACCAATCAAGCTACCAAATACAACTACCAAAGACAAGAAGCTACCAAATACAAGAAGCTACCAAAAACAACATATAACCAGGAGTTCAAATTTACGGACGCATGTTAACGCAACACAATTAGAGGACAGCCTAAACGCTACCAAATACAAGAAGCTACCAAAAACAAGAAGCTACCAAATACAACATATAACCAGGAGTTCAAATACCAAATAATACTACAATAGTTACCAATACTTTCGGAACATTAGTAGAGAAACGCAACAACCACAACCAACAACCAAGCACCCACCCACCAATCAAGCTACCAAATACAACTACCAAATACAAGAAGCTACCAAATGCAACATATAACCACCAGGAGTTCAACTTTCGGAACATTAGTAGAGAAACGCAACAACACAACCAACCAACCACCCACCCACCAATCAAGCTACCAAATACAACTGCCAAATACAAGAAGCTACCAAAGACAACATAATAACCAGGAGTTCAAATTTACGGACGCATGTTAACGCAACACAATTAGAAGACTCGCTTAACGGTACCAAATACAACTACCAAATACTACTACAATACTGTCCAAAACTTTTGAAACATTAGTAGAGAAACGCAACAACCAACCAAACAACCAAGCACCCACCCACCAATCAAGCTACCAAATACAACTACCAAATACAAGAAGCTACCAAATACAACATATAACCAGGAGTTCAAATTTACGGACGCATGTTAACGCAACACAAGAAGACTCTCTTAACAATACCAAATACAAGAAGCTACCAAATCTAAGAAGCTACCGAATACAACATAATAACCAGGAGTTCAAATTTACGGACGCATGTTAACGCAACACAATTAGAGGACAGCCTAAACGCTACCAAATACTGCATATAACTAGGAGTTCAAATTAACGGACGCATGTTAACGCCACACAGAGGACATGCTAAACGGTACCGGATGTCCATTGAGATCCAGGGATTGCGTTTGCAGATGTGAATGAAAGCAATGAAAATGGTCAAATCGGATTTTTTATATACATATTTTTAATGCTCGAATTGAGAAACATGCATCGCCAATACAAAGCATCCAGCAAAATAATCCGATGGTGATTTAATTCAATTTGCTTTAAGAGGGGGGGGGGGGGGGGGGGGGGGTTTCCAGCAGAGATTCGATTGGCTTGAGATTCAGGGAATTATTGCTTCAAACCATTCACTAAAAGGTTTCACTGTGCCTGATGCTCGGGGCCTATTTACGAGGCGGTTTCTGATCATCTGTTTTGCTTTTAAACCCATAATTAGGAGCTCTCTTGTAGAGGTTTGACTGTGTTCATTTTGAAATTCCAGGGAATCATTGCTTCAAACCGTTCACTAAAAGGTTTCACTGTACGCGTGTGTGTAGCCTATCTCTATGTGTGCCCGATGGTGCCTGAGGCCTATTTTTGAGAAGTTTTCTGATCATCTGATAGGCTTTTTTGGCCCATTATTAAGGGCTTTTTCGTAAAGATGTGTCAATTGGTTCCAACCTTTCACTAGAAGGATTCACTGTACATCTGTGTCTGTGTGTGTGTGTGTAGCAAATCTTTGTCTGTGCCTAAAGATGCTGCAGAAGCTGCTGATGATAGTGCTCATGGCTAATGCTGGTGATGCTTTACCAAACCCAATCAATGCCTCTAAACTTAGGCCATAGAAAACCAAATGTATGTTGCCCTTAATCTATATAGCCCCCAACGCTCTCCTCTCCCCCCCCCCCCACCACTCTTTTCCTTAGCGGCCTTTTTCTTGTGGCTGCCTCGCTCCATGGCCCTTTACGAAAAACGCTTAGCATATGAATAATAGAGAAAGAAGCGCATAAAAAATGCAAATATGCAAATAAAATATCTCTAAAACATTTGTTTCGATTTAAACCCCTAACCCCCTCCTCCCCCCCCCCTTCACCGACCAAATTCACCACCTCCTGCCCCTGGCCAACATTTATGCTTTCGAGTTGCTCTTGCAACCAGTTCGTTGCACAAAATGGTTCTAGCCGCTGCTAACCGCCGCTAACCGCCGCTAACCGCCGCTAACCCGGCACCCGGCACCCGCAACCCCGCCCATCACCCATCATCAGCATCAGCGTTGCCATCCGGCAAGTACAAAAGATTTTCTGATTTTCTGTGTGTGTGTGGGTCATAAATTTTGCAGTGATGTCATGAATTTTTGTGGATCCTAAACTGCTACCAGCATAGATAGATAACCATGCCCATTTATTCATCTGCTCCTTCTCTTCTCTAACCAGTCACCAGTCAGCCTTCATATTTAGTTCGCCCGTCACCGCCCTCCATTGTCCGCTTGCCTACTCTTCCCTCTCTTTTCCCTTGCCAAGCTCCGTTGTCCTTGTCAAGCAAGTTGCGCTAAATGTGTTGCATACTTTTGTGCATATTTGTCGATTGCCATAATTAAGCCGTAAATGAGGCGCAGTTTGGCAAAAGAAAAAAAAAAAAACACAGAAGTGCGAGGCGGAGGGGACGGGGTATCAGTCTTCATGATCACAGAGAGCCGTATGGGGGGGTGTGGAGGGTGGAGGCAACCCTGTGCTGTGCTGGTGTTATGGGCGGCTTGCCACATCATTTAATGCTCATTAAAATAACTGCGCCGCTCGCGTATTCTTCCGCTCTGTCTGTCCTCCGTTCGACTTTCACTACTACTACTACTACTCCTCCTACCTCGTACCTCCAACCTCCTACCTCATCTGGTGCTGCTGTTGCTGCTTACTCTTGGCATTTGCGGCACTTGACATTTTGCGGTGTTTTAATTTGGCGCACGCTCAAGTGCTCGCGAATTGCCGACAGCAAGTACAAACCCAGCCATGCCAAGCGTGTTCCAATTCCACTTTTCTACCACCTTCCCCTCCACCCCACCCCACCCTTCATATCACAAATATATATATATAATGTATATATATATACAGCTCTGTCGCTTACCGTTTGTCGACGCGTTGTTTTCCAATCCCATGGCTTTTGGGCTAAGCTTGCAAATGCGTTGCAAGCTTAAGGCCATCCCGGAATACGATGCACGGGGGTTAATAGGATGGGCACGGTGGGAGGGATGCCATTGGAAATGGAGTGAGAATTTTGATTGCCATCAGCAAAATTGCTCATCGACTATATTAATGTTTTATTGCCCCAAAAAACAAAAGGCAACCTTAAGGGAAATGAAGCCAAATCGATGACGATACGACACAGAAAGAAAGAGAGAGAGAGAGAGAGCGAACGGGAGATGAAGGAAATCCTAACCGCTTTGGTAATATCTATTACCAAATGCATACACACATACATACATACATACATACCTACCTACACATATATACAACTCCATTGAGTGAAGTTTAACAAATCAAAGTTAATTATGCCGACACACTTTTACCTCGAATCTAAACATAAACACGAATACTTCTTTATCGAAAATCGAAATGCTGTCCATATCCTTTATTCATATACGAGTTTTTTTTTTTAAGTACGTCAATTGAGTAGAAAGCATTTCCGACTTTAAATCATTTGGTTAAAATTCTCTTTGAAGTCAGTTTCTATTGGGCTTCTTATTTAAACAGTTTTCTTTCATTCAAAGCAGCAGTTTCTTATCTCATATATATTTTGTAGGCTAATTATTAAAATGTGCATTTCCCTTGAACAGCTTCAGCTTCTATGTGCTAAGAGACTCGGTGAGTTTCTTTCTATTCTAGTTGGTAGGCGTATCTTTGCGTTTTGCAATTAATATTTGGGTTAAGTAATGAGTAAATCGACAGCAATTAGACTAGATAGTCAAGTATTCGAAAATTGAAGATGAAATTACGAATGGGAATTGAAATTGGAATTGGAATTGGGAACAGCATCGAAAGACATTTTTTTTTTATGACTTTGGTGCGGACGAACGGCAATCGGCAATCGGCAAGTCGGCAGTGAGTCAGTCATAATTTGGCCAGGATATCCATTAGTGTGATGATGGAAGCAAGCTTTTGCTTTATTCATCAGACATTAGGGGGATGATAAGATTGGGGATGTGGGGCTGGAGGGGTAAGGATGTTAGGTGGTGGCGTTTGTTTTTGGTCCGTCGTTTATCGCCTTTTCATCGAAGTTATCTTGCATATTGCATGAGACGTTTGCCATATGGAAATTTATGTCCTCACACGCACACCCATGCATAGACATAGACACACATCCAGAGTGTGTGTGTGTTTGTGTGAGAGAGAGAGAGATGGAGGGAATCAGCAGCAGCCCGACTCGTTTAAATTTGAACGTGTGTTTCATTCAGGAGACGGCTCACGACGCAGCAGCCACAAACATGTCCTTTACATATCCTTATCGAATACAGAGAGAAGCATGTTGCAATATATATATATATATTTAAGTGTGTGTGTGTGTGTTGATGTGGCGCACTCAGTTATAGATTTCTTAGGGGACCGTGTTTATTATCCTTTTTTTATATCCTTTCGCCTTTTTTATTTATTGATGTTGTACATTTTGAGTTAAGGGCGAGTGGCAGCGCCGCATTCGTTAGCCATTAACTGATGCCGTTTTTCTTTCCCTGGGCTTCTCTCTTCCGCCATCTACCCCTCCCCCCCCCTCCCCACTCACTCTCTGTGTGTTTCTTTCTCTTCTAGAACATAAATTCACACAACTAGGACACGTGTCCTGGGCGGCAAAAGCAGCGCCGGCATCCCATACTGAACGAGGCTACTGCATATGAAACTGTAATACAAATATTGCGCATACGCCACGTTTGCCCAAAGGCTACAAAGTAGCCCCAGTCCAACACACACCACCTCACTTTGCTTCCGCCGCCACATCCATTGTGTGTGAGTGTGTTAGTGTGTGTGTGTGTGTGTGTGTGTGCGATCGAAAGCGATCAAAAGTCAACGCCAACTGCCATATATATTGAACTTGGCCGTCTCTGGCCAACATCGTAACTGCTACAGTCATGGTTACGGTTTACGGTTTACGGTTAACGGTAAAGTTGTTTGCTTTAAACTTGTTTGCTTCAGGTCCTAGTGGTTGCCCATTGGTTTTGGTCAGTTGTTGCTGTTGTCGTTGTGTTTAAAGTGTCCGAAACGAAATGGGTTTCTTCGGTGCTCTGTAGGGAATTCGAATAGAAATTGCAAGTAACTTTGTATATACACACACACACACACACACATAGTCACATACACCCACACACATACTCGCATAAATGAAGGCATTTTTTTTTGCAATCCCTTCTTTCAACATCCTTTATGGACTGAGATTTGCGATTTTTGATTGGGTTACAAGATGCTGCTCAATGCCGCCGCCCCTCACACACCCAACACATAACACAATTGTATACACACACTTTGTATACGAAACACATGAGTAATCGAAATTTTATCGCTTATAAAAATATCATACTATTTCGGATGTCTACCAACAATTCACATTTGCCTGTTTCCTTTGTCAATACAAGCTAATAAATATTTATTTGCAAATTTATTTCAGCTAGCTAAATTTGTTCAATCAAAACATTCTTAAAAAAATATCGATTGTTTGTAAAATCAGCGTCGATTTTTTTCTTTCAAATTTTAAATATTTTAACATTGGAGTGTTAAATTTTATTCATTTCACAATTATCGATTAAAGGACTACCGATTTCTGTGCAATTTTACTTTACTTTACTGTTTACTTGTTTAGCCAAATGAAGCTTTTCGATTATTTATGATATTACCGATTATTTTTGACCAGAGTAAAGCTCTGACTTCGATTCGAAATGACTAAACGAAAATGTTTTTCAGACAATGGGCTGGGTATTACGCATAACTCTTATTGCCATTATCGATTAGCTTACATCTATCGAACTACTTGGAATAAAGTATTCCGTAATGCATGCATAATCGGTAATAGTATGATATAACCGTATTAGTTGGGCCAATGACTTCATTTGAACTCTCTCGTAATGAAGCCTTTTCGAATTTCTGATGTGCTCTTGGATAAACTTCAAAGCAGCAAAGTTAGCTTAAGCTGTATATCATTTTATGAGAATTTAGTCAAGTTGTTAAGCGAAGAAGTTACTTCATCAAGTTACTGTAAGTTATCGATAACTTATTGATGAAGTTGAATTGACAAGCAACAAGAAGCTTGTTGCGTACATGGATGGCTGTGCCGTACCATGTAGTTATGGGATATGTTCAGAGTTCATACTGTTGACATTTGTTATCCACTTGACATGGCTTCTTCCTACCAGCAACACCCATCTCCAGCTCTAGCTTCAGCTCCAGCTCGACCTCCCCACCTCTATCCAATTGCACGCATCAAAACTCCTATTCATCCCCTCGGCGGCTCCATTCTGTAGATTGCAAAGCCAAAATCATAATTGATTCAATTTTAATTGCTGTTGCAGCAGCAACAGCAGCAGCACAGAAACAGCAGCAGCAACAACAGCAGCAGCAGCAACAACAACACCAAAAGCAGCAGCAATGGAGAAATGAAAACGGAAACCAAACCCGAAAAGCGACAGGCAATGCCCAAAGGCAAGGATCGATTTCATGCCAAGCCTTGGATTTAGCTTCAGTCTCCCTCTTATTCTCTCGCTCTCTCTCTCTCTCTCTATCTATCTTTTCTCTTTGCTTTATCCAGTTTTCTCTCTCTCTTTCTCTCTATGGCTCATCCGCTTGCAGTTGAATCAAATTTAATATTGGCTTGTCACGTGAAATTTAACTGTGTCGCGCGCTTTCAATTCACAATTTTGTGTATGGCTTTTTCCTGCAGCGAAAAGCAAATAGCAAAAAGAAGAAAAACAAACATCGAAATCGCAATTCGAGCCAAAAATTCCAGCCTCCGAGTGCGCCCTCCCTCTCTTGCCCCTTGCCACCTTGCCCCCATGCCACTGACCTGGTGGTCACCCATTGGTCATTAGCTGTTGAATGTGACTGAGCGAGAGAGAAACGGTGAAGGTAACTAAATTTTTCATTTGTCATTTGTCAACTTCAGTTTCGGTTTCAGTTTTTCACAAAATTTGCAACATTTCGTTGATCCCTTATTGGGGGCATTCATTCTTTGATTCGCAATTCAAACAACGAGCATTCTTTGAAACTTCATTGTGAGAATGACGCATGCTTTATATAGCTAAAGGCACTAAGCAATTGAAACTTTTCAATTGCAGTTTCGGTTTCGACTACCATTACAAGTTGTAACGCCTAATCAAAGCTGTGTTTGATGTTTCATGGAAGTAATCATGGAAGTATTCATGTATTCATGTGCAGTTAAACAGCCAGGTAAACCGAAACAAGAGTAAAAAATTATTGTTTAGACGAGAATAAAAATGGTTATAGCAGCATATTCTGTATGCTTAGTGTTTGGAAAAAGAAAGTAAATGAAAATTCGTTTATACTGCATCTAAATTTTTTAAACTTTACAACTGCAGTTTCCGTTTCGGTTACCGTAACCATTTGTAGAGCTTATACAACAACGTTTTGATGCGCAGACGTTTATTAGTGTATGTAGGTCTTCGTGTATATATTTATTTTTATTGTGCAGTTAAACAGTTAGATTAACCGAAACAAAAGTCTAAAAGTATCGGTTATTTAGACAAGCAAATGTTTAATTTATTTATCGTGGATCTTTATGCTTTTTGGCTAAGAGCTCTTGGACTATCTTCCGGTTACAATTTGCCGCAACCAACAACAGTTGTTGTTCTAGTTGTTCCAGTTGTTACACCTTTTATACATATATATTATCCAGCTATTTTAATGATGATGATGGCAAGCTTTTACTTTCAATGTGTTAACACTTAAATCTGTTCTAAATGCAACACGCCCCACGCCTTTTCAGTAGAGGTGAGCAAATCCCGTAAATGGAGGACCATAAGACGAAGGTGTAGTAAATGTGTGAGTGAGTAAAACAGAGTCTAGTTAAATGCAGGGTCGCCAAATTTCAACAACGGCGATGATGATGATAATGATGATGATGATGACGATGACGGCGAAGGCGAAGGCGAAGCTGACTTGCTGTACTCTTGAAGCACTTAAGAATCTCACCTACATCTCTCCTAGCCAAGGCTGGCAATAAATATCAAAGCATTTGTTTGCCGTCAAAAGCACGATAGAACTGCGCGCTGTAAGCTAAAAACAGGCAGAAGGCAAGAGGTGAGATGCTTGTGGCACGCCCATTATGTAAGTGGGTGTGGGTGTGGCGGCTGTCAGTTTCAGACCGAGAGACCAAGACCTGATACCGAGGATTCAGGACTCAGAACTCCGGACTAAGGTCTCGGGACTCGGGACTCAGGTCTGAGGTCTCAGGTCTCTCTGTCCCAGTCGCTGGCACGTGCGCCGTAATTTGCGCATTTAACATTTAAAGCAGCTCAACTCGTGGACGACACAAATCGCATACACGGGGGCGTATGCGCAATAAATTTAACGAGCTGCCATTAGGGACGATGCCGCGATGCCGCCATGTTGCCATGGGCCAACACAGAGAGCGGGGCACAGAAAATACAGGTAGTGGAGTAGGAGAAGAGTAAAAGTAGAAGCAAGCGCGGGTAGAATAGGACAGGAAAAACTTCATGGCCCAGGTTAATGATAAATTGACTTAATTACTGACGTGCCAAGAAGCTAATGCAATTATGAGCGATTTGCATGCGTTACACACAAATCAAATTTATCAAATCGTCATCAACATCATGAAATCTACTTCATCATCATCAATCTAATAATCATAGAAGACTAGAAGAATGCTTACAAATGATTATTTTGTTTTGTTTTTTTTTTTTTGTCTCTGAGCTGAGAGACATAAAAGTGCTTTACCCTAATTGTTAAATCTTGCTCTTGGTCGAATATGTTTCACTCGTTGCTTTGTTACCTTTTTTACTGCATCTTATCTTTTCTCTCATTGTCTCTCACTCTCTCTCTCTCTCTCTGTCACTCTGTTTCTTAAAAGTCTATCAGCATTTATTTCATGTCCTTAGTAGCACTTTTTTCTTAAAGTTTGATAAAGTTTTCCACTTAGATTCTAGTCACATGAAAAGTTTTCTTATTCTTTTGAAAGTGAAATGCAAAGTCGATTACACAATTTTAGCTGGAACCAATATAGACCGACCTTTTGCCTGCCTGTTGGTATATGTGAACAAAATAATTGAATCCATATTCCTAATGAGTGCACGCCTCAACGAGTCGAGAAGTAGCTGGCTGGCTTCCCTTCTATTACTTCTACACTTTATTTGGCAAAAGGAGCACGGGAACACGTGCGAGAATAGAAATCAACTTTGGGGCAAGTTCGTTTTCATTTTGTATGCAACATGCGACATGTTTTTTTTTTCGCTCTCTCTCTCTCTCTCTCTCTCTCCCTTTTTCTTTCTTTTTTCCTTCTTTTAGTTCTACTTCGACTTGTTCGTTTCTTGTTGTTGGGCTCCGGGTAACACAACCTGCAACATTTTTCAACAATTTAATTTATTTATTTTGGCACTTTTGTTGCTGTTGTTTGCTGGCAATGGAGCTGCTGCTGCTGCTGCTACTGCTGTCGCAGTCATCTGGCATGACATGGGTCCTTGGTCCTTGATGCTGTGTGATCGAAACGCACTGATAGCCCCTGTCACTCAAAGCGCACTGGGGCCGGATTCGTATTCGGATTTCGAATACGGATACGGATTTTGGACTTGCCGCTTCGCTGAGCTTTCACTTTCTTCCTCCCTCTCTCCCTCTCTCTCTCCCACTTTCTCTGCCCCCTTTCTCTGTTTGTTTCACCCTAACCGCACAGCTTTCAATTAAAGACCCAACTCCCAGCTACATTGCTTCCAAGTTTGGCAGTTGTTTTTGGTTGTTTAAAGCCCGGAGCAAATTGTAGCGGGCGGAAGACATGGGTGGGGGGAGGGGGGGAAGTCGAGAACAATTATTGGAGCCGACGGTTTTGAGGTTAACATAAATTGAAACCGAAAACTATTGGCAAAATCGAATTCTTTGCGCCTCCATCTAATGTGACAGAAGCTTTCAAGGCAAATGACAAAAATAGCAAACGAATACAAGTTTGGCATCTAAATCAATATTGGTATAGGTACAGGTATTGGTATTGGTATTGGTATTAGTATTGGTATTGGTATTGGTATTTATGGCCAAATAAGAAGTAAGCTGGATATTTTTGCATCGGCCTAGAATTGGCATTCCTCAGACATTTCGTAAGACAGTCGTTAGGACATTGGCACATCTACAGAGCTAAAATTAAGCAAATTTCCCCCCTTAAGTATGCAATGGATAAACGAAAATAGTACTACTTGACAACTTTGAAGGACTTTTGAAATGTTTTTTAGCTGAAATATGACCCTTGTTGTTTACCAAAATTGCGAATAGCTTCAACAATCACCCAGTTAAGTTCTTTAAGAGATCAGTAAATTGTAGGTGTAGATTTCTAATCGAAATTCGGATCTGTTTTTTGGTATTCAAGTATTATCACTTACTTAATCATGCCCCCCCCCCCCCCCAAAAGCAATCTCAGACCAATGAAGATCGGATGATGAAGGGGTTTACAAAAAGAGTTAAGTCGATCAAACGTACTGCCTTCTGAGCATCCTTGAGGACTTGCTGCAGGCTTCTGCTGTTCCCCCCAAAGCTAATCATAATCATAATTTTGGCCAACTAATTAGATACGTTAAACATTTTCATGCATTTTAATAAGGAGCACGGGCAAGCAGCAAAGGAAATATATAAATGGCATTCGCCTGTCGTCGGACCTTTTAACCCTTATCATATAAATCGCCAGCTTTGCTTCCTTCCTGACTGTTTGGTTGGGTTTTTGTGTGTGTGTGTGTGGGTTTTTTTTTTTTGTATTTTGGTGCGGCAAATGGCAAGCCCAGAGCAACTTGGCCTGTAATTTATTTATGGCCACATAATAAATCTGTGCATAAGACATTGGCACTCTCCACTGGCTACTCTCTCTCTCTCTTCTGGCTGACCAAAATGGTTAGTTGGCTTTAGGTTACTCTCAGGGTGTGTGTGTGTGTGTGTGTGTGTGCTACCCTGTTACCCTATTATCCTGTTGTGTTTGTCTCTCTTAATGTTTTCTTTTTATACTTTATTGCAGTATCATTTGCGCAAACTGTTGTTAATAGCCATTGCGGTGACACACACTGCCATTGAGACACGAGAAGACCCATTTAAAGGTTTCCTTGCTGCCACCCCTTCCTGTTGTTCCACTCTCTCTCTCTCTCTCTCTCTCTCTCTCTCTCTCTCTCTCAGTTGTACTCAATTTGAAGTCACACCAAAATATGGCAACAAAATCAATAATAAACAACAACTACGACATAGTTAATTCTGCTTAGTCATTCGATGGAGAAATAAGAAGTTGATGGAGTTGGAGTCTTTATCCTGATTTAAGCCTGCTACTTACATCGATAATAGCAATGAGATGGCTTCTTTTTTCACTCCCATCATCATTATCATCATATGCTTAAATTATGTAGGCCATACACACAGAAAACAGGGGCTTAGGCAAATTTTTGGGAAAATTTTCCAACAACTCGCAGAAAAAAAAAAAAAATGTCAAATTTCACTTAGAGCCTACCCCATTGAGGTACTTAGAGTGCCCCCCTTACGTGTTTTTTTTTTTTTGGAAAGGGGCTGTCTACGCCTATGTTTAGCATCTTTTATCCATTATCATGAGCATTAACTTTGGTTTTGCCTTTGCTTTCGGGTTACAACAGTTAATGCACCTTTTTTTCTGATTCTTGGGTGAAGGGGGGACGGGGTTGAATGGTTTTCCTAGGTCATTTCAAAGGGCTTATAGGACCGACCGACGCCTTACATATTGTGCAAATCTATGGAAATAAATTAATCTGCCAGCAAAAAAAAAAAAAAAAAACAAAACGAAAAGGTCAAGAGCCTGCCCATTGATATGGAGAGTTTAACTCATTTCGTAGTCTAAGCCCTCAAAATCACCTACACACATACACACATGCACACCATGTAAGTTGGTATGTGTGTGTGTGTCTGTGTGATTTAAGGCCATTTAATTGCCATAAACCACAAAAGGCTCAAAACTAAAGGGCTTAAGCATCTGTTGAGGATGCAAAATGGTTATGTTTATTGGTTCTGTAAATTTACTTCCTTAAGCCCCGCAAAGTAGGCAACACATTTGTAGCACAAAATTCTAAATTAAATTTTTCCCAATGAGAAACAAAAACAAAGGAAATAAATGCCAAAATGGCAATATTCTATTATTAACCAAACTCCTCTCGGTTGGGGATTGGTTGAGGCTGTGGTGGGTGGGTGTTTGGCAGCGGTGGGGATGGTGAGTATGGTGGGGGGTGGTTATTCATTCGCACTTGACAAATGACAGGGAAAGCTAATGAGCCAAACTGTTGTTTTCGGTTTCTTTTGCAGTTTCTTTCTTTAAGCAGTAAAATAATTTATATGATTTTTAATTAATTTTCAAGCAGCAAATGTTAAAAGTTTTCCTCAGCTTTTGCTTTTACTACGTCTTCTTTTCGGTTTCTTTTTCTTGGCTTTCGTTTCTTCTTACCATTTTTTGTGTTTTTTTTTTTTTTTATTATTTTTTTTTTCTCTCGTTTACTTTGCCCGTTTCCTTTTAGTCTCATTGGCTGCCCTTAAGTGTTACCTCTCGGGCATACCCTTTCTTCAGCCATGGACATTTCCGACTATCATCGCAATATTTTAGCCAATTTACAAAAGGCGAGCATCTGTGAAATTTAGAAGGGATTGCTTACTTTGCTTTGGCTCAGATTCTTTGTCTATACACATAATTTTAAGTATTCAAAATTATGCAATTAATCAACACTGATCTTTGTCTGTTGGCTTGATTTCGATAAGGTTAAGCCTAAAGTCCTGGCTCCTTTTTTTTTGTCACTTTTCTGTATATGTATATATAAAGATGATTCCTTATGTGACTTTTGCTTTCGCGAGACGAGACGATTTGTAAGAGTAATTTCATTTCGTTTCTAAAATAACAAAACCAAAAGAAAAAAACCTTCAACTTCCGGTATGGCATATTGTTATTGCTGTTGTTTTTTTTTTGTCTTGTTGTTGTTGCTTTTTCGCACGTTTTTCATTCTCATTTTACTCGCTTTTCGCTTTGTTTTTCCTCGTTTCATTTGTTTATTTGTTTGTTTGGTTTTGGTTTATTTACTTTAATGCTTGATTTATGGGTCGCAGCTAAATGAGAAACCACTTAGGCGACGCGTCCGTGTCGGCATCCGTATCCGCATCCGACCATCAACCCATTTCTCTCCGCCACTCCCCCTCATCCACCCCACCATGCGCTGTCGTGCCAGTTACCTATATCAGTTTGTGCATAATTAAATGTGCCGCATCTTAATCAAACCCAAAATCCAAGACCGGATCGCTAATCGTAATTAGAATATATAACTTTAACAATTTGTGTAGCCCAAAATCAAAATAAAAAAAAAAGAAAAGGTGGAATCTATTGAACACACTTCAGTAACGCCCACCACTAGGAGGCGGTGGCGGGGGGGCAGACGGGTCAAAACGTTTTACGACTTCATTTGCTCTGCTACGTGATAGTGCAAATAAAAATAATGAAAATCCCCGCAACGGTAACACACGAAAAGCCACCCCCCCCCCCCAAACTTCCCCTCCCCACCAAACCAAAAAAAAACAGCAACAGCATAAAATTTACTCCAAAAAAAAAACACCAGCAAAAAATGGAAAAAAAAGTGGGCGTTGCGTAAAAGTTGCCTCAGGCCACACAAAACACACACACACACACACACACACACACACAGACATTGAGCCAACACGGTGGGTGCGAGGGGGTCCCTGAAACGGATGTTGAGGTCGGTTAAAGGGAATTTAAGTAAAACATAAACGCAATCGGAAATAAGCAAAAAAAAAAAAAAAAAAACAGAAAACAAAATCAAAATAAATAAAAACCAAGCACAAAAAGCAAAGAATTTAGCAAATGTTCGTGCACGCGATTTCAGGTGAAGTAGACGCGACTTAAGGTGAAAATAAAATCAACTGTCCTGCATACTGAACTCTGTATACCCTTATAAATTCAATCATTTTTCTATTAAGCATATTAGACAAAACAGAAGAACAAAAAAAAACAGAAACTCCTTGGAACGAGTAGTAAAATTTAAATATAAATTTGTTTTCTTTTCCAACTAGTTGCTCAGAAGATCCTTTTTTTTTTGGCCTTATCTTGCTTTGAACATTAAGTAAAGTTTACTTTTAATTCCGAAACAGTGAATAATAATAGAAAATACCCATTCGATGGGTGTTCTATTCAAGTGGCGAGAAGTGTACTTCTAGTCTTTCTCTTGATTATAGCCAGCAGTTCATTGCTGTTAACCAAATATAAACTGGATATCATTTCAGCAAACTGCATGATACTTTCTTTCCACATTACATTCAAGTTCATTTACAAGGATATCTGTTTCAATAACATTTTATAGCTACCATAATTGCATGAAGATTTTCTTGGGCGAGGAAAAAGGAGAGGAAGAAGGGGTTGGTATACGAGTAGGAGTAGGAATGGATGTGGGTAAAGGTAGAGCCCTTTATCGCAATATCAATGCAACCATAACAACAAGAGCAATGCTCTTTGTGCTCTAACACACTGACACACTCCGCAACAACAATAAACAATAGTAACAACAACAACAACAAGGAGGCAAGAAAAAAAAAATTGAGAATGTTGTTCACAAAGCGTAAAAGAAAAATAAAAAGAAAATCGACAGGCAAAGTGAAAGAAACAGAGGACAGGCAAAGCTAAAGCCAAAGCCAAAACCAAAGTCCTGTCATGACGTAAAAGGAGATGAGGTGCCTAGGCAGGCAGTGGGCGGCGGCAGCGCGGACGGCGGGAGAAGCGAGTAGTTGTGCAAACATACGGCAAACAAAACAAAAAAAAAAAAAAAAGAATTTGAAAAGGCGTGGGCGTGGCCATGAGCCTTGCCTAACCAAACAAACAACAAAAACCAAAAATAGCACACCAAAAAAAAAAAACACAGAGAGACACACAGCCAAGCAGAGAAAAAACGAGAGATAGCTACAGAGAAAGAGATCCAAATATATCGATAGGTTTATTTTTGCCCTTGTCGATGATATCGATGAATATAGGCAATGTTCAGTTGGTTTTTGGTAAATTTCACTTCTTCTTCATGTCAAAGTGTTGGAAAAATTGTTGAGAAATTTGTTTGTACTTTTTTGGGGGGAATTTCAAGTGGCGGTGGGGGAGGTGAATTGAGCCGCCACAGCTCAACTCGATGTCACGCTCGTAACATGAGGCGGCGCGTGCTTAACTGCAGCATATGTGGTAGAAGTAGCTACACTGTCAAACAAATTACTGCAATTTTCTAGATAAATTGTTCATATGCAGATTGAAAGTCAACAAATTTCCGCAATCTGCTTCAGAGGCCACGAATTTCGAAAGCGAAATAAACAAATTTATAACAGACACAATATCGATATATGAAATATGAAGCCCTGAATCTAATGTGTATAGGAACGCTCACAAAATATCCTTTTGGAGAAAATAAACTTTTGTTTTATTCGATCCTAACTTGAAATGTCTTTGACACTATTTAATCCTGAGGATATCTTATCCTGCTACAAGAGAGAGCAATGCAAATGTATTTTCCCTTGAAACAAACAATTTTTGTTGGCGAAATGAAAATTCCGTGCATACTTTTAGGCTCTCAATGATGTAACTTAGGGAAATATATTTAAAATGAACAAATGTTTCTCTCAGTATACAAAACCGTGAGTTTGATGTTTTCTTTAACGCTATCGTTGTTTCGTTTTTTTTTTTTTTTTTCTTATTGTTTTGTTCTTTACTTTAGTTTCTCTATTCTTACTTTACCTATTTCTGTTTCATTTTTATTTTCTTTTATTGTTGTTGCACATTTAGTGTTTTTCAGTTGAGAAAGGTATTAAACCGGAAAAACACGTTGCACATTGAATATATACATACATATATGAGATAGAGAGGGAGAGAGAGAAAGAGAGGGAGAGAGAGAAAGAGAGGGAGAGGGCCAAGCGGCAGGCAGGAGACTAGCACGTGAACAACTTTTGACTATATCCTTCTGCTGAAAGCTGAGGAGAACAGAAAACATGAATGAAACAACTGGGAAACCAGCGAGGAGCGAAGGCTAGCTAGAAACTGAAAACTGGAGACAGAAGACTCTGTGTGGGGACATTTGACGGGAGATTGCCTCAAATGTCACCCAAATCAAATGAAATTTTAGTTGAGCACCTCTTCAAGAGCAGAAACAAATCTAACCCCCCCTCCACCAAACCCAATCCGAGTCTCAGTCTCCATCTCAGTCGCTCGCAGTCTCAGTCCATCTTTTCTCGTTTCCAACGGTTAGGCGCAAGTTAATTAAAAGTTTCAGGCGGCAAGCGTATAAATTAGTTAATTAATATTAAATTCAATTTGAGACTATGGTCGAGTTGGTGAGGTGATTGTAATTACGCCTATAATTGAGTTAACAAATGAGCGAATTACCCGGCAGACAGTGGACAGACAGACACAATGGACACAATGTGATAACTCAAGGCACTAAAAAGGAAACGGAAATGCTTTGGATTATAAATGGAATCTCGTTTCTTAATTGATTTAACGAGCTAAGGTAAACAAAAAGTGTAACAGTCAATCATTAAAATGGTTTCAATGCTTTGCTAATGGAAGAAAAATGTACTTTAAAAAAAAAAACTATACGATAAGATGTCTCTCTCTCTCTCTCTCTCTCTCTCTGTCTCTCTGTCTGTCGTCTCGTTTGTTCTTCGTCTATTTCTCTTGTGGTTCATTGGTCTAACTTATTTCGGTTTAACCACACATGCACATCCCATCCTATATATATGTACATATATACTTAATTTTATTTACAATTTTTCCGGTTGGCATGTATGTAAATTTCTACTGCAATTTCGGCAACGATAACAAAATGTTGAATTGTGGCTAAAGGCCAAAACTCGAATTACATTTTATAAGCAAGCAAGCAAGACATAAAAACATGAAAGACAAAAAAAAAAGGGAATAAGGAATGAGGAATTTTACTCGTAATCGAACAAGTCAAGCCAATTGCAAAAATAAGAAATCGATGTTCATACATACATGAGAGAAAGATAGCAACATAAGACAGAGAGACACTGTTGTCATGTGGTATGAGAGAAAGAGAGAGAGAGAGAGAGAGTACAAACAAAATTTAACCATGCCGAAGTTAGTTACACTCTAAATATGCCCAACAAATTTCAAAGATAACTTACAAGTGGAAAAATTAAAAAAATAAAAAACAGTTAAATAAATATATATTACTGTATGGGCAAACCTTTTACATTGATCAGCATCTTCTTAGCCGCACTGACTAAATAAATATATTAGTCTGCCAACTATTTAATTCAGCCATCATGTGGTATGAGTAATATTATTTCCATTTTGTTTAGCAAGAGTATATAAGGTCAATAGTAGATTAGTTTTTGTATGCATCATGTAAGTAGACAAATAAAACAATTTGTACGACAATTTTGTGTTTTATTTTTTTGTTTTCTTTTTGATGCTGCACTTCAAGGTAAGACTAGCCGCAATTCGCATGCATCTCTGTCAGATTTGTGGCAATGTTGTTATCATCCGCCTGCAATCTTTCAGTCAGCATGTCGTATGAGTAATATTAATTGGAAATTGGAAATTTGATCTCGATTCTCGTCACAAACCACATAAAACAAAGTTTGAGTTTGCCACAAACTGTTATTAGTAATAGAAGCATAATTTTTTCTTGCTTTCTCCAATCTTTGCCATTCAACTTGTATTGTGAGCATTTTTGTTGTAAAACTTTTACCTAAAATAAAATTTTAGACTAAGATGGCCGCTCAAATGAGAGAAGGCATAGGGCTGGCTGGCCCAATCCATGAAAGGTGCATTCAGCGCTAGCATGTTGCAGCAACAAGGAAAGAATATTGTAGAAAGATTTCGAGAGAGGTAGAAAGGGAACTTGCAGCCAAAACGGCTAAGCCTAACCAATAGCAAAAGCAATAACAACAGGACCAACAACAATTGCCGCAAAGGGTAAATGGCAACCGACAACCGACAACCAAAAGCAACTTCAATTGCAACAGCTTCGAGTGACACACCTTTTCCCTTTCCTACACTTTGCCTATTTTTTCCATGTGTATGTGCTTTTTGCATTATTTAGTTATGCTTTTCCAGGTTTTCCTTGATGCCTAGTTATTGTTGCTCTTGGAGCTTTTTGTTGTTGCCGTTTACCCAAAAATTCTTTTTATGACTTGCATTTTAGAGTTTACATTTTTTTTTTTGAAAGCCACACCCTACCCAAAATCAACAGGGTATATCGAATCTAGTGAGGTGTTTGCATTCTATTAAGAAATTAAGTCTTTTCTCTTTAACTTAATCAACACTTTCAACAATTGACCAACACAGTGCTAGAACCAGTTGGGAATTACAACATGATGAAAGAGAAAAGGTAAGGCATAATTTTCACTTTAATAAAATTTCTATTCAATACTTTTTCGGGGAATTTGTGACGGCATTAAAGTGACTTAGCTTAAACAAAATTTCTAATATGTAGTTTAGAAAATGAGTTTATATCGATAATACTAAAAATAAGTATGTACAATCGAAACAATTTGGATTCTAGTCAAGGGATCTAGAAGTCGGCATACTATGCTTGTACCCAACGGTTTCTTTGCTTTATGTATTGGCTCAATTGTTTGGGTAAAGCGAAAAACGAAACTTTGCACAAGGATAATCAAAGGGGATTTGCGACGCACAAACACATACAATCCTACGTATATATATCGATACATGAATGAATTGCTTTATTTGGTATATTCCCCCTTTCTCCCACTCTCTGACTCGTTCTCTCTCTCTCTACCTAGTGAGCAAATAGATGACATAAATATTTTATTTTCATTTTGCAAACATTTTGCATATCAGAAATAACCAAAAATGAAGACTACACTTCAAAGGCTATACCGAAAGAGAAAGCAACACAAGGTAAGAAAGAGGCAGAAAAACATCCGAGAGAGAAAGAGAGAGAGAGAGAGAGAGAGACAGCAAGTGACACAAACGACATGGAGAAATGAAGCAATTGCTTTGAAATTGCTCAAAATGAATGCTAATTGAGAGATTATCAACAAAGTGCTAAATATCGCATAGGTATTCGAATCATTTCAACCATTCACTCGAATGGTTTTAACAATTTGCAATAAAGCTTCCTTTTATCTTTAATTTTTTGTTGGTTTCATTTTGCTTAACCTGAATTATTGGCCAACAACATTGCCAATACATATTGTATGTATACATATACATATATTTGTTGATTCAAACCCAAAAACCCAATGTCATTTCGAATCCTTTTTGGCCAAATCCAACAGAGCATATATTGTCCACATATTTGCATTAACCAGGAGCGGACTTAACCAATTAATGAATCCTTTACTGAATTGCAGAGAGAAGCAATTTGGAAAGAGATAACACCAAATGGCAAAGTGAACTTACTCGCACTTTGGACTTAAAACTCGTTAACAGTTTCTTACCAAACTTAATACACTAGTAACTAAGTTTCTAAGAGGATCATTAGCCATCTAATGAAATGAATTGTACAAGCTCAATTACCTAACTCAAATTGTGTTTAAGCATTTTTATGAGTAAATTTTTGATAACGATTGAAAAATTTTCTACTTTTAGCTTTTTATATTGGCAGATCGAAGGGTCACAGCTCTTTGCCATGGCGCCCCATGAACCGCTTCTGTTGATAAATAATATTTAAACTAAATAATTCAAATGTGTAACCAGCTGGATGTAAGTATAATAAGTATTATTATTATTAGCCAACCCGCTCCGTCATCCCTTAGCCCAAACCTCAGCCGCTGCATCGAAACATTGTTTATTATAGAATATATTATTTATTTTGCTATTTTTGTGTTATTACTCTTGTTCTAGTTATTTGTTGTTGTTGTTGTTGTTGTTGTATTTGCAACTTAAGTGCATAAATAAACACATTTTAATTTAATTAAAATATAAAATGCAAACCCAAGCGCCCACCTCTGCCCCTCCTCCATCACCTCCTCCGCCACCACCACCACCACCCTTTACCCCGTTGTCGTTGTCGTCGTCACCCTTTTGTATGTAGTTTATCAATGTTCGTTGACCAAAATGCACAATGCATAAATTTATATCATGTAAAATGTAAATTGTTCTTTTTGTTCTTCCGGCTTGACCTTAATATATGTTGATGTTTATACATACATAAAAATAAACATACAAAATACATATATACATATATATATATATGTATATATATATTTATATATAATTTTGCGCTGAAACTGGCAAAAGGATTTTTTGCGATTTTTGTAAAATCGAATTAGTCCCTTGGGTAAAATAATGTTCGAAGATGGACAAAATATGTAAATTAAACGGCATTTTTGATAGACTGCAAATTACATTGCAGAAAGGAAGAGTAAAAGTGTGAGGCAGATAGCTCTATACATTGACACACAAACCACAAAGAGAGAAAGCGAGAGAGAGAGAGAAAGAGAGATATTGAATGGAAATAAATCAGAATTATTTACTAACTCGAGCATAATTAAGAAATTTATGGCACAGCCACAGACTGAGTCTTGCGATTCATCAAAAGAATTATTCACATCAAACGAAAAACACTTAGCATAACTTAAGGGGCAAACAAATATTACTTAATCGATTATGATCGATTTTTGATGACTGTCGCCCATCTGATCATAGCTTTCATTATAATATTTATGAATATACATGGAAAACTTTTGAATAAAAATGATTTTTCACAATTTTGGCAAGAGTTTTTGCCGATTTTTGTAATGATTTCATTAACAGATATTTATTGATTCTGTTATCGATTACTGGCTATCGATTATTAGTATACTCTGAGTAATTACATTAAAAATTGAGTGTTAATATTTTATTTTTCTGTTAAATCGATTTATTATCGAGAACTGCGTATCGATTTCTTTAAACTCTTTGTGTTACCTTTTCAATATCACTCTCTGTTATCGATTATTAGTACACTCTGAGCAAAAATTGAGTATGAAAATTTCATTTTCCCGATTTATTATCGATAGCTGCTTATCGATTACTTTAAACTCTTAGTGTTACCTTTTTTAATATCACGCTTTCTAACTATTTAGGTGTGTTTATCGATAACTTCTTATTAATTACTGCTTAAGGATAACGATCAACCGACTTGAGCCAAATAGAGATCGCTTTCTTTCGATAACTTTGTTTTCACTCTTACCTCTCTTTTCACTCCACAGATCTTATGCCTATTCCCGAATCTCTGTTAAGTCAGTATTTTATTTAGGCCAATCTTACTTTGTGGTTTAACGGTTGTGTTTTTTTTTTTTTTTTGGGTTTTTTTCGATTTTGTTTAGGTTGGAAATTTTGTTGCTCAATGAACTATTTCTCTCAATGAATTGCCGACGACAAGCCCATTTTTTTTTTGTGGGTCTTCTAAACTCACTTTTCACTCAACTCACTTTTGATTTGATTGACAAGACCAAAAACAAAAAAAATTGATTTTACTCTCAAGAATAGAAAAAACGCGCGCGAAATATTTCGGCACAATAACAACAACAAATCGAGACGACCAGCAGAAGCAGCAGCAGCAGCAACACGCGGCAATTCACAAAGCAAAAACAACACAAAAAAAAAAAAGCCAAATGACAATAACAACACGAACGACAGAAGGAACAGACAAATCAACAATAAGATATCCAAAAAAAACAAAAAAGAATATAAGGGGTCGGGTGGGTGGTTTGGTTGGTTGGTTGGTTGGTTGGTGGTTTGTGGTGTGCTCGAAACGAACCCGTAATAATAGAAAATAAAGTGAAAACAAACAAAGTTTCACAATGTTAGGCGGGTATCAAACAATATTAGACCGGCGGCGGCGGCGGCGACAGCGGCAGCAGCGGCTCATTGGGTCAAAATTCTGTTCGATGATGACGACGCCAAACACGCTTGACTCCGACTCTGACACTGACTCTGACGCTGACTCTGACTCTGACGCTAGACTCTGACGCTGGACTGTGATCAGACGATGTCTACGAGACGAACGAATTGTACAATAACATAAAATACGCGCCGGAATTGAGCGCACAGGACACGTTGCCCGCTGCAAATACCGACACTGACTGCATTCGCGGATGTTTTGGCTAGCGAATTTAAGATACGCACACACACACAGAGACAGACAGACGACGAAACGACAAGGCAAACGACACACGACACACGACCCACGACAACGCACGAGCTAGTGGTCTATAGCTTCTACACACAGCTGTTTCATCCTTTTAGATTGCTTCTGTCCCATTGCAATTTTCGGGGTCTCTGCGCATGACCCATTAGTAGGAGGACACGACGAATGCAAGATGCCGAGTAAGCAACACACACGAGGTCGAGTCGATGGCTCGCTTCGCTCGACAGAGTTCGCTCCGGCGGGATGGACGGACGGACCGACATGGGATGTGGACGTGTATGGTGGCATTTTGGCGTACTAGGCGACGACTTTCCCCAACTAGCCACAAAATTGGCGCGCAATTTCAATTAGTTGATGTCCTGTCTCTCGTCTCGGTTGCCCATCAATTTCTTAGCCGGTTGAGTTGATGCGCTAACCCTTTGCAGACCGCCCCTCCCCCACACACACCATCTTCCGACCCACACCAGAAGTTCATGGACTGCGCTTCTTTTACTTCATTTCTTCTTTTTCTTCATTCCACACTATGTGCCTTTAATTTAGCGTTTAAAGTGGCCACGTTCAGAACCCAAAATGAAATGAATTGGAAAAAGAAAATTTGATCTCAAGCCGTCAAATTGATTGAGTGCCAAAAAAAAAAAAAAAACAGATGCAAAAACAGACTTTTCAATTGATTGATCAGATTTTAGATATGTACAACCGATCTAAATAATTAAAATGAAACCTTAAATTAAGTTAACGTTTTTAAAAGCATTTAAAGGCATTTTTAAATGCTTATCTTGAATGGATAGGTTAATCTTTAGTAAAAATTCTCAGGAATTATCCTAGAGAAGAGAAGGTGTCGTGGAGCAGTAGAAGAGTTCCTAGAGATCAACTTCCGGAGTTACCCTAGACGAAAATAATTCCAAACATATACCGAATCAAAGTCAATGGACTCCGAAGAAGTCTTGCAAAACGAATTGATATTGGAGAAATGATAGGCTCAACATTATCGTAAATAAGTCCTATGACTTAAGTTACGCCTTGAAAAGCCTGTACACGCGTTCAGGACTTGAGTTGTAAGTGAAATGTAAGTAAGGATTTAAATTCTTGAGAAAAGTCATGATTTTGGCCATAATTTCCACCTTGACGTGTCAAATTATGATGAAAGGCGTTGACAGGTTTTGCTATTTTCAGACGTTTGATTAAAACCCATGCTCTCTCTGTCTCCATATCCCTCTATCTCTCTCTTACAATCGCACGGCTATGGCTCTCGCTTTGTGGTTGGCTGGCAAACTGGCAAACTGGCAACTGACAGTTGGTTTTGGTCCGTTCGTCGTGTAATGAAAAGTTGCAAGTGATAGCTTTAGTTGTGCAGCAGCAGCAGCAAATGGCGTACGAGATGAGTTGTGGTGACTCAATGACAAAAAACCAAAAGCAGCAGCAGCAACAATAACAACAACAACAACAACAAAAGAGTTGCCTGCCCTCATCACCCTTCCCCTTTTTTCTTTTTAATGGTTTATAGTTTGAGACTGAGAGAGTGGTAAGTCTGGGAGACTCTGACTCTAAGAGGAGCTGAACAGTTAAAACAATGGAGTCTCTGTGATGACTACAAAAGGCGACACACACACACGCCGAGAGTGAGAGACTTTCATGTGGCATTTAAATAAAGGAGCACTCCTAATAAGGCTTCCGCCCATTGTTATCGATGGCGAAAAGTCTGAAGCAGCTGCTGCAAGTGTGAACAAAAAAATAAAGTAAACGTCATTTCCGGTTAATGAAAGGCATTTGTTTTAAAGCAAAAAAAAAAAGAAAGAGATTAAAAGCATATGTATTAAATTTAATAATTGCCCAAAATGGCAGGTGAAACAAGTTCAATTAGGGCAGTTAAATGAATTTGTCAAGTCAAAAGCAGCGCAATTAGGGCAACAGCTCAAAAGTAGGCAACACCATTTTGAATTGAGTACAGTTGGCACAGAAGTCAAAGCAGCAGCTGATTAGCAACAAGCACCAACCCACACACACACAGACACACATAAGCATAAACCTTTTTGCTGTAATTGTGGCTACATTACTCTCTTTATGTAAAATCACAACCACACCGGCACACACAACTGACACCTAAAGCCCTTACGGAGGTAAACACCCACCCATTCATCCACCCACCACCCACAGAGTCCCACAGAGCCAATGCCAATAAACCCAATAACAAAAGGGAGATGCAGATGCAAAGGATGCCAAATGCCAGGTCAAAGTGAAATACAAGCCAGCACCAACTTGACTGCAGCAACTGCTCTTGCTTCTCAGTCTGTGTGTGCATTAATGTGTAGCCATGTTGCTGTGTGTGTGTGTGTGTGTGTGTGTGTATGTGTGACTAAGTGTGAGTGTTTGTGTATGCGTGAGATTCTGCAAAGACATCTCGCACGGCGCCAGGACACTAGGCAAACCGAGGCATGAGCGCGCGCGCGGTATGCGGTATTTGTATGAATGCTCATAATGCGCTGCTGATGCTAATAAGCATTTATGTGAGTGTGTCTGTGTTCTTCTCTCTGCGTGTGCGTGTGTGTGTGTGTTTGTGTCTATGTGTCTGTCAACCAGTGAGCCAGCGTGCCAGCTTAGTGTGCTTACCGTATACAGTACGCCTCGCTGTTTAGGTCCTTGTTAGATTCCGTTTAACTCTTTCACCAAAAATTTGGCTTCAAATTCCCTCTATGCTAATTTTTTGTTGGTCTTTAAGTCTACCTGTCCTCTATCATTTAAATCTACCCCACATTGTTGTTGTAGAAGATATCAATGAAGTAAAACTGGAATTCCTATTCGTTTAGAGCCAAGAAACTAATCGATCAAAGACAGAATCAAATCAGTTATGGGAAATATAATATTTTGGTCATAGGTAAATTGAAATTTTCAGAATTCCTTAAAAAAAAAAAATCGCTTAAGCATTAAAATCATTTTCACTTTTTTTTACAATCTTCGAAGATAAGATACATAAGCTGTTTAAATTTTTAGGCAGTCCTTAACAAGAGTTTTAATACTCGAGTTGTTAAGCGTTTTCCAGTTTGAAACTTTCAAACTAAAACCAAATCGTTAGAGCATTGAGCATTCACCTGAATTTCTCTTATAAGTATATAAAAGTGAAAGTTTTTTTGTTTTCAACTTTAGGAACATGAGCTTTTGCGGTTGTTCCTAATATATATATATATATATATTTTAATCCTACTTCAGTTACAATATACAGACATATATATATATATATACATATATATAGTATAAATATGTATCCGAAGCAGTGTCTCTGACTCTGCACAAAATTCGCCTTTAATGCGCTTCAAAATTACATTTTATTAACGCACGCACGCACACACACTTACTTACACATACACAAATCCACACACACACACACAGAGAGAGACACTTGTCGTGTAGTTGGCAACACTTTCACTGTCTGGGCTATGCCATCCCCTTCGCCCGCGCCAAAAGCTCTCACCTATTCCCACATGCTCGCTAAACATTTATTTTGCATGTTTGCCTCTCCCCATCTTTCTCCTTCCACGCCCCACCCCCATGCATGGATCTTTGAATCACTTTATTGCAAATTTAAATTCTCATTATATGCTAAGAGAGGGGGCCATTATGTGAGCTGGCGTGGGTTGGTGTATGGTGGCCCAGGAGGGGTGGTAGTTGGGGGAGGGTAACCATCCTTTATAATGATATCTTATCTAATGTGTCTGGGTAAGAAAATGTGCAAGAAAATAATTTAATTATTAGCCTAAAAACAAACCCAAATAAAAGGATAGAAAAAATGCAGAAAAAAGCAAAAGGAGGAGACATAAAAACAAAAAAAAAAACAAAAATGGTGTCGAGCTTTCGTTTTTGTCTTGATTCTTTTATTTTTTGTTGTTTTGTTTTTTTTTTTTTTTTTGGCGTCATTAAAAATTTCGCATATAATAATAGTTCGTTTCGCTGCCGCTGCCGCTGACGCCACTCTTCGTATTATCGCATTACGTAATAGTTTTGAGCGCGCTCTGGCTTGGGCTAATTAATGACGTAAAATATTTGTACTTCATCATCTACAGCCAGCCAAGGGATGAAGGGATGGATCAGGAGCCGAAGCAGGAGCAGCCTCATTTTCCCTTGCTCTTGGCCTAGACATTTTAGCATGTCGTCAATTATGAAAAGTTTTTAGCACGCCCTCAACTTGTCTCTGTGGTGTGTGTGTGTGTGTGTGTGTGTGTGTGTGCCAATGTGTGGCACTGCTTCAACAAGTAGGATCTTATCTAAAGCGTTGCATACTTTGGGCCATGTGTTTGCTCAGGTGAAACGTGTGAAAATTGCCATTTTTCGCATTTCTTTTCTTTAAGCTATTTGCCTCTTCTCACAAATTTTTTTTGTCTTTTACACTACCCCGCAAATTCCGGCATAAGAAAGTATATTGAGCGAACACTAATCTAAATGAGGATTCTCTCTTTTATCATCTCATTATTGTAGCCCTTTTCTGATGAAATTTCGCAACAGTTCGTGAAATTAGTTTGTGGTTTTAATTCTGATACTCGTTTTTTCTACAACTCTACACAACTTTTGGCATCTTTTTACGGGGTATTGAAAAAGTCGGCGAATTTCGCTCCTCTTTTCTTTATGTTTCAGCTAATCACCAAGCTCGACTGTGGCTTAAAGCCCATGATCCTAGGCCCCATCGGCACACACGTTGTTTGTGTGTTTGAGGTGGATTTGACAGGGATTAAGGATAATGCCTTGCCAAAAGCTGAAAACCAAAGAAAGAGAGAGAGAGAGAGCAGCACAAGTAGATGGAGGACAAATTGTAGGCATAGCCTAGATTCAAAAAGAATTAAACGGATAACTGCAAACTGTGAAAAAATTAGGTGCCAGTCAGTTATTTTGAGAGCTTAAGATAGAGAAAATTTGCAACTTATATTTAAGTAGTTTTTGATTAAAATTGATTTAATTTTCACCAATGAGTTCACCTTTTTTTAATAACACTGAACGACAAAATTGAGAGATTGGTTTGGCTTTAAGTTTATCAATTAACTTTGAGTGAAGAAGAAGCATCAAATGGTAAGAGTAGTTAGTTGATTTAAGTTATATTTTCGTAACGCTTTGTAACATGGTGTAATAATGTCGCTCACTCTTTCTCTCTCTCTTCTCTTCTCTTCTCTCAGAGACAAATTGAAATTGATTATGTGCGTACGTTTGAGTGACTCTTGTTGACAGTTTGCATTGTAGGTACACACACACACACGCATGAGTAGGCGTGTGTGGCATATGTCCTGCGGCCACTCATTATCCTGTCAGTCATTAAAGAGCCATGAGTAAAAAAAAAAAAAACCAAAAAAGGGAAAGGGAAAGGAGTAGTTAACTACATAGAGGAAATGGCTTGGAGTTTGTTTGCCTTCGACTGACCCACATACGAAAAAGTGTACCCAAAACATACAAACATGCACACACACACACACACACACATACATCTACATATGTATATGCATTTATGTATGTAGTTTTGTTGTAATCATAAGTGAGGCTATGAAGCAAGCGATTTATCAAAGCCAAAATCATCGTCAGATGAAATCATTTTACACTTTTTCTGTTTACTTAAGCGTAAGTCAACTTTATGAATGCCTGTGTCTGTGTGAGTGTGTTTGTGTGTGCGTGTGTGTGTGTGTGTGTGTGTGTGTGTGGCAAGAACTAAGCCAAACACAAAATGTACTTACCCTCACACACACACACACACACAGAGTTTGGGTGTACCAGTGTGGCAAGTGCACGTAGCAAAGTCACAAAATTGCAATAATTTTTGGTAAAAGTCGCCCTCGAAAACCGCAGCGTACGACAATTTTGGCATTTTCACACTTTATGCGATGGCAGGAAGTGAAATGGGTGAATAAGAGAAAGAAAGAGACAGAGAGAGAGAGAGACGTGAAGAAGGAGAGGTAGGAAACCAGAAAGAAACTACAGTACACTCGGCTTGGCTTGGCTTGCCTTGGTTTGGCTTGCAATATGTATTGCGCAATATGCACCAAAATACACACACACACACACACACCGGATCCCCTACGCTAACCCCCCATCTTTCTTCACCTCCTCCTCCAATTCTTTTGCCAAAAATTGTGCCATCAAATATTCTCGCCTGGCTAGAGATTTCGTTTTCCATAAAGTTCAATAAATGACTCTCAAAAGCTCAGCAACCAGTAACCGCAAGAAAAGCTAAAAAAAAAAGGGGGTTTAAAGGATTGAAACATATGGCAATAAAGGTGCGATCAAAGTGATTACAAACGGGGTTCCTCTCACCTTCTTAGTCAACTAAAGAAAGCTAAATTTCCCCTCATCAAATAAGCTACAATTTCTTGTTTATTTCTAAACGCTTTAAGCGTTACGTTAAATTTCGATCTATGGTTTATATTTTGGCTCATCTGCGTCTAAATTCTACCCTTAACTGTGCGTCTTTGTGTGGGTGTGGGTAACTGGAAAAAGTTTCTCAACCTTTCATAACTCAATGTGGCACACTAGCTAGGCAGCTAGTAGCATCTAACATTTATGTATTCAAACACATGTCTGCCATCTGACTGACAGACAAGATGCTTATAACAACAAAAAAAAAAAAACCCATCCAATGTATGTATGTATGGCCACACCCATACATCCTCCTACATTTACCAATGCCTCAACTATGTACATACCTTTCGCCCAATCACCCACTTATCAAATTCCTTCTGCTACTTTTGCTAATCAAATCGAGCGCCAAGTCTATTGTTGAAGGCAAAGAGAGGTTGGTTGCTCGACTCAGGTGGCACTGAAATGTCTAGGCTACATGTTGTCCATGAAATGATTGAATGGCAACAAAATACAAACATTTCCCCCCCCCCCCCACACACACACTCACCACCATTCACCTCTCTACCCATCACACAGCAGGCCAAAAATGAATATAAGTGAAATCAAGGGCCGCGTATGAAATGACATGAAAAAATTTTACAAAAAAAAATAATATATGTACATATATGTATATATATATTTGAATGAAATGAATGCAAACATCGTCTTACCATAACCTTTTTCTTGGTGTTCCTTTTTTTTCTCTATTTTTCATACCCTGTGCATAGGTGTATGTTTAGTGGGTATATTTATGCACATCAAATTGTCTGTAATAAAAAAAAGAAGAAAAAACTTTAAATATGTATTAAATAGATCAATTTCACACAACAAAAGTTCGTAAAAGAAATTCTAGATCAAGTTTAACATATTTACGAGAGAATATTTTTTCGCCGTTAGGTGCGCTAAAGTGTTAGAAATAAGCGGGGTATAAACAAGTCGTAGCAATGACTGACTGCTTGCTTCATTTATTATTCTTCTCGAGTTGTTCTTCTTCTTGCTGCAAAGCTTCTTCTATCTCGTTCGTCTGTCAGCGCTTTTCGAACACGTGATCGATCTTTAAGAAAATGCTAGCGAGGTCCTACTAGAAATGGTCGACAGGCACACAGACAGGGGGAGAGTAAGTAGGGGCAAAGTGAGGCAGTAAGACAGGGGACGATGAAACAGTTGGTTCGGTACGCTCTCAGGTGTTTTTTGAAGCAAGTTTTCGTGCCAAAGTTTGCTCAGCACAAACATCAAATGTTGCGCGAATACATGTATGTACATATATAGGCAAAGCGGGTGTGTGTGTTTGTGTCTGTGTGAGGAGGTGTGTGTCTATGTAGGAAAAGCTCTTACTCCTTTTCGCCTATATTATTAGTTTCCTTTCTTCTTCTGTTTTTTTTTTTCCTTTTTTTTTTTGTTGCTACTTGCGCCGCTTTTCATGTTGGCTGTTCGGTTTGTTTGCTTGTTTGTTTGCCTGCTTGTTTGTTTGAGTTGCTGTTAGAATTATTTTCTTCTTTTTTTTTTTTTTTGCCTTTCCACTAACGCAAAGCCGCGCCGCACTGGCACACACACACACACACACATGTCCTAGGATGTCCTTGTTTGCAAATACATATATATGAAAAACCAACAAGCATAGATTTAATGCAGCTTCGTTCTGAGTGTGTGTGTGTGTTTTTTCCACCGTTCTTTGTTTTCTTTGCCCACCTATCCCCCCCCCCCCTTTCCACACACATTGTTATCTTGTTGTCGTTGCTGCATTCTGGCCTAAGCCAAATCCTCTGTTTTGTCATCATCTTGACTTAGCTCAAAAGCTTCGTTAAGTTGTTCTCTTATTTATTATTATCCTTTTGCGCAAAAGCCCACTTAAATGCCAACCGTCTCCCCGTCACCCCGCCCTAACCAACAAGAAAGATCGACTTTATCTATCTATCTATCATCTTCTCATTCAGCTTCAATCATGGTGATCTCCATCTCCATCTCACCAGTAACTCCATCATCTTTCATTAATCCCTTTATTGGACACAGACATTTGGTTTACCCCTTGATTTAGTTGACCCTCTTCTAGCCCCTTAATGCTGGTGTCTGTTCAGGTGAATGGTATATAAACTTAATTGCGGAAATTGGGTTAAAAAAAAAAAAAAAAAATAGAGAAAAAAAAAACAAAAAGAAAGAAGAGAAAACTTTGACACATGTGCGGGTTAAACAAATTTATGTAGTATGTGAGTGAATGGGTGCCAGACAAAGATGCCCGATAGAGGGTGAGTGAAGAAGGGGGCGGGGGTGAGTGAGAGAAAGTGGGAGATGAGGCAATGGCGTTCATTGACTTGGCAAAAGAATGAAATGGAAATGGGAGCATGGCGAAAGTTTTCTTCTGTGTTGTGTGTGTGTGTGTTTTTTTTTTTGTGTTTTCTTCATCCTCTCCGCACACGTCGCAATCCACCCATCCACACTCACACACACACAACACACACACACATAGCTACACCTACACACAGTCGTTTGTGTGCCGTTGTAATGCAATTTTATTTCATTTCATTGAAGGCAAAGTTTTTCCTTCATGAATTCTTTTACTTTACTTTTTGCCTTAACGTCGTGTGCGTACAATTCTTTCTTCCCCCTTCCCCCTTTCCCCTTCCCATCCCACAGCTCTTTCGGCATGAATTTTTCTCGTTTTTCCTGAGTGCAGAAGGGTCGTGTCGGAGGGTGATGAGACTATGCCTAAGCCGCGATATATGCAAATCTTTGATGTAAGTAATAATTTCCTTCCCGGAGAAAAGTTTTTGCGAATTGTAAATTATGTGGAATGCGAATACAAAATACACACACACACACACACACACATATATATATATATACATTCATATGTATGTATAAATGGGGGCAAAAAAAAAAAGTTCGACAGTGATAAGTTCATTTTTCGAATCGTATAAATTTAATTTTCGTTTCGTTCGTTTTTTTTTTTTAAATCTAAGCAAGCATTGACTTAAGTAATGTCATTCAATTTTTTAAGGCCTTAACTCGTAGCCATAAGTTAGTCAGTTTACATTCATACCTGAAACAGGTAACAACAACTTTTGGAATACTGAAAAAAAAAAAAAACAAAAAACAAAAAAAATCTAAATTTTAAGTGAACAATAATTTCGGAAAAGCAAACCAAACAAAAAAAAGAATATGTTACAAATTCTTTCAAAATTCGTTCAATTGTTTTTAATTGAGTTATTTACTTGTTTGTTTTGACAGTGAACTAACCAATACACACAAACACACACACACACGCAATGGGAGAGGAGTTGGAAATAATTACGGTTTTCGGTTTTACACTTAAAACAATTTAGTTAATTGCGCACAAGTTTTTCTTTCATTTATGTAAGCACCACCAAAAAAAAAAAAAAAAAAAAAAAAAAAAATTGGACCTGTCTAAAATTCATAAATGTTGTTTTCCAGACATTGACGTTTATAGAGTTTGATGATCCAGTTAACTTTTATATTCCCTGCAATCTCTTGTACACATGAAAAGATGACGGTACCGGACATCCCAGAAACAGATGCCCAGTGATTGCGTCAAGAGCAAATCGGAAGAGCAGAATTACCAACACCAATACTACTGAGCAACAACAATAACAATAACAATATGTGCTATCTGTCTACGCTCTGTTGATGCGCTTTACAAGAAATCACTTAACATTAGAAATGTATTAACACGTCGATTACGCACACTCCTTTGCACACATCCAACGTTATGTCTATATATAAAAACCTCGGCAACTAAATCAAATTGGTTTTCTTTTACTTCACTATGCTGGGCCTGCCAAGAAAGGTCTCTAAGGATAACGGATTTTTCAGAGGTTAGTTTTCGATTTTAGGGGAAAAATGGGGCTAAAGCGACATTTGGCAGAACTAGATGGAAGATCGTGAACCGGAGACGTAAGGTAGGTTTGAGTGGCGGCCAATCAACCTTGCTTGTGCGTCAGCCAATTGCTTTTACCTTCCTCAGGGGATTGTGCCTTCCTCCTCAGTTGATGTCGTCATCATAAGTCGCCTATGCCTCCACAGTTGCTTGTGCGTCAGTCAGTGGCTCGTGCCTCTGGTTGGTGACGCCATTTTCAGTGGCATGTGTCTCCCTCATTGGCGTGTGTCAATTGCTTGTGCTTCAGTCAGTGGCTTGTGCCTTCCTCAGTTGATTGCGCCATTCCTTAGCGTCTTGTGCCTCCCTCACTTGCTTGTGCGTCATTCAGACCAAAGAAATTTAGCACTCTTGTGGAAAGGTTATCATGTGCATGCAACTTATAACCAGCTCTAAATCTCTCTCTTTTAGTGATCAGATGTCACTCCAAATTTTAGGTATCTTTGCTTTCAAAGCTAATGAAAAGTCACTCTCAAATGTGTGACATGGACTTTAAAGGAAATTGAATTAAAGTGTGAGTTTAATTTAATTTCAATTTAAAGCTCTGACATTTTTTTTTGTACTTTTTGTTGGTTTTTCTTGGTTTGGTTTTTTTTTTTGTTGCTTCTGCAAGTTTTTCAAAACACTCGAATGTTGAATGTACATAAGCGTATGTATAAATGTATGTAACTAGACTGGGGCTGGGACTGGGACTGGGACTGGAATTGGGATTGGGTTGGAGCTAAGTTGGTTTGCATTGCGGACGGTTGGGCCTCTGTCAAGTGGCTGGGGCATTGGGGTAGTAGGTCCACAGTGGCTCGTATGCCCGTGGACATTTTCGCACTTGCATAACTTTGACGGCATTTTTGCAGCATTACAATTAACTGCCAGGCAAGAGCAAGTGCATGAGCAGGAGCAGGAGCATGAGCAGGAGCAGGCACAGGCATATAGCCACAGCCACAGGAACAGGCAGTGGCAGGCTGCCTGGCCAGCAGCCTAAAAGTATGCAACCGCATTCGCTAGCTCACTGGCTCTCTCTCTCTCTCTCTTTCTTACTCTAATGGCTCTCCCTTTCTAACACTTGCATTCTCTCACTTACTCCCATGCCCAAGCCATGTGTTTGTGCAAAATTTGTTCCATTTTACGCTTTCTACACAAAAACAATAAATCGCTCACAGCGTCACGTCAACTTTTCCTAATGCAGAGCTGAAAACGCGGGTCGTTTGGTAGGGTTTTCTCTCTTTCTCTTTTTCTATTTTTTTTTTTTTTTTTTTTCGTTGTAGTACCCTGTAAACATTGGTTACGTTAAAAGGTATATTTGAATTGAAGATACCTTTTTTTTGGTCTGCGCTCTGTTAACTGTGTCACACTTTTTTTTAAATGAATCGCAGGTCTGTGAATGCACCTAGGATATCACATAGTCGGTTCTAAAAGTTATTATGTGTACCGATTTATATTGTTGTTGTTTTTTCCCCAGAAAGTTACGGGATGCCGGAATGCCAGGATGCAGCATGCAATTGAGGCTGAAGCCATTTTAACTGCCACTTGACTGAGAAATACAATAAGCACATTCCCCTCATGCATACAGCGCACATATGTATAAACGAAAATGTATGTATATATCCCGATGCAACAACAATATTTCAGGTAAATTGTAAATTTTGTAACTTTTTTAGTGTTATTGTTGATGATAAAGAATATATAGAAAGCATTTTAATAAAACGAATTTCCTAGACTCTTGCAATTCAGATTTTCGGTTAAGGATCTTCGTAAGTTTGTTTCTCGTTCTATTTATTTATTAAATTTGTTACAAACTAATATTAATGCCTTTGAATTCAATAAATTTGGCATACAAAATTTACATGATTCTTGTTATGAATATCCTTTTATTTAAAAGGGTATGAAAGCAATTCGTATGTTTTGTCCCAATCCTTAACAATGTGCAAAATAACAAATTATTCTCGAAAACTAAATAAATGCTGAAAAGTATGCTACTTTTTTTTTTGGTATCTCTTTCGCTGTGAAGCATAAAATCAGAGAAATATTATCAAAAAATTAGCTTTGAATTGAATTGTGAATGATCTATTGTAGCAGCTGATGACGGTTCTTTTTTGAGAGTGCGAGAAAAAAACAGGCAACTACAAATCGATTATCAGCCTTCTTCCAGAATGACCTGTCTTACAGCACGTGTTTTATGGGGCAACACACACACACACAGGAGAAAAAGAGAGAGAGAGAGGGAGATGGAGAATGAACGAATGTGGCAGCTATTTTAGAGGAAAGTGAGGAAACGTGATTGAAATTTTATCTTTGGTAAAAGAAAGGAAGGGAAAAAAAACAAGAGAAAGAACAAAAATACACACACACACACATACATCCAAATCGAAGAAATATTTGCGAGTTTGGCTTTGCCACTCACCTGACCCAGCTTTCGGTTGCCATCTTTGGTTCATCTGCACCTTTCTCTGTTTTTTCTCGCTTTCCCTATGTGTGTGTATTTGTGTGTGTGTGTGTGTGTGTTATTTGCATTGAAATGTTGAGTAATTGGAAAACCAATCTGAAGCACATCCACTTCTTGTTTGGCATACCTCTGACGCTCGATTTTTTCCAGAAAAACAAAAAACAGGGAAACCAGAAAACAAAAAAAAAAAAAAAAAAAAAAAACGCCATCACGACGAGTTCGAGTTGCCTCTGGCATTCCCCTAGTAAAAATAAATTGTTTTTAAATAGCTCACATCGCTTGTTTTGGGTTGCCATTTCCCGGTATGCCGTCACTGGCCCACGCCCCCATTGCCCCCATGCCCCATTTACCATTCCCCAACCCGTGCTTATAACCGTGCGCTTTTGCATTTACGTTTACCTTTAGCTTTACCCACTTTTTGCAGTTGCAAAACAAAACTGAAAACAAAACATTAAATGAAATACAAAAAGAAAAAAAAAAACGAAAACAAAAAAAAAGGAAACCTTTCTCCTCTTGCACAACGGCTGGCGACAAAAAGCTAACAATGAACGCGTTTCCGGTGAAGCTTCCTGATTTCTCAGCTTATTTGTTTTCAATTTTATTACGGAGGTTTTTTGCTCTCTTTCTCTCACTCTCTCACTCTCTCTCTTTGTGTCAGGGAAATACATTGTGCATTCAGTTCTTCGGTGTCACGGAAATTGTCTCAATATGTCGTAAATTATTGACAATTTTTTTTTTTAATTTCCATACGAGGCAAGAGCTTGTTGTGCGTGTGTGTGATTTAAACTAGTGCTGAAAGCAGCATGAGTGAGCCTGTGTGTAATAAACTACACAGAGATGATAAAATGCCAGACGACACGACACAAGCGACGATGGTAAAAAAAAAAAACTGATAGCAGAGACGATAAAGGGAGTAAATGAAACCAACTGCAGTTTGCAGTTGCTATGAAAAAAAGGAAACAAAAAAACAAAACAAGTTGGGCAAATTAATTAATAAAATTACTTTCATAGTGCAGCTTATCTGATGCCTGAGCTTAGAAAAAGCAAACAATTTTTGCCATTTGGCTTTGAATCTTTTGGTTGAGATCATTTCGATCCATTTATTTGCAACGCAATTTTATGGTTTCAAGTACTGTTTATTTGTTTTACCGAAATTAAAGAGTGCTTGAAGTTTTAAATGTAGACCATCCTTATGTGAAAAGACCTCTTAACTCTTTTGAAGACACTACTTCATTCTTTTTGGAACCATCTACATAGTTAAGATTCAAATGCGAATAATATATTATATTTCGAATAATGCCTGAACAAACATTTCCTTAGCATTTTATATCGAATTGTTAAGTGAATATTTCAATATTTCAAGTATCAGTATCAGTATCAGTAGCAAAGCGTACATAGCATGTAGTAAAAGAGAAGAAATATATATATATATTTTTTTCAATAATAATATCAAAAATTTTTAAGGAAGATTAACCACATTATTATATATATTTCATATTTATGCAAAATGAACCAATTTGATGATAGTGGCACCTTTGGTCCAGCTGATTTGCCTCGCATGAACAAACAGGCCTTCGATCCGTACGAATGCAATGGTGGCAGTCTGATAGCCATAGCTGGCGAAGATTTTGCTTTACTTGCCTGTGATACGCGGCTAACGAATGGTTCTGGTCTGTGCACTCGTGATCAGAACAAACTCTTCCAATTGACGCCTGTGACAGCCTTGGGTTCGGTTGGTTGCTGGGCCGACTCTTTGGCCATTATTAATTTGGTCAAACGGGATGTTGATTTGTATAGGATGAATAATTCGAGACATATGTCAACCGATGCATTGGCAAACATGTTATCAATATTGATGTATAATCGTCGTTTCTTTCCCTATTACACATCGACTATTGTGGCGGGCCTTGATCGGAATGGTAAGGGAGCCGTTTACTTCTATGATCCAATTGGGCATCGTGAACGTTTGGCCTACCGTGCAGCTGGCACAGCTTTTGCACTAATGTTGCCAGCTATGGACTATCATATGAAGAATCTGAAAGAACCTTTGACTATAGAAAAGGGAATGGAAATAATACACGACGTTATGAGGGTAGCTGAAGAAAGAGATGTTTTTACTGGCGATTCGGCCATTGTGTATATCATAACTAAAGATGGCATTAAGGGTAAAACAATGAAAATGCGCAAAGACTAATTTGAGAGATGAAAATAAAGTAAAAGGTTATAATATCAATCTATAATCTAGATTTTCGACCTTTTTTTTTATACGTATCAAACGACGCTAAAACTGGTTGCGAATTGCAGCTAAATTAAGCGTTATGGCAAAAGCTCTTTAGGTTATTTCCAATCAGCAGACTTTCTTTCCTAAAGACTCCTCCAAAAAGGCCGCTATAACTGGTTGGGAATTACATCTTTAAAAAGCTGTATGGCAAAAGTCTTTTCTCTAATCATTTTAATCGTTTGTTTGGTATAATCTAAAATCATAAAATCAGTTGAAAGTAGAATATTCTGTAGGTAATTTCCAATTAATAATCGATCTAACAAGGTCGTCGAGTAATGCAGCGTGGCTTGCCATAAGGATAGCTTGTGGTTATCATATTGCAAGGGCTTCCAGGTGGACGTTGTGCCGTCTCTCTACTACCACCACGTGCTGGCTGCGAACCATTACCCTGTCTAGAATTCTGTCCCGTCTGTCCTGGTGATCCAAGGGGAGCATAGTCAAAGTTCTGATGAGAGTCAATACAAGGGCTTCGAGGGGATCGACGTGCGGCACGCACTGGCTGGGGAGTTTGCATCAAGCCATCACTAACATTGCCCTGGGTGGTAGTCTGTCCCGCCTGGGGTGATCTAATGAGCTGATCAAAGGGTGCATAGTTTTGCATAGAGTCAAAACCGTGATAAGATTCATTTGTGGCCTCTCCAGTGGGTTGTGTATTATCATAGACATTATCCTGTATTCGTTCGTAGGATGGAGCATATAAGGGTTCACTAATGTCTGTGATATACATGCTGGTGGAGTGTGCTGGTTGTCTTGATGGCATATTGTTGGGGTTGTTGTTGTGGTTGTTGTTGTTCGTATCATAGGTAATTGTGGTCAACTGCTGATCTGGACCCTCAACTAGATAGCCTGCGCCTGGACCGCCACTTACTCCCGGCAACGAGGGTATGGGAATATTCTGATATCCATTAGATTCTGTTGGTTTGATATAAATCCGAGTGACCGATGACGATGTCTTCACCGTAACCTCCTTAATTTCATCAGCAGCTGCACCTGGATTTACACCTGGACTTGGACCTTGTCTAACATCATTCATCATGGACGGAGCACTCTCGTCGGCCAAATGATCTGAAGGTGATTGTTTAATAACACGCCTAGTAACCGTTTGTTCTGAGCTAACATGATGTATCGACGTCGAGGACTTGGCAGTGACTTCATCTTTGATTGAGGGCATGGTAATATCCTCTTGATTCTCTGTTTGATCCGTGCGATTATGTGAGGTAGTGGTGTAGAAACTCGGCTGACTCATATCCTCCAGTTGTTCATTGGGCATGGTCGAATCATATCTACGGGATGAAGTGTTACCCCTTCCCATTAAGGGGGGCTCTGTTATATCATCTAAATTTTCACTGGGCATGGTTAGCTGATGGCGACGTGGCGAATACGAAATATCTTCGTATGATGGCATGGTTACGTCTTCCAGTCGACTTGAGTTGATATTATCCGTCCAGTTGAGATTTTGATAGCGCTCTTCGGGCGAACCACATTCACAATTGCCCGACTCTTGCGTACGATCAAACGGGGCACTGACATTCCCCAATTGCTCGGAGGGCAAGTTATGTGTTATCTGCATTTGGAATGGGGAGTCTGGAGGGGCCATTGAAGGTGCCGAAATATCAGAAATTTGCTGCTGCTGTGCCACAGGAATGCAAGGAAAACTTCGATTACGTCGCATGGATGGCATTGAGACGTCATCTAAGCGCTCAGTCATTTGAGGTCGTCGATTTCCACTACTCATCTCAAAATTGGGAGCACTCACATCATCTAAACACTCACTTGGCAAGTTAGCTGGCACCGAACGTTGCCTTCGCAGTCTGTTCACGCGATCGTAAGATCGTTCATAAGCTGTTAGACACTCATTCGATTGTGAAGTGACTTCACCAAATGAAGGCATAGTCACATTCTCCAAGCACTCATCTCCGATTCTGGTGCTAGCCAATGGGGGGCGAGCAAACCGCTGGCTGGAAGGACTGGGAGCGCCACGACCACGTGATGAACTGCGCTGTCCGCGTCCAGCACCAGAAACACCAGCAAAAGAAGGCGTCGTCATGTCCTCCAAGCACTCATTGGTAGCTGGTCCCCTATTAGTACTGAGGAAAGACGGGGCCGAAACATCACAGATATTTTGAGAAGGCAGAGATCGCTGCGGCGTCGTTCTTTGATTTCTTTCTTGGAAAGCTCCCGAAACTTCACCAAACGAAGGCATGGGCATGTCCTCTAAACACTCACTTGTCATGGGTTGCCTGGTTCTTGTCGAGTTAGCAAAAGATGGTGCTGAGACATCGCAAATGTTTTGGACAGGTCTAGCTCTTTGCCTACGCCTCAAATGTGATGTGGTATTACGTGTTGACATACTTCTTTGAAAAGACGGTGCACTCACGTTGTCCAAGCACTCTCTTGGTAGTGTCACCTGCTTTTTAGGTGCACCGGAAACATTGCCAAACGAAGGCATTGTCATATCAGTGAGACATTCATTAACGAGAGGTCCACGACTTGGACCACCAAACGAAGGGGCTGATACGTCGCCAATGTTGTGCGAAGGCATCGTTACTTGCTGGCCTTGTCGCGGCGTTCTGGGTCGTGGGGCTCCTGATATTCCGCCAAATGACGGCATTGACATATCTTCCAAACACTCATTTGCCTGTGGACGTCTGGTGGAGCTGGCAAAACTACGAGCCGATCTATTTGAAATATTTGGCTGTCGTCTAGTACTTCTTGCCCTTGAAACACCGGAAACTTCATTGAATAACGGCATTGACATGTCATCCAAACATTCATTAGTCGTAGCATTTCTACCTGAGTCACCAAAAGATGGTGCCGATATGTCTTGTATATTTGTCGAAGGCATAGACTGTCCAAATGATGGTCCAGTAACATCATCCGAGCATTCACAAGAGGGGTCAACCTGTTGACGTTCCAAACTGACACCTGATACATCGCCAAATGCTGGCATCGACATGTCATCCAGCATCTCATTTGGCATAGTTCTACGACCTCCCCGGGAACTCGCACCACGCGACATACTTCTTCCAAATGATGGTGCACTCACTTCATTTAGGCACTCACTAGGCAACGTCAAATGTCTTCTATCTAGGCATTCACTTGCTGCTGTAGGTCCTCTACCTGGACTACCAAATGATGGAGCCGATATATCGCGAATATTTTGCGATGGCATCGACATTTGTTGTCGACGTGAATATCTAGCATGAGAAGCTCCGGATATACCTCCAAAAGAGGGAATTGTCTGGTCCTCTAAGCACTCATTGGAGACTGGTCCCCGACCAGAACTACCAATGGATGGAGCTGAGATATCGCCAATATTCAAAGAAGGCATTTGCATTTGCTGTCTTTGTGGACTTCTTCTTTGTGTAGATCCTGAAACCCCACCAAATGAAGGCACAGCAGTATCGCGTCCTCTGCGTGTGCTAGCAAAAGTTGTCCTTCGAGAAGATGGGCCTCGAGACGTACTTCGTTCAAATGATGGTGCACTAATATCTTCTAAACACTGACTGGGCAAAGTGAGTGGTCTCCTGGATGCGTCCGGTGAACTACCCAATAAAGGCATTGACATATCTTCTAAGTACTCAGCGGGGTCAGCGAAAGAGGGTGCGGAGATGTCTTGAATATTTTGCGATGGAGTTTGAGGAGCTCTGGCTCGGGATTGTCTAAATAAAGGCATTGATGTGTCTTCTAAACACTCATTCTTAGACAGTCCCCGGCCAGGACTACCAAAGGATGGAGCGGAGACATCACAAATATTTTGCGAGGGCATCGATATTTGCCGTCTTTGGGGACCCTGGCCCCTGGATGCTCCCGAAACGCCACCAAACGATGGCATTGTCATGTCTTCTAAGCAGTCGTTGGAAATTGGTCCTCGACCGGAAATACCGAAGGATGGAGCAGAGATGTCACCTATATTCTGAGAAGGCATGGACATTTTTTGTCTTTGACGACTTCTGCCTCGGGAAGCTCCCGAAACGCCACCAAACGATGGCATTGTCATGTCTTCTAAGCAGTCGTTGGAGATTGGCCCTCGACCGGAACTACCAAAGGATGGAGCAGAAATATCGCCAATATTCTGAGACGGCGTGGACATTTGCTGTCTCTGACGACTTCTCCCTCGGGGAAGCTCCCGAAACGCCACCAAACGATGGCACTGTCATGTCTTCTAAGCAGTCGTTGGAGATTGGCCCTCGACCGGAACTACCAAAGGATGGAGCAGAAATATCGCCAATATTCTGAGACGGCGTGGACATTTGCTGTCTCTGACGACTTCTCCCTCGGGAAGCTCCGAAACGCCACCAAACGATGGCACTGTCATGTCTTCTAAGCAGTCGTTGGAGATTGGCCCTCGACCGGAACTACCAAAGGATGGAGCAGAAATATCGCCAATATTCTGAGACGGCATGGACATTTGCTGTCTCTGACGACTTCTCCCTCGGGAAGCTCCCGAAACGCCACCAAACGATGGCACTGTCATGTCTTCTAAGCAGTCGTTGGAGATTGGCCCTCGACCGGAACTACCAAAGGATGGAGCAGAAATATCGCCAATATTCTGAGACGGCATGGACATTTGCTGTCTCTGCCGGCTTCTTCCTCGCGAAGCTCCCGAAACGCCACCAAACGATGGCATTGTCATGTCTTCTAAACAACCGTCGTTGACTGCTTCCCTGCCAGTTGGGGATGGGAAAAAATTACTTGCATTTTGAGGTGTAGATACTTCTGGTCTTCGGGGACTTCGTCCTCTGTTGCGATAAGCTCCTGAAACTCCAGCAAACGACGGCATTGACATATCTTGCAAACACTCTTGCTCTGTGGCCAAGCCACGTCCTGAACTTAGAAATGAAGGGGACGAGAAGTCACTAACATTTGGCTGCCTACTTGGGCGAGTTCCTCGAGACATACTTTGATTGAAAGATGGCGCACTGACCTCATCTAAGCGGTACTCACAGGGTAGGGAGGGCATATGTGGCCTATTAGCAAACGAGGGTAACGTCATATCAGTAAAGCACTCATCAGTTTCAATCAAATATGGCGGAGTTATTTCGCCAATATCGTGAAACGTAGGATTAATGGATTGAGGGGCAAATGATGGTGCGCTGACTTCGGCCAAGCATTCCTCGGTGCCAAATCTTTGTTGCCCTATGCGTGTACTCATGACAGGAGGTGAAGTATCATCGCAAAAGGAAGGCATGGTGACTTGATCCAAGTTTTCGGATTGATCCCTTAGACTAAAGTTAAGACGACGTCCGGGAGGATATTGAGGCCCAGATGACGCTGGTGTGCAGTCCAATGGTTGAGCCCCCATGTCGGTGGCATTAAAGAAACTGGGAGGTGACATATCAGCTAGCTGCTGCTGCTGTTGGTCATTCAAGACGGTGCTTGTCTCTTCTATCTGACTAGTGACACTGCCGCAGGGATCACGATGGGTGATCACTTTGCGCCGTTTGGTTTGCACGCCAGAGGACTGGGTAAAAAGGGAATGGAGCCAATTTACAATCAAACCGATTATACTCACAAGTGGCCCAATTCTGCTTGTTGACCTATCATCCCCACATGTATTTGATTCATTGGCCATTGGTTGCGATCGTATCGAAGATATCTCTGATGGCAAAATTTGATCTCCCCGGGCGATACGTTCTCGCAAGCTATTAAAGCGGCTTACAATCTCTGCATAAATGGTCTCCACATAGTTTCTAGCTTCAGTGCCGCCCACTGGTGCCTCTGTGGCCGAGTTGTCGCAGACATGCAAAGGCGGCGATACATCGGCCAGGCACTCTCCACAGTGACCAGTCGACGACATGCTCACATCAAATGCCGGTGCTGACATATCCGCCAGGCACTCCTCAGGCAAATTGCTTAGATTAGGTGCCGGCGGTAGATCATAGGCTGGACGACGCGGTTGATTGGCCTGTCGAAATGTTTCCAAGGCAGCGGCATTAGTGTCATCTAGGTGAGGGCCAATTAGGATATCCAATATTAAATGGTTTATTATCATCATTATACAAACATGTCATGTCACGAAACATGCGCGGATGACGCCATTCCTCCATTCCGGTAAGACCAAATTCACTGGGATCATATTGCCTAGGTTGTCCACGAAAATCCGGACGCAAATGCTCCGGAGTGTTGGCCAAATCATGTCCCGGTGGACATGCCATATTTTGACTTAAAAGAAGGGATACATTTTTCTTTCTTTCTAGTCGATTGCAATTATTGTGCTTACCGCTGCACACAGTGATAGATCCAGAGATGGAAAGATGGAATTCCTTCAGTTAATTTGCCAACTACTTTCAACTCACCTCATTTAAAATTAAAAACCAAACACACCTAAAATTTTGTCGAGCCTAAATTGAAATAAATATATTTTGTACATAAAAACTATGTAATATATATGTATATCTGACATATTTTTGATTGGACTACTGAGAATTGTGCAATAAATGCTCCTACGATACGATTCTTATTCAATTAAACAATTATGCAAGCTCATTAAGGAGGAACAGCAGCACTTCCACTGCCACTTCCTATGAACTTCCGTCTAAAAGAGAGAGAGAAAGGGTGAGCAGATGCAATTAGCATTGCGCATAGTAAGTAGTTTTCATATACCTGCAGTTTTTTTTTTTTTTTCATTCCTGTTTTTTTTTCTTTCTTTCTTTCTGTTTGGCTTTCATTTCTCGTTTTCTTCAGCTTCATTGGCTTACGGATCTGATCTGGATATGAGCATGGGCCTGGGCATGGTTATGGTTATGGTTATGGGTCTAGGTGTATGTTCTCTGGCCGCAAGTCGCGTCACATGAAAACCGAAACGCTTTCATTTCCGCCAAACACAATTGCATCATTAGCGATGCAATCTCCGTTACTTAACGTAACCGCAACATGCCGGAAATGAAATCCAAGGCAAGCTAAGCCCGCTAAACTTTGTGAACGGTGAACGACTCGACAAGTGCGCGCGGCAAGCCGAGAAAAAGGCAGGCAAGCAGGCAGGCAGGCAGGCAGTCAAGGAACAAAAAAACGAAATCGAGAAAGCGTAAGAAAAAGAAGTGAAAAAAAGGAAATATGACGTCGCCGTGTGGCATAGTCACATAGTCATAGTCTCATAGTCTTATAGTCTCATAGTCATAGCCATAGTCAAAGAGCAGTCAAGTCCGCGTCTGAGTGAGACGACGGATACGGTAGAGATGGCTGGCACAGAGAGGATAAAGGAAAACAACCGGAAAGCAAACGAAATGATGCTGCTGCGCACAAATAATCGAATGAAGCAAAAGCTAAAGCTAAAGCTGATGCTGACTTTGTTTGTGGCCAGCCAAGACCAGGATACAGGCCGCAGGACACGCAGGAGGACAAACGATGATTACGCCCGGTGCCGCTTCATTTAGCTGGGGTGTTTGTTGCCCCAATAGAGACAGAGACAGAGGCAACCCATTGGTAAAGAGGGAGAGCAAGACTGTGCCACTTGCAAATATTTGACTTAAGCTTTAGAAAACACACATACACACACACCTACACACACCAACATCCACACCCACACACACACACACCTTAAACGATTTCCCCATATGTATGCAAGAAACGGACAACGAGGGTCGAACAAAGAAAATCATTATTTGATGTACCAAAATAACGAAATTCCAGATGATTACTACTTATTTTTAAAAGAATTTCGTAATTCTTGCGATGGTTGCCAAAATCATTCATTTGTCTTACATTTAGATAAAATGCGTAGTTTGTTTTTCTACTTCTTTGTAGTATCCTAATAATCCAACCATCTTAATGGAAATAACGAACATTTTATTAAAAAAAAAAAGAGTTCATAAATTAATCAATTTAATGAATCGATAGCTATTAACTGGGCTATGTCTCTGGTAGAAGGAGCTGATGAAAGTTGTTTCATCATTCTAACAAATTCTAAATTCTCGCCTCGCCTTAACTGACTCCCATGTGTCCGTGTCCGTGTGTCCGTGTGTGTGTGTGTGTGTGTGTGTATATACCTTTAAATGGAATGTTTGAGGCATGTGGATGCAATCAACTCGTGCTCCAGCAGCCAGGTATTTGCATATGCCTTATCCCCACCAACTCCAACTCCCAGTCACATACAGAGATCCACATCCCTTTGCCATTTTCTCTCTCTCTCTCTCTGCACTCCTCCCTCCACTCTCCCTCACGCTTCTCACTCTTCTTGTTGTCACTTTTCGCGCCGCTTTGTGCCGCATTAATGCGCATATTAAAATGGACGACGACGGCATGCAAACTAATGTCAGCAGAGCAACTTGATATTCATATAGGTGGGTGGATTGGATGGTATCTTGGTTTGCTTTGGATGGTTGGAGAGAATAGGGAGGGAGAACAAGCAACCAGCAACCAGCCATCAGCTAGCAGCCACCAGCCAACAGTCAGAGGAGCACAAAAGCTTTGCCTCAAGGCTACCAGACAATTTCGTTGTATGGGCCCAAGTTCGGCGAACGTTTAGCTTGCTTACTTTTCAATTTGCTTATAGGTGGAGTAGAACGACGTAACAAACTGGAACTGAAGCTACCCAAAATGCAATGAAATAATACAAAAGAGTAGCCACCACACACAAATAGCAAACACTGTGCTTTGTAAAGGCTTACAAAGAGAGATAGAGAGAGAGAGAGAGAGCTCCAGCGACCTATGCAAACATGGCCCAAACAGCGATTATGGCAAATGTATCAAGAGTTCACGGCTTTAGTCTGACGCTCTTTAAGCAAAGGTTACCAAATCGCTGTTGAGCCTCATCAAAGCTACATTATGTACATATGTTTGTGAAATGCAAAAAAAAAAAAAACTCGAACAAAAATGGAAAACAACGACAAGAGCACGTAAAAAATTTGAAATTCAAATCAAATTAGATGTGGATGGGGGGGGAACCAAAATAAAAAAAATAAAAAAATGAAATAAACACACAACTGAAATAGTAACTGACTCAAAGTCATCATCTATGTACCTACATCTTGACTTTGGAGTAACTAAGTTACGAATATCCGAATCATTGATTTTATGCCTAAAGTATCCAAGTTGAATAATTTCTAAAGTGTAAAAGTTGCCCGTGGCAACAAAATGTTTAGTCTTGAAATCTTTTTGAATCCTTTCAACTAACAAAGTTTCTTTGTCATAAATCATTCTAATAAATTTCACACATTTGCACAATAAAAAGCAATCTCAATGACTTGAAGACTTTGATTCATTTGAAGGATTCTGTAATCCTCCCGCAGCCACCAGGGACAAAAATACACATGGAGTGAGTAAAACTGTTCTAATTTTGGGCTTTTGAAATCTGAAATCTACATATGCTAAACTCGTAGCCATAAAGTTATTCAGTTTCACTCTGTATCGACAACTAAAGATCGGAAATTTGCAAGTCTCTGAAAAGAAATATTTATTCTGTATTAAAAAAAATTGATGCTGCTGCTGCTGCCCACATCCTTGGATATTCTCTTTTTGTAGAACATCTTTAAATGGATGTTGTCCTGCTCCTTCTACGGCCGGTTGAATAGTTTTTCCTTTGGCTTCATTGCAATCCTATTCCCCGAAGTTTCTCAAATGTGGCAGCTTCAGCGATTTGTGCTCTTTTAATTGATATTAGATGCCACCTAGAGTTTCTGATATATAAAGCTATTCATGATCAAATCGGCGAGCGCTCGAGATGCACAATAAGAAAAGTTTTCGATTTATTTTTTTCACATTTATTTTTATGTGATTGTTGTACTCGTTTGCCGGAATGGAATGTGCTGAAATGACGGAGACGCCAGGGACAGTAGTTGCAATTGTTGGGCTTTTTTTTCGTATGGATGTTCTGGTGAATCGTCAGCGTTAACAATTGACGGAAGGTCTTATCATAAATTCCTGTTCCATATTTTTCCCTTTAAAATCTCTTTTTCCTTTCTATTGACATTCTTTTTCCACCTAAAACTTTGAGTGTTTTTTTTTTTTCATAAAAGTGGGTAAAATTATATTGGGTTAGCAAAAATTCCCAATATATACAATTATCCCTATTTTTTTACATGAATACCCTCTATTTGGGATATGTTTTTTGGGATACTAGAGAGCGCCATCTAGGGGATGTTCGAAAAACATCGAACACATTTAAGCTTTAAAAGCTTTCGTTAACAGAATAAATTTAGATTTGATATCCATTTTCTTTCAAAATTTCTCAACGGTTAGGCTTATTGAATCGTTTTTCTGTGCTTGAATTGGATTCCCTTGGCAACGGGCCATAACCGTGGACCAGGACAACAACAGTGACCACAACACCAAACACCAAGGCAGGCACTGGCCACGTTGCCAAGGACAACCCGCAAAAGCCATATAGGACCAAAAGTCAGCTGACATGAACAGACCGCTTCTTCATTTGCTTGGTGAATAACAAACACGAAAAAAATAACAAAAAACAACAAAAAAAAAAAAGCGGATCTCACATCAAGGAAATGTGCTGAATGGGTCAAAGGTGCTTCTCCTGCTGCCGCTACTGCTGCTTCTGGTCGTGGGAATCGTCTACATCAACGTCGCTGCCGCAAGCTGCCACAGCTGCCACCAACTCACTCTCAAATCCAACGCATCCAAAGCAATTCAAGGTGCTGATACTAGGCCAGGCGGAAAGTGGAAAAACTCAATTGGGACATTTGCTTAGTGGCAGCAAACGTCATGACCAGGATACGGAGCCCACGAATGGAGTACGTTGCTATCGCATGGAATTGCCAGCCATTGGCCATACTCAGACACATCCGGTTAATCTCTCCCTGACCGAAATTGGTGGCAACACGGAAATGCAACGACTCTGGCCCCACTACTATGCCTCGGCCCACGCACTGATCTTTTGCTTTGACCTGAGTCTGGGCATCGATGAGTTGCAATTGACATTCGAACGGTTAGCGAAATGCCTGGTGGGTACACCCCTGAGCGGGAAACCTGTGCTCTTGGTTGCCCGACAGGAACGCGATGGGGTGCAATTGTACGACATTGAGCACACATTCCGCCTGGAGCATTTGGCCAAATCCTGCAATTGTCCCTTGCACATTTGTCACATGGACAATGATGAGGATCGCTGGCGTGGCATAATCTGGCTGCAGAGGCAATTGCTTAGCCAAGCGCCACATCTGGAGCAACGCATCAAATACGACATGAATCTGGAATCGTGGCAGCGACGCAAACGGTCCATTCTGACCAGCGGCAAGTTGGCCCAAGTGCATCGACATCGATTTCGTCGGCAACATCGCCGGGTAAGTGAGTGAGTGAAGGAAGAACAATGAATTATATGAAATAAACTTTTTCGTGATTGTAGCTCTGGCCAATTTCCGTGGTAGATGATTCCAATCATCATCATCATTATCGTCCCGGCACTGCCCCTGCCTCTGTATCGGTTTACCTTATACAGGAGGCCACCAGAGATCATCCGGAGGAGCAGCAATTGGAGTTACCTACCCGCGTCCTCTAACAAGTGCCAAAAACACCAAATTGAGGCTAACCAAATTTTTAACTATACTTAGCAATTGTTTTTTTTTTTCTTCTCTCCTAAGATGCTCTATCGTATGATAAAAATCATTTACAATATACTAGGAAAAATGTTTATATTGGTTTAAGAGTTCTAGCAGATTTGCTTACCGAAACACTATGAACGACTTTTAACTTTGCCTTTAACTGAAATGTAAAAGTAACCTGCATGATGAGAAGAATCTTTTCCTATCGTTAACAAGAATAACAAAACAAAACCATAATTAACCAACTGTTGAATCGGTTGTTCATCAGAAGGTTAGGCATATTACATTTTTATCTTGGCTTTAAATCCATAAACACAGATGTTTGTCCACATGAAACAAATCCCCATGTAATAGCCTGTCCTCTTAGAGACACCTGACAATCATTTTGGCATTTTGTCTCGTGTCAGTTAATCAATAGGTAAGTTATGCTAAATCCCACCATAAGTAGAGATTTATGTATATAATTTTGAAATAATTTATGATAGATTTTGCATATTGAATGAAGCTTCAAATTTTTAAGTAGATGTGGCTCATGGAAGACTCAGGATGTAGGACGTAGCAGACAATAGCTAAATGTCTAGACAAGACTAAAGAATATATATAGTTTGGTTAAGGCAATTTAAATTGCATTTGCCAGGCATTCGCCAAATTCTTGTTTTTGCTGTGTGCGCGTGTGTGTGTGTGTTTGTGTGTGTTAAAGGTGTCGATGGTCGTTTGGGGTCGTCTCTGGTCTATAGAGGGCCGTCAACCAGTCGATGATGTATTGCTGAACGGCAATAAGCAAACCACAAGAAGAGCTACATAGTTACCAACAATTACTAATACACTGAACAAAAAGTAAAAGAGAAAGAGAGAGAGAGAGATGGCAGGGAAGAAGAAAGTAGGAAGAGAAAGAGATTTGTTTTTTTTTTTGCGCCACCCAAAACGGGTGACATTGATGATGATGGCGGCGGCGGCGGCGGCTCGTCGTCGTCGTCAACGTTGTCTGGAGACGCTCGAACGTGTGCTCATAATAATCCCCGATATGTAACATACACACACACACACACACATACACACATACATACATAAATAAACATGTGTCGTCCGTGTCGCTCTCTATGTGTGTGTGTGTGTGTTTGTAACGAAAAGTGTAAAATAAGCATCAATCATCGCTTATTCGAGTTGTCATCAATCACACACACGTTGCACACACACACACACACATACATACATGCACAGAAAGAGGCCAGAATATCCATGGAACTGTTCCTGCTGCGGTGACAACAAAGATGCAAAAGGCGGCCGAGAGGTGGTTAGTTTTTGTCAGCAGATATTTGCTACCCCCTTTTTTTCTCTCTTTTTTTCGCATTCCCATTGCCATGACCATGCCCACCACCCTCTCCCTCTCTCACCCTTACCCACTTCGGTCACTCCTAATCAGTTTGTGACGAGGTTATTAAATCATCAGGTTGCACGATCAAAACCAAAATATACAACAACAACAACAACAACAAATTTAACATAAATAAATAAAGTATCGAATTAGATGATACCCACTATTATGGAGAAAAAAAAAGGAAAAAGAAATTGTTAATATAGACAAATTCGATCTCATTTTAGAGAAATCACAACTCTAGAGAACTTATTGAGAAGTTTTTAAATAAAAAGTTTGGCACAGGTTCTAAAGATTTTGGCGGGGTTCGTCTTTTCCCAATTGAAGTCTAAATAAAAGATAGTTTAAAAATCGATAAGAATAAAAAGAAATTGGAATATGAAATAGAAAAATTAAATTGTGCCTTAATTAACTAATATGTGCATAGATAATTTTAAGAGTTTCCCTAATACCAAACGATCACAAATGCAAATATTCTTTCTAATTTTCGCAAGGGTATCACAAAGTGGAATAAGGAGAGGAGAGAAGAGAAAAGAAAAAAAAAAAACTAAACCCCTTCTCTCGTCTGTCACATGTCTGTCAACAGTCAGTCAGACGGCTTTAAAAATGTGTAACCAAATATCCTAGCAACCCGCCCTCTAACCCCCTCACCTTTCCCACCATCCTTAACCACTCTGTCTCTCTTTCTCCCCCTTTTTTCATATCATCTCTCCCGTGCCGTCGTCGTCTCGTTCTGTCATTTTCCCTTCTGGCCTTGTTGGTTGCGTGCGCCCAGGCAGAAAATAAAGATTTAATCGGCATTTTTCAGGCATTTTTATGATTATGCCCTCGCATATATACCAATATACATATAAAGAAATATATATATATATATATATATATTTGTACATATAAATTTCTCCTTTTGTCAAAAGGAGTCAGATATCATCCACAGGGGAGCTAACGAATCGAGTGTTTAACTCGTTTCTGGGTGTGAGTAATTTTCCAACTTTGTTTTTAAAAAATGAGCACACTTTCTTGAATTGTAAAATTATGTTATTGATGTGACAAAGACAATCCATGAAATAATGCTAACTTAAACTGTTTTGAAAATTATCAAAAAGTGCTTTAGCTAATTACAAATTTATCTTTCAACTTAAGCTCTAAACTTGTAATGAACTTGATACGAAATAGTTTGTACTTTTAAATATTAAACATTAAGTCTGAAAATTAATTTTTAAAGACTAAAAAGGTTACACAATTTTTTTAAATCGAATTCTTTATAATAATATCAAGACTTTTTGACATGTAAAACTTAAAAAAGTTAAGAAAATCGTAGGTAGAATTTTGCTTACTTTTATGCACACACAAGCACATTAGCGCACCTATCGGCCAAATAAGCTCTATAGTGCAAAAGGTTTCCACTTATTACCAAAATGAAGTTTTTTAACAAAAAAGGCCTAAATATCTTGGATGCTGATCGTAAGTCTATATATACACTATAGGATCGGCACAGGTTATGCTGTATAAAAATCCAACGGCAATGCAATTGTTTTAAGCCGAATCAATAATTCTTTAAAAGTCTTAATCATAATCGCGATAATTCCACACGAAATCGAATTAATATAGGTATCGTTCATTCCCACCTCAAACCTCACCACCCTTCTTTCTTTCTATCCACCCGGCAGCAAACAGTTGCTCAACTCACAATTTATGCGCCCAGCTGCAATTTACAATTAATTTTCTCAACTTTCCAGCTCCACATCAGTCTCTCATCAGCTGCCTGCCCCCTTCTACCTACCTACGTTTGGTGTGGCATGGCATGGCCATGGCAATGGATCGTATGGAGCAGCATCCCATGGCCATGGCCATGTTAAGCAATCCAGCTGTGTTCACTCTCAAACTCGCTTCGCTTGGGACTTATCCCAATTCCTTCTACCCCAATCCCTCCACCCCATGCAACTCCTGCAACTCCATTTCCATTTCCCTGGGTATTATGAATTAAGCACAAGGGCAAGGCAATAATTGCAAACTACTGAAGCATTTAATATTTTGAGTGCATTTCCGCGTTACGCGTTGACCAACAAGAAAAACAAAAAACAAAAACAAAACAAAAAAAACACAAGAAAACAACAACAATATCCAATGGAATAAGAAAATGACGCAGTGATGAGAAGGGGAAGAGAAGGAGAGAAATATGCAGAGAAACCCCCAAATCGAAGCACATAAAAATGGAAAGTTGAGGCAAGCCATGAGCAGGCATCAGGCATCAGGGTTCAGGTCAAGTCAGGTCAGGTCCTCCATTGGCAACTGGCCATATAGTTAATAAAGGTGCCCTGGGGGCCATAAACAATTTGCGTAACGAAAAGTCGAAAGATAGACAAAAATATGGAATGAGAAATACAGTGAGGAAAACAGAGAGCGAGACAGATAAAGAGAAAGATAGAGAGGGAGAGAGAGAGAGCCCAAGGCGAGTCAACGGGCTGCGAACTTGAAATTCTAATTGGCATTTTATGCCGCCTGAACACAACAGCCTAGCCTAGCCTAGCCTAGCCTGGCCTGGCCCGGCCTGGCCTGGTCCAGTCCGTCATTGGGTCCGCTTGTCCGCTCGTCCGTCCCATCTATCTGTCTACCCAACCGTCTGTCTGTCTGACTGGCTAACTGTCGAACAGGTGTGAAATCGTTGACGAATTCTCACGAATACGTTTAATCCGCTTTCGGATTTTTGCAGTCGCCAAGTGTCCGTGTCCGTGTCCGTGTCCGTGTCCGTGTCCATGTCCATGTCCGTGTCTGTGTCCACGTCCATGTCCGCATCCACACATCCCTATCCATGTCCTGGTTACGGTTCTCGTTCTGTTTCTGCTTCTGCTTCTGGTCCAGGTCGACATCCAGGTCCATGTGGATGTCCTGCTTCAGGTTGAGTTTCAGTTTCTGGCCGTCCGCTTTGCATTTTGCGGGTGATATCATGTTGGATTAAAAGAGCGTCAATTTCCACAACTTCTCCTTGACTCCCCCCCCCCACACACACACACACACACATGTGTGTGTCCTTCATCCGGCTACCCTGCAAATTAATTTCGTGCACATGTCCTGCAGCCTTTTGCAAGTTTGTTGGCATCCGCCAAACCAACCCACAGTCCAGCATATCGAGTAACTGTCAAAAAAATTGCCACCCCCCTCCCACAAAAAACAAAAAAAACGCCCAGTTACCTGTCCATCACTAACCAGAGAATCCTGCCCAATTCTCTCATTCTCATTCTCGTTCTCGTTCCCATTGACCGCAAATGTTAAAGCGGCAGCGTGACTTTATTTGATTGTATGCATAGTCCTTTCGCGTTGCCACCAGGAAATTATACAAAAACAGTAGATCCTTTTTAGCATAACACAATTGCTGTCTAAATTGAAATTGAGAACCTTTTGTTGGCTCACTTCCTGACCGATGTCCCATCCCCCCCACCAGAGGTCAGTGGGAGCAATTGTTACAATTTGACCAAAGGACATTGGCTACATATTATTTTTCCGTTTTTTCTCTCACTTTCTTTGTCTCTCTCTCTCTCTCTCTCTCTTTTTTTCTCCCTTTGTCGGTCTCTTTCTGTCGCATGTGTGTTATGCCTTATGGTCTGAATTTGTATTTAATAGAGGAAAGTAAGCTCAACTTTCAGCTTTAAATCATTTCTTTACAATTGTGATTCGATTTGCATTTTCATTACTCTGTGTAATTTATGCAAAAACAAATCAAAAGGATATGAAAATTCAATCAATGGTCAATTGATGGCGTTAGTTGGATAGACAGAGATCGAGGGAGAGCGAGAACGAAAACGAGAGTGAGAGAGACGCACAAGCAACTGCTAGAGATTAATTCTTGTCTTGCTTATGTATCTTAAAAGATCTTGTCTGCTTCTCCGTCGCTTGTGCGTATTACAGTTTGTTGTCTATATCTCAGTTGCTTGTGCGCTCTTCAGTTGCTTGTACGACCTTCAGATGCCAATGCGTTGCTTTCATGCTTGTGCGTTACTCAGTTACTTTTACGTTCCATGATGCCCTGCATACAAATCGGCAAACATTTCAGACTTTCAATTGGTCCTGTATGGATAGATCATTATACCTGGCTAAGTGAAGTGCAAACAACCCAACGGCTTTCAATGGGTTTTGCAATTTGGCTACAAAGTAGTTTTTTGTCTGCATTTTACCACAAATCTATTAATAAATGTATTTATTACAACACCCCAAAAAGAGAGAGCAAAAAAAACGCCTTGCTAAGTTTGAATAGTTTAAATATATATATACTTTCGCTTAGATCAAAGTCAGAGAATTTTGTTAAATTGACAGTTTCTTGTTTATATGCAAATCGAAAAGAATATTGCTTCAATCTGCCTCTGACTAAATTAGCGCCTTAAATGTGTCTTGCGTATGGAACGGAGAGACTGATGAGCATGAGGAGGAGCCTGCTTTTCGAACTCATATTCATAAGTATGTGTATAACATGGCAATGTCATAAATATATACATACATAAATTCCCAGGCGCTTTACGAGCGAGCAAGAGAGCCCAAGCTGGAGCCGGAGCTGGAGTGGAGAAACGAAAAAAAAAAAAAAAAGGATTACATGCCACAAAACAGTCAACAATCCACAAGGCAATGTCAATGTCTTTGATAAGGCTAAAGTCTATGAGATTTACGAGCTGATTTCAAGAGTTACAAATATAGACACGAATAGCAACAACAACAACAAAATTGGGGGGAGGGCAAAAATGAGAATAAAGAAAAAAAAAAAACTTTCAATTGCATTTTGGGCCAAGTTTCTTTCTTTGGGCTTATCTTTATTATCGTAGCTGCCGCCGCAGTTACTTCGCCTGTTGTTGTTGTTGGTTCTGGTTTTGGCTCTGGTTCTGGTCAGGCTCATAAAGTATGTCATGTGTCATAAATGACAGATTCTTAGGCATACACTTCATTGATCCCTTTTGCTTTTTTTTTTTTTTTTTGTGGCGTTCGCTTTGAGCGTTTTTACGAGGCAAATGTTAAGGGGTCGTCGGTTGGTGGCTTGGGTGAGTCGGTGGGACGTCTGGTTTTTGCCTTTCGCCTAGGCCAAATTGTTGCAGTATCTGCGTAAACTTCAAGTTGGCTCTTTTGATAAATGAATGGATTTTCAAAGGCGACGTTAATGAAATACGCATACAACAGCAGCACAAGGATGTGATGCTAGGCAACGTCTGTCTCTCCGCCCTCCCTCTCTATTGGTGTGTGTGTGTGTATCCTTCAATCTATCAAACTCACGTGTCCGTCGTGTCTCAATTTACTTGCTTAGTTTATGTTCAACTTTTGCTCACCGGCCCACAGCCCACAGACCCATTGCCTATAGCCCTTCCTCCCTATACTTCTCGTTATACAGGCATTTTGATAGAGTCCGGTTTGGCATATTTATGAAGTCAACACTATGAGGCGGGCAGGGCAGGCAACCAAAGAGGAAGGGAAGTAACGGGGGCAAAAGAGAGGCTATACGTTTGTAAGGATTCTGACTTCTCCTGGCTTCGACATGGGCATGTTTCTCTTATTATTTGTGCAGGAATAAATAACATTGAAATGAGAAATTGCTGAGAAAGTGAGAGCGACAAAGCGGGAGATAAGGATACAGATACAGATACAAATACAAATATAGATGAAAAAGATAAGCCGAGGGAATGAAAATGGTTATGGGACACAATAAGAAAATGTAAGATATATATATATTCTAATAAATGTTTTCATTTCAACAAGAAAAATACGTACAATTTAACAATGAACAATTGCAATTGGCTTAGTCTTCTACCATTTTCTCTCCTACTCTTTCTCTACCTCTCTCGCCATCTTTCTCATTATTCCTTTTGTTGTCTGCTTCTAAGCAATTTTAATTTGCTGGCATTCACTTTTAGTTAAAAATTTTCTTTCTTTCTTTCGTTGGGCCTTCAGTTTGTCGACTATCTGCATAAGACTAGTTTAGCTCGCGATTTTAGCTGAAAAGTCTCTAGTTTTTGATTGACTCAAAATTAAAAGAGTCTGATACTAAGTATCGATCTCACCCATTTGAGTATGGTTTGCATTTTACTTTCTCTTTCTCTCTATATTTTCACCTGGGTTAAAATAACTTAAAAAACTTTGCTAAAAGAAGGTTAAGTATTTCACACATTTAAAGATAACCTAAAACAATGGGCTAAATGCGTTTTAAACAAGCATCAAATTCAGTAATATGAAAAGAGAAATCGAAATTGAACAGAATGACAATAAGGCAATTGCCTAATGATCCGCTTTGGTTGTTGCTCCTGTTTCATCCATTGTTTCTCACTCAAAACAACATACATACAACCAACACCCACAGACAGACAGAGAGACAGTGAGAAAGAGAGAGAGAGAAAGCCAGAGCCAGAGCCAGAGAAAGGCAAAAGCAAACGCATTAAAAGCAACTTAATAATTCAGATCAAAATCACCAATCAGCGCAGTCGACATGTTGACAAACGACGACGACGACGACGAAGACGACCAGGATGACGATGAGAATGAGAATGAGAATGAGGACGACGACAAGAGATTTACATTTTGAAAATCGAATGGCGGCATAAGCCACCGCAAAGCAAAAGACACGCAACCACAGAGCCATAATGAAATCCACGATAAACAAGATAAACGAACTCCTATAAAAATACACACACACACAAACACACACATACGTTGGTGATAAGAAAGTAGAGGCCACAGAATGTGGTTTATCCTTAGAACACTTTTTCATATACCCTTAAGGACATACTTTAAAGAGCTTCAATAGAAGTACTTAGCGAAACCCTTAGGGCAAAAATATGATAAAAGGTTAAGTAACAATATTCAAAATAGAATCTGATATATAAGTTACTCATTTAGTTAATAATATTGAATTGATTAAATAAGACCAAATTTTAGAAAATCCCAAACAATTTGTTCAAATTTCAAACTTTTACTTTCTTTGATATAAACATTTTAAGCATATAATGATTTAAATTGAGTCAAAATTGGAAAAATTCCCTTAAACCTGTTGAACCTGTTGTTGATCTCTAAATGAACCTTCTAAATTTAAAGTTAGAAACCAAACTAAATATGGCTCAACATTATGAGATACTTAACTTGGACTATTTGGCTCAAGCATCGTGTGACTATATCAGATTTATTTATAACCAATGCAAAAGCAACGTGTCAAGTATTAATATTGGCCTATTAATTAGCATCATGATCAATAGATTTTAAGCACAATGTTTTCTTAGAGTATTTTAAATGTGTTCAAAGACCAATGTCTAATTACCCGTTTGCTGGTCAAAGAGTATTTTCTCTATTGAACACAAAAATCGGTCTATATAAGTGTGTGTGTGTGTGTGTGTGTGGGTGTGCGTTTGTGTGTAGGTATTGTATTGGTTATAAAAATAAATAAAGAGCAACAGCCTCGCTTTACCTCGATTCTCTTCTGCCCCCTCTCACGCTCTGCTTCCCCCTTTCGCCACAAGCTATTGGGCTTGACTGCCATCGTTGGTGGCGGTGACACGACAATGGCTAAAATATTTATATCTATTTCAGCTTTGCCGCTTTATACAATTTCGCTTCTTGCCACAAGACACCAAAAGCAAACGCCCCAATACTCAAACACCCAACCACACCCAACCTTCCACCCCTCCGCACCAACCACCTACCATCTACAAAAGGCTAAACCCCAAACCCTCAACATTGACGTTGTCTTCGATGTCTTCTTTTGCAATCAATGAAAGATTTATGACACACCAACACACACACACCAATACACTCACACATCGAAGAAGAAAAATATATACAATATTTTGTGGCACGCTCTGGATTTCGCTTATTCTTTCATTCTTTTTTTTCTGTCTCTTTTCCTTCATTTCTGGTATTTCTTTTCTTTCTTTTTTTTTATGTCACATCATTATTTTTATTATGACACTGCCGCCGGCCCCACCCCTCCCCAATATTCGTTATTCGTTACGAGTATTCGTTGTTATTCGAGAGTGATTAGTGACTAAAAATGACAACAATAATAAACGCATTGTTGTGCCTTATTCTCTTGCTCTATGCATGTGTATGTGTGTATGTGTGTGTGGTTGTGTGTGTGTGTGTGTGTGTGTATGCATGTGTGTCATATGTCCACATAATGAGCGATGGCCTGGCCCATGGATAATCGATAGGAAAACCAAATATTTATTTACCATTTGCCTGCCAAACACTGATTTCTCGCCAAAGATAAATTGGTTAACTGGAAATTTTCGAAAAAAATTTTTATGTACTGTGTGTAAATTTTCTCTTTCAACATATTATATATCGATTATCTTACAGAAAACCAGTTGAAGTGAGTATGCTCTTTCAGCGACATAAGCAATGGAACTATCAATATGATCTATCAGTATAAATCCCTCGATTAACCGCCCCAGAAAACATTCAGTTCTGATTCAAGAATTTAATTTTTTCATGTTTAAAGCTTGCAGGGGCCTTGCGGGCAGAATCATCGGCCAGATGCAGGATCGAGTGAACAGCTGCGATGACACGAGATGCAGGCTCACTACAGGCATCTATCCTGCCAGCCAAAGAGAAGCAGCTTTAGCGCACCCCTTAGGCTTATGTGTCTCAATACAATACAAATACCATACTTAAAATTTACAAACACTGAAATTCGGATACATAAATCAATTTCAAACTTCTGCTAAAACTTCATATTCCCCCGAATGGTCAAAGATCCGACAATTAGCCAGACAACTAACAGCGACGTCCCATTATTGATCCTTTGGTCAGCATCATGAAACTCTGCGCCCTTAAAAAAAGGAATAAGGATTTTAAATATTATGCAATTAAGAGAAGACCTTACCGGAAGACAACAGAATAGTGATCAAAAGACTCGGTTCCTGCTCCCAACTAAAGACCCTTGCATATGCAATGCAAAGATATAGAAACACGACCGGGAATATATGTAGATAATAGCTGTAGAGAATTTTCTCATCCAAAAAAAAAAAAAGGAAATTAAGATTTCCTTGCACCTAAACGCCAACAGATAGCCCGACGACTACAGCAACGTTCGATTACAGATCCTCTGGTCCTGCGCTGTTAAAAGATGCATCTAGACAAGGATTTCGTGTTAATGGACTTGGGGGAAAATCTTACCTAAAGACAACAAATAGGGCTCAAAGGATTCAATTTTTGCGTATACCATACACAAATTTTGAAAAACACAAATACGGAGGATATGGAAACACAACCATCAGTATCAAGATTACGGCTATAAAAAATCTCCATCTATCAATCCGTGTAAGACTTTGCGCATTTCAAACTTTTATCCTCAATGGGAGGAAATTCAACATTTTCTTGTACCCAAATGCCGCCGAATTGTAGCCCGACTTCTATAGCGACGTTCGAGTATTGATCCTTTGGCCCAATCGTAATGAAAGTCATATTGGAAGCCAGCATCACGAAACTCCTCGCTGTTGAGTTAAATAATTGGCCTAGATATGGTTAATGGGAATGTGGGTGAGAAGGAGAAGGATCTTACCGGAAGAGACGACGAAGCATGACATAATCGGGTTCCTCTTTAAATCCAAGATTCCGTGTATACTCCAAATATTTGACAAACACATCGGGCAAATTTTTGCATAGCTCAGTCAGAGGCATATTTTGCTTCATGGCCAGAATTTCGAGAGCCCCTTCATCATCTGTGCCATTGTCTTTATCCTGCCACGGCAGCTCACCCTTGACCATAAAGATCAAGCAATAGCCAATGCTCTCGAGATCATCGCGTCGAGATTGGGCACAGCGTCTCATCCATTAATGGAACAATACGTCATTGTGCCAGTCAATGGCGCGTGCATCAATTCCATGTGAGCACCAGTACTGAAGTCCACGTATGGAGTGGCTAACCCAAAATCGGCCAGATACAACCTTAAAGCGCTGCGACCACAAAGACCCATCATCATGTTGGATGGTTTTATGTCTCGATGTACGTAACCAATTCTGTGTACAGACTCAATTCGGACCAAAATCTGGTCTGCCAACATAAGAACACTCTTTAGGGTAATTCTGTTGTGGCAGCGCAGCATTATGTCGAGGATAGAGGCGCCCAGAAGCTCCAAACATAGCCATCGAAATTCTTTTTCCTCCCCATAAGCATACATTTCAGGAAATCCGACCTCATTGTTCAATGACGAGTACAATCGACGCTCATTTTGAAGCGTATTCATATAGATATTTGAAACTTTCTCTACCTTGATGGCAAAGGGACGAAAGCTGTGCGCACATTTTGCCAAATAAACATCACCAAAGGATCCCTGTCCTACATCGGCAGCAGTCGCATTATCATCCTTCGATTTAATCTCGATTAATACTCACCAATCTTCTTCACAAGTAGGTAATCGCCTAGACGAACTGCACCGTTTTTAGTGCGATACTTATTAAACATATCACTCATTTTGATTTCCGTAATGAAAATGATAAGAAAAATGATGAAAACGATCAAAATTTAGACCAGTCGAAAATAATGGAAAAATTTGAAAAGAATAATAAGAATAAAAAATATTCAAAACTTGAGCACAAAACATGTAACTTTACCGAAACTCAAAGTAAAAATGAAATACACAATGGATGTCCAAGCCACAATAATTTGAATTCAAAATGAAACTAGAAGCAATGTTTACTTGTTAAAAAAAAAAACAACAAGAAAACAAAAACAACTTGTAAAAGTCACAAATCTGTCAGAGATAGTTTCATGAGTTCATTAAGGGTTTAAATTGACTTGATTGAATTTGCATTTTGACAGCTAAAAATGAATAGAAAAAACATCAAAAGCATGTCATACATAGATGATAATGAATTGATTTATTTACAAGTTTAAAATTTTGCTACAAGAAATTAGAACACTGAGCCAACTTTTGTATCCATTTATGACAAATGGATTACAATTTTAATTTTTAATTAAGAAAACCAAGCAAGTTTAAGCAAACTGTTGACACAATTTAGCCAAAATCCTTTTGCTTATTATCGTTTATAAAAAGTGTTGCCTACATTTCAGGGCTGCAGCAAAAATGGATAAAACGAACTAATTTAAATACAACTAGAATATAAACACGAACATGCACCACGCCTATATCTGTTGTCATCATCATACAGCCCTCCCGGCTTCCCATCCAGAACGTCATCGTCAACACTTTCAGTTTTTTAACTCAATTTGCAATAAAAAAAAAAAAAAGTACAGTACACAAAACTTTTTTTTCTCTGGTCCATTTTACATTTTTTTTTTTTGATATTTTTTTTGTTTTTTTGCTGTGTTGTTAACTTAATTTTACTTGCCGCTGTGCAGTTCGCAGCAGCTCGATGCTAAAAGCATTTCATTGTTGTCCAACTCCATTTTGTTGCTATTGGTGTTGTTCTTGTTGTTGTTGCTGTTGTTGTTGCTTTTGGGTGGGCAAGTGTATGGGCGTGGCACCAAAAACCGAGCAACGGCATTTTACACGCACTGAAAGATTTCACTTACAGCTCCATCAGCCGAGGGCCGAACCGGAGGGACGGACAGGGGGGGTACACCTTGCCTTCCCTTTAGAGAAGTCTACAAAATGGAGTTAGTGTCAATTGTGAGTTAGCAGAAGACAAGAGCAGAAACAAAACAACAACAACAACAACAACAAAACAGGCAAAGCCAAGAAGGCCTTTTTGGAGTTTTGACTAACAACATTTGGCGAGAAGGCAGCGACAAGTTGAAAATGTTTATGACGAAAGTGTCAAGGAAGGGGAGGAGGAAGGAGCGCTGCCGCCAGCAGCAGTAAAAAAAAACCAGTTTGCAAAAGTTTGAAAGAACCAACAAAATGGTAATTGATGTCAACCCGCAAAAGAAGCTGATCGATGAACAGAGTTTACTATTGATGGTTTGGTTTACTACTTGATGGGGGGGGGGGGATCAGCTTTTTGACACGAACATTTCAAACAATTCACAGAACTAGAACAATTCAAACTTAGATTATAGGGCAAAATGCGTACAGAGGATGTCAAATGGTTTTGTTTTTGTTGTAAAAGTAGCAAATAAATCCCTTAGACAAGTGTATCTAATAAAAATATATAAATAAATTATAAAGAGGAAATTGTCGGAACACCATCATTTATCAGGAATATACTCGCTATTTGAGAAATGTATTAAATTACTCAATAAAATATTGAAAAATCTTGACCAATTGTATACAATTTTTCCTTAACGTAAACTCTGCAGTCCCAAAAATCATCATTTTCAGCCATTAAAATGCTTTTCAGTCAAGTGCTGTCATTTCTAAAAAATTCTGATCCTTTCTACCCGCTTGCAACTTGCTGTGTCTACGCTTAAAATTAAAAAGTCATCATTAATGGTCAATGTGGAAATCTGCAACAACTTTATATGTACATACATATATAGTATATGATCATTGGCATTAAGAAATCTAACCATTTGAAGAGAAAAAGAAGGGCCACTAAGCTGCTACTGGCTGCTGGCTGTTGGCTGCCAAGGTATGTCTCGAGAGGAATGCCAATAAAAGTTGTCGACAGGATGCTTAAATCAGCGCAGATCAATGCACGCACGCTTAAGTGTGTGTGTGTGTGTGTGTGTGTGTGTGTGTGTGTGTGTGTGTGTGCGTGGGGGGTTAGCGTATGTGTGTGTGTTCGTGGTGTGTATATGTGCGAGAGCATATAAAATTTATAAATTATTGAATCTATGAAAATATGAACATCACGTACACTCACACAGCATGCCAGGACGAACTATTCAGACAGACGGATACACACACTCCAACACACACACACACACACACATGGAAGACAATCGCACAAAACGAACTTACAGTTATGCATAAAAACTCAAGCAAGCGTGTGTGTGTGTGTGTGTGTGTGTGTTTGTATTGGAATATGCACAGAATTTCATTACGTTCGTGGGTTTTTATAAATAAGTTGGCGTATTTGCTGCCTGTTTGTTGTTTGCCAAAGTTTGTTCATCTTCCCCTTCCCCTTCCCGATTTCCACTCCTCTTTCCCTATTTCCCCATCCTCTCTCTCTCTCTCTCTCTCTCTCTCTCTCTCTCTTCTCTCTCTCGGTAGTGTTTCAAGCCAAATCGAAAACTTTTCTAATAATTTCTTTGATGGCAAAGAAAAAAAAACGAATGAGAAAGAAACGCCGCGTTGATATTATTTGCTTTATTTATGGTTAGAATACCATAAAAAAATTAAATTTCAAAAAAGGTAAGAACAGGAGACGCAAACTTCGCCGCCCTTATTAAAGGCGTGGTACCGTCATTATATCTACGCATTGATATGTTGAACTGATGATTCATTTCTTTTTCTTCTCGTTGTGGGTTTATTTGATCGATCTTTTTCTTTTCTAATGGATGGCCAAATCAAAAGTGCTACCTAAAATAAGATGCTGATTAAATTGAATATGGTCAAATATTTGGTTAATACTCACACAACACACACCAGAAAAACCCCAAAATTCGATTGTTATGTCGAGATTTTGTTGGCTTCTAAAGCAAGAGAAAGTTAGGGAAATGATTTATAAACACTGAGAATCAATGTCTCACCAATTTTCTAATCGATGCATTTATCATATAAATTCATGAGTTTCCGATATTATGGCGTACGAGTATCAATGTGAATCCGAAATATATATATATATAACCTTGAAGTAAAGTGAAATGACTTGCTTTGAGGAAACATTAAGGATTAAAAAAAAAAGTTACACAACTCACCAAAACTGCATTACATGAGTACCTGAATCTTGTTATCCATTGTCAAAAAAAATGTGAGCTTAAATATTTTAAAAGCAAAAGCAAACCAACAAAAACGCAAAAAAAAAAACATTTTGAGTATTTGTAGAAAAACTGCAAGAGAAGAGAAATAACCCAATAAAAACTTTTTTAACCAGGATTCCTCTTGAAATTGTTACCTTCAGTGCAAAATTCTTCTAATCGTCGGTTGAAAGGGTAAGGGATTAACTGATTGCCTATATTGCCTGTAATAACGTTTGTGTACCTGCTTGAAGGATTTCAATGGATTAAAATATCGAAATGTACTCCCAAAATTGCACTTACACTACTGCATAACAAAAACTAAAACAAACTTGCAGAGTGTACTCGATGTACGTACGCAGAAACACAGAAAAAAGTTTTAAATATATTCCTTGATAAATTCCAACATTATGGATTAACTGAAATTTAGAAATATTTTTTAGAATATTTTTTTCACTTGACACCGTTTTTTTTTCTTTTTTTTTTTTTTTTTTGTTTACCTAATTTTACACAATAATTTTGATAATTTATTTTATTTATGCCGAAAAAATAGGTCTACACCAGACGAGCTCTGGCTGTGAACTGAATAGTTTAGTCTCGAGCTCCAGGTCCTTAGATTTTTAGCAATGACATTTCATAGACCTGGCCAACTAGATGTAAGTAAAAAGGCCAAAATAATTTAAATTTGAACCTGGTAACGTCAAACTATAGTAACAGGGTCGAAATCTGACAATTTGTAGGCTAAGGGACGCGCAAGCAACTGTCTAGAATGCCTAATTTAGCTTTAATTTACTTAACGAAGTCAGACTATAGGCACGAATCATAAATTTTTCAATTTAAGAAGTAAGAACCGCACAAGCAACTGCCCAGAATTGGCAACTTAGAAAGTGGTGGCTCTACAACGTTAAAGTAGTCTTACAGAAACGCACAAGCAACTGCCTAGGATCGTTAAATTGCATAGAGTATCATGTCGAGAATCATAAATCTTTCAATTTGTGAAGTAAGAACCGCACAAGCAACTCCATAGAATCGTCAAATTGCACATAGGCGTCTAGATGATGTCAAAGTGCTTAGGATCTTCAGCATATTAGTTGCTAGATGAAGTCAGAGTATAGTCATGGAGTCTTAAATCTGTAAATTTGTATGCTAAGGGACGCACAAGCAACTGCCTAGTTTCGCCAAGAAGAACCTATTAAAAAAAACCAACCTAGTAGTCTTCTGTACCGACAGAGATTCTTACAATACTCATTTTCGACTAAGCAATGTTTCTTTGAGTTTGTTTTTGCACCTCACCCGATAGATGGATTACACATAGTATAAACAAAATATGAATTATGCATATAACTAACTAACTTTGTGTTGCATATCCACGTGTGCTCATTCTACTGCTACTCAAAGATTACACCCCGCCACCCCTTCCTTTCATCGTTTCTAACTTTCTTTTACTAATGCTACTACGCTCTCTGTGTGTGTGTGTGTTTGCGTGTGTTTTTTTCTCTCACTTGTGCGTGTTGGCAGCTCTGGTGCGTCGTCCTTTGGTATCTGTAATCCATTTAATTCAACCCAGCGACTATGTCAGCTGTGTGTGTTGTGTCTGTGTGTGTGTGTGTATTATCAACTCATAAATATTTATTGAATTTTAAGAAATTTTCAAAAAAAAAAAAAAAAAAAAAAAAATGAGAACCAACCGACGACAGCAACCAATCTATGACCGACATGCGACCAGCGATTGTCGGCGGCAGCGGCGACTCGTAATCGACATGGATTCCGTTTTCTTCTTAGTCGCCGCTGCTGCTGTTTCCATACCTACATCATCTCTCTCTCTGTCTCACTCTCTTACAGTCATTCGCATTCTGCATTCTCTTTTATATGGATTATAATTTTTTCCATTTCACAAATGAATGCTTTCTTGGCCTTCTTGGTTTATAGCATTTTTCCAACCCTCCATCCATCCATCCATCCATTTATCTATCCATACATATATCCATTCACCAATTCTTTACTCTGGTTCATTTCATAATTTTTATTTTCCAAATTGCTAAGTTTTCTTTTATTTACATCGATCTTTATGATTCTGTTCATTCATTAATTTCTCTTAACTAATTATCTTTCCACCTGACGTTAGAGACAAGTGTTTATCCATCCAAACATATCATGCCAGCCAGTGGTGGTGGCTAAAGAAGGGGGGGCGGCAGGCAATAACGTTAACGAAACAAAACTTTTAAGCCTGAATAAATCTCGCTCTTTCAAGCTAGAGGCTAATTTTGAACAAATTTTTAGCTGATCATGTAAAATTGTTTCCCGATCAAAGGGCAAAACGCTTTCCCTGTATTCCCTGGACTCATTTGCCTCATCTCATTAAGTAGTCGCTTGAGTCAAACGGAATGGGTCTCTAGCTAGCTTAGAATGCAAAATTAACTTGTTGATGTAACTACGACGACGACGACGACGACGGCGACGATGATGAGGATGAGAAAGAGGATGGGAATGAGAATGAGAATGGAAATGGAAGTGGAAATGGAAATGCTGATGGGGTTGTTGGGGGTCACGTTTGAAAATCGTTTCGTGTTCGAATCTTATTAGTGGTTTATAATTACAATTGTATACAGGCCAATTATGTATAGGAGGACTGCGAAACTGGTACTCATACACCACACACACAACACACCACACACACATATATATATATATATATATGCACACCTGATGGTTTTGAATCTCCAATTCCCTTACTCTATCTAATTAAGCAACGTAAGGTCTGTCTATTAAGTGGTGTGTGTGTGTGTGAATATCTTGATAATCATGTTCATTCCGTTTCGCAAGCAAATGTCATAACATCCATTTATGTAAACAGATATTTATGCAGATGTATGTATGTGTGTGTGTGTGTAGTATCTATGTTGCATTAGTTGAATGAAACAAGTCAGTCATAGAAACCTACCAGCAATGACCACCGTCAAACTGTGTGTGTGCGTGTGTCTGTGTGTGTGTCTCTGCATGTGTGTGTGTGTGTGTGAGTGTGTTTTGTAATTGAATCCACGTCTGAAACGTCTTGTCTCTTTGTCTGTCATCGATAATTTCATTTTAGGCTCCATTTTGAATGCAAATTATATATAGCCAATGTCTTGGCACGTCTTGTCCACTTGTCCATAATCCGCACCGCATTTAACCACAAGTTCAACTGAAAATTGATGCAGCTACAACAAATGTTTTGTTCATTACAAAACTTAAATCAAGGTTACAATTAAGATAGATAAACAAACACTGGTTGTGTAAGCTTTGACTAATTTTCGTTTACTTCATTTAGTTGCAATTCTCAACTTGTTTAAGATATGGCCATTGCATTTTGGGAGTCTCTGGAACCTGGTGAACAGAAAGACTAAGAAATCATCTCTAAGATTGACCTAGATAGATTGGCTGATATAATAGAAATTCGAAAATCTAAATAGACATTGAACGAAATAAAGCAAGAGAAACTTCAGTTGACTTGTGTCCAAAATGTTGTTTAAACATTGACCAAAAAAATTCTTGTACAGCTTCTCAACTCAACGTCTGAAAAAGTTTGTGACTTCAAAAGAAGGAAGCAATATACTGAACATTTTCGAAAACAGAAGCATTTTTCAAACTGAATTTTTACAAAGATAACACTACTCTATGTTGAAATTAAAAGAAAAGTAATAGAAACAACTTTCTCATGGGCCTTTTTTTTGGCAAAAGAAGAGAAACTTTTTTTAAGTAATTTCAATATTATCACTAATTAAAAAAAGGGCACGACTTTAACCAACAAAAACTGGAAAAGTATCAAAGTATGTTGATATAAACAATTTTTTGATTAAATAGTAATTTAAATGTTTGTGGTCAAGTTAAAATCTTCTTTTTTTCTGCATATTTCTCTCATAATAGTCAAAGATTTTCCAATTGTTTTCCGGAAATTTATGCCCAATTTTATAGTAGAAATGTGTCAACATTTTATTGCAACAGTTAAGCAGCTATAAAAACTTGTCAGAAGCAATGAATATTTTTTGCGCCTGCGTTAAGGAGAGAGAAAGATTAAGAGAAAATTTAGTAACTAAAGAGAGATAGAGAGAGCGAGAGAGTGATAGGGAGAGAAAGAAAGGGAGCACATCGGAGAGGAAAATTTAAATTGATTGTTAGTTAACATGGGAATTGACGTTAATCAAATGCCAATTGTGATTTATGGTCAAAAGGATAACTCTTATACGGGTTTGTGTCTTGGCTAACAATGTTATTAAATAAATTTTATGCCATTTCTGTTTGTTCGAGAGAAAACAAAAAGGCAATAAAACACTTTGCCAAAAAAAAAAAGAAAAACCTTCACTTAATAAACAAATTAAAATATTTAAAAAAAACAAATGTTTGGAAATTGCTTTTATAAACTCTAACAAACTGTTATAATTAAGAGCATTTGGTGCTCTCTTTTGCCATCTGACCGACTCTCTTTCCATGGACTGTTAACGGTTATAACAGCAGGACTAACAGACCAGCAACAGAGACTCTACAAGGACATTACATAAGTTTGAAGCGAATTTAAAAACTTGACTTAACAGACACACCAGAGATCTATCGAAATATATTAAACAATTTGAAAAAGCCAAAAAATGCTAGAAAAAAAAAACAAAGAACTTCATAGACTTTTAGTTAAACAAGGATATGCCTCATTTGAAGAGAGAAACATATTTATATACCGTAGATATGTAGGTTCATATGTATGTGTTCTGTTTTACTATGCCAACAGACCTCAAAAACTTGTTGAATACTTTCCCGTATTACAATGTTAGGTAGACCGACCTCCACTTTGGGTTGGCTTTCAGCAAACAAATTTCGCTTAGAAATTCAATATCTTTGCGGGTGTGTGTTTGCGTGTGTGTGTGTGTGTGTGTATGTGTGACTAGTGTGTATTTGTATGTATTTTGTATGAGGCAGTTGCCTCGCCTGCCTAAGCACCTAAAAAGCAGACATAATTAGTTTATGCTGAGATTTTTGCCTCCTCTTTAGCTATCTCTCTCTCTTCCTTACTCGCTATCTCCCTCTTCGCTAGCTTCTATGGCGAGACACTTTGCTGCATTGGGAAAGAGGAGAGAATTGTGGGAGGGGGAGGGGAAGGGGGAGGAATGGTTAGGAGTTGCGTGGCAAAAGATAGGACAAAGCTAAAGTAGAGAACGTTGCCAAGAAGCAAAAGCCAGAAGCAGCTGCTATTTATTAGAACTAAAATGTATATTAAAGTCAACGTAAGCGAAAAAGATTTAAGCTAACAACTACTTTATATAAATCCAGACTAACTATTTTCAACTAAAGAAACTTTAAATTGGATATTCATATGACAAATACATTGATAACCCAATTTTTCATTTACAATATTTACAAAGAACATTTTTGAAAACTAAATAATATTAGTTGAATGCGCTAAAAAGGGTCTAATCTCAATTTAATAGTTATTTTTAGTTAAGCACAATAAAATAACAAACTATTTTTGTATTTAGAACGGCTGAAGCTTATTTGCTGTTACCTTTATTGTCTCTGATATGTCTATCTCGAAAGAAGAAAGTATTCTTTAAATTTGTTTCTATTTATTAAAATATGGGATTATTACATAAATATCTCCTAATTCAAGGCTAAAAAAAAATGTTCCATAATAATATAATCTATTCTAAAGAAGAATCAACTTCAAAACAATTATTTTATTATTTATTTAATTTGTAATATTTTAAGAATTTTATTACCAACTTCGTATTCTTATTGATCCCCTCTTTTTCTTTAAATTTTTTATAAGTGTTTTGCTTATTTTTGCTTATATTTATATGCATTTGTTTTAGAGTTCATTTGGCTTATAGAATTTATAAAATTTGTTGCTAAAGTTAAATCAAACGACTTACCTTGAAAAATATTTGCGTACAGTTATGAAAGCTTTCAATTGCTTTATCTGAAATCAGAAATTGAAATATATTAAAAAAATGTTGTACATTTTAAGCGTCAAAATTATTAACAATATTTCGAATAATATGTAATCTTGAAATGAAATAGATACTTTGTACTTAATCGCACTGTAATATGGTATTTAAGTTATTTGAGTATTTACAAGTACTCAAGCAATTAAGATTTTAAGCAACATTTTGACAGTTTTAACAATATTTGCCAAACGTTTTCTACTACTTCTGCTAAAGACGCCTAAAAGTATGCAGCAACAGACAGTAAGTTGCTGTGTCCTGAACCTTCTTCTAACTATCTCTTCTTACATTTTTATGTTTATATGAGTTGAAAAATCAAAATTTTACGCTCTGCTACACATTTCTAAAGGCTACCGAAAGCTTCCAAGAGGGTAAGAGGGTTTTTTTTTTTTAGAGAGCGGGTGAAAATACAGAATGATATGGATATGTAACATGTGTGTGAGAGTGTGTGGGTGTATGTGTGTCTGTGTGTTTGCTTAAGTGCGTGTTTATGGCGCAATAAAACAGACCCTAACAGGCTTACACATACAAACCAAAAGGCAACCCACCCAACCCATAGACATAAAGCAATCGCGTTGGAGGCTGCTGCTGGATGTTGCAGCCAAATGAAGCAACCAAATGGCAGAGACGAGAGACCCAGACCCAGCCAGACGTAGTAGCAAAGTCCTAGCCAAAAAGAGCAGCCAACCAGCCAGCCAGCCAGCCAGCATCTTTCCGCTTGTCTGCAGCGCATTTATGACTTTCTTCTCTTTGCCCCACCAATACAGACAAGATGAGGAGAGCTCAAATGCATAGCCTGCATATAGGCGCATATATAGCCATATGTCTTATCACACACAAACACACACACACACATATATGTATGTATATAGGAGGGGGGGGCACATGTATACGGTTACTGTCAAATGCCATACTAAACCGATAATCCAATCATAAGTTATAGTCAAATGAGTTTGGTCTTCAATAAATTTTTTGGCTTCAGGTTACACCCACACAACATTACTCTTTTGACTTGCATTTTGTTTTTGTGTCTGCTGCTCTTGTTATTTTTGATTATTATCACTGTGATTTGGAAACGTTTCATATCACACGAAACCAATTAGAAGAGAGCGGTAGAGCCAAAACAAAAAACAACAAAAAAATAAAACTAAAGGTGAAGTTGCTGTTGGCCAGTAAACTTTGTCAGCCACTCAAATTTAACGTACTGCAACATGGCTAACGGAAAAGTGGTTGATGGTGGGTGGTGGGTGATGGCGACGGATGGAGAGCTGTAAATGACAGTCATTAGGTCTTTGTGGGTCTAAAGATAACTACATGTACATATGTATGCATGCGTATGTGTGTGTATGTGTGTTTGTGTATGTATTTGTATGCGGCTGCAACACTTTGTACCTATTTTCATAATGCCAAGGGCAATTGAATAAAAATAGTTCAAGTGTGAAATAATGTGTTTGTCTACAACAACAATAATAATAGCAACTTGAATCCAGGGATAGATAGTTAGTTAGTTAGTTAGTTAGTTAGATAGAGAGAGAGCGAGAGAGAGAGAGAGAGGAGCAAAACAAAACACAAAATCAAACGGTTTCGGCTTATAGCTTCTGATATACTAAAAAAAAAAAGTAACATTAACAAAGACCTTTAAATACGCTTTCACTCTGAAGCCAGGCAACAAAACTATTTTCACTATAGAGGAAAGATTGAGCTATCTTTCGATATATTGCATATTTTTTTCATAATCAAGCAACTAAAAACAAAAAAAAATTGAAATCTTAATAATTTCTTTACTTTATTTTACTCCCAATCATATTGACAACTTATTTCACTATTACAACATAAGAGAGTACAGTTAATTGCCCGTCGAATAAGTTAAATAAAGGATTAAATGAGCTTTTTTCCCTATTTTAATGTGTTAAAGAAAAGTTTAGATGCATTTCCCAATTTATCCACATGTCTACAATGGACTAAACAACAGTTAAACTAGTTTATACATTTAAAATGCTTAAACCTGTTGTTTTTTTTAACCCTTGCGTTTGCGATTGCTCCAAATCGTTTGATTTTATGTATTAAATGAAACCCGCTGCTGCTAAAACCAATTGAGAATCATAATTCACTTAAGCTTGTTGGGAATTACAATTGTTATAGCTTCTAGTTGAGAATCATAACTTATTTCAATCTCGTAAGCTCAACAATTTGCAATTTAAAAACCTCTTAGTTAATATAATTTTTTGTAATATTTATTAATGTTCCTTCTGAACACATATTCTTTACTTTCTTCTTCTTCCCGCTTGTTTACACTAATAAGCTATGCCAAGTGCCTTGCACTTGCTTTTTATTCGCAACCAACTTACATAAATGTATTAAGTTTTATGTTTCGCATATTTGCTTCCAAGACATCTACATACTTCTATACATGTGTTAGAGTTCTGCGAGTGTGTGTGTGTGTGTGTGTGTGTGTGTAGGGGGGAGTTGGGCAGAAGTTTATTATTGAAAAACCTAATAAGCCCCGATACAGAGACAGGACCAAGGCAGTGTATGCATCTGTCGCGGGTATCCTTTGTATTGTCATTTGGCGACGATGTCGAAGTTCTTTCTGTGTATGTGTATGTGTGTGTGTGTGTGTGTAACAACTATTAGAAAGAAGCAGCTAAAGTAGCAACAGGAGCAACAGGATTGCCAGCCTGCCGACTGCTGCCTGTCTGACTTTTGAAGTAATTTCCTTGTTTTTTTTTTTTCTCTCTCTCTTTTCTTTTCTCTTCTCGTTTTTGCAGCACACGTTCGCTGAGTGGTTCTAAAGGCTCTTGCTTGTGCACCACATTTTTGGCTCACAAACGTTTATGATGTCCTGCAATTGTCCTTTTAACAACGCACATGTGTGTGCGTGCATATGTATGGCTGTGGGTGTCGGTGTTTTCTGTGTGTGTGTGTGTGTGTGTAAGTGTATGTGTATTGTTCTTTTGTTACAACAATTTTTACACAATTTCTTTTGTGCTTTGTACTGTACAGGGAGGGAGAGGCTGTTGCTGTTGCTGCTGTTGCTGCTACTATTGCTGGTGCTGGTGCCGGAGCTGGAGCTGGAGTGGTCCTGGTTCTGGACCCAAGCTCTTTTCTGTCATAACTGTCGCTCTTCCAGTGGCTGCTGCCTAGCGAGCACATGCAATTAGTGCCAAATGTTTCCATATTTTTCCACCAGCATACACGCACACACACACACACACACACACTGACACTGACCACAGCATTCAGAGCATACTCACATACAACAACCAAGAGTAAGAACCCAACAAACAACAGCAGCAACAGCAACAACAACAAAAAATGAGCAACATTTTCTCGCCCACCCAATTTTCATTGTTGCCAACACAATGGCAAAGCGAGTGGCTCTAGCTGAGAAGAAAACCCCCAAAATTGGTTATAACCCAAATGCATATACTCTACCACTTAAAAGTGCATTTTTGGGCGCTCAACATGAAGCGACTCACTCCAAATATATAACCAATAACATGCAAATTATAATCTTTATTCTAACGATAACATTTCGATTAAGAGAGAAGAAATTTAAGTCATTCGATTAATTTTTACAATTTTGGTATATTTTCTCTTAAAAAAATTATCAATAGTCATTGAGAAAATAATCGTTAAATATTAATCGATAACATTTGATAACAAAAACGTGCAAAATTCTTGAGTTTATTTCAAATTCCATTAATGCAAAAACTAAACTTTCATTTACTGTACCTATCTATATTTTTAGCAATTAATCGATATTATATCGATAAACGCTGCAAGTCAGTTTTCGAAAATATTTGCTATTTGATAAAAAGGACAATTCACTTAATAACAATCGTCAAAAATGTCGATTTCTGCAAAAAAAAAAAAAGAAAAGAACCTGTGATATTCTCTAAATTAAATTGCCTATACTCAAAAGGCAATAACCGCTTAGAAAAATCAGCATTTATCGACTTGACTTTGCTGCACATTTATAATTCATAGTGTTCCCAAGTCACCTTTTCCTTATACCTTTTCTGATTTTTAGGGCATTGACGTCGCGTACCAAAAAACAAAATAAAAACCCAAAAAAGAAAAAAAACAAAGTCAAAAAATATTCAATGCTTTGTTGTCCATGTCCGGACCGGGACCGAGACCGGGACCGGACCGGACCGAACCGGACCGGACTGAACTGAACCGAACCGGGTCGAAGTGGAAGTGCCTGGCTGCCTGTGTAAACGGCCGTAACATTTTGCACATATCCTTTTTTTCTCTTCATGTTTTTCTTTTTTGGTGTTTCTTGTTGTTGCCGTCATTCGACATGCCCCCTTATGGTCCAGAGCCTGCTCAAATTGGTGTGTTTGTGTGTGTGCGTGTGTGTATGGTTAATTATACATTTTGCATACATATATAAGCAATGCATGTGTGTGTGTGGGTGTGTGTGTATGTGTTCACATATCCGATTTCGTATGCCGAACTGCCACCCAAACCTTTGTTAACAATATGCGTTCGAATATATGCCTTTCCTTTTCTTTGCTCTAGCTCTCTTTTTCTCGCCCTCTACCGTTTTTTTCCGGAGAAGAATCTCTCCTCTTCTAGTAATTGTGCAACTATTTTTGATGTGCTCCTTTGCCCTTTGCTGAATGAAAGCCTGACATTTCCTGGTTCCCGACAAACTGAGTGTCGAGAACAATGCACTTTCAATGAAGAGAAAAGTTTGCTTTAGTTAAACTAAAATTAGCTAAAAACTAGTATATTGTATTTAAAATTTCTTCTTCATTTTTTTTTTTTTTTTTTGAAAGCTTTTCAGCACGAAAAACATGGTTAAGATTGGCTAAAAGAATACTTACAGTTATTATAAGCCTTAGTCAGTCTAACTAGTTCAATGTATATCCTAATTTTACTTTTTTAATGCGTTTTTATTTGAACTGCATTTTTTTGTCTATCTTCTATAATCTGTCTGTTTCGATTTACACATTTCTTTGTTTCTCTTCAATGTACTTGCTTTAAGAATACTTACAGTTATTATAAGCCTTAGTCAGTCTAACTAGTTCAATGTATATCCTAATTTTACTTTTTTAATGCGTTTTTATTTGAACTGCATTTTTTTGTCTATTTTCTATAATCTGTCTGTTTCGATTTACACATTTCTTTGTTTCTCTTCAATGTACTTGCTTTAAGCCTTCTTCAATGAGTCTTCTTACAAAAAACATCTTAAATAATTCAGTTTTTTTTAACAATTTTTTTGCATTTGCTTTTCTTTAATCTACGCTTTCAGTCTTTTTCCATAAGTCTTCTTCTTTAATTAGACTTAATTGGAAAGTCTTTTTCTATGATTTTTTTCCAAAAAACTTTCTTCAATGATCTCCCTTCAGTTAGTCTTTTTTAATGAGTCTTCTACCAAGAGGCCTATTTTAATGAGCCGTCTAGAATAAGTCTTTCTAAAGAGCTTTTTAAAAATTACCTCTTTTCAATAAGTTTTTTATGGAATGCGCCTTTTTTAATGATTTTGTTTTTAAAGGCCTTTTGCAATAAGTCTTTTTCATTAAATCTACTTTATAAATTTAATCTTTCAATTTCTTCTTCAATCTACTTTCTTCATTCTACCTGCTTTTATCGTTTAAAACTGTAGTTATATTTTATGGGTGATATTTCCAAACCATTAATTTCAACTGTAATTAACCTCACACACTCAAAACTGACTTGTAAACTAAATTTATTTATTTGGTTACTTACATTAAATATTCAACATTATATGAATTAGTTGTTTCTATTATTGTGATCAAGGTCATTATTCATGTGCTGCCTTTCAATTTGTTTTATTTTGTCACGCATTTTGTGTGGGGGTATTTTTACCCTCCCAGCTGCCGCTGCCACTCCCTCTCCCACTCACGCTCTCTCTCCCTCTCTCCTTTCTCCTCTCTCTCTCTCTCTCTCTCACTCTCTTACCAACATACCTCGATTTCATGCCGATTTTCAACGTTTAGAGTCGTCTGTGGCATCATTTATCATGTGAAATGCGCCAGACATAACAGCCAATCAGCCCCTCAATCACGCCCTCATCTCCGCTTTTCTCTTTATCCTCATTTTTTTCTGTCTCTGTGTCGCTTGCCAAATGGCGCCAGCTGCACTTGCACTTGCCTGCCATGCCCTGCCATGTCCCCTGCCGTCCTCCTAACTGCCCGCAGTACCTCTAATAAAAACAAGTGCAAATGCAATTTGCAAAACAACATTGTGTGCCCAACAGGAGAGTCAACTTTGGTTCGTATTCGTATGTGTGTATGTACATATGTATGTATATATAAAAATGCCATATTTATTGTCATTGTATAGAGTCTTTGAGGTACCCAATACCAAGTGGAGGAACAGCTTATCTAGAAGGGAAACATTTAATTGGGATATTCATTGGATTTCATTCGTATACTCAGATGCAGATCCCTTTAGGCAACTTTTTATTGAGAGCTAAACTTAACTAAATGATCAAATGTTATCATAAAATAGGAACTTGAACCAAAGTGGCCCAGTTTCAGAATATTCGATAGCGCATATAATCGACGCAACATTTTCTAAGATATCGATATATTTATGCATAAATAATTGTCAGTTACTCAGTTTTTGGCCATTTCAGATTTCACATAGCTTTATATACCCGCTTTAGGCTAACGTAGGACAGGGTATCAATGAAAATATATGTTTGTATATGTTGCATAGGTTTTTCCTATAGTATTTTGGTAATTAATAGGACATATAATGTACGATATATGTATGTATATATACCCTTGCCCCTGGCCCTGTCTCTCTGCTGATGCACGATTTTGCTGATGATTTAAATGGAAATAACAAATAAATTAATTGAGAGCAGGCCTATATATCCATATCGATAGAAAAGGAAAGAAAATATCAAGAGAGTGAGAAGATCCAGTCATCATTTCTGCCACCCTCTCCCACCATTCACACTTGTTTTTATTCCTCCTCACCCCCGCCACAATTTCTTTGCCCGCATGCATTGAGCCAAATTTAATTGAACGACCGCAAACAGAACTTGCACTGACTTCGACAGGAAAAGAGACAGCGGGTTAGAGAGAGGGAGAGAATGGAGGCCAGACAACTATTAGCAGCATCTCTGTGTCCGACTAGGGATAACTGTGGGTGAGTGTATTGGTGGACGGGGGGAGGAGTGTGCGTTTGGTCCATTTCAATGGCCTGCAAAGGCATAAAAGGCGCTTTTATTGCAAAATATTTTCAAATGCAGCTGTTGCAAAAATATTTATTTGTATTTTCACATTGCCATGTAGTTTGTTAGAGAGCCAGTTGGGTGTGTGTTGATGTGTGTGTGTGAGTGCGTAAACGAGTGTGTGAGAAGTCAAATGCTATGTGGATATATTCTGTCTTTTTCCATTTCTGTTTGTGTGTGTGTGTGTGTGTGCAACGAAGAGAGATAAATAAATCATTTGCAAATAAGTAAAGCAGGCAAATAAAGTGAAGCTCCATATATATTCCTAAACCTTTTTCTATTCCTCTTCCTATTCTATTTCCCATACACATAGGCATATATACATACATACATAAGCCTATAACCTTTTGTGTTCAATTGCTTGCTTTGATCTCATTGTAGGTTTCTATTTTGCATCATGTCTGGCTTACTTACTCAAGGGCCCTCAACAAATGGCGAATCAAAAGGCCTGTTGAACAAATTCTAAAAAAAAAAAAACCGAATATATCCGAATATCGTTTTTGTAAATTCGTTCTATTGGTTTTTTAAAGATTATGTTCCCATTCATTCAAATAAGAATTTTTCGTAAGCGTCAGCACTACAACAAAAATATCTTGAGTTAATTTTGATCAATTTCAGCAAGGTTTTTGAATATGATTTTGCAATATAAGGAAATTTTCCGAAAACAAAGAACCTAGGCAAAGGGATCACATAAAAAGTTGATCCTAGAGCATAAAAGTTGACAAAGTGGGAGGAGCCCTTTATAGAATACATAATAAACAGGCTCAACAATTTTCCTTGATTACGCCAATCAAAATGAAGTTCTAAATGAAGTTTAATAAAATTAAAAACTTTGGTAATAGAAATTTTTCTGACCTATAAGCCAAGCAGATTTCATGTAAGAAGGAAACGGATATCTTGTGTTGGGGAAATTAGAGAGGGACAAATGCTCGCTTCCCAAAGCCCTTGTTCGTTACTTCCCTTTTCGACAATCGATCATGTTAATCGAAGAGTTTGAATGGTGAATAGAAATTGCTATGAGTGATAAAATTTCCTTTTATTTAGAGACTTATTTAAGCCAGAATTGGTAGAACTGACGTAATGTACGAGTCTTTGATGAGAAGAATGGCGCTGTTTAGGGGGGGGGGGGCGTCGGCATATGGCGCAAAAATCGGCTGTTAAAAGGGCGACATAAATTGCGCATTAAAATCCAATAACAACAACAGTGATGAGTAGAAAATTAATTTACAAAACACACACACAAAAACACACCCACACACCCACACACACACATGCACTTGATGGGTTTATTGACGACGGACACTTTTATGGCTGACTAGAAATGTTTTGCAGCAGCATCAGAGTTTCCCCTCAGTTGGAGGGTTGCACACAACAAGAGAGAGAGAGAGAGAGAGAGAGAGAGAAAGAGATGAGGGAAGCGAGTTATTAATTAAAAGCATACATTAAGGGCAACACTCTTCTTCTTCACACAAATCCAATTGCGTTTTATGTATACGGCCAAAACCCCATAAACCCCATTAAATCCCCGCATAGCACAACAAAAGCAACAACATTTGGCATACACATTGACCCGTTTTTAGATCGACTTCATCTTGCCTCTCTAACTCACTCACTCACTCGCCCTCTCTCACTCTCACTCTCGCTCTCTCTCTTTCTCTCTCGTTCTCTCGCTGTAACTTTGTTGCCAAAAATCAGAGTACCATAAAACTATGGCTTAGCGTTTTTGTCGTTGTTGTTGTTTTTTGCCTCGTATGTGGCAAAACTATTAAGTCTAGTTGAAAACTTGGCAATATTTCTACATTTCGATTTAAGCATAATTATAATTAAAATTTAGCTTAATGACAAAAGCATAAAACTTTATAGCTAAAGTGGTGAGAGGTTTCTTCTCCCCTCTCTAACACCATTCTTTTACCCCCAAATTATAGTTTATTGTTGGAGTTGTTATTTGCATCTGTTCTTGTTGTTGTTGTTTTTTTTTTTTTGTGGCTTTGAGCAAAATGAAATGAAATTATTAATAGGGGCTTAGAAAATAGCTCAAAAGTAGATTTAATAAATTCCAGTTACTTCAACAAATTATAGAATCGACGTTATTCATGAATAAATAACGATTTCGTTTGGTTGGATACTTGCTCCTTTAAGTATGCAATAGACAGTCGAAGTTGGAAAATTCAATGCTAAATTGGAAAATCTTCAATTGGTTAAGAGTCCTTTTTCAACTTTCCATTGCATACCTAAAGGGGCAAATCTTTTCCTCTTTACCCTGATTCAGAACAATTAATAAAATTATCAAAAGTCAAAACACAGGCGATAGAAAAGCCAGTAGATAGTTACTTACTCTAGTGTGACCGCTTTCGATAAAGAATTTATTTTTTTCTCGCTCTATTTGCTGGTCATACTTTTGCATTAAAGATCTTTTATTTCATTTGTATTTCCCCGAGATCTAAAGAAATTAATTAATAAAAGATTGACTTCATTTTGGAATTTTTTTTTTTAAATCTCATTAACCTGCAAGCAATTTTATGGAGAAAATTGTATTTAGTGGAAAATTGCATTGTTTTTTTTTTTGTCTGCCTTTCGAATGAGATTTTGTCTGTTTGTTTGTTTCTCTCTCTCTCTCTCTCTTTTTCTCTGTTTTGTAACTCGTTACTTAGTCGCCTGCATGGGATTGGAACTGGGATGAAGATGTTGATGATGATGATGCATCATTAGGTTGACTAATTTTAATTACGCCAGTGCCTAAATTGCTGCCATCATTTTAATAATACGCCGTGTCGCTTGCTGGGTCTGTCTCTCCATCTGTCTATCAGTCAGTCAGTCAGTCAGACCGCCTGCCCGTCTGCCCGTCTGTCTGTCCGTCCGTCCGTCAATCTGTTTATACCCCAGTCTCCATTCTCAGTTGGTGTTAACTTTGCAACGGCAACGGCAGCGGCAGCTGTTGCGATTGTGATGTTGGCCTCATGCTCGTCCTCCTACGCTTTCTCGTAGTCGACTTTTGGCCTCTCTGTGTGGTGTGGACGGTGGACGGACTCTTCAGTAGAGAGGGCAGGTGGCAGGGGGGCAGAATGGGTAGTAACTTCTGCACAAAGCCAACAAATTATGCACTTACACACACACACACACACACACATACACAGATTGTAACTGCGGCGCTATGCAGAAGGATGTGCTGGAGGCAGCACTTGACTTTTTTTCGTTCGTCCTTTGAGAACGAAAGCCTTGCCTGGGTGTCTGGTGCCTTGTGCCCTGGTGCCTTGCGCCTTGCGCCCTGTGTGACTGCCTGGCTGACATCTTCTTACTCCATTTGGGCGCGCTGTCGTGTTAATTTAGCGCGAAATATTTGACAAGATGACGGCAGAGGAGCTCTTCTTGCCATCTCTCTTTTGCCCTTTTTCCTTTTGGCCTGGCTCGTTTGGGCATCCGCGAGACATGCTAGCATCGTCGTCGTCATCGTCGTCGTCGTCGTCGTAGTTGTCTGGCCCTGAACAATCCACTGCACATACTCACTCACTCGCTTACTGTGTGTAAGTGCAACAGACACTGGTATCGATTTATAAGATGTCACACACTCATGTCGATTCGATAGAAACTGGCATCCATCCATTGGCTCTGATTGAAGAAGCTACAAGCGTTTAATATGCGAAAACAGATGAATTACACTTATGACGTCCGATAAACAGTATCCATTAGTTTTCCCAACAAAATGTTGGGATGATGATCTAATTATTTTTCCCATTTTCGTAAAGCTATTAAACATTCTTAACCATAATCGACTGAATATATCATCTATTTCAAGTCATTACATCTTTTGGGGTCTACTGTATTGATATCTATATCGATTTCTGTTTTAACGAAATTTTAAGGGTTATATATAAATACATATGTATATCAATGTTCCATTACGGCTAGCAACTTGCAACATTTTGAGGCATGATCAGACCCCAGTTAAGATATCAATCCAAAAAAAATGTTGACCAATTCAAGGACGATCGAAAGATGTAGGACTCTAATATCGCTGTGGATACGATCATATTGGGAAAACCGACGAGAGGGGGGCAATGGTTGCAAGTATCAAATTGCAAGCAATCGAAGTGGAGACGCAGACAGACAGAGTCATTTATAAAATTTCCACCCGAACGTGTTAAATGGCGTCAATATTAAAAGTTCAAATATGACGCTGATGCTGATGCTGACGCTAATGATGATGCTGCTGTTGCTGCTGCTGCTGCAAGGACGAAGGATACATAGACATGGAGCGGTGAAGGAATGAACAAACGTTGAAGCTATTATCGTTGTCGCAACATGACACCACACACAAAACACATAGAGAGAGAGAGAGAGAGAGAGACAGACAGACAGACAGTCAGACACACACATATGCTTGGTCCTTGGTGCTGCTCATCATCATCGTACTCGTCCTCGTTCTTTTCTCGTCCTTGTCGCCGTCGTCGTCCTCCTCATCATCATCATCATTGTCATCGTCATCTCCTTTTTGGCGTTAGCAAGTGCTTGGCGCGGCAACTTCTAATGGCAGCATTATAAGCCCCGACTCCCATCCCATCCCCTCTCTTAGCCCTCCACCTATCTCTAATTCTCACCCTCTCTTTCTTTCTCTCTCGCCAAAATGAAAATGAAACTGTTGCAAAATCCCATAAAACGGCCAAAAAGCTTTTGTAAATGACGCCAACAGCTGTCGATGGCTGGCAAAAGGCAGACAACGGAGCCGTCGACTCGTCCGCCCAATTTGCCAATAGAGCAGACCCCCATATCACCACCACCACCACCACCACCACCCCCACCCCCTACACCCCTGGAAGCTAGCCCTCCAATTGAGAAGAGCAACTTCTACCACAACTCTCCTTCCCTCCCCTGCCCAGTCTTTCTTTCTCTATGTGTGCGTTTTGGCGCGTTTTAATAAAGCGACAATGACATTTTATGAATTTTCCACTTTGTTCAGCCCACAACCGCACGACCCCAACTCCTCCACCCCCCCTCAGTTAGTTCCCTTTATTATTTGTTTGTTTGCCAAGCATTTGGGTGCGGGCGTGTGAGGTTGAATGTGTGTGTGTGTGTGTGCCACAAAAGGCGTGTCTCAGATGTCTCTTTGATATCCGATTTCATTTATAATTAGCTGCAAAAAGTTTACGGTTGCCCACATACCTTGAGTTGTGGTTGGGTTTGGGTCAAGTAATTTAATGTCAACTTGACAACAGAAGAACCCAAAGCAAATTGGCTAATGAGAACAGTGGAAAGAAAGGAGCAGGCTTTTGTGCTGCTTCTGCTTCTGCTCCCGCTTGTACTCCTGATAACTGAATTGAAACTTGTCGCAATTAGAGACTAAAAAATCATTCAATTTTCAAAAAGAGAGTCAATTTCAATTTGAAAGCTAACAAAATTGATAGATTACACAAAGGACAACATTGATAACATTCATGTAATGCTAAATAAAGGAAATCGATAAAAATGCATTGAGGCTTGTCCAATGGACTAAAATTTCTAATTAGTAAACTTTAGATCGACAGCAAAACTGTCACTCATTGCCTGAAGGGTTTTTAGGTATCCTTAGAATAACTGCTCTGTTGACTCCCCTCTGAAAAAAAAGGATCTTTAAGAATCAGAACATACTTTTACACTTCACTGTTACTGTAGCTCCCTTCGACCAATCGATAACTTGTCAATTGATTGCTTTCCAACACTCATACTCATTCATCTCTCACAATTCGGATTGTCAAATCGAAATTGAGCGACAAAAAATTCTATAAAAAAGAATTCAATCAAAACGAAATAAGTACGTCCATCGGCAAAAGAATGAGCGAATCCGAAGATATCATCGCTATCCATCTCAATGGCAAAGGGAATGTTATTTATGGCAGTGAGCGTAATTTGAAGCCCTTAAGTATCAAAGGCATGACCATCTTCAGAGGCAGTACGTGGTACAAAATTCAATGGGAGAATTGTGAAATGCTGGAAATGCTGCCAGGCTATCTTGTTGAAGAAAAATATCCCAATTGATTAAGGACTACAATGAGCAAAATAATGAGATTCATCAAAAAAAGAAATTTAAGACAAACTGATGCGAGTAAAGTAAACTAAAAGTCATACTAAAACTATTTGTCCACTCTGGTTTTTTCTCTATTATTTCTTTTCTCTGTGTATTAATGCTGATGGCATTGTTTCTCTTTTTGGTTTTTGAATTTAATCAACGATTGTAAGCTGTAATTAAACAAACCAAAAATTGCATGACATATGTGTGTGCCAATCTCTCTCCCACACACAATGAAAGAAGTGAAAAGAGCGCAAAGTAAGGGGAAATGAAGAAGAATGTACACATAGACACATTTCCATATTTAATACCCCAAAGAATTTAACACATTTTAGTTCAAATTAAATATTTAATGTAACAACAAATTGATATTTGAATTATTAAAATACAAAATAATGCATCGCCAGGTACAAACACATTTGTATATATGTGTGTATGTATATACATACATATATATACAATACATATATATATATTTACTTCTATTAGGGTTAATCAGAATTGAATCTTATTTATATAGGCAAGTGGTTTAACTTTTAAAAATTTAGTATAGACTTTGGATGGGCAGCAGAGCTTCAACACAAGGAGCAACATCGGAGCAGGTCTGAGCAGCGCTAGAGCAGAGAAAATGGGAAAGTTTCGCGGCGTTCTAAGTTCCTTCCTTTGTATGCGTCGAGCTCGCGGGATCGACATTTTTCTCTGCCCAAGCTGTGCTCGAAAAGTTGCCGCACTAACTTGACCTGCATGGGAGACTCTCAATCAATCCAAGGACTTAAAGAAGAAAATCAGTTTAGATGACAATCGATTGTCTTAATAAATTTGCTCATTGCCATTATAGTTTAAACTTTGGCTATGGAAAATGAATGAAAAACTCTTATTTATTTGATTTTGGGCAACCCTAATAGACACATGTATATTTACATACTTATTTTTATATGTACATAGATATACATATATGAATATGGATATGTGCATGTATGTGTGTGTGTGTGTGTGTTTGATTTTAACAAACAAATTTGCACCTGACCTGCCGGCACTTGGCATTTTTGTTGTTTGTTGGCATTGGCGTTGTTTTTGTTTTTATTTTTCCTATTTGCATAGCGGAAATATCAGCGACAAAGTTACCAAAATATTGAAAACAAATAAAATAAAATTTGCATAAATAAAATGCTGTTTTATTTTTTTTATTGTCGTTGTTGTTGTTGCGTGTTTTAAATCCCCAAAGCACAACAACAAATTAACAACAAAAAGCCAAGCCAAATGCAAAAACCAATCAGAGAGTTGAATAAAACATTCGTCAAAGCGAATATTCTATGCACTACTTAAGGCAAATAATCGATAGATTGTTATCAGAGAATTTTACTAAATGAAAAACAATTGAAATCGGCAAAGATATGGAATTCTTTCAAGTCTACTCCTTGTTCCGTTATACACCAACAATTATTCAATTTAATATATCGATTGAATAGCATCGATTACATTTTTATTTTATTTATCGATAATCGTTTAAAACAAAACTCACCACGTTTATTCGCTGGGCCAATGTATTGTCGCTCGTCTCTTGATTTTTTTGTTTCTTTTTCGCACTTTACTCACAGAAAAAAAACAACAGTTTTTTCTTATTTCCTTTGCTTGGCGCTTCTATTGCGTTGCGAAAACTAACACGCACACATGCACACGATCAATCGTATCAGCGATGGCTGCGGCAACGTCGACGTCGGCTTTTACTCACACTAGAACGTTTCTATTTTACCTTCCTTCTTCCACTTCAATCACAGAAAAAAAAAAAAAAACACTTTTTTCTTACATCTTTTGTTTGGCACTTTTTTACACACACATGCAAACGATCATTCCCTTTAGCGATGGCTGTGGCAGCATCGGCGTCGTCTCCTACTTCAGGAAAACTTTTTCCAAAAGATTTTTAACAAATGGCAATCTAAATCTATTCAATTTGGTTTGGAATACATATTTCTCGCATTACTCCTACCGAAAAAACACCGTTTTTGCTTATTTCCTTTGCTTGGCACTTTACTCACACATCCAAACGTTCATTCCATTGAGCGGGGGCTGCGGAGGCTTTTACATGCTTTGATTTACATTAATCATCGGGAAAATTTATCACTTGGAAATTTTAAGCAAAATTTTATATGTTTCGGTGTGTTTTCTTTCTACCGTTTTCTTTTACAAAAATAAAAAACACACTTTTTGCTTGGCACTTCTTTTCCCGTATGTCACACACACAAGCATACTCACACATACATATGAACGATCGGCGTCGGCTTCAACGAGCTTCTCTGCACACAAAGCAATAAAAAAAGTGAATTGCGAAAGATTTTCAACAAATATCAAAGCGATTTTGAAGCCAAACAAGAGTTTTAAGAAAGAAATGCATTAACTTTATTCCAATTTGATTTCTATGCAAATTTTAGGGAATTTTCACAACGAAAAATAAAATAAAAAAATAATTAATGAACCGCGACACGCGACCGAAAGAAAATGAGAGAGCGTTTACAGAGCGCTTAACAGAGTGGTTTGGCATGTTAAATTTAACAGAATGAGCGTAAGCTTTACATTTGAGAAGAGCACGAGCACGATCCTAACGGAATCCTTAAATTTAAAATTCACATTGCTAAAATTAGAGATGAGCATTTAAACTGATCTACGATATCAAGTATCAAAAATATATATAACCAATGTGAACAGACTTGTTGACAAAATGTATGTACCTGCATGTCCATAAAAATTGACAATTGTTTGCCATAGAACAGCAGCAGCAGCAGCAGAGGCATATTGATGGGCTTTAGTTTATGGCCACATGCAATGCGATTAAAAACAAATCTTTGGCTGCAAATTCAAACAAACCGGAATGACAGAAATAAATTTAGAAAAACAGAGGATTCCCTCTGGCTTCCTAGAAACTGAATAGCAAACAAAATCTCACGAGGAGTCACTTGAATTAAATGAAATTCAACCACAAATATGATATAGACTGAAATAAAAGTATCATATAAGAGATAACAGATTTATTTTCATTATAATGGTATGACGAAAATAACCAAAAAAACACTTGCGGCTAGACTGAAAAACGACAAAAAGCAACTTTGTTTAGACTAAAATAAACTAGACTGCCACTAAGCCAATATTAAAGTAGTTCAAAGAACCTATGCCTTTGCCTTTTCTTCAATCTATATGTATGTAGTATGTAAAAAAAGGAGTCGAGGACATCTTTTATCGTTCACCTTTTCGAAAAGGAACAAAGCAATCGGAAGCAAAACGGAAATCAATGGCAAACAAAACGCCTCGCTGAATGCAACTACCAATAAAAAGCCCAAAAAAAAAAAAAAAAAAAAGAAACTCCAAAACTCCAAACTGAATGGCATACTCTAGCCGCCCCGCCACCGCCACCGACCCCGCCATTATTGCCCCCTGTCACACTAAGACTCTACTCCTCCCTCCTTTAGCCCATGCCAAGGGGATGAGGCATCCTTGTATTCCTGTTCCTCTTCCTGTTGCTGCTGCTGACAGTTTTCTTTGCTTTTGGTCGCGTGCGCGAAAGCGAAAATTAGGAAAATATTGTTTTGCTTTTCATTCTCCTTTTTTTTACGATTCCTTCATTTATTTTATTTATTTTTTCTTCTTTTTTTCAATTTCATATCAAGTAAAGGCGATGGTGGAGGTGTGTGTTTGGGGGGAGGTGGTTGGAGGTCGCGACACAACAATGAAAATACTGTATTCCTATTCTCAATGCAAATAAGTTATACGATTCTGATGGAATCACTGCAATAGGCCTGTTGGATTATACTCGAAAAGTCTAGCAAAAAAAACTTAAAAGAAGAGTTTCGAATTAAACACACTGAATCCCAAAAATTCACTAGAATCGCCTTAAAAATGTGGTTTATTGAGTTGTTTGGAGATGACCGTTAGGTGCGCTAAAGTGCCTGCCTATTGATAGGAGTAAGCACTTTGCAATTGCTTATCAAAGGATTTGTGATTATATTGTAGACCCTAATCAGACTATACTAGATCCAACCATTCAATAAACAGAAAAAAAGGATAGGAATATGAAAGGAGACATAATTCTGGACTTAAAATTTTGATCCATTTAATGAGCTATTCACAAATCAAATAATTTCCAAAAGTGTATGTACCTTTAGTTGTTGTTTTTTTGACCCCAATTTGTAGCTTATTTGGATGAAGCTAATGCCCAACCTCTGATTGGTAGTCTCGTACATCAAAAGTTAACCGCATTACTTCCTCTTCCCCATACAAAATATCGTGTCTGACAAAAAAAAATGGTCCAACATCCATTTAGTGAGAGTGACTCTGTCCCAATGTCCTAACCATTCCTTGACATACAGCAATCGCAATTCCCCATTCTTTTCTCTTAGGACCAAGGACCAGGACAAACGGCCTCAGTACAATCTTTTTTTGTTTTGTTTTTTTTTTTTTTTTGTGTGTTTGTAGTTGATGTTGTTGTTTTAAATCCATTAGGATATGACAACCCCTGCTTAAATTCAATTAAATTGTTTTCTCTTTTGGGTTTACATTTCTTGGCAACTTTATAATTGTTTCATGTGTTTAAACCACTGCCAAAAAGGACGTAGCTGGCATACAGAAGACCGAGGGCGCAAAGCTAAGAAGCAGTATAAGAAAATAAACTGGCCAAAACCAGAGAGACAGAGCCAGGGGACAGAACCAGAAACAGAAACAGAAAGAGAAACACAGGCAGAACTTGAACTCGAACAGAGCGGAACAGAAAGAAAACGAAGTTTTCAGTAGCCTCAAGAGATTTTCTTCATTTCGTTTATTTTCCTTACTTTCTTTTTTTTCCTGTTTTTTTTTTTTTTTGCTTTTCCTGGCCCTGGCACTCGTTTGTTTCCCTTTCCCTTGGTTTTCCGTCTATTTTTTTTTCGGTTTACCTTTTTTTTGCAGTTTGCTGATGTTTTGTAAAACAATCAACAAAATAAAAAACGAAATAAATAAATAACCAAATACCAAAAAAAAAAAGAGAGAAAAGAAGAGAATAAGCAAATTGAAAAATGAAAGTTGAAACTTGTGTGCGCTACAATTACAGGGGAATTACAGGGGAATACCGATTCAAAGAGGTTTTTCACAACTTGAAATTTTTGAATTAGTTTTATTTAATTTCTTGGAGGGATATTCTACGAACCTTTGGAGAGGTTTAGAATATATTGCTCTCGATCACTTGGCTAACGTTGGAATGCCTCTTCTTCTATTGACTCTAGCTCTCTGGATTGTCGTTTGCGCTCTTCCAGCTCTCGTTGTATTTCTTTTTTCTATATCTCGTTTTCCTAGCTATCGTTTATTGTTGTGCATTTGACTCTCGTTCTTTTAGCTGTCTCGCTAAGTAGGCTTTCGTTCTTTAACATTACGTCTTTTCGATTCTCGTTTTCTCATAGCTCGTTCTTCTATCTCTCGCTGCATCGTTAGTCGTTTTTTTACTCGTTCTTCTGGCTATTGCTACTTAAGCTTCTGTTTATGGGGATCTCATTTGTTTTACTCGTTACTACTCTCATTCTATTGACTCTAGCTCTTTGCATTGTCGTTTACGCTCTTGCAGTTCTCGTTCTATTTATTTTTTCTATATCTCGTATTCCTAGCCATCATTTATTGTTGTGTATTTGACTCTCGTTCTTTTAGCTGTCTCACTGAAAAAGGCTCGTACTTCTATCACTCGCTCCATCCTTCGTCTTTCTATTACTCGATTTTACCGTTTAAGCTCCTGTCTATAGCTCATTCTATGGTATTTCGTTCATTTCACTCTCGCCACTTTTAGATCTCGTTCTCTACTTTGACGTTGAGTTTAAAGAGCATTCAAAATACATAGTAACCGAAAGAATCAACAAGCCTCAATGTAGTGTAGCGAGTTGAGTAAGCTCACCTGTACCACCCATGACCCATCATGTCATGTTCTATCTTAAAACAGTTTAGGGTTGACTATATCATATGTGTAGGCAAATTTGTAGATAAAAAAAAAAAAAAAAAACAAACTGCGTTCTATACTCGTACATATGTATAAAAACAACATTTCATCTTTAACCTGAGTTCGTTTCGTAGGTTTTATGGGACAGCGACCACCGCGTCACATCCCACCACCAACCACACCCTATGCCCAACTTGCAATCATCAACCAACCATGCGGCTCGCGAAATCACAGCAGAAGCGCCACCGCCATCGCCATCGCCACTGCCGCCTTTGCCACCCCTGCCATTCGTTTGACTCCCACTCAAAACTGGGAAAAAGGAAGAACATTTTTCCATGTGGTAACGGTGACGGCAACGTCGTCGACTGACGGACCAGAAAATAAGCATTCACAATCACCTTCACCATTCCAGCCGAGCTGTCGTGCCGTGCCGTGTCCTGTCCTGTCCTGTACCGTACCGTACCGTCCTATCCTCTCCCCTCTATGCCATCAGCAGTCCTGGTTGATGGTTTTGGCGTATGCGGTAAATGGCGAGGCCGTAGCTGTTGGTTTTCCTGTACTTTTGCTTACTTGAGAGTTGAAACTGGAGATGGAGAAAATGTTACAAATATTTGAAATATTTAAAATAGTACCTACACACACACACACACACAAACACACTCACACCCACAAACACACTCACATACACAGAGACACATGTGTGTAAGCCGAAAAAAAAAAGGAGAAGAGTATTCTCTGTGTGTGTGGCTAGCCTGTGGGTGGACCTTAAAGTTTCTCACCGAGACCTTTTTGCATTATTAATGGCAAATTTCAATTAGCCTTTTCCAGCGTAAACGTCATGTATGGAATGGGTCCGGTATGTCAAAGGTGGTGAACCGGAGATGAGACTGAACAATTTCGTTTTGTAGGAAATAACTTTGAGATGTTTTTTTTTTTTTTTTTTTTTGTTTCTAACCAACTTGCAAATTGTATAGAATGGAGTTTCAAAGTTTCAACGATCAATTGAATTTGCCTTTGTCTTGTTCTTGCTAGATTTTTTGGCTTCTAAAAGTTTCCGAATCTTTGGCTTCATTTCCCTTGCATTTTGGAACCAGAGACAATTTGAAGTCATCTCCGAAAAAAAAAACATCAATTAAAAGGAGAACATTTTCAGTTAATACCAAAACGTTTGACCTTATGATAAAAATTGGTATTAACCCTCGCCGTGGTATAGCAATTTTTGTCCTGTTTCATTTTCCTCATGTTTCTACTGTTGTTTTTTTTTTTTTTTTTTTTTTTTTTTTTGCCTTTTGCGTTTGGCATACAAGTCAAAAGCGGAAAGTCAATTCCACAAGCTGCCTGCTTGTGTGCACCTGTGGACATATTTTAAAGCTGAGTTGGCAGAATGAGACGACCTCCCACATACCCCATCACCCATTCCCCAGACGATACACCGCAGCCACCCCGGCCCCAATCCTCTGCCAGTAACCGCTCCATAACCAATTTCATATTTCGGGAGAGAGAGAGGTTGACGCTTGACGGAGTTCGCCAAGCACTTCAAGGCGCAGCAGGAATATTTTGCATGCCAGAGTATCTATGGGTCTCACTGTCTATGTGTGTGTGTGTGTGCATATGTGTGTGCAAAAGGTAAGCACTTCCGTTTCCGCTTTTATGTTGTCCGCCCTTGCCAAATACAAATAAAAAGAAAAGAAAAAAAAAGAATAATAATCGTAAGAGAAAAGCATACGCCAGCCAAATCAGTTTCAGTATTCTCCTCTCTCTCTCTCTCGCTCTCTCTAAATCTAAATTATTTAAAGATAATTTGACTGTGCAGCATTTTGTTATTGTTGTTGTTGTTGTTTCACTCCACCTACTACACATATTTACATACATAAATGGAAAATGTCAAAACAAAACGCAAAACCATCAAAATGAAAGAAAAAAAAAAACAAAACAAGAAGAAGGTAAACCCAAAATTGGAACGACAAACCAATACCCTACAAACCTCAGTAGCTTGACCTAATTCTACCTGTAACTAGAGGTGGAGAACTATCGATAGTCCCAATAACATTAAATAAGCTCGATACCACAATAAAAGATAATACTATTATATGACAATAGGAAATCGAATTGAGAAATTGTTTTTATTGTTTCCTCAATAATGTTAAAAGGTACAAAACTAAGGAATATTTTAAGGCTTTAGAACTATTTGTTTGTCTGATATTAAAGCAAGCTACGTTTTAAATGCTATTGGGACTATCGACTGTTTCTACTATCGATAGTTCTCCACCTCTACCTGGAACCTATTAAAGCCATGACCCTTTTAGCCATTGCTCGCTACTAGATAAGTGGACAAATTTTAGAATTTTTTTAGTGGCAAAACACTAAAAAGTTAAAGATGGTAGCGCCTAACCACATTAACCAACTTGGTGGTTCTTCCCATGGAGAACTTAACAACCTGTAATACCCTGGAAAAGTCTATGAGAAGAGAGGAAGAGAGAGATGGCTAGAACTGTGCTTTGTGGTTTGTTGTGCTGTCTGCTGGTTGTATGATTTAACGTATATATATATATATATATATATATATACGTTATTCTTTATTTGATTTAACTGCCTCAGCTGACATTCAGCCCGCCCCCATTTCATCATTCCATATCTGGTTCGGCTGTCCACTCTGGCAAAATTGTCGACAACTTGGTCCTTATAATCATCATCTTGGTCGTCGTTATGGTCATCATCATCTTGTCGTCTGCGGCTCCTGCGGCGAATTAAAATTAGTTGTTTACTTTGTGCAACATAAACAAATAAGCGCGACATTCCTGGATGATGATGATGGAGATGATGGCGATTCCTTGACAAGAACAAGAATGCGGTTGAGCTTCCTCTCAGTCTCAGTGGGTAGGAAATTTGAATTGAATTGAATAATTAAATGATTGCAGGAACCCACAACCAAATGTAGTTTTATTTATTTTTTTTTTTTTTTATATAGAATAAAATTGCTTAAATGATTCATACAAAAGAACATGAATAACTCTTGAATATATTCAGCAAATTAAATGATACATATTTCTATGAATTGGGTGTTATATCTAGCTTTGCCGCCTCGCCATTAGCATTAGGCACCGTCGCCAATTTTTGGCGTTTGGCTTGCTGAATGGATCGCTCTTTGGCCTTCTCATAGATGGGCATCAATTGACCCGTCTCGCCCAATTGCTTTAGTAATTCCAATATGAAGGGCAAATAGTTGTGGCGACGCCGCAGGTTCTCCTTGTGATAGCGCCGCTTCTTGTCCAGCTCGAACTTAACAAACGTCTGCAAATTGGCTATCTCGATCTTGCGCTGAGATTCAGAGAGTGCACCACCACCATCATTCACCTGGGTGGCATCGGGCTTCTGTAATGTGGCTATTTGACGCTCATAATAGCGCTGACGATCCGAGACCAAGGCCATCAAATTGAAATGTATCTCGCCGACACTATAACGCTGCATGCGCCCCTCAATAATGGGGCGGACCACATCGATCCAATTCTGGCCGGGCTTGATCTCACCCAGCTCAATGGGTCCCTCCTGCATGCCGTCTAGCTCGTACAAATGATTACCGATGGGCATATAGCCCACAAAATGATAGACATCATCTTCGGTTAGGCTAGTCTGTTGCTTCACTGCATCCAAATCAAAGATTTCGGGCCGGGCAAATGAGTTATGCACTTTGCGTATTTGCAGCGCATCGCCCAGATTCTGTCCCCGTGTATAGGGATCATCAGAGAGTTGGCACAACTCCTTTAATTGGGTCAGTGTTTCGCCCAGCTCGATATCCTCGTGCTGCAGATTCAACAACAGACTCAAAATAGCCTGTGTGGCACAGGCATTGGTCACCACTTGTTTGGCAAAGAAAATCTCTTTGCCGGCGTCGGTGTCGGGCATCACAATTCGTCCAGCTGGCTCATCGTTCTCTATCCACTTGAATAGGAATATCAAACCGTGTATTGGCTCCAAATGGCAAAAGGCATCCGCATCCAATGTCCAGATCTCCTCCACCTGGGCACCAATACAACCGAATCCACGTATCAGCTCAGTAAATACTCCCGGATCGCTCTCAATTAGACACCAATCAGTGCCTGCTGCCGTTGCCCCTCCTGATACTTCTGTTCCCTCTTTTGACTCCTTTGTCTCCTCTGATCCTGTTGGATTCGTTGCCATTTTCCAACAAAAACGCAAAAATTAAAAAAAATATATATATTAAATCTTTTAAACTCGTTTGTTAGGGCTGGTACAATTTGTACTCTGAATTTTGGATTTATTTTAAGAATTTTAACGCTCGGCACTTTTGATTTTCAAGTTTGGCATCAAGTAATTAGTGTGACCTTAAGCCTAAAACATGGCCTAGCATAAGTGTGGCCAAGTGCTAATTGAAGGCAACTCACACGAAACTTTGCTATTTAAACTTCTTAACAATCGTTGTGACAAATATGAAACGAAGATGAGAAACAATAAGAGAAAATTACTCAAACACTAGTTAAGAAAACTTTACCTAATTTTAAAGTTGTCAAATGAACAAAAAACGGGCACGAGAAGTGTATTAGAAGAAGTTGCTTTTTTTTAAAAAAGATTTGAAATCTAGCAAAGTTTTTCCTTTTAGCCATACTTAATTTAGAGTTAATCCCATCGTTCTTGATTACTTAGATAGTAGATAGAGTCCATTCTGAAACTTTCTCATTCACAAGCGATTTCTCACTTATCTAAGGACTAAGAGAAGCTACAACTCGAAATGGCCATAGTTAGGTTTCGCCAATTATTATAAAAATATGCTATAATTTAAGATAATAAACAAAAATGTCTTAGTTTCATTTGGTGGAATTAACTGTCCCATGGGCAAATGTAGAATGACTGCCTGAGGGATAATGAGTGCAATGCAGCATCAAATCAATAAAACGCGGGGACACAATCATATGCATGTGTGTGTGTGTGTGTGTACCCCTAGCTGGCAGCATTTTGATGCAAGAGTACAAGAATTCGCTGCATCAGTGGCTGCAATTGCGAAACATTGTTAATTTATGCAAATTTAGCCACCGCCAACGTCCGCTTTGTGCAACGCCAATGAGCGAAAGCATAGTGACGTATGAATCGGAGTCCTTTGCCACCAGTCGTTGCCGTTGCCGTTGCCACAGCCACAGCCACAGACGCGACCGCAACGCCAACAACATTAACGCAGTTCTCAGTTGTAGGTTAAAGGAATGGCAAGAAGAAAGGGTAATGCGAGATGTGTATCTCTCTCTCTTTCTCTCTCTGTGTGTGTGTGTGTGTGTGTGTGTGTGTGTGTGGTGTAGGGCAACCGATGCACAAGTTGCATAATTTGGATCGGTTGGCTGGTTGGGCAGTTGGCCGGTTGGGCAACTGGGCGCTATTTCCCTATGTCCAGCTTGATTTGCATGCCAAGGCAAAGCGGTTAAAAGCGCTCGTCGCATAAAACGTTGTGGCGCAAAGGGCAATAGGGAAGCAAGCGGAATGGATTTTTGTCAACTCGGTTGCCGGTTGTCCATCCAATGTTGCATCGTCTAGGGACCGCAGCGGAACTCAACCTCAAGCCTCTGGGCTTAACACTGGGTGATGAGCGAATTAGCACGTGAATTGTTTACCAACGTCCAATGCAGAAGGCAATCCAAAGGCAATGCAGAAGGAGATGGAGATGGAGATGGAGATGAGCTTGGGTCTGGGTCTATGCAATGAGCTGGAGGGTAACAAAATATCAAAATATCATGAATAGAGGAAGGCTTAGACAATTTAAACAAATTTCTTAAGCAATCAAAAAAAAAAGGCAAATTGAATTGCTATATGAAATCCAATTAAATGTTGACATTTTCGATTTTATTTTAAGCCGAAACGAAAAACGAACATTCATTTAATAATATTCAAATGCGAAATCCTTCTCTCTCTCTCTCTCTCCCTATATCTAGCCTTGCGATAAGCCCAACAAATTGGCAACAACTTCAAATATTTTTTGACAATTATAAAATATCTGTATCTGTATCGGTATCTGTTAAATATGATAATACAAATATATGGCGCTAACTGTATTTATTGTATTGTCTAGACATGCCGTAACCGCAATGTGCGCCTGCATTGCATTTAACCGCATTAAAGCAGCAAAAAAAATTTAAAAAAAATAAATAAAAACCATGAAAAAAAATCAAATCTAGATGGTTGGTGGTGGTTGGATGGGGGGGGGGGGCTTAATTTGACAGTATCGAAGGTCAAATACTCTAGCAAAATATTTGCCATATCATTGAAATCGAAAGCTTCGATTCTTCTTCTTCAAATTTGAAAATTTTGCTATAATTTATTTGTTATAATTCACAACTAGTTTTATCGTTGGTATGCCTGTTACTGAAGTCTTTCAATAGGGGAATCGTTTAGATAAACCTGTAAATGATCTTAAGCCTGGATCGCAATTTTATTATACCCGCCTCAGTCAGGGCATACAGAAAAAAAATAAGGATGTTCATTTGTGTGTATGTGTGTGTGTGTGGGTATAAATATGTATATGCATATATCCAGAGGCCGTTAATTGTTCAATTTCAGGCAATTTTCTGCCTGGCTTCAAAGAGCATATGCAATGGCCATAATTTTTGCTGCCGAGTCTGTTTGTGTGTTTTTTTCCTTTTTTTTTTATAATGGTTCGCTACTATTTGTTTGATGTAAGCACACCTGAAACATGGCCTAGCATGGGAAATGTCACATCTGCTGGCATCTGAGCAAATTAGTCATGGACTTAAATTGGCAAGCGGTTTTTGTTTTTATTATTTTTTTTTTTTTCTTAACCATATCCGGTATCATTTGGCTTGACATTTGAGCAGAAGATAGATACTTGACTTATCTAGACGATGACGATGCTTAATCATAGAGTAGTACTTAATCTTCAACCGGTAGGTAGCATGGATCAAAATATCTTATCTTCATTTGTTTGCGTCACATGAACAAAAAAAAAGAAAAAAATAATAACCGAAAAAAAAACAAACCAAAAGTAACACAGACTAAGCATCTTTAATTCCACGATCATTTCCGTTTTGATAGAATAAATCGCGCAAATATTTCAACCGAGACATTCTAGTGTTGAATTTGTTGTTTGTTTTTCGATATTTGTGCAAATAAAGTAAAAAGAATCTTTCACATTTCAGTCAACGGAAATGCGCAGCATCTTTATCATTAATTTACCTTGACGTTAAAAACTTGCCAAGATTAAGATTACATTTTGTTTTTGGTTTTTGGTTTTTGTTTTCCCTTTTTATTTTAGCTTTCCGATACCCTCTACTCGAAAAAGCAGCGGACTTGCAGTAAAATTTTAAAAGTTGCCAACAAATAAAGTAACTAAAATGTAATTGATAACAAAAAAAAAAATTAATAAATATGTTAAATAAATCATAAGGTCAGGCTTACTTCTGTCATGCGGAAGTTTAGATACCCTTGCAAGTTTTATTTAAAAAGTCAAAAATTTACAGTTTTTCTGACCAAATAGGTATTCGGGCCAATCGTTCCTATGGGACCTATATGATATAGTCGTACGATCTTTATTAAATTTGACACTGCTATCAATAAATGAATTAAACTACTAAATATTAACTTTAAAAAAGAAGAAAGTTGTTGGTCTAAAACAGAATTTATGACCCATCATTCCTATGGGAGCTTTATGATATAGTGGTCCGATCTTGATAAAATATGGCAAGCTTGTTTCAAAATAAAGCAGACTAAGAATTGTACATTTTCTTGGAAAACAACAAAATTATTGATCCAAAATTCTATTTTCGACCAATCTTTCCTATGGGAGCTATATGATACAGTAGTCCGATCTTGACGAAATTTGGCATGGTCGTTTAGATATATAAAGCATACTAAGATATGTAATATCTCATTAGTAACCCATGGAAAACAATAAAGTTATTAATCCAAAACTCTTTTTTTTTATCGATTGTTCCTATGGGAGCTAAATGATATAGTGATCCAATGCAGCTGAGTTCGAGATATGCAATGCCTGCAGTATATAAAAGACTACTTGCGAAATTTCAGCACTGTAGCTTTGATGGTCTAGGTGAAGTTTGCGCTGATCCAGACCAACGGATGTGGCTATCGCTCGTCTGATCGTGCTGATCAATAATATATATACTTTATATGGTCGGAGATGCTTTCTTTTATGCGTTGCACACTTCTAACGAAGATTAGAAGATTAATAAAGAAGATTTCTAGAATATTCTGAATTTCACAAAAACTCTTTTAAAAGTTAAGAGAATTTTGCATTAGATTTCTCTCTCTCTCTCTCTCTTGCATGTCATTTCGGTTATTACAGGGTATCTAGTTAACGATGCGTCAAGCCTTTTGTTTAGTTATGTATTTAGACTTTATGTCTAGCATTCGGAGAATTTTGTTAACAAGATCATAATTCTTTTATTACTATGATAATTTCTGTTAAAATGTTTCACGCATAATTTTAATGCTATTAAAAAGATATATTAATTTTTTTTTGTTTTTTGTGTTTATTTTTAATATTTTATCTCTTTTCCAAGTATTTCTTTTATTAAACGTTAAACGTTGTTTGTTTTTTTTTTTTGGGGGGGGGAGAGAGGAAGCAATATAAGAGATGAAAGTTTTGTTTTTTTTTCTTTTTTTTTTATTTTTGGTGTTTGGAATTTCACACAAAAAACTAGAGGCAACAATTTAACTGCAATATCATAAATTGGTAGCCCCCCAACTCTTTATCTTAAGCAAACAAGTGATAATCATTTTGTGTGTGTGTGTTTGTATGTGTGTGTGTGTGTGCTGTGATTATTTACCCCAAAACGTCACCGGAGAAGTTATCGCTGGATATCTCTGGTCTAGTGGAGATTCAGTTTAAAAGCCAGTCCATTGGCCGGCAAATGGATAGTAACGATTTTTAACTCGAACAACGACGATGACGAACAAATTAACCAGATTACTTCTATTGCTTGTGGTAATTGTTAAAGATTTCGCAAATGAGATTCATTTAAACAATTATCTATTACTTTCGAATTCTCACATTTATCTAATTTGTGATATATTTGTGTGAATTGTGAATTTTTTTTTGTTTTTTTTTTTTTTTTTTTTTGTTTTACTGACAAGTTGTGTATTTTTGTTTTACGAACCTTTCGATTGCGGATACTTACTAACCTGTTAGCTACCGGGATTCTTGCTACTTTGGATATCGTTCAAAGCACTCGGCAATGTCGGCTACTCAAAAATATCCTATGCAAGTGGCGCGGCCCCCGACCGACAATTACCAAGAAACGGAATTGCAATTTGACTAAATACGTTCCCTTTCTTCTTTTCCTCTGTTTTCCTCTTATACAGTTTACAGCCTTGGCTGGGCGGCAACAAGTTAATGCTGCTGTGGCGGGCCTCAAGTGCAGTGGCAAGCCTGCCATCTGTGTGGGACCTACCAGCTATCAAATGTGTGCGGATGATGTGACCACGGGCGCCATTATTTCATGCGAGGCCAATACGCGTTGTGTGACTGATGGCGTCGAGATTTGTTTGGCCATCAAGCTAACGGCGGAGGTACCAACTGCGGCAGTGGCCAAAATGGTGACAGTCACCGATGGACCAGTAAGTGGCAGTATTGTTAATTCTGCTGCCCTGGTTGAAGCGTCCTCCCCATCGTCTTCGACTGAGGGTGTTGCGCCCGTCGTGATAGAGACGACAACCGCAAGTGCTGCTGATGTGACGACAACCACTTTGGCAGTCGAGACCACAACATTGCCAGAGGGAACGACTAGCGATCCCAATGCCCCAGTGGATACAACAGCGCCGGCAATAGTAGATGAAACCACAGGACCTGCTGAACCCTCCAATCCCCAGGAAACAACCGCCGAACCAGGAGTAACAGATTCGAATACACCAAATGAACCAGCTGGCACCACATCTGCCCCAGGCGAAGTACTCCCCAATGCACCTGAAGGAACTACAGAAGTACCAGTGAATCCCACTGACCCTGTCGACCCAAATACACCACAAGGAACAACTTCCGCTCCTGGTCAAGAGGATTCAAGTACAACTCCAATTGATCCTCTTAACCCCGATGCTCCTGAAGGAACTACAAATGACCCCATTGCTCCAACAGACGCACCAGGAACTACGGTGGAACCCGAAATTCCCGCAGCGCCCACAGACGCCCCAGGTACTCCAGCCGACCCTAATGTTCCTGAAGGAACGACCGCAGCTCCAGGAACTCCAGCTGATCCCAATGCTCCTGCCGGTTCAACTGCTGCTCCAGGAACACCCGCCGATCCCAATGCTCCTGCCGGTTCAACTGCTGCTCCAGGAACTCCAGCTGACCCCAATGCTCCTGCTGGATCAACCGCTGCCCCAGGAACTCCAGCTGACCCCAATGCTCCTGCCGGTTCAACTGCTGCTCCAGGAACTCCGCCGATCCCAATGCTCCTGCCGGTTCAACTGCTGCCCCAGGAACTCCAGCTGACCCAAATGCTCCTGCCGGTTCAACTGCTGCTCCAGGAACTCCAGCTGACCCCAATGCTCCTGCTGAATCAACCGCTGCTCCAGGAACTCCAGCTGACCCCAATGCTCCTGCCGGTTCAACTGCTGCTCCAGGAACTCCCGCCGATCCCAATGCTCCTGCCGGTTCAACTGCTGCTCCAGGAACTCCAGCTGACCCAAATGCTCCTGCCGGTTCAACTGCTGCTCCAGGAACTCCAGCTGACCCCAATGCTCCTGCTGAATCAACCGCTGCCCCAGGATCGCCAGTAGACCCCAATGCTCCTGCAGGATCAACTGCTGCTCCAGGATCTCCAGTCGACCCCAACGCTCCTGCTGGATCAACCGCTGCCCCAGGAACTCCAGCCGATCCTAATGCTCCTGCTGGTTCAACCGCTGCCCCAGGAACTCCAGCTGATCCTAATCCTCCTGCTGGATCAACCGCTGCCCCAGGAACTCCAGCTGACCCCAATGCTCCTGCCGGTTCAACTGCTGCTCCAGGAACACCCGCCGATCCCAATGCTCCTGCCGGTTCAACTGCTGCTCCAGGAACTCCAGCTGACCCCAATGCTCCTGCTGGATCAACCGCTGCCCCAGGAACTCCAGCTGACCCCAATGCTCCTGCCGGTTCAACTGCTGCTCCAGGAACTCCCGCCGATCCCAATGCTCCTGCCGGTTCAACTGCTGCTCCAGGAACTCCAGCTGACCCAAATGCTCCTGCCGGTTCAACTGCTGCTCCAGGAACTCCAGCTGACCCCAATGCTCCTGCTGGATCAACCGCTGCCCCAGAAACTCCAGCTGACCCCAATGCTCCTGCCGGTTCAACTGCTGCTCCAGGAACACCCACGATCCCAATGCTCCTGCCGGTTCAACTGCTGCTCCAGGAACTCCAGCTGACCCCAATGCTCCTGCCGGTTCAACCGCTGCTCCAGGAACTCCAGCTGACCCCAATGCTCCTGCTGGATCAACCGCTGCCCCAGGAACTCCAGCTGACCCCAATGCTCCTGCTGAATCAACCGCTGCCCCAGGAACTCCAGCTGACCCCAATGCTCCTGCTGAATCAACTGCTGCCCCAGGAACTCCAGCTGACCCTAATGCTCCTGCCGGTTCAACTGCTGCTCCAGGAACTCCAGCTGATCCCAATGCTCCTGCCGGTTCAACTGCTGCCCCAGGAACTCCAGCTAACCCCAATGCTCCTGCTGAATCAACCGCTGCCCCAGGAACTCCAGCTGACCCCAATGCTCCTGCTGAATCAACTGCTGCCCCAGGAACTTCAGCCGATCCCAATGCTCCTGCCGGTTCAACTGCTGCCCCAGGAACTTCAGCCGATCCCAATGCTCCTGCCGGTTCAACTGCTGCCCCAGGAACTCCAGCTAACCCCAATGCTCCTGCTGAATCAACCGCTGCCCCAGGAACTCCAGCTGACCCCAACGCTCCTGCTGAATCAACCGCTGCCCCAGGATCGCCAGTAGACCCCAATGCTCCTGCAGGATCAACTGCTGCTCCAGGATCTCCAGCCGACCCCAACGCTCTGCTGGATCAACCGATGCCCAGGAACTCCAGCCGATCCTAATGCTCCTGCTGGTTCAACCGCTGCCCAGGAACTCCAGCTGATCCGAATGCTCCTGCTGGATCAACCGCTGCCCCAGGAACTCCAGCTGACCCCAATGCTCCTGCTGGATCAACCGCTGCTCCAGGATCTCCAGCCGACCCCAACGCTCCTGCTGGATCAACTGCTGCTCCAGGAACACCAGCCGATCCTAATGCTCCTGCTGCATCAACCGCTGCTCCAGGATCTCCAGCCGACCCCAACGCTCCTGCTGAATCAACCGCTGCCCCAGGATCGCCAGTAGACCCCAATGCTCCTGCAGGATCAACTGCTGCTCCAGGATCTCCAGCCGACCCCAACGCTCCTGCTGGATCAACCGCTGCCCCAGGAACTCCAGCCGATCCTAATGCTCCTGCTGGTTCAACTGCTGCCCCAGGAACTCCAGCTAATCCTAATGCTCCTGCTGGATCAGCCGCTGCTCCAGGAACTCCAGCCGATCCTAATGCTCCTGTGGGTACACCTGCTGCTCCAGGAACACCCGCCGATCCCAATGCTCCAGGAACTCCAGCCGATCCCAATGCTCCTGCCGGTTCAACTGCTGCTTCAGGAACACCTGCCGATCCCAATGCTCCTGCCGGTTCAACTGCTGCTCCAGGAACTCCAGCCGACCCCAATGCTCCTGCGGGTTCAACCGCTGCTCCAGGAACTCCACCCAAAACCCCAATGCACCAGCTATCCCTTTGATTCCTGTTCATCCAGGCATTCCCGGTGCTTGGCCTTGGCGTCCCGTTCATCCCAGTCAACCCATTCTACCAGGAGGACATCCATGGTCATCTTTCCGCCCTCATCCAGCTCAGCCCAATAGACCTTTTTGGGCTGTACGTCCCCAACATCCAGAATCTAATGGAGGCCAACTCATTCCGTCGCAAAGACCCCAACTGCCCTTCTGGTCGAACTGGCACAACTGGGTGAGCAGCTGGCGCACCACCAGTCAGCCCCCTGCAGAACAAACAACATCTAGTCCCGGCTCCAAGTCTGAAACAGCAGAGTCAGTAGAACAGCCATCCGCTGGCGGTCCAGTCATTTCCAATGAAAACGCATCCGTAGAAGAAAACAACAAGAACTCCAAGGATAAACCGAAATCGGCCGAAAACAGCTCATCCGAGGACAAGAAGGAGAAAAAGGAATCAAAAGACTCAGTAGAGGAAAGCAACAAAAAAGCCAAGGAAAACCAGAAGTCTGGTGAGGATCAAACCAAGGAGCAAAAGCCCTCTTCCACAAGAAAAAAATTCAACGGAGGACAAGAAGGAGAAGTCAAACAAAAGATCATCAAAGGACTCCAAGGAGTCCAATGACGATGAGGATGAGGACAGTGACAAGCCAAGCTCCAAAGAGAAGAAGCAGTACATTAAGGACATCATCAAAAAACTAAAGAACGAAGACGAGTGCGATGAAGGTGACCAATATCCGGATGTGAAGGATTGTCGTAAATATTATCGCTGCGAAGTAAAGAAATCGGGCAAACACAAGTTGTCCCACATCCGCTGCGACAACAAGGAACGCTTTGATTTCCCCAGCCGGTCGTGTAAGCCCAAGGACGAGGCTCTCTGCCTAAACAAGTGAGCGGAAGACAGACACAACGACAAGCCAAATGTGCAGCCAAAATCTATAATATTCCAAAAACCCCAAAACTATATAATCTCAAAATAATTTACATAAATTCTAAAATATTGGCAAAAAGTATTTGCATTTCCTTTAATTTATTGTATGTACTTTAAATCCAACTGGTTCCTTTAAATAAATTATTGGCAAACATATCGATAACTTTGATGAAAGTAGGAAACGTGCCATTCATAAATCAAGTAGTTTAGCACAAAGAAAAATGCCAAAATTTGTTGACTTCAACATGCAATTGACTTTTCCATAATTAGCTACAAACCCATAGTCCACAGTCCAATCCACCCTTTGCCCATGATAGGACTTGTATCTAAACGAAACAGAAAAGGGTACAAATACAATGAACAAGTGAACCAAAAAATAATGAACTCTCCCGAAATGAAGTGAAACAAAAAGAAAATACAGTTTTAATTATTCATATTTCATTAGTGAGCAAAGCAAACGGGAAGGGATCAAACGGATGGTTCGGGGTGAGGTTAGAACAGGTCGGGGCGCAGTGGTGGTTGGGGCGAGGAAGGCAGCATATAAAATTTATAAAAATCAAAGTAAAACCTGAGCAGATGTCTGTGCAAAGCCAAATGAAACCAAAAAGGGCAAAAGTTCCACAATATTTCTTTTGTCAGGGTAAAAGTGTCGACTTGGCGTTACCTTCTAAAGAAAATTTGAAAATCAAAGTTTGATATCTCCCGCAGAGTTAAAAAACTATCGATAGTCAAAACAGTCGATTATCCCAATTGCATTTACAACGTTGCTCTCTTTGAAGCTAGATAAAAATATTACTTCTTAATCCAAAACTAAGTCCCAAAAATCGGCGTTTCTTATGTACTTTTTGACATAATTGAGAAAAACAATTATAACAATTTCGTAATCCGATTTCTTATTGTCATTTAAAAGTACAACCAACTTCTTGTTATTAAGACTATCGACTATTTGGACTATCGATAGTCTTCCACCTCTAATCTCAGCAATTATAAACTCTTTTTCTAAAATATAAGATTTTCTTTCAATTTTCTGATACATCCGTCTATAAAAGTATATTTGATATGATGGAATTTTTAACGTTTTTCAATGACAAAAAATTTTCTTCACTTTCACTTCACAAAATTGTGATTAGTCCTAATATACCCAAACATCTTACACAGTGCTTAGCGTGTGGATTAGGCAAAAGACCAAGTCTGGGTTAGAGAACCCATCACATCACATCATCATTTGTCTTAGAGGGTAGCCGCTGACGCTGCTTGGTAGGTCCCGAACATTTAGGCCAAGATGCGAGCCGCATTGATGAATGAAAAGCTGCGTGGAAAATGGAAAATGAACAAGTCCAGGCAGTCGGCATTAAAAATGCACACGCAATCAGAAAATGTTTCCCTGGGCAGGCATCGTCTTGTCGCACGGTCTCACCGTCTCATCGTCTTCTTTCATAAAGCAAACACCCAAGCCAGGTGATGGATCGGTCGCTCTCAGATAAGACACTGTGAAAAAGCTGCTGCTGCTGATGGACTGCTCCCTCGACTGGGGGTTGGGCTAATGAGTGGGGAGATGCTCCTGTTGAAGTGTCTGCTATCAACTTTTAAGCCCTTTGACTTTGAGCTTTCAGCGGCCTTTCAAGGCAATTATATACCTTGCGCCAACTGAATGAAAAGAAAAGGGCAAGAGACAGAGAGAGAGTGCAGAGAAAACCGAGAAATTCATGAGATTTTCTTTGTACAGTGGGTCAACCTTTTTTCGTTTTTCCTTCTTTTTTTTCTTTTTTTTCAGTGTCCGTGATTTATTACAAGTTTGCACCTTCGTAACGTTGCCTGATCTGATGTGTTCATGGAGGGTTTGGGAGTTCATTTTCGACGCCCGTTTTTTTTTTTTTTTTCTTTCATATTGATGACCAATAATAAGTAATTGAATTAACATTTCGGCACCTCTCTCCCATCCACCTCCACCTCCATCAGCTTCAGCTTGCCTCTGCCTTCTGTCTTTGGGATATACAAACAAATTCAAGCTTCTCCTTTCATGCTATTAATATTCCATTGCGTATTCGCACGAGAATATATTCCATTTTTAATAACACGAAACTTTATGAAAATTTTATAAATAAAGAAAAAAACAAAAAAAAAAGAAACACGAAGGAAAATGGGCAACTACAACAGGAGCCAACAGATTCGTCTTCAGCTTCAGCTCGTCCTTCTGCTTCATATCCTTGTCCCGGTTCTGGTCCTGGTTCTGGTTCTGGTCGTCGTCAGCGTCATCAAAAGTCAAAGCAAACAGGGAAAAGGCATCGCCGGTTGGCTGATGTTGGCTCACGGTGGAGATGGAGGTAACTGCTAAAGGGGATAGGCGGGTGTAGACTTGTGGAAATTGCGCAATGAACCCAGCCGAGTGCCTTTCCCCCTTCCCACTTTTGCTTTCTCCCCGAAAAAAAAAAAGGAAAAAACAATTGAAATGTGAATATTAAATATACAAGTACAAGTTTCTGTTTCTCCACCCTGTTACTACTTCCCCCTCACCATCACACATACACCCTGTTCCTTGTGCACCTTGTGATATTTGTAAGTGTGTGTTCGTATGTGTGTGTGTGTGTGTGTGTGCGTCTTTGCCTGTGCCAACTCCCCGTGGCGCCATTGTGTGTTTTGTAAAACAAAAAAGAAATATACTATATAAATGAAAATAAAAGAAATCAAAATTAAACATAATACAAATACAAGCTACAATTTGATGGCATTTAGATTGAATCGTTGATTGATGCCAACTTTCTTGCCATCTTATATTGCTCGGAATTTTCATTCATTTTTGAACTCTTTCCATCTATGTATCTGAAAACTTTTACTCCTTCTCATCAATGGCCTTTCTTGACTTGACTTGACTTGACTTGAAGTAACTAGGTTAGTCTAAGTAACTGCAAGAAGAAGATTGCGTTATTTACTATAAAATATTAAAATTTACTTATAAAATTATAAATTAATTTATTGAATACTTTTCTTCATACTTTTATCGATATACATACATAGTAACAGCTGTTTTTTTTTTTTGGTGTTTACTCGTAAAATTTCCAACTTGTTTAAGTTAAATGATGTCCAAAAGTGGTGAAAAAGTATTTAAAGAAGACCTCTAATATCACTTTTTTCTTAGATATAATCTTTTTCTAATAGTTTTTCAAGCTTTTTGTTTCATAATATCCGTTTATCTATTAAGAAGTGCCAATTGATTACAATTACAAGTGGATAGGTTCCCATACTTAAACGCATTTCAATCGTGGTGCATCATCATCATCATCAGAAGAAGAAGAGAAGATTTTCATGGAGCTCCGTTGGTCATGGAAAATGGAAGGCATATTAATTAAATAAAAATTGATTTTCCAAGCGCATGAAATCCAATCAACGAGACCGAGCTTCAAGTAGGTACAACTACAACATGCTTGGAATACCCCGGGTGGAGTATATATACATATAAAAAGCTATATGTTCAGGATCGCTGGCAGGAAGTGGAGTAAAGTGAACGGGGGGAGGGAGGAATGGATGCGGGGCCGCAGCCTAGCGCATCATCCTGATGGTTCCTGTCAAATGAAGTTAACAAAGTTTACGCTTTTTTCGTTGCCCTCTTTTTGCTCGCTTTACTTGGTTCCCCTCTCTATCTCTTTCTTTCGGTCGTGTTTTTTTCCAACATTCTCTTCTCTTCTCATTTTTTTTTTTTTTTTTTTTTTATCGTATGCATAAGTATATAATGTGCACATGGCTGGGCAATGGCCACTGGGCGGTTGGGTCGTTTGGTCGGATGGGGAATGGGGGATGGGGGATGGGGGGGGGGGGGGTTAGGTGGTAAGATGAGCTTGGGGTATTGGTTTGGTACATGGTTGGGGGGGGGGGGTTAGGTGGTAAGATGAACGCTTGGTAGGATATTGTATCCATGGTACAATGAGTTTTGTTTCGCCTCTTTATCCATTGGCCACAACGGCGGCAATGAGTTTAATGTGCGCGCTGTCGCTTTTTGGCCGTATTTAAACCACAGCAAGTCATCAGGCAAATTGAATTTTCAACGTATGGTCGCACATTGCGTTTTGGGACGACATCATCGGTATGGGAATGAGTCAATGGCAGCAAGACCAGACCAGACCAGACCAGAACCAAGGACCAAGGACGACAAGGCAATGACGATCTCAGCTCTTTAAAGCTTCTCCATTTCCAGTTTCACCTCATCTCATCGTCTCTCGTCTCGTTTCGTTCGTTTCTCGTTACAAAATTACCCACGATAAAAATTGAATTACTTCGTTGTCGCTGCACTGGTTCTGGTCCTGGTCCCTGGTCCCTGGTCTTGGTTCTGGTCTTGGTCCTGGTTCTGGCTGCAAAGTGTTATGCTTACTCTTGACGCGCCCACGCCCAGGACTTCAAGCTCACTACTTAAACGGAAAGACAGTGGAAACTGTCGCCGAGCCTGGTCCTCGTCCTCGTTCTCGTCCTCGTCCGCATGTCCTTGTCTTGGGTATGTGTATGACTTGGTCTAATGATAAATGAGCTGCAATGGATGACAGCGAATCAACTTAGTGTATTGCTCTGCTTCTCACTTCTCCCACTCTACTCTCTCTCTCTCTCTCTCTCTCCCTGTCTCTCTTTGCCAGGGTCTCTAGTTCAGGTCCTGCCCATTGCGTTGCCATCCAATGCACTTTCCCTTAACGCTCTGTTTTTTCCTTTTTGCCTGTGTTTACGTTTCACTTGAAATTTCTTGCGCTACACTAAATATTTACATAGGAGAAACTTTCACAAATGTAAGACAGAGAGAGAGAGAGAGAGAGAAAGACAGAGAGAGCGCAAATTAGACTCCCAGTAAAGAAAGAAAGAAAGAGATGCCACTTCTTCAGTTACTTAGGTGAAAGTCTTTTAAACAACTTCTCTAGGCAAAAATGACAAAAAGAAAATATATCAAAAAAACTAACTTCGGCTCTACAGAAATTTCATCAGTCATTGACCATTAAATCTCTCTTTCTAATTTTCAATACAAAAAATGCCTCAATTTTCAAATATGTAGCACATATGACATTTAATTTAGTTTCTGATATAGAAACCTATAATTATAGAACTTCGATCGTTTTAACTTCGACAAATAATCTGCCTGCAGCAACAAGAGGCTTAAATACAATCAAGAAACTAGTTGACATAAAAACAGACTGACAGTCACTGACCAAAAGTTGCACCTACCAATAATCCCCTTCCCTTCCCTATTACCAAATTTTTTGTTGGCCATTATTATTCTGTTGTTGTAGTTCCAAAATGTAAGACCAAATGCCGGATGAACAGTTTTTTGGGCAAGCAAAAAGTATATTTCCCCATCTCCATGTTGGGACAACAGCAACAAAAACATCATCCCAACACTTCAAGTGGGGTCAAAAATTAACAGCTAATTAGAAAATGGAGAGGGGGATAAATCCAAAAAAAAAAAAAAAAGGGAGGGTGGGAGGAAAACAAAAAACCAAAAGAAAGACAAAAAAAAAAAGCCAAGTAACAAACTTTAGCCAAGTCATAAATTTTATACCCTATAAAAAATTTGGGTTTTTAATTGATGCAAACCAAATCTTTTGACCCATCAACTGCTTATCATTGGGTCCTAAGGATATTATTCATACCTTTTTTCCCCGAATTTGTGACAAGAGCTTGACATATTATATCTACAAATCTTTTTTACTTTTCAAGTGAATTATTTTAAGTAAGTCAATCGTTTGATTCGATTGAAATATTGTTTCAGATCGATAAAATTTTGTGTATATGACCCCTTGCGTTGTAGAGTATACAAATTGTACAGAAAGTAAAACAGCGAACAAGTCGCCCAACATCCAAAAGCCAAAGGACTAAAAAGTGCACAAAAATGTCAAACATTATTTGAATACAAAATGCCCTTGAAAAGGGTTGAATGAATGCTGCCCAGTTCGACAGTCCTTTTTATTGCTATCTTTCTTTCTCTCTCGCTGTCATGAACAAAAGTGACAAATTAGTCAATGTTAGCGACACTAAAAAGGCGTTATGATTGAGCTAGGGGATGGGGTTAGGTGTACGAAATGTATTTTTCATCTATTTGTCTTGGCTGGCAATTAACATTCAAAGAACAAAATGCATTTGCCCATACGACTGAGAAGAGGTTGCAAAAATTGGGGGAGGGGTGTAGGGGGAGGGGGTGTATGGTCATACAAATCCCCACACGTAGCAAAAAACCCCAAGTCCTCCTGCATAATTATGCGCTAAATTGTGTGTGCTACAAATAACATGGTATTATGCCAGAGGACGAAGAAGTAGTATAACAACAGCAACAACAACAACAACGGCAACAGGAGGAGCTAGAGAAAGGAGGCAAGGAGAGGGAGAGGTCTTAAGGGAAAGCAATTTCACATCTAGGGACATTTGCATGCATTGCCATGACCCTCCTCCACACTCTGTCTCCATGTCTGTCTTATCGGCTCGGCAAATTAACGCATCCCAAAAAGAAAACCAACCCAAGAGGGATTTCCGTAGCTCATTTAAGCCACACACATTTGCATCCACATAGAGAATGCCTCAACGGACCATTTAACGCCATTTCGTTTTTTAACTTCATTTTACGTTTAATGCTCTGCTAATAAACTTTAAAGTCAGCCTTTTGAAAACCCGTTCAGATCCAGAGACACAGATCTAAGGCACACGCAAAAAGACCAAGGCAATCCAATCTTTGACGTAAGGCACGCCAAAAAAAAAAAATCTAACGCAGACCCAAGCGACGTAAATTTTAACCTTTGAAGTAAGTCACACAAAAAATTCTTAAGCAGTCCCAAATACTATAAAGTTCAACCTTTGACGCAAAGCAAACAACGACGTACAGCAGACCCAACCCTTGACGTAAGGCAGATAACAAAGACCTCACGCAGACGCATATGACGTAAGTTTCAACCTTTGACGTAAGTCACACAAGAAGACCCAAGGCAGACCCAAAAGACGTAAGATTTAGCCTTTAACGTAAGGCAGATAATAAAGGTTTAACGCAGACGCAAATTGCATAAGTTTCAACCCTTGACGTATGTCACACCAAAAATTCTTAAGCAGAACAAAATACCGTAAGATTCAACCTTTGGCGTATAGAAAAAAAAAGATGTACGGCATATCCAAATTATGTAGGTTTCAACCCTTGACGTAAGGCAGCGAACAAAGACCTAACACAGATGCAAATAACGTAGGTTTCAATCCTTGACGTAAGGCAGATAACAAAGACCTAAGGCAGACCCAAATGAGGTTTAGGACTCCAATATTGAAGTCTTAGTTCCTAACAAAACGAGTTAAAATCAAGACTAGTGAAGTATTTGATTTGATTTTGAAATTAAAAGTTATTTTGTGCTTGCTATCAATCATTAGCAGTTCCTTCGACACCTGTAACCCCATTTGGTGTCGAATAAAGGAGATGCAAATTGCTAACGCTTAGAACTCCTTTCGAAAAGAATGGGAAGACACACACACACACACATACACGAAATGGAGGCAAATCAAATAAGTTGCTTGGCTGTGCCTGGCACCTAATTGCCCAGTGCCAAAAAAAAAAAAAAAAACTGCAAAAAAGAAAACAGAAACGAAAGAAGCAAGAAAAAAAAAAAAAACCGATGCTAGCCAACTGGCAGCAGCTGCTGCAGCGGAGCCAGGAGCAGGAGCCAGAGCCAGAGCCGGAACAGGAACAGCATCCTTTTGCCTGGACTGGCAATGGCAACATGAGAACCAATTAAAGACATCGTTCTCCAACCTTCTCCTCTCGTAGTTGGAGTCGTTGGCAAACGTCAACGTCGAAAACTAATTAGCATAACAAGGCAGCGGCGACGGCAAAGCAATGCAGCTAGCTAGCTGCAACTGGAACCAGAGCCATAGCCGCAGCTGGAGTAGGAGTCGGAGTCGGAGTCGAAGTTGGAGTTGGAGTTGGAGTCAGGGCTAGGACTAGAAAGGACCAGGTCCTGGACCAGGCAATGCCAATGCCAGTCAACCGCCAGGCCGATGTGTGGGCGCTTCCGTTGCAGCAGTCAAAAGTTTTACACACACACACACACAGAGAGAGAGAGAGAGAGAGACGACACGCACACACAGCTATAAACAAATACAATTACAAGTCAACTGCCGCGAACCCCACCCATCCTTCGTCAAGCCTTAACTGACATTAATAAACTGTCGGCATAAATAAAATGCAACTGAAAGAAGAAGGAGAAGAAGACGAGAGACAAGAGAGAGAAAGAGAGAGAGAGAGAGAAAGAAGCAAAAGACGAACGAATTGGAGCCTGGCTGCGGGCGCCAAAACGTTATGATTTATGCCTTGCTCCACTAAAAGGACACTATCAAACCTCAAACTGCCCCCTTACCACTACGCCTCCACGCCCACGCCCAAGCCCACTTCCACGACCCATCATCGATGCGACATTTCTTCCGGGTTGGCACAAAACTATATAAGCGAGCGCAATTTTTGGCGCATGTTTCTGATGGCGACGAGACAGAGCAGACAAGCTCAAAGGGATTAAATTAAAATGTCCTTTGAGTTGTGTTTTAATTACTTCCTTTCTGGCTCAAGTCACAGCCAGAGCGAATGAAAGAGACAGATAGTAAAAGATTCAGAAAGAGAGAGAGAGAGCGAAAGAGAGAGATGCCGCGCAATTGTGGCCATGAAAATTGTCCCACAGTGTCTTCCACTTTGCCCAGCTCCTAAGCTCCTTCAAGTCTCCTACTCAAGTTTTATTGTTGGACCAAAAGTTTTTGCAACAGAAGAACCGTAAGCATCAAAGACGAACTGTGAGAACTTCATCAAAGTCTTCAACTCTTTGGAATACAATTTCGTTTATATAGAAAATTTAATTTTCAAGGCAGATCAGATTGATCTGTCAATAGTTCCAATTCCCTTCTTAAAGCATTTTCATAAGCTAAATAGATAGATTTGTCCACTAGGTGCGCCAAAGAGCGAGGCGCTACGACTTTCCTTTTGATTTGATCATTCTTATTCTTATTAGAGGTGGAAAACTATCGATAGTCCAAACAGTCGTTAGTGATTAGCCTTTTTTCGAACTATCGATAGTTTGCCACCTCTAGTTTTTAGTTTTTAAAACCTAATTCGTTAGAAGATTAGATTTTGAAATTGTTTGATATTATTTTCACCTGAAACTGTGTTTATCTTTTGAGAATGCTTATCATATGGAATTTTTGTTGAACTTGCCACAGAGATTGCATTGTGATTTAAGGGTTTTTCATTGTCCACAAAAAAAAAGGAGGGGCCAGTCAGACAGACAGATACTATATGTATATGTATGTAGGTGGATACAAATGTATGTACATGATGGCCGGCCGCGGGGCTCATTCATTCTCATCAAGCGTATTGGGGATTTGTCGCCTTTGTAGAGCCTGTCAAGTGACATGCGTGCGTGAGCATTCTGTCCCGACACTGACTCCAAACTCCAAACTCCAATGCCAACACCATGGGCAATGGCAGTGGCATTGGATAGGGATATGGGTATGGGTATGGGAGATGGGAGATTTGGCCAATTTCTCTTGCTACATGGCCACACATTCCCCACAATCGAGACATCGGAGTCTACAACAAACAAATGGCAAATTAATTGCTCGACAAGCACCAAAATGGAGATGGCAGACCATTCGAACAGACCACCCATATTCCTTGCCTTGCCTTGCCTTAGTAGTAGCAATCGATTATTTATTTATTTATATCGCTCGCGCTCCTTCGAAATTGGCTACAATTGGCGCTTATCTACCGCCTGGGTTTTGCATAACCAATCCATTCGTTGGGCATAAAGAGAGAGAGAGAGAGAGAGCATTAGAAAGTCCTGGACACGGATTCGTTGTGGAGGCTTTGCATACATTTACTGTACCCCCCCCCCCCCCCCCACACTCACACCCTTCAACCAACCATCCGCCAAGGGTGTCCTTTTCGCTGCATGGAATTTATTTGAGCAAATTTGCAAATTATTGCGCTTCGTGCCAGAGTCCAAAGAATTTGCCGCTGTTTGGTGGCATTTCGCAGAAGACGATGAAGAGGAAGACGGTAAGAATGGGAAACGAGAATACCATCTATTACGTTCCCCATTTACATTTCACAATTGCCTTGTTGGCATCTTTTTAATGGGCAGCTACGCCGCCTACGCTCAAGTCAATTTTCCACACTGGATTCGGTGTTTTTTTTTTGTTTTTCTCTCCATCTTTCTTTTCTTTTTATGGCCTTTGAGTGGATGAAGCGACCTACATACATCATGCATCATGAATAAAGTTCGACAGGATTTGTTCTTCATATTGTAAACGGGAATTACCAGCTAAAGATTATTTTACTTGCTTCTGTTATGACCTAAACACTACTAGCCTCTGTGATAAATGAACTCTTATCTTTTCTCTCTGCTACTATTTCATATGTTTTTAAGCCCTAAAGGTACTGTTCCCGGGGGGTAGCCGAACAAACTCACTTAGAAATACTTTTCGGCTGCTGCTAAAGAAACGGAAATCGAACAACAAACCTCTCACATTGAGCACTTCTTGTCATAACATCAGCAACATTCTGGACAATTCAATTGGCCTGACTTTCATGGAGCAAACATGCTCGGATCGATTGAGAATGTCCCCTGCCAAAACACTAACTGCCAATTAACTTAAAAATCAACAACAACAATAAAAGAAAAAAAAAACTAGAGGAAAAACAACAACCAAAATGTAGCACATGCAACATAACCCAGCAAAAGGTATTAGAATAGTCCGACACACACAGAGAGAAAGAGGAACAGTTGGAGAAGGTTGATTGAATAAAGAGCAAAAAAAAAAAAACAAAAAAAAACAGTAGAGTCAGAGAGCCAATAGGAGTACACTTCAACTGAGCCCGAGCCCGAGCCCAAGCCGCAGCCGTAGTCGTAGTTGGAGCCGGAGCACACTGACCCCAACCGACCCATTCGGATGCAAAGCTGTATTCCATTGGAGCAATGTGGATGCGATGTGGATGCGATGCGATGCCATGCGGAGCCTTGTGTCAGTGGAATCAATTAAAAATTCTATGATTTTACACTTGATTGCCTGCGTTTTTGGGGTCGTCAAGGTAACGGCTCATAACGGCTTCTCGTTCGTTGAAGAAGAGTGTTGTAGGGGGGGGGGATGGTCTAGGGATTTGGTATTGGTGTTGCAACGTGCACAGATGGACAGCTGAAGTGCCAGCCGCTTTGCATCGCTTTGGGGCACATGACATGATATGTCCTCCACACATCACATGCTCAAGGCATACGGCTTAGGGTCACAATTTTGCGGGCATAGGAGCGAGCAACAGCAGGAAGCAAGCAACAGCAGGCAAGGATGCAGTTAAGCATGAGAAAGACGCTTTGCCAGTCAAGTGGTCAATTAAGCACGCAGCAGCAGGAGCAAATCCTAGTGGGAATTTAAAGTGCAAATGCATGGATTAAATTGCATTCGAAAAACAAAAAAAAAAAAAACAAGCATCTTTCTAATGTGTGATTATTGTGCTCAGGCGACCTAAAGTTTTATTCATATGTTCCATGTAACCAATTTCGGTTCGGCATATCATTCCATTTCAATGAGTAATGATCCAATATTAAAGGCCAATGCCAAAAGCTGAAAACTGTCAACACTTTTGCCCAAACAGACATGCCAACGTTATGTGATGATAATCACCGTAAACAAATTGTCGTCAAAATGATGCAGCAGCAAATTAAAGAGGAGCAGGAGCAGGAGCAGAGGAGGAGGAGGAGGAGGAGGAGGTGGAAAAAAGGTGGTCAGACAGGTAATAAACAATTCCATTTACCGACAGCTGTCAATCAAATAATGAAAAATTTATTAAAGAAACTTTTATTCGCCTCGATCCTGCTATGCTATGCTATAGCGAACGCAGAGTATTATATTGGCCACAAACTCAAATTGATCAGTCTCGAAAAGATGCAAACTTCTTTCAAAATTAAATATACCCCATTAAAAAGGGCATATATTTTTGACCCTACGGCTGAGTTTCAAAACTGAACCAATTGATGAGCGAAAATTTGACATTCATGTAATTAGTACATATGGAAAAGGAAATGACATCTATCATCCATATGGATGTCCCACCACATAGACATTAACACATGTAAAGTATTAATTATGCCATTTATAGCGACACTGGAACAAAATAAATTTTCAGTTGCCTAAAAAAAAGGTTATCAATCAATGGACCAACAAATCGACTAAAAATTTGCGAGGATCAAGCATAGAAAAAGCTAAAAAAAAAAAGCTCATAGAAATGGCTTTTGTAATGCCAATATTCATTGTCCTTTGATGATATTTTTGCTAAGGAACTTTTGTTTAACGAATTCAGAGAGAAGAAAAGCATTTGAAATTTCACATAAAATGATTTTAAATGGTTGAAATCGAGGAATATTATACACACTGGAGCACAAAAGGGTGCAGGATCTCACCTCTTGGCCATATATTCACATATTCACGCGGCCCCTCCCCGCCCCCCCCAGTCATGACCCCCTGCCTCGTCTCGTGCTGCTGCTGTCTGTCTTGTCAGGCCGTCACTTGTCACATTCACTCTTTTGACACGTCGACAAATTGTCAACAATGTTGCCAACGCCAACAAACAAGAAAACCAACACAAAAACAACAACAACAACAAAAAAGAAAATGAATGACCAAAAATTTGGGTTGAGGCTGTGGTTGAGGTTGAGGTTGAGGTTGCCGAATGATGAGAATGAGGTACGCCTTCTATTAGCCCTGGCCGCGGGGCATTTTCAGCGCGGCTCAGTGGATTTTCAGCGATACTTAAAACCCTCACACCACTCAGAACCCACCCCCCGCCCACCAGCAACAAAGGCTTCTTGGCCCTTTCGGCAACATTTATCAATTCGTTGCGTCTGCTTGGGTCAGTTTAGGTCACTTGAACTTGAAATGCTTCAAATCTCAAATGGAATGCGGTAGCAAAAACAAAAAAAAAAAACAAATTTGAAAATTTAAAAAAATAACACATACGCAGTGTATGCTACAAAGACATACGAAACATGACTCACCATTTGGCAATTGCTCATTATCATCAATGAGCTGACCCTTTTAGCTTAACCTAAGCAAAAAAATAAAATAAAAATAATCATTTAATTAGACACACGAACTGTGTGTCTGTTTTGTATGAGATAGAAATTGTTTTCTTTTAAGTTTTGGATTGCTGTTTCGGTTTGGGTTTCGTGCCCATCGTCATATATGTATGTATATATATATATATATTTGTACTATATTTTATCTCAAGCGATTTTTGCCGGCACATTAATCAAAGGCAAAAATGCAAGCGAATTTCCATGCGACTGTGTTTCAAGTGCCTTTTTAGAGTTATAAATTTTGCACACACACACGCAGAGAGCCAGCAAGAGTTAGGAGAGTGGGTGAGAGTGAAGAATAGAGAGACACTCACTAGCTTACGGCAATGAGAAAGTGTCAAGTTAATGCCAACAACAACAACAACAAGAACAACACTGAAACCCGTAGACGACATACTGTACATACTACCTGCCAACCCCGTTCACCTAATGACTGCGTTGACGGCGTCATTTGCTTGGCAAAAAGGCAACAGCACAGGCCGTGAGAGACAGACAGACAGACAGACACCGGGAAGATAGAGATAACCTGTTAAATACTGCACTGTCAGAAACTTAAGACAAATTCGCATTACTTTTCGTGATACCTAATTCCATTTCATTAGGTCTGCCTATGACCATAACCAGTTGCGAATCATAACTAAATGAAGCCCAAAAAGAGCTTTTCTCTAACATTTAGCAATTGTTTTTAATCTACTTTCAGTTTAAAGTTCCTTTTATGGTCGAATTCATAGAACTTTCAATTCCATATTGTTCAATTTCGGTTATCTTATTCAATTTTAGATGTAACTTTAATTTGTATTTCAATTATTGATTCTTTATTTGTTTTTTTTTTTTTAACTTTGATTGATGAGTTTCCATTGAGTTTTACTCTTAATTTTAAGCTACTTTTCCTTTTATCGTGTTGTTCTATTTTTCAACTACTTTTCTTAACTTTCTTATCAAGAGGTTTGTTATTGTTTTTTTTTTTTTTGCAGTGTATGCCGCCTCGTTTATAATGATGCTACTGCTGCTGCTGCTGCTGTTGGTGGTGCTGCTGAATGCTGCTCCAACTCTTGTTCCACTCCCGCCGTTTAGTTACTAAGATGATGCCAACAGTTGGACCCTGACTCTTTAGACAAGTCAACTGAACTGGAGTTGAGTCGAGAGTCGAGAGTTGAGAGTTGAGTTGAGTCACGGGCATTTGCTGACAATGATATGTGCCCAAGACCCAGGCCCAGACCCAGCTAGAGACAGACACACACACAACACACACACAACACACACGTGGCTAGAACAAGAAGACACATAGCTGGCATAGGACAGACGTATGGCTAGAGCACCGGAAATATTGTTGACAGTTGTGGCATATTATCATACGATATGCCATCCTCATAGCCCATACCTAATCCCCCCCTGAAGTGGCCTGCCAAATCGACTTTGCGGCCTTAAAGTGTAAATTTGTGAAAATTATTCAAGACAGATACATTCCGAATCTAAACTAAAAGAAATGTGTAAAGTTTTAAATTTTTGCATTTTACAATGTTTTTTAACAGAAAACTCTTTTTGATCTACTATGGAATCGTTTTGCAAATTTCCAATAAACTTTTTCTCAAAGCAAATTCAATTTAAATAACCTAAGAAAACAATTTAATAAAATAATTGCAATAAACTCAAATAAGCTTTTTGGCAATTCAAATGCGCATTGTTTGAAGATCCTTTGAATTAAATTTATTTACTTTAGTTTGTGTTCAACTTTTGCAAGCTTTAACCTTTGTAAGAGAGCTTTTAAGCTATTATGAAATAACTTTTTGCAAGCTTTAACCTTTGTTTAAGTGCTTTCGGGTGGTTTGTTTCCATGTTGTCCAACTTTCTCACATCAAGTCACCTTTTCAAAATACTGTGAAATTTTTTATGAAACACAAAAAGTTTACCTTCCTTTCGAAAAAAAACCGAATAGAAGTAGTTAAATTGTATCAATTCTAGCGAACACTTCATTTTGTTTAACACATTTGTACAATTTCTGTTTTAATTCTTTTTTTTTTTCTATCAACTTTTTGAACAAATTTGAAAAATCCTTGAAATAGATTCGCAATTTTTAAGCTCCTTCCACAGAATACAAAGATGGCGCCCACCCGATAGACGCAATTTGATGATTGATGCCATTCAAAACAAAATAGTTCGAGCTCGATGCGATTTGGAACGCTACAGGGAGGAGTATAACCAATGCCAAATAATTTTGGCCAAAGAGCAGGAGCAGCGTGCCCAATTGGATGCAGATAATCAATGCTTGCAGCGTCGTAACTCGCAATTGGAAAGCGAACTGGAACTAGTCCGGGCCACATTGCAGGAGGCCAATGCGGCGCTCGGCGAGAGCACTCGCCTGCGCAAGGCGCTGGATCAACGCGAGGTCCTGCTAACCGAAAAGATCGAGCTACTCAAATGGGAAAACGAACAAGGCGAAAAATCATGCCCTTGAAGCGGATCGACTGGCCCAGGAGAGTATCAAGCGATCAAGCGATCTACGCGATCGCCTCACACTCTGCGAAAAGAAACTGGAGAGGAGTTTGGAATCCAATGCCATGCTTCATGCCGATCTTCGTGCTTGTGGCAAACGCCGGTGTGCCCGATGTGTGGAACATGCCCAGGTGGACGTGCGCACAACCCATCAGACGAGCATTGTGGAGCGCAAAAATTGATGAACTCTATGACAATTTGAATGACAGCGAGCGACAGGCCCAGCTCGCCAAGGCCAATGTCAAGCAATTGCAGCGGGCCTCCGAACGTCTCGAGCAACGTTGGCGTGATCGTTTCGCTGAATTGGGTGCCAGTGCTGCACCCCCTATATCCCCCCAAATCCATGCCGCCACTCCAAAGGATAATCAAAATTGCATTTAAGAGTAATAACCCCAAAACATTGGTTTATACATTCATATACAAAAACACATTCTCGGACAATATCAGTAATAATAATAATAATAAAAACAATTTGGGGCGGAATAAAAAAAAAAAAAAAACTACCTTCGGTATACCTCCAAAGAGATGTCATTCAATTTGCGTGGCATTTTTTAGGGTATATCGAATGGAAAATAAAAAAAATACAATAATTACTTTAATTGATATTCTTATGTTGTATGGGCTGGAGCTGTATAAATATATCATTCACATTGTTGAATTTCAGTGAGATATTTTCAACAAACTGCAATTGTTCCAATTGAAAATCGCTATGGAATTCGAAGGCTGTTATCAATTTGATTAGAAATACTTTCATTATGAAGAAGCCATAGCGACGACCTGTGTGAGGAAAAAAGAAATGAATATATATTTATGTAAATTTCAAAGAGAACTTCTGTTTTTTTTTTTTTTTTTTGATAACTTCCTCTAAAGTACTTTTTAAGTCCGCATCAAAATAAATGCAAAATCGTTAAATAATACTTGGAACTAGTTCACTTTTTGCAAATGTAAAGCCTTGAGAGCGAACTGGTTCATTGCCCATACGCTTAAATTGTTCATTAGCCAACACTCTATGGTTTTGTTTTGAAAGAACAAATGAAAATTAATAATAATTAACAATTTTGTAACCAAATATAGCCATCTAAAGCAGAATTGTGTTGATTGTAAACGGAACTAGTTCATTTTATGCAACTTTTAATGCCTTGGTAAAAGCAAGACTTCATCTAATCGATATAATTGTTAATAATCTAACTTCCCAATGACTTGCCTTTAAAGAAATCAGTGCATAAAAATGTTATCATTATCTATGCTTAAAGAACAAGTTCCCATTACTCACCTATACAAGAGCGTAAACCCTTCGAGAATGGCAAAAAACTATAAGAATGTCGTCTTCTCTGCTGCTGCTGCTGCTGCTGCTTGGCCTTTGTCTTCATTTGTGTTTTCGTGCTCTCACCATTATCCAACGAATGATCATCCTGTTGCTCATGATCCAAAAATCGCTGAGGATCAAACTCTTTGGCATTCTCACCCCACCAATCTTCATCACGCTGCATATTGAATGTGTCCAGGACAATGATGCTATTCCTTGGCACAATGGCCTCACGTCCAGCCAATTGAAAATCCCGACTAACATGACGCAAATTCATGGGCACTGTGGCCAACAGACGCAGCGATTCATTGACAAAGGCGTCCAGATAGCGCAACTGTTGCAAATGCTCGAGACCCACATATGACGTTGGATTTGGAAAAACTCTTCCGATTTCCTCACGCAATCGTCGCTGGCAATCGCCCCTATTTGTGGCCAGACACAGAAGAGCCGTCATAATGCTATTCGATACCGTTTCAAAGGACTGTAAATTATTATTAATTATTATCGATTGCGACTCTTGAAACGAGATCTTTTGACCTGTAATGTGAATGTGGGGGGGGGGGACTCTATGACATAGCCAAATCCCTCACTAACTTACCACCAATACCATGGACTGGGCCTCATCCTCGATCTCTTGCAGTGTCAGCTCACCATTTGCTGCCAATTGAAATATTTGCTCAATGAATATGCGACGTTGCCAACTAGATGATGTTTCCATTCCATTGTCATCGCCATCGTTGTCCAAATTGTCATTATCATTGGATTTGGCATTCCTTAGCTGCCAATTTCGATGTTTGGTCTCAACAATTTTGGCAACAAAATCCACTAACAATTCATTGCATTTCTCTGCCTCGGCATACAATTGGGGGGCCAAAAGGCGATGCAGCATATCGATTTGTAGCCATGGTTTTACCACTCTTATGGCCGATATTTCCAATAGCCTACAAATTGAATGATTAATAATGCATATATATGTATCTATATATATATATATATATCTATCAATTTTTTTTTGATTATCGTATTTACCGCTTATAACTGGTGGCTATATGGGCATCATCTGTTTGCGTGAAATTTGTCGGTGTTCCCATAATGGTAACTGAAAATGAAACACACACAGTTGAAAAGTGAGCTCCTAAAAGTATGCTATGTTGTTAGAATATTAACCTTCATTTAACTAATATTACATTTTTAATTTCTCTTCTTTAGTTTTCTGTCATAATTGTTAGAAAAAAACGTCAATAATTGTGACCGAATGTTTACATGAAACATTCATCAAAACGCATTGGCAACAATTGCGTATACTCAGTCTGAGTATCGTACCGCGTACGTGAGTTGCATGGAAACTGTAGAAACGTGTTGCCCCGCGCAAGGGCAGCTGATTTCTAATTTTTAATTGATTTATGGAATATACATAGTAGTGGTAACAAACACAAAAGTTCTCCAGCGACAACAGTTTCTGGGGCAAACATTCATTTTGTTTTTTTTCTGTTTTATATTATACTCACGACAGGAAACCTCGAGCACGGCACGGCTAAGCATATCCTCGGCATCGGTGAATTTAACAGCATTTCCATTAAGATTCGGTTGCTGTATAAATTGTTCAATCATTTGATTACCCACCGCATTGAAGACATCAAAGAAACTGGTAACAATATTATGACTAAATGCTGGATTTAATTGCTTGCGACGTAATTTCCATTTTTGTCCACGGGCATGTAAGAGTCCCCGTCTAGCGAAGAATCCGTCCTGCATAAACGTCTTATCCAGACACTCGGGAGCGTTCAATATGCATTCCATGCCAGCTGGATCATCAATATATACCAGAACCCTGGTCCCAATCAATATGGCCAAGGGACGTTTAAAATAAACACGCAATTGTGTCACTCTCTCCAATATGCCTACAAAGAAATAATTAAGAAATCAAATTTCACGCTTGAAGGAAGATTGGAGATTGAAAACTCAACTATTTGGATGAAGATTTATGCAGAGCAGGAACCATAGGATCGGTTGTTGGGCCACACCCCGCCAACCATTCAATTGCCAAATGAGACGCCAGCATTTACGCTGCTGCCAGCCAAGTAGCAATGCCAACAGTGTACCACATATCCACATGGCCACATACAAATGCATATTGCTTAACAAATACTTTTCAATTTTCAATTTTCTTTTGGTCTAATGCGGTACTTAGTAATCAAAAATTTTGCCATTAACGTGTCTCCAAAGCGAAAGCCACGCCAATCAATAACGAACCGTCCGGTCGCAGTACAGCGAGACAACTGAACTGAGTTTATTAACGAAAAAAATAAATAAAAATAAATAAATAACTGAACAGAAAGCATACCGGAAGCTAACATTGTCGATCCAAACTTTATACATACATACATACATACATATGTGCCCATGCAGTTCCCTCTCCGAAGGGGAGGCTCTCTTCCAATACAGTTACTCATTTTCGAATCGAATGATTATTATTTAATTGAGTATAAAAGCATTTGGATCGTTTTTATTCTTTGACTGTTAGCGTATTTTTGAAATATTGAGAAAAATGGTTCCAAATGTATCAATAAAATTGTTAATTTAGATAACAAATATAAGTTTGTTTAAACAATCAATTGATCAATTATAGAAATTAGATGAAAACTTAAGCCATATTGGAAGCAGATGCTGCTGCAGCGATGCTTCAGGAGAACGTGAACAAGAAAAAAGCATTGCTGCAGCGAGCAGGCAGTCCGCCACCTTCCACTCACCCTCTCTTGCTGGTCCCCACTCGGTAACTGCCTTAAGGAGAAGAAGTACCGCTAAGTATACATGAGCGAAAGATGGTGAGCGGCTGTGGGTGAGTGAGAGAGCGACGACTTAACTGCTCGGTGAGTGGGCGCTAGCGACAAAGGGAGGGGCTTGAGTGAGTGCAAGAGCGCCAGCGTAACTGCTCGCTGCAACAGATGCTGGAGTGACCGCGAACGAGAGAGGATGGCTGAGTGAGTGCAAGAGCGCCAGCGTAACTGCTCGCTGCAACAGATGCTGGAGTGACCGCGAGCGAGAGAGGATGGCTGAGTGAGTGCAAGAGCGCCAGCGTAACTGCTCGCTGCAACAGATACTGGTGTGACCGCGAGTGAGAGAGGGGAGTTGGATGAGTACAAATAAGCGCCGACTTAGCTGCTTGCTGTGTTTGCTATGCTTCTTCTTGAAGCAGATGCTTGATAGCCGCAAGTTAGTGGGTGGGTAAATGAGTGCAAGAGCGCCGGCATAGCAGCTGCTCGCTGCAGCAGATGCTGAGAGAGAGGGGACTTTGAGTTATTTTTCACCTTCTGCTGCTCTGTGGGTACATAAGCGAAATTACACTGATTAACAAATTTAGGTGTCATCGAGTGAAACTTAAAATATAATTTTTGTGCATTAATTTAATTTTTCAAAAATTCCAAACATTTTCTTCTTAAGCAAAGAAAGCAACAGAAAAGCTTAAAGAAAATTTGTAACATGTTTTTCCTTCTTTGCCTATAAAAATGCTTGCAACTCTTTAATAAGATTTTGTTTCTAATGTATTTGTTTGTACATCTGTATGTATGTATGTACATATATTTGAAGCCGATTTCACTGATTGTCAGATGCTAAATACCCAGACAAATAGTCGCGGCATACATATGTACATAGATTAAATATTGCTTTACATGGCAGCTTCAAATCGAAATGGGGGAATCACATCTAAAACCAATTTCAAGTAAAATAATCTTCACACAATTATCCATATTTGTATGTACTTATGTATGTGCACCTTGTGCACTTTTTCTAAACGAATAACTAAGAGTCCTTTTATTTACATACTTTCTTTTCGACAACTTTGAAAATAAAGAGAAATTTTAATATGAATCAAATATCATAGATTGGCTTACTGTATTCTTGCTTTACATTGTGACGCAATACAATACATACATATGTATGTACATATGTATGTACATACATATGTATGTATTATGGCTTCGCACAACAAGCCCAAAGAAAGTTACATTTTAAAGTCAAAATCTTTCTTATCTTGGAAATAATCGTTTCTTTGTTGCAAACATTTAATCGTTTGATTTAGCTTAAGCCTCTTACCTGACCTCTGCTACATGTATTGATTAACAAATGTTTAATCAGGAACCCTATCTCGGAACCCTATATAAACCCTGAAACAATTGCGCTGAATATCAATTGTAGTGAACAAAATCAATCGAATTGAATTACAATGCGCGTCTTAATAAGTTTAATTGCCGTGCTCCTTTTATGGGATTCTTCAGAAGCCAAATGCAAATTAAGTTCAACTGGGCCCTTTGCTCCATTCGAATTAATTACTTTTGGTTCTAAACATTTCATTCAAAATGTTACCTTACCCACATTTCGTGAACAAAATGATTCCGTTAAATTTTACTGTGCCAATGGATTTTTACTTGATACGTATGTATCTCGGAGTATGTGTATCTTTTACTCCGAGCTTGCTAAATACTTATATTTAATTTTACAGATATTATAAACATGGCATTGTTGTCCACGACTCTTTAATAAGTTTGAAATGTCTAGATGAAGATTATTTTTTTCAAGATGAACCTGAAAGACGTGCGTACGTTACTAGTATTTCTTGTACGGACTTTAAAACATCTCAAATGTATGAGAGTCATAAGAAATTAGCAAATTGTGAAAAAGCGACGACATATGTGGTTGGCCAGCATTTCAATGAATTGGGCTCAGTTAAGTCTTTGGCCATTTGCTATGATGTAGTTAAATTCCATTTGAAGTATATAGCTTACACAGCACAATCGGAAAATGGAAAAATTATTAAAAAGGTATGTATTTTTGAAAAAAGTATCCTAAACGAATTTTTCTATTTAATGCATCTATGTATGTATGTATGTACATCCAGACTCAAATGGGCGAGATAAATGAATTGGGCCTTGATATTAAAGTTGCCTACACCGAAAAACTATTCAACATGGTTGGGTAAGCAAATCAGATCAGATCATCAAATCGATTCTTTATATATATATTTTCAATCTAATTACAGAAACACAATTATTGCGGATTTCAATGACAAGAATAAGGAACTTTTTGGTGGCATTTCTTACGAATACGCCAGCTTAGTTCAAGGCGAGATCCTAGAATACAAGTTAACTGGATATGAGGATATGGTTAGCACCATTTGGTTTAGTAACCTTCGCACAGGCAACTGGCACAATTGGCTAAATGCCCTACATCAGGCCACCGTGAATGGATATACATTTGATGTTCGCGTTGGAGTATCCGATGTATTAAAGCTACCAACATTTAGCAGTCAATGTCTGAACCGTACACTCTCGTTCAAAATCAATGACAATATAGAGATGGCAGTGCCAAAATTAATTTGGGCCCATGTAAGCGAACTTCTCCCCAGCAATTCGACCGGAAATGACATTGTCATTGTGGCCCACAACACGCCTTTTGTAAGTGTCTGTAGAACTATGTATTACCTAAGTATTACCATTATTTGAATCGATTCATTTTTAATTAGATAACAAACGATGAATTGAACCATTTCTGCATTGACATATGCGACACCGTGTCCTGGCTGAAGGATACAATGTTTGACCATCTAAAACAGTATGCTACCCATGGTGTAGTCCAGTGCTGTGACGTCAAGGATGTGGCCAATAAATTGGATAATTTCCCCATTATCAATCTTGCCAGTAATGCAATTGATAATTCGGCTGAAGTCGAAAATTAATTATCAATTTAATTTCATTTCAAAATGTTTATCATTCAGCAAATAATTGAAATTTTAATTTACAAATAAATATTGAGTTATATTGAAGAGCATTCGAAATTCAATCTATCAAATTGTAATTCGACTATGGGCATTCCATTGACTTATGCATTTTTCGCTCCGCATTTTCGTATTTAGCTTCTGGTTATATATTCCTAAAATAATTTATATGTGATTTCTTAAAACTCATTGACATCAGCAGGCTGTAAATTCAAAAGAAAAATCCCCAAATTATCATTCACAAAATACTAAAATTTCTGGTCCACAATTTACGAGCAACCCCTCTATGGAAATTCAAGTAGGCTGTGACAGTTTTAAGGCCAAAATTTGGCTACCATGTTAGTAAGTATTACAAATATATTCAGTCTACTTACATAACTAACTCGAACAACATTGTTTAGAGCTCTTCAAAATCAAGCAAAATTTCAAGTGAAAAAAAAAACAAATACACGAAAATGAAAAAAAAGAAAACGGTAAGGATGGCCTTACACACACACACACACAAATTTAAAGCAAATTTTTTTGTGATGTTTTATTAGAAAAAGGACACAACATGGCTGAGGCAGAGAATTTTCACAAGAGCCCAAGTGTGCCTTAGGATCGCTGAAAGGCCCGAATACAAGGAACAAGTAAGTTAATAACAAAGTCAATGAAAAAGAAATCTCATAAATAATTTAATTGTTCTTGACAGAGGAGAATTAGCTCAAAATTCGAATCAGCGAATCAATGTTTTTCGGTTGAAACAATTCTAATATGCATAAATGTTAAACGGTACCGAATCCTATCCCCCACGATTCTGAGATTGCGTTTTACAGATTGGCTCAATGGCAAGCATAAAGATGAGATCAACAATCTCATCGCACACAGACACAAACACACACACACACACACACACACACACACACACACACACACACACACACACACACACAAACACACACACACACAAATGCAAAATGTGTTCCATCTATGCTCTTGTTTTAAAAGTTAACCAATAAAATCGATATATGTACATTTCTCTATTATTCTTTACTCTAGATGGAAGGCAGAGGAAATTAAAAATTTCTCTTTGGGTAGCCTTAAATGTGAAATTTCACAACAATTCTCACAATGTGCTGCCTTTCAATTGGCAATTCTTTGTGAGGACTTAATTAATATATTATAATTTTGATCTTAATGATTTACCTCAAGCGAAACGTCTCAATAGAGATTCTCGAAAAATGTTAGATTTGTCTTCAGATATCAATTTTGCTTCTGCAATAAGCGTTCATTCGAATCCTAAAAAAATTTTACCATGAAACTTAAAATTAAATCCTAGCCTTCGGAGCCTTAAGAAGCATTTTTAAAGTACCTAAAAGAAACAATGACTAGTTAGTTTATTAGGATTCCCAACTAGTTCTATCGTTGCAATTTTGAAAACTTTGGCAAAGTCTTCTGATGATAGAACTTGGTGGTTTTTTGAAATAGCTATACAGAAAACATGCATCCGAACACATAATTTTTGCAAAGATTGACCTCGAGCCGGCAATAGTCTCGATTGCCAAGGATCGGACTACTTTATTACAGCCGCCATAGAAAACTATCGTATTTATCGCAACCTATTTGGGTACATATTAAGATAGTTTTATAAGTTATATTTCATATTCCGGAGATTCCATTGATTTGAAACACAAAGTTTTATAATGAAATGTTCTAAGAATTCATCGTAGATAACGATTCTGGTTTTTTTTTTCGGACTGTACATATTGACCCGCCCTGATATAAATACATATGTACATACTTGCCCCCCAAAAAAAAAAACAAAAAAAAACAACATTTATTATTTATTTAGAAATTTTATTTCCCCCTTAAGCCAAAGCATTATCAGCAGAGCAAAAAACATCAACAAATGAATAATTTTGACTTATGAAAATCTTGAAAAATTTAACACAAACTTTCGTGGAAAAATATAAGATAAGAAGAGAGTCGTGAGCCTAGAGTGAAGGTTTCACTGTACAGTTTAAATTTATGCTACTTTATTTCAATAAATCGTTTTTGGCAATTTAGATATAAATAAAGAATGGACCCTGGTGAAAAAGTTATCTCGTTCACTCTCAAATGGCAAATGGGCGCACTTGGCGAGAGAATACTTTTGTAGGTTAACTTTGCTGATGATGATAATCAGGAATCTATATATGTATGTACATATGTAGATATGCTGTCGTATACTTGATTGAGCAATAGAGATTAACCTAATGCTAGATTGCATGACCTATCCAAGATTTTATTGATTTCCTATGACTGCAATTACATAGGGGCCATTTGCCTTACCTACACATATAAATACATACGTATATGTAAATATATATATGTGCTATATATGCGCTATCAATTATCAAGAGCAGAACCAAAAAAAAAAAAAAAGAAAAAGAAAGCAAGTCGCCTCACCGACTCGATTATACCCTGTACCAATATTGATATAAGAAAAACAAAGAAAGAAAGTATTCTAAACTCATTGACGTGTATTTAAAATTATAATTACTTTCATAAGCAACATAATTAAATGGATCTGTGAGCATTTTGGTATCAGGCGCAGGCTCAGGCTCAGGCTCAGGCTCAGGCACTGGCTCATTCTTCATAGGTGGCTCATCAATGGAAAACAATTGAATTCGATTGGGAGTTTTTTCTTCGCTTTTGGTCTCGGTCTCGGTCTCGGTCTCGGTCTCGGTCCCGGTCTCGGTCTCTGTCTCGGTCTTCTCCTGGGTCGCTATCATTTGGGCAAATGAAGGTGGCAAAATTAGTTCGTCTTTCGATATCAATTGTATTAGAAAGCTAAGAAAATTTGTCGTTGGCTTTGCTTGATTGGTGTATCCTTCCTTCTTCATCAGTTGGGCCAATGGTGTATTCAATTCTATGTGCAAATCGGCAGCTATATTTTCCATTTTTCGATATTCGCGATAGAAATAGACAACCGTGATGGCAAATATTAGCGACAAAATGCATGTCACCAGATAATAGAACCAATGACGAATCTGTGCCATTTGTGTGTCAACATCCCAGTTAAGACCACCGCTGCTGGCAGCGTTGCCATAATTTGCCAAAACGGCTATGGTTATCAATGCTGAACTTTTTAGATTTCGAAAGTTATAACTAACTCGATTGCGGTCAACTTTATCATACTGAATGCTTTCGGTTTCCACACATCTCGCTGTCATCCTACTGGGATGACACCAGAACACGGTGAATCCTTTCAAATCTGTTGAATTGTATTTCTGATCTCGAAACTTCCAAGTGACTTCTACGGTTTCTCTATTATATGTGACCTCGAGTTGTTGTTGCTGGGACTCATCATTGAGCCGGGGTACTCTCACCAAATTCCGATCCAAAGAGGCTCCACATTCGTTTATACTCCAAACGCTTATGTTGTAACTCCCAGAGGTATCCCAATTTTTGATAGTAGCCGAATTCGCATCGATATGATTTAGCGTCATTCTGCAAAACAATAAAACAAATAAATCATTACTCAAAAAACCCAAAAAAAAAAAAAAAACAATTAATAAAAAGAAAAACACATTTAAATCAAATGCAGAGAGAGAACTATTCGGTTATCTAAGTGCTTTTGCGTGAGGTCAGCTCCTCGTGTCGGCCAATAATTGAGACTAAAACTATATGTTTCATTGTATGTCGAATGTCATCGCCCCGACTTGGCTATACCCTGCAGAAACAATTTTTAAAAGTTACTTTAAATTTTGTTTACTCTTATTGGCATACGAGCACTTTGGCGCGCCTAGCGGTCAATTTTTAATGTTTAGCTTTTATAATTTTCAATCAAATTTCATGGTAAAATTTTAAATTTCGTTGCATTTAAGGAGAGAAAAGAAAGAGCCAAAACATCCTTTATTTGGTGTATTTCCTCTCACAGTTCCCTCGACAGTTGCCTATAAAGAATATCTATAGGAAAATACTAAACCTGTCTGCTACATACATTTTGGCTTGCCTAATATACTCTTTACTCCCTATGAACAAAGGGGCATAGCAACTATAAATATGTAAGTTATTTTTAATTCTCAGTTCAAGGCCTTAAAAAATGGCAAAAAAAAACAGACGAACTTCGCCCATGCCGATTCTCGTTTACTCTTCTAGAATTTTACCTTATCTGAAATGTTTTTCTTTTTGAGAATTAAATTTGGCATAAAATGCAATAATGTCTTGGCCCTAGAATTGTGCTTAAATTTCCCTTTCCAAAATGTATTAATAAAAACCACTGCACAAGCGATAATTTCCTGTGGAAAATATATGTATGTATATATAGATATATATGTATGTGATACAGTAGTTCACTTGAAACCAATCTTAAAAGGGAATATTTTCAAGACCCAAGAGTATATGAATATAAATTGCTTTAAGATTAAGCAAAGAAGCAAAGTTTGAATGTCCCCAAGTTCGAATACCCTTTAGACAATTGGGATAAAAGGCACTAAATTCAGTAAATTGATTTTTTAATGCTAAAAATGACTTTGAATTATTTTATTTTTAATTTTACTTGGATATGGTTTCTTCTAAACTTCCGATAATAATTTATATTTTTCTTTTTTCATATCGTTGATATGAAAGCTAAACAAAGTTTAGGAATGGAAACTTTTAAGCGGACGTACGCTGGACATAACCCTGGGATTAGAGAAACTTAGAGCGATAAAAAGTTAATGCAAATGCAAAATGTTTTTTTTTTACATGAAAAATGTCAAATAGTTGAAGATTATCACCTTTTGCCGTCATTATTGATAAGCTCAGTCATATACGAGACATTAGCACAATTTTTTCGATCCTCTGGCAGTTGGATCCAGTATATTCTCAATGTGCCCGAATTATATTCGAACCAATTGGCCTCCATGTATGGTGGTTCTGCTGGTTTATCGCATAATGTACGCAAAGAGTTAATAGTTTCATTACTCCAATGGGCAATGGAAGAGTTGGCAAATCGTCGATTAACATTCACTTGATAATTTCGATATGGATGAAGTTCACCCAGGCAACAGGTATGTTTTTCAGCGACCGTAAACAATTTGTTGGGAAGTGTACAGTTCGTAGGCGAGAAATCAATAGATTTGCCCGATTCATTCTTAACCTCAATGTTCCATTCAACTTGCCAACCATAAACTTCATTGAAATTATCACCGCAAATTTCGAAACAAATGCGGTCTGAAAACGAGACTTTTGATCCTATTACGGCCGGTGGAAGCTTCACGATTTTCTCCCTGGACTTAAGAAACGTCATTTTCGACTCCGCCATACTGTCAGTCATCAGAAATGTGAAATTAAACACCAATGGCACATTAATGTCCTTTCCATCCAAAATCTCTAATTCTTGAAGCTGGCATTTTACGATACTGTTATTAGTGGCACAATCCGGCTGGTTGCCATCCGGAAACGGAAACTCACGTCGCAAGTGGTAGTCATAATATTTGGTTTGTGCGTCGTATGGCAGGGTTATCTCACACGATAAATTTTTGTTCATTTTTTGTTCAGCGGGAAAAAAACAATCAAAATTGCTTACTTCCAGCCGATGTAAGACATGAACAGTGAGACCAATCTGAGCCCGTTTAGTCTCATTTTCCCCGATTAGCAGACATTCGTACCTAATTTGCTCATCCAAATTATGGGTTTGAATGATTTCCGATCGTATGGACGTACTATTGATCATTGACGCGTTCATATTATCTCCATTGTGTGTCTCGATTCGCATGAATTTCACCAGCTCTCCGGTGGGATCGGTGGCATGTCAAATTAAAGATGCCTCCTTGCCGAATTTGATATGCACTCGAAGTAAAAACAAATGAAGTATCACCACTTGAGATCGTTGGCATATAGAAATATATTAAAATCAAATGGATTTTAATTAATTTAAAAGTTGCCGTTGTTGTTGTTGCCATTTTTATGCCGTTACGTTTATCGCATACGATTTTTATTTTTTTTTATTTGTAAACAACCATAGCGAGAGAGCTTAATTAAAAAATAATAAAAAATTAAAACCAAATATGTTTACGCTCAGAGCTACAAAGCTCAAATGAAATGCGCGCTTGAAATTTGTTTCTGTTATTTTTTTCCCCCACTACGCAGCAATAAGAGCAAATCATATATCTCTCTCTCTCTCTCTTTCTCTCTCTTGTTCTATGATATCGATTTGCAAGCAATCGAATAGGTTTTACGTTATCGCTTATCGATTTTCAAATATAATCATTGTAGTTTTGGGCGCCGAAACGAGAAAATTCCAAAGTTGCCGGTTGAGAGAACTTGTCAGCTCTTTAATTAATTAATAACAAGGCACTGCGTAATGGCTGCGATAATGACAAATTTATGCAAGTTGCTCTCTGCCATTTGAAACAGGGTACAAACGATTCGTTGCACCACATTCCCAAGACCATTAAGGTCAATTTGAGACCAGACACGGGGTCAAAAGATCATCAAAACTAACACAGGAATCCAACATCGGCATAACCGAAGTTTGTATACCCTTGCAGCCTGCAATACTTTAACAAACTAAAAAGTTTGGTAGTTAGATTTTTACGAAACTGCGAAAAGTTACTCATGAGTTGCGAGTTTTTTTTTTTGGTAGCTAAATGATATAGTAGTCCGATTCTAACAAAATTAAGCGACAAAATACGGACTACAACAATAGACATACATAAGTGACAAATATGGCTCCAAAAACTTAAGAAACAAAAAAAATTTCTCATTAGGACCGACCGACTCATGTCCACCGACCCTTTCTAAGGTAGCTTTATGATATAGTAGTCTGATCCGGGCCGTTGAAAAACTTAACCTGCCTATGATAAAAAAAAATCCTTATATACCAAATCTCGTATCGAATTAGGAACTCTTAAACTGAAAGCTGGAAAAGGTGAAAGACGGACAGACAGACGTCGTCTCGACTTCTTTTGCTGATCAAGAATATATTTACATATATACTTATCGGGGTCTCCAGCATTTCTTTCATCTGACCCTTTGCAAGGGTAAAAAGAAATAAATGAAATGTATAAGAACGCGCTTTTAAAATCAATTTTCAAATCAAATTGAACATAGTTTTCTGCTTATTCTCCAAAAATTCACTTTGCTTTAGTTTGTGTTTTGTGTGTTTTACGATCGATAATATTAAATTTTCAACACTTTTCGATTTAAAATAATAATTTTATATTTTATTATATATATATATGTATATATATTTAATATATATATATAGGCTTATATTATTGATGAGCTTATAGACTGTGGGTTTTGCCCCCTTTCCTCTATATGTATAGATGTGGGACGCAGGGGCTAGGGGGCGATTTTAAAATATTTCTCTTCTGCATTTTTTTTTTTTTTTTTGTTTTTCTCGTCAAGTACACGTTTTAAAAAAATACTTAAAGCATTAAAAATACTTAAAAAGCTGCTTCAACCTATTCGTCTTCGTTTTTGTTTTCGCATCGACAACTTGTGCTATGTTATATATATATGTATATCGGGCGATTTGGGCGCCCTCGAAAATAACAAATTACAAAATTAAAAATTCTAAAAAAATTGTTGTTAAAGAAAATAAATACAAGGGTCTTAGAGAAGAGTTGCTTGGTTCGTTGGTTGGTTGGGTAGGGGCAAGGAAAAGTTCTTTGAAACAGAAATAGGTACACAATAATTATAATATAAAAATACACGCAGTTGTAAAATAAAAAAAAATATATATATACCGAATTATAGTTTTGCCCAATTCCAATTTCGTGCGTAATGATGCCAAAATGAAAAAATGTAGAGAAAACAAAAAGAAACATAAAGTTAAGTAAATTCATCTATCAGATCGATGATAGCAATGGAAATTTTTGGCACAATACGTACAAAGATATTGGAATTGAGGTCGAATACCGTTTAATTAGAATTAGAATTAAAGAACAAAAAAAAAATTGTATTTAATATGAAGGCATGAATGTGGTGAATGTTGCTGCTGCTGTTGCTGCGTCTTCTTATGATATGCTAAGTATGAGAGTTGGTGAAAGTGAGATGTGCGTGTGTGTGTGTGTGTGTGTGTGTGTGTGTGTGTGTGTGTGTGTGTGTGTGTGTGTGTGTATGCATGGGTGTGATTTAGCTGCTCATAAGTTTGATAATTATTTGTTGGTTGCTTTACATATTCATAATGATGGGGCTAGGGGACAGGGTGAAGATGATGATAATGATAATTGTATATCGGTCGTCTGGCCGGCCCCATCCTCCATTCAACAATAAACAAATTGATCTAAATAACATGCCCACCATTATGGGCAAGAGCATTAAGATCCTGTGGCGTCACATAGCCACCAATTTGTGGCTGATGGCGTTGGGCCTGTTGGGCTGCTGCATTGGCCTTCATTAGCTGCAATTGCTCCATGGTCGTGTAGCCAAAGTCATTGACAGGCACAGTAGTTGGAGCTGGTTGTATGGTGGAAGGAACTGTTTGTTGCAATGCATTGATTTGATGTGCTGGAGATGATGATATTAGATGATTTGGTGGCTTCATTTTATGCAAATCGGACACTTGCACATAGTTTGTGCTACTAAAGGGCGGCACAGTTATGGGTTGGGCTGGCGGCTGTGATGGATTAACAACAGCCAATGTAGGAGCTAGAGTTGGCCTGGATTGTAATATGGGCACTGGTACATAGCCACCCAAGGGCATTCTATTAATGGGCATGGACGGCATTGCTGTGGTTGTCCCCTGCTGATGCTGATGCTGATGCTGATGCTGATGCTGATGCAGCTGCTGGGGTATGGATGTGGGCAAGGTATTGGCATTATTTGCCGCCTGTGACCAATTCTTCATTTGTGTGGGCTTAATGTAGCCACCATTGGGATTGCCGGCACCCATTGTTGTTGTTGTTGTTGCTGCTGGCATTTGTTCCCTTGCCCTCTCCTGCTCACCGATTAGATTATGTCGCATGGGCATATAGCTATTGCTGCCATCGTCAATCGTCATCATGGGACCGATTGTTGCCAAGTCCTGGACAGTTGTTGGTGTTACCATTACTTCGTTGTGATCATCGTAGGCATCGCCTGCACCGCCGCCACTTGAATTGTTTCTTAGCAACAATTTGGAACTCTCACTGCCGCCGCAGCTATTGAAATCATGTGGCATGGTATCCATGGGAGTTGTGGCTTCGACCCGTGTACAAATAATGCCACCAACACTGCTGCTGCCAAGGCCATTCAATGAACTATCCGGTCCCTGATAGCCACCACTTAAGCCTCCCATGTCCATTGGTTTCTTTAGGGTCTCCATAATGCCGGGCGGCAAAACCAATTCAATGTCAGACATTTTGCGATATTTCTTATAGACCATATGACAGAGTACGCCCAAAACTATAATGGCCACAACTACCTCAATGCTTTGATATTTCGCGCTCTGTGCACTGTCCGAGCAGGCAAGGCCATAGGCCAAATAGTCTGATGTGTAGAGACGATATTTGCGATAATTGTAATAGGATTTCATTTGATTAATCTCCTCTTCGCTAAGATTCTCCATTCCCACTTGACAATTGTCTTTGCGTGACGTAAATACCGATGTGGTAAATGACTGCAGTTGCTTATCGGGAATCTCATTTGGCAATAGTTCAGCATTAATTGCCCTTAGACGATACTCTTGCCTATTATTGGGCTTACATTTGGGTGTGGGTATGGCCAAATATCGATTATGGCTGGGCAGAATATAGTTAACCATACAATTGAGCACCGAATTGTTCATATTGTTGCCCACAAATGATAATTCATAGAAATCAATACGTCCGGCCGGTTCAGAGGGTGGTAGCCAAGTAATTTTCGTTATCTGATCCATAAGTGTGACATTCATTTTTTCTGGTTTCGATGGAACTGCACACAAGACAACAATACCAAGAAAGAAACAGAGCAACAGAGAAACACAATTATAAGTAAGAATTAAGCAGAATCCAAATAACAAAAACAAAGCAAACTCACCTCCCACAGCCGTTTGAAAACGAATTACATTACTCGGCTCCGAATTGTAGAGGGTATGAGCTCGCACATATACCTCATAGTTGGTGTAAGCACTTAGATTACCCAGATCATAGTAAATTAACTTGTCATTGTCGACCAGCTCCTCGGCTGAGGCCGAGACCTTAAAGAAATCCGTTTGATTGTTATATTGAAAGGTTCCCTCATAGGAGCGCACAACACCATTCGCCTTGATGGGCGGACGCCAGGCTAGTGTGACCATTGAGTTGCTGACATTGTGCAGGAACATCAATTGACGTGGCGGAGTCGGTGCCGCTTCGGCTGTACGATTGATTAGCTCATCGCTGTATTTGCTGGCCGTCAATTTCGAATACATAAGCATTTTAACACTATAATCGGTGTAGGGCACAAGATCACGTATCTCATATTGCTTGGCATAACGATCGCGTATCACGACAGTTGTACAATTATCCGGTTTACCCGTCGATCTTTGACAATACGTTAAATTGTAGCCCAACAGGATGACAGGACAAACGCGCTCAATACTCCATTTGACGACCAATGTGGAATTGGTTGCCGCATCAATTGTCGGTTCCATTTTGGCCAGATCATCGTTCATATCCTGTGTGCAAATTAGCCAACGCATTCCCGTATTATGGCTAACGAAATTCGCCGAAACGGCCATATTCAAAGATGGCGATTGATTGCTCATTGTGGTGAATTGTCTTGCCGTATTGGGCACCTGTTCAAAATGCATCGATCCATCGCAATCGGTTTGAATGGCCGGTTTGGGGGCACACCAAAATACCGTGTAATCGGTTATCTGTCCACTCGCATCGTCCGGTGCCTCCCAGCTGAGTGTATGACTGTGATTTGTCGGATGGTAGACACTACGTATATTCTTGGGCACACGCAAACGCAGATCCTCATCGGTAATTGGGCCAATAACCAAGCGGGTGGCATTCACCGAAGAGTTAACAATATTTCTACTCCGTATAAGTATATCATGATAGGCATTCTTATCCCATTTCTTAATCTTGGCCGAATTGGCAGACACATCGATTTCGGTTGGATCTCTGTAAATATTTCAAAAAAAAAAAAAAAACTTATTAATCGATTAATCTAATTAAATTAACAAATACCCTTCATATCATATTCCCTTTTGCTTAGGAAATGTTAAAAGTTGATTATTCTTAGTTAAAACTCGAATCAATTAGCCCCCCATTTCCACTTTCCTTTCCCGCTCTGCTTGTAATCAGTTTTCATAAATTGTTGACTTGCATACCAAAGAAGAGCGAAACATAGTTAGGGTACTCCCAGTTGAAGTTAAAAATAAACAAAATCTCGCAGCGGAGAAACATTTCTATTAAAGAAAAAGTTAAGGCAATTAATAAAGTAAACGATGGAGTAAACGAAAACAATAAGATATGGCCAACACAGGACCGGGTTTAGAAGTAAGCACAAAGTGCCCACTGGCAGGCGATAGTAAAAAGGTTTAAAAATCCGTCACTGCCTGGGATTCTTCACACTTTCTTATCAAATATTTTTTTAAAACAAAAATACTGATAAAACAAACAAAATGGATAAACGCAGCAAATCTTTCTATTTTTGGATCGAACCACTCTTCGCAATGAAGCAACGAGACAAAGAGTTTGCGAAGGGTTAGGATAGCAATCTCTTGTAGAGCTTTGGCCTCAAATGTGGGCGGATCTGTGTCAGCGATGACTGTTTGGCGAGTCTACTTAAGAACTCAGAAATCATAAAGAGGTCTTAACTGATCAAAGCACCCATACATGTTGCTAAGTCGCCAAAAGATTGAATCATCTTCCTTTGGCTTACAGGATATTTATAAATTTTTACCCCAACAGGTCATATTTTCTAATGAGAAGAAGTTTAAGCTGAATGGTCCTAATGGGTCTAATTCTTATTCGCATGATTTGAGAAAGGATTTTATGTTTTTTTTTTTTTTTTTCAAGGAGAAACTTTGGAGGTGGCTCCGTCATGATTTAGGAAGCATTTTGTTTATTTGGTACCATGGAATTTAAGTTTGTAACAAGCCAAATGAACAGTAACGAGTATGTTTAGACTCTAGATAGTAGTCTTTCATTTCATTTTTAAGGAATTTCATGAGAAAAACCAATGGTTTTTTAACAGAATAATGCCAGAGAATCCATGTGAGCAGACGTACAAAGTGTCATTAACTGGCCAGCATGTTCTCCAGATCTCAACCCGATAGAAAATGTTTAGAGTATTTTTGTATGCCAATAATCGCCAATTTGGGACAGTTTGAGATCTTAAAAAGCATGAGTATATTTTTAGAAAAATCGCTTGAAAAAAAAAAGAAAGTTATTAACCTATAACTGAATTCTGGAACAATCGTTTCTATGGGAGCTATACATACATAGTTGCCTGATCCGGATTAAATTTGGCACGAGTGCTTTGATTTTTAAAGTTTTCTAATAATTCTATGGAAAACAACAAAGTTATTGATCCAAAACTCTGTTTTCGACCGATTGTTCCTATGGCAGCTATATAATATAGTAGTACGATCTGTCGAAATACGAGTTATACAATGCCTGCAATGACTATAGGAACTCGTCTTATCGTGCTGATCATGAATATATAATATATGTACATATGTTGTATATACTTTAAATGGTCGAAAATGCTTCTATGCGTTGCACAATTTTCACCAAAACTAATATAACCTTTTTGCAAGGGTATCAAATGGAAAGAAAGTACATACATATACATATGTATGTACATATATTGTTAGATGCGTTATTAACTAGATTAAGTCTCTTTATCTCTTTGTCTCTTCATAACAAACTTTTTCTCTAATCACGTGCGAAATTATTATTGGGAATTCCGATTGTATTTATTATGCTATCTATAATTAATCTTTTAATTGGTTTCAAACAACATTGCAGGCATTCGTTCTCGAAAAAATTTCAAATCTCAAAAGGGGGGGAGGGGGAGGGGGCAGAAGCTGTATGAAATACAAATTCTTTAGAAAGAAACATTTATGGTATTTCCATTTGTTTTCTGTTGATTATTTGTTTTCAAATGAAAAACAAAATGATTTTATTTATTTTTTTGCCGTATTCTCTCGAGTTCGAATTCAAGAGAAATATGTACAAACATACATATACATATATGTATGTATGTACATATATACATAAATGAGGCAAACGAATGATACCAACAAGTTGCAAGTTGACGACGACAACAATGAAGACGACGAGGTTATTCCAATGAATTGAACTCCATTTTTCTATTAATTATATCGAAAGACAATTTTACTCAGACATACAAACAAGCCCCCCTCACACACACACACATATACACACACACACTATCATTGAAATGATAAGATATTACATTGAAATTTACAATAAAAGTTGAAAGGGTCGACTAGAAGATACCCTAAATGAAATTGCTTGAGAGTCTAACTAAAATTTTGGCGACATCTATTGACGAAAGAAAGCTCCTTGATTTAGATTCAGTCCTAGATATTATAAAATCTCGTTTATTTGACATAAAGTATGAAAGGACATCCCTCGGTTAGGCGAAAATTTTGATAATTTGAAATCGAAGACCAGATAGGCGAGATGTTAATCAAAAGCATATATAAAAATCTATAAGAATGATTTAAAGTTTTAAAAGAAAGCAATTCTTAAGCTTTTCTTGGACTTTGTTATACTAAATTTTCAAAAAATTTATGCTTCTATGTTGAGAGAAAGTCTTGATCTAAGTTTGGATTGAATATACCCTTGTTTATTTGGACAAGAATCTACAGGGTATGAATATAACAAGTCACAATTTTGATTTACATTAAAGAATGCCGTTCGATTTTGTTTCTAAGTTGAAGAAGAAAGCAAAGCAAACTCATTAATGAACCACACAGAGTACACATAGATACACACACACACACACACACACACACACACACACACACACACACACACACACACACTGCGATACATGTGCATAGAAATGCATGTGGACTTCTCACAGAGACACAGCAAGAGATATAGATGGAGAGAGAGAGAGAGAAAGAGAGAGGAAACTTCGAGGCAATTCAACGAATTTTTAAAAATAAATAATTTTCAAGAAATTGTACACATGAACATATTTCTCTCTCACTCTCTCTCTCTCTCTCCCTGTGTGTGTGTGTGTGTGAGTGTTGAAATGTATCTGTGCGAATACTTATTCAGAGAATCTCTGGCCAACATTGTTCTTTGTAGCAGGAGAACAAGCAGCAACAGCAGCGGCAACATTTGTTATCAAAATTACACCGAATGTCAAGATGTTGTCAAAGCAGGAATTGAGTGAGGGGGTGGGGTAAATTGCACAAAATAATAACAATTGGTAGTCCGCCCACATTTGCCAGCGGCAAAGAAAACAATTCCATTTAAATTATGCTAATTATTAAGTCAGAACTGAACTTAACTTCTCTTTGGACTTCAACTCAAAAAACTATAAGAAGAAACTTGAACCAGCAAAAAGATGATTGCAGATTGGTAGACTGATTCTTCAGTTGATGGGACTACATACAGAGATATGTATGTATATGTATGTATAAAACTGCTAAATCCTTTTAGAACTGGTAGATTATTTTAGGTAGAATCAAAATTTTTATAGTTACTTACTGTAAAGTGCCATTGACACGATATTCAGTGATCTCGTAATGAAAATCGGCACCATTATATTCATGTGGCTCCAGCTGCTCCCAATAGAAACGCAACTCCTTTTCGGATGATAGAACATAATGACTGCCATTGGTTACCCTTGGCGGACGACGTGGACGTTCGGCCAATGTTTGAAATTCATAATTCAATGGTTCACTCCACATGGACTGCTTGTAATTGGCTCGTACCCGTAATTTTAGTTCATAATCATAACCGGCATAGGGCAATTCGGTAAGGCAGAGCGTATCCTTCACTTCCGATGAATTATTCCGCCACATTGGACGTACTATAATGGGCTTTTCCTTTGGCTTAACCCATACCTGCCAGATGAGTCCACGTGAACCGTAATTGCTGCGTCGCGGCATTTCCCAGGATAGACAAATGGAATTTTCGGTGCAATTGACAACGCTTAATTTTTGTCCCGGTTTCGATGGTATAGTCCGTTCATAATTATTGATCTGAAAATTAACGACGACGACGACGACGACAAGAACAATATAATATTAATTTTAGATTTCGATAAGATTAGCTTAATAAAAATATTTTTAATACAATTGAACGATTTATAAAAATAGTTTCAACCGTCATTATCAAATTGTTTGATTACAAAAATAACAAAGAACTATGCCAAAGTTCAAACTCTCTTTCTGTGTCGTACAAATAAATGACTCTGCAAAATGTATTATTCTTTCTGCGTCTCAGTCCACCACTAAGACGGCATCAGGATGTAGTTTTGCAAAGCATAACAAATAAATGACCCTCAAAAATTATAATTTAAAATCTCAATCTCTATGGAATCGACAAATTAAGAGTTCTCTTAGACAAACTCACCTGTATGTATTGCCGCTCCTGGCCAAACGAATTGGTAATATCCAAACGGAAATAGAATATTTCAGCATATTTCTTATATTGCTCCTTCACATCCGTAATATTGCAAGTGACAATTGGTGCCACATCGAAATTGCAATCAATATAATATCTATACGGTGAGTCTCTATTCGATACGGTATAGCTAACATTATATTTTGTTAATAGTTTATTTTGCGGTTCCGTAAAATTGCACACCATATAGTAATAGTCATGGCCGATGCAATTGAAATCCTCAATTTTCATGGGACTGGTGCCCACATAGACTTTCGATGAATTGATCACATAAACTCCGCACATGCAATCATATTCCTGTTTCTGTTGGGTCACATTGCGTGCGGTAAATAAAATTGTGGTACGATTTAATATTCGTATGTCGGGCTCATTTCGAAATTGTTGAAATTTCGTCTTGAAATACAATTGATCAACGGTGCAATATTCGCCAGAATCTTTTGTATATTTCAATAGATACGTTTCATTGATTGTACACGTTATATTGAAATCACCGCCAATTAATTGCTCCACAGTGCTTGGCACCAGCCAGCCGGGATCACTGATTGCCACAGATCCAGCAACTAATTCAAGCAGAGCAAGCAATTGCAAGACACGTAAACGGATGATATGTAAATGCATTGTAATGCATCGTTTGCCGTTATCCAATTGCATCTGTGAAATATATATATATACAAATATTTCGTAAACAAATTCTAGAGATATTACACCCTCTCTTCTCCCACTACCACTACCACTACCACTCCCACTCCCATTTCCACTCCCTGTTTGCCCACCATTGAAAATGCATTCGCTTCGCATTTAATAGAACGTAAAAGAGAGTTTTCTTTGTAGGCAGAAGGACGGTGGGTAAGATTTGCTATGCCGCCCAGGGAACTGCTTGCTCTCTTTCACAACTTTTCGAGTACAGTCGAATTTTACTAATTTGCATCGAAAATCGCAACAACAGATTCTACTCGATTCTATTTCTAAAAAAAAAATTTGCACTTGCTTACCCCTCCCACTTTTGCTTGTTGGTCCCTCTGCCCAACAAGTGTCGATTTCTTGCCTGCTTAAGCCTTCTAGTGCAAACAAATTCTAGAATCTAGAACTTGAAAAGGATAAATTTCTTTTCTAGCTCTTTTAGTTTTATTCTATACAACAAAGAAGTTAGGAAATAAATATTTTTTAAACAGATTTTATATGGTATGCGTTTATATCGGAGAGATTAAACCGGCTTTATATGTAGGTGGTTTACCAAGTTACGACTCTGGGAACTAAGAAGTTAAGGGGAATTTTACTTACAAAGTTAACGAGAACAGATTGATGTATAGTTGGATCAAGAATATATATGTATATGTATGTATGCATATATGTATTTACTTTATGAGAATGCTTGCAACTTGCAACTATAAATATTAGCTTAAATCCAACTATTTACTCAATTTGTTTACACCGAACTTGCGTTGGAGTGAAAATCTGTTGAAATTAATACATATATCGATTGCATTTCTGAAAAATGTATTAAGACATTTTTCGAATTAAAATTGAATTTCCTTCCTTTTTTTTTTTGTTTGTTTGCGGCACATGCACTTACACACACACTCACACGCACACACACCTACACAAATAGACAAAAAGACGCACTCACTCACTCACTTACGGTGTCTATCTCTATAGGCTCCCTCTCTCGCTCATACACACACGCACGGCCTTTAACACACACCTTTCTGCTGCTGTTGCTGCTGCTGCTAGTGTTGCTGCTGCTGCTGGTCGCGGGGCAGCACACTTGTTGGCTTTGTATTGGTAATTCTCGGTAAACCGTTTTTATACAATGCTACAATGAATTCCAGGAATCGGAATTGATTTTATGGCATTTCGACTCAACTTTATATACACAGACACACACAGTATATGCCACTTGCGATTTAATTTTCTTAATTTGTTAATCCGAATGTTAATTTTTACTAACTTTTAACACTTTTCTTGCGCGTTTTGTTTATTTCTCTAGTTTGGGGCCTGTTTTTGCTGCTTTATTTTTGAAATGACGAAGACAGACAAACACTCTCTCTCTCTCCCGCAACCCGCTCCCAATGACAGAAAACAAAAATGTTAACCATTAACAGTCTGTTAAGTCTGTACGGTCTGTAACTCAATTGCGAGTCTGTTATAATTAAACAGATAATGTTAATTAATTTATCGATATACCAGATTTTTACAATATTAAGAAAAAATAATCCAATGCGCTAAGCAGCTTTTGCAGGCGTTAAATGGTTGGTCGTGCCAAAGAAGCTCCCAACTATTGACTAAAGTCAACTTCTTCAATTTGAGACATGTATTCTAAAAACTATCGACTACTATTCGATTAATTCATCGATAATACATGTTAATTTGAATTAAAGCTCCCTAAGATAAAATGTACTATTACTATTGTTAGTTTTTAAATCGAGAGGAAATAATTGACTTTAAAACAACTTTCAAAAAGGATTCGACAATTTTGATTTCGTCATTTTTATGGAAAATTCGAGAACAGTTATCGATTGCACGCATTGTCGTTGTGCTTGTCATCGTAATGGCTTTTTTCTCAATCAATGTGTTAAGGTCACACTAGTCGTCCCCTGTGTATTATATATGTGACTCGGTTTTTTTTCCCCGTGCGTGTGTGTGTGAGCAAGTGACGAATTACTTTTCATCAAATGGAAAATAATTCAGTTTGAACACACGTAGATATATATATATACGTGTATATATATATTTTCCAAAGGCTATTTCACAAACAACAAGAGAAAGAACTCACAAAAGTTAAAACTTCTTTTTGAAATAGCAAGCGAAGAATCGAAAAAAAACATCAACTGCTGAAACAACACAAATACAATAACAAAAAGGCATCAAATTATACACAAAAAGAAAAACTAAGTAATAGACGAAACAACAATAATATACATAAACCAAACACACACACACTCCCATACACAAACACACACACACAATATATATATATATATACACACACACACTCATACAGACTCAACAAAAACAACAATCGAAATGGCGGAAGGCGGCAGTAAACGTATCAACGTGGTTGTAAAAACGCCAAAGGACAAGAAAACTGTGGAAGTCGATGAAGATTCTGGAATAAAAGATGTGAGTAAGACAGTAAGCGAGTGAGAGAAAGTGAGAAAAAAGTGTGTGGGTGAAAGGAGGAGACCCTGTCAATGGGGGTACACCTTGTGACTGCCATGTGAGAGTGACCGCCTCATTGCACCATAGAATAAGGGCTACAACAACCGCAAACACACACACACACTCGCACGTACACACACACCCACGTACAACTTAATTGAAAGTACAGTGCATTAAATTTTATCCGTGGAAAAAAAAAGGGTGGCAAAGTGCAAATGTTTGTGTGTGTGTGTGAGTGACAACCCAGTTGGAAATTAGCCTATGAAAGTTGAATTACTGCAACGGTTCACAATTTGACCCAATTTTTCTATTAAATATCTAAGTTCATTAAGCTATTTGCATAAAAAGGAACAAAAATGTTTGAAAACGCTGATTTATTGTATTGTTTATATATATGCTTTACTAAATTCAGGGGTTGTGTCTGTATCGGTCCATGCGTTCAGATTCCAACTGGGTTGTGGGTATTTTTTTTTTTTTTTGGGGTGGAATAAGCAGAACGTTTGAAAATTGAATTATTAATAAAAAAATCTAAAAATGAATGAAATTTGTAACTAATTGTCAATACTATGTTCCTTTGTAGTTCAAAATTCTTGTGGCCCAAAAATTTGAGGCTGAACCGGAGCAGCTGGTATTGATATTTGCCGGTAAAATTATGAAGGATTCGGATACATTAAAAATGCACAATATCAAGGACAATTTGACAGTGCATCTCGTAATTAAGGCGCCCACTCGGAATCAGGAGGCACCTGCCCGTGCACCGGCCGATGTGCGTCAGACACCATTCGGTTTAAATCAATTTGGCGGACTTGCTGGCATGGAGGCACTAGGAGCCGGTTCGAATACGTTTATGGATCTGCAGGCACGCATGCAAAATGAGTTGCTTAACAATGGCGATATGCTCCGCTCCCTGATGGATAATCCCCTGGTGCAGCAGATGATGAACAATCCGGAAACAATGAGACAATTGATCACATCGAATCCCCAAATGCAGGATCTAATGCAGAGGAACCCCGAAATATCGCATATGCTTAATAATCCGGATTTATTACGCCAGACCATGGAATTGGCCAGAAATCCATCAATGTTGCAAGAATTGATGCGATCGCATGATCGGGCCATGTCCAATTTGGAATCAGTGCCAGGTGGTTATAGTGCTTTGCAGCGGATCTATCGTGATATACAGGAGCCAATGATGAATGCGGCCACAGAGTCATTTGGACGCAATCCCTTTGCTGGCTTGGTTGAGGGAGGGGCCGGCAATGCTGGTGTGAATCCCCAGCAGGGCACTGAAAATCGTAATCCCTTGCCCAATCCATGGGGTGGGGGCGGCGGTGGAAGCGGCAGTGCCACTGCCAATGGTCCCACCAACAACACCAATGGTAGAAGTCGTTCCGGTGATTTGCCGCCAAACAATATACTCAACACACCGGCCATGCGAAGTCTGCTCCAGCAGATGGCTGATAATCCGGCACTAATGCAGAATCTTCTTAATGCCCCCTATACGCGTTCAATGATGGAGTCCATGTCCCAAGATCCAGATATGGCATCGCGTCTGCTCGGCAGCAGTCCCTTGCTGGCCAATAATCCAGCTCTGCAGGATCAAGTGCGCCAAATGATGCCCCAGTTTATGGCCCAAATGCAAAATCCCGAGGTGATGAATATGCTCACCAATCCCGAGGCCATCAATGCCATTCTACAAATCCAACAGGGCATGGAACAGCTGCGAAGTGCCGCTCCTGGTTTAGTTGGAACATTGGGCATTCCACCACCACCGCCCGGCGTGAATACACCAGCCGCCGATCCTGCCAGCGGCGATGGCCAAGGCAGTGGTAATGGCAGCGTCCTTGGCGGTGGTCTCCTCAACAACTCTAGCAACAGCGTATCCTCGCCGTTAAGTGGATCGGCTGTCAACAATAGCGGGAATGCTGGCGGCACTCCCAATGCCGCCGCTGCTGGCACACCAACCCTGGCACCAGGTGGTGGACCAAATGCCCAACTCTTCAACGATTTCATGATGCGCATGCTCAATGGGATGTCAAACAATACGGATAGCACACAGCCTCCGGAAGTGCGCTATCAATCGCAGCTGGAACAGCTGGCTGCCATGGGTTTTGCCAATCGGGAGGCCAATCTGCAGGGTAAGTGGCTAAAATAAAGACATAGAAGAATCCATTTCATTTATGTATGATTATTTTTATTTTCTTTTTCTCTTTGCAGCTTTGATTGCAACATTTGGCGACATCAATGCGGCAGTGGAGCGTCTCTTGTCGCTGAATCAGTTGTCCCTGAGTTAACATAGTTAAGCCAATTGCAACAACAAAACTAAAAACAAAAAAAAATAATCATAATAACAAAGCGAAATGGTGAGGAAAGGCAACAACAAAATTAAATAAGGAAAATAAACAGCAACATGGAAAGAAAATGATGGGGAAAAACCAAAACCAGATGGGAAAAGAACCTCTTCATATATATATATATATATATATATATATATATATACATACACACACACATATATATATATATATATATGTTTATTTATATATATATATATCTTTATATATATTTATGTAAATCTATATAAACTATAAACACGGCCGTTACCCCCTAAAAGAAGAGGAGAGTCAAGAGCCCAATAATCCAAAATTGAATGGAAACGTGAACAGCAGCAAAGGATGATGGATGATGATATTGAAAGAAACGAAAAATAAATATAATAGATCCAGGATCAAATGGTTAATTAATAATAATTATAATGAGATCGGAATGGTCACAGTTGCATCCTAGTAACTTTTGAATATAGGAGGAATTACATTGAATTCAATACATCCGAACACAAACCACACACCTACACACCATAGACATTGGCAAGGACAACCAGAATAGGTAGATAGATAGATAGCATACCAAATACATACAAAAGAGAGAGAGACAAACAACGGAAAGCAAAATTATTAAAAAAAAAAAAACAAAAGGACTTTAAGAGAAATGCAATCAAAAGCGGCAAATGGGTCTCAAACTAACACACACACACCCGTACACAACTATATATGAATATATATATATATATATATATAGAAAGTTTCCTATATCATTTTGAATGTGTTCTAATAAATTTCACCATATGTCTGTGTGCTCTTGTTTAATTATTATTATTACAAAACTATAATATCATCATTATTATAATTATTATAATAACTATTATTATTATTTTGTTAAAACTTGTGTAATTTCGAAACTGGTTTCTATATATATATATATATATATATATGTGTATTTATGTATGTATATATATATACAAGACAGATTGAAATGGATTTTTGGTCAATGCGTAATTAAAGAACGCAAAAGATAAAGCCTACAAAGTGGATGTGGAGCAGCAATATAAATCGATATATATATACATATATATCTTCTTTTTTTTAAATGTATATATATATATATATATATATATATATATATAAACATACGTACATATATAAAAACAATTAAACAAAAATATTCCATGTGGTGTTAACAAAAAGACGTAAAAAACCTATTTTAAAATTCCTTAGTAAAGAAACGAAAAACAAAAAAAACACTAAGTAAATTTTAGTTTTTTTAGTTATCGATCAAAATCAATCAAAAAAAAAAAACCCAATACATTGTTCCCATTTCGGCCATATGGCAGAAGTCAAAGAAGAAATGGAAGGTGGGGGAGGGGCCCACGACAAAGCCAAGAAATATATATTCTCTACAAACATATGTATATGTATATATATATATATTTATGTGTATATCTGTAACATATAGAAACTATACCAATCTGATCAAATCTAATGATCTGAATACGAAAGAGAAAGAATGATGATAAGATTGATTGTGAGACACAACGCAAGAGATAGAGAGAGAGAGAGAGAGAGAAAGAAACGAAGGATCGATTGTGGGATCTATGAGAAAATGCATTCAAAAATAAAACAAAATTTAAATGTAAATGGAAAAGAAATCTTAAAAATAAACATGCTTTGGTTTTAGATTTTGCCTATGCAAAAAAAAAAAAAAAAACAACAATTTGTTAAATGCGTTTTAATAGCGTTCATAAAAAAGTATGCTACTATACAAGTTGAACTAAATAAACCAGAAAACGTATTACAAGGTTTTTTGGGGTCTTAAAAATAAAATGTTTGTTTTTGTGATAAACAAATTATTTATATTCGATGACTTTGACTTTAACGTATAATTTATCAGCTAATTTTTGGAATGCCAATTCCATACTGCCCCAGTACCCACGTGAATCCCCCACTGCTTTTGCAAGAATTTAAATTAGTAGATATGACCCTCGAGTTCATCATTTGGTTTAGGCCTCAGAATTATAGTAGTTAGAAGAGGGCATCATAAACTTGTTACCCCGAGCTCAGAGCTCTTAAAGGGGCTGGCTCCGTTGTCAGACCAAGGCGCCACAAATCATTGTCCCTATCAAACTCTAAACTTGCCTAATCTTTTGCTATATTATACTTTAGCTGAGCCCTTGCCCAACAGGTTTTGTCCTTCTTGGTTCAGCCACGAGCATTTTCTCTAATATTTACCCATTTTCCCAGGAAAAAGTCTTTTAAGGTATTTAAAGGTTTTTGAGAACTTAAAATGCCATTTAAGAATTTGTAGGATGGTAGGTAGGTACTAGATTTATTTTTTGGGCCTGCCAATAACGTTGGCCTTGTGCCTTTGTTTCTTTTTACATATTTATTACAGCAGCGGCTTTTGAGTATACAAATCCTATATCTATAAAGACATATAGAAACACATATAATCAGATGAGGAGACATGCACACACACACAAACACACAGACAGAATACATGATGCAATACACATTGGACAATGTTGATGATGATAATTATAATGAAACATTTCTACATAACTATGTAAAAATAATTGGTCAGAGCTCCTCAAAGAAGGCCACGCGTGCCTTGGTCGAACCAGATTTGAGCTTTTTTAGTGTAGAGTATTTATTCTCGCCCGCCTTTATTTGTGCCTCACTGAGTATGTCGAGATTACTCTGATTCTCCTCGATCTTATGCGGTGCAATTTCAGAGCGTAATGTCTGCAATTGATTTTGCACTTGATTCTTTGTCCTGCGCAAATATTCCAAATGATTGCTTTCCATTTCATTGGTTATCTGTTCCATTTCATTGCCGGTTAAAATGAATTCCTTGGGCTCAAAATCATCCGAAATGCCACTAGAATTGTCACCCATAACCAAATGATAGGGATGTGAGATGGTTAGATCAGCACCGCCCACAGTAACCATATCATTGGTGGAGCTGCTTGTGGTCAGCGATGGGGTACTTATGGCTGCAATGCTTGAGGCATTGTTCACCGCATTCGATACAGTTGAGGCCGTTAGCAGGCTATCGGTGGAGGATTTGCGACCGCTGTTCAGGAAATTAAGCAATCGGGCAGTGGCCTCACGTTCAGCCATTTTGGCACAAATCAACTCCTTCTTTAGCTTCTCCGTTTCGGCTTCACGTTTATCATTCTCCACTGTCAGCTGATGGACATAGAAATCAGCATCTCTGATCTTCTTTTCCAGATCATGTTTCTCCCGTTCGATTTTCATTTGTCGCTCACGCAGACGATCCATTTCGGTTTTGAAATGATTTGCCTTGCATTCGGTTAACTGCATTTGCTCTTCGTTAACGCGGCTTTTCTCAAAATACAATTCCTTGGTCTCCTCAGAACGGCGCTAAAAATTAAATGCAATAAGTAAGCTTTCAATCATTCAACTCGCAAAACCCACCAATGCATCCGATGCCATACGCATCTCATCCTGCAGATGTTCCAGTCGTTTCTCTAGCTCATAACGCTCATGTTCAGCCTTTTCACGCAACTTTTTTTCCCGTATAAATTTCTTTCGTTCTATTTGCCGACGCTGCTTCTCCTCCTTGGCCTGGGCCTTCATCTGTTGGATTTCCATGGTATCCGGTTTGCGACGACGCATATAAAGATCATGATTGCCCTTACAAAGATCAAGGATCTGGCAATGAAAATGAAATCAATTAATTATTTATTATTTTGCTATACTAAATGGGCCATTACCATCTTATTGATATGTAAATCCTGTGAGTAAAATATAAAATTGGATACTTTGGCATCCACTAGGCGTATGGTAAACTTTTTATCATCGAAACTAACATGTCGTATCTCATTCCATTGGAACGTTGTCTTTGGCGTTAGCTTGTCACGCTCATCGTAGATATTCAGTCCAACGGCAGTGACTCCCAGCCATAATTTGGTTTTATTCTTATTCTACAAAAGGAAGATTAGAAGGCATTATCATTCGATTCGAACTAACTCGAGTTAATATCTCTTACAGTAATAGGAAAATAATTGACTCCATACATATCCAGATCTTGGGCAATTTTTAAATACTCCATTTCAACCTCATCGCGCGTCATGGGCTCATGGTCCATATACCTGGAAACATGCAGCAACATCAAATGAGGCTGAATGTAATTAAATGGATGCACTTCTTCCCTTACCATGTCTTGATGCGCTCCTCCCACATTTCGGGAGTCATTTGATACTGATCTGTAACACCTTTGGGCAGTAGCTCACCACCAGCTAGCATACCATCCTTGTAGCTCTCATAGTCATAGGGGCCATATTGAACATGCACCGCATAGGAAGCCAGCAGAACTGAGGCTTCCGGCCGGCAATAGATATCCATGGAGAGAATGCTTTGTTTTACTTGCAGAAAGAACAAATGTTGCGTTATCTCCTGGATTAGCTCCTCACTGACATTCTCGGGAAAGTATTTGGCATAGAAACTGAAGATATAAATATTGTTGTTGGCATGCAATTCGATTCGCTGATCTTTGACTTTTTTATCCATTTTCAGCCAAGAGACATTGCTGCGCGTATCGACATACTGAAGACCAAAATACCAGGATTCACGTAAACCAATTGTGCGACAGACCAGATCGAATAGATCCTGACCAGAGGCCCGTGGCTCGAGATCAAATTCTAACTCTGAGTCAAAAGTGCTCACCCGGACGGGTAAGGAGCGGTTCTTTTTTGAGCCAAAGGGGCTCATTGTGTGATGTATGTATATATAAGTATATCTATATATATTTATATATGTGTATATATAGATATCCCGAAGATATATATATATATATATATTTAGGTGTTGAGTATATGATGATTATATTATGATGTGTGCTTCTTTTGCTGTCGACTTTTTGTTATTGTTGTTGCTGTTGTTGCACCTTGCAATGGCAAATGTTACTCCCGCAATGCTTTGTTGTTGTTCCAATTCCACCCTTCACACATTTCCACACGCACATATTTGCAAGCTGGTCTAATTGTTTTAATAAATTAAGAAAAGATTGGAATATATATAAAGAAATTCCAATTCTTTTACTTTATAATCGAAGATCGATACATCGATATATGAAAAATACATTAGCGATGGTCGCGATGGTTGTTAATCGAAACAACACAAGTCGTGAGTATTGTGAGTAGTTTATTAAAAACATTCATGTTCGACTTTCTTATACATTTAATAAGGATTATGGGGTGACATTAATACTACTGTTGTATTTAAAAAATGTATTAACCATGAAAATAACTGCCTAATTATTAATAACAATCAGCGTAAAGTTGGTCAATGAGTGTGGGTTATTTGGACAACTAGAATCATAACTCATGGGTGGAGCTGTAAACCTTAAGCAGTGAAGACTTTTGAAACAACAACTAGAGCATTTATTATGCAAAAGCAAAATTAACGGCGGTCTATAATAACAGCCATCTGCATATGGATGCTTCAATATAATGATATCATACTTATATTGTAGTGTATATCATTTGTAAATTGTATTCGGTGGACATATGTATAAAAATCTGGTTCATCCCTAAACACATTTCCGATACGTGTGGAAATTCTGATTGATATATATCGATGTTTTGGATGACAAATTTGGCGCGGACTGTAAACATTTTGAATAATCAGCTTAAATTGTTTTTGTTGTTTTTTTATAATTCTATTATTATTCCTTAGTTGCCGTTTTGGCATGCAATTGCAGTCGCTTTGGTATTAACGAACATTAATTTACCGAACATAATTAACTTGTTTAAAATTGCAGAAAATCAAGGAGGCATGAACAACAATAGCCATCGCATCCCATAGAAACTAACATAAAAAATGCCCAAAAGGTAAGCCGCCATCCGCCTCAGACTCCGAATTGGACATGAAGCTTGACTTTACTGTGATTAACAACTCCACAAATATTTAGCTTTATAAATATTAATGTGTGTGCTGATGTTGCTAATGATTTAAGGATTTGGTACGTCTACAATTTGCCAGTGAAATCGCTTTGCCCAGACTAACGAAACTAACGTGCCAAGTCCAATAAAACAAAAAACCAAACCAAAAAAAAAAAAAGACGCATCCACAAGCAAATTAATTAGAGCGAAGCTGGGTCTTCGCCAGTCTTCAGTTGGCTGGCAGCCAAGCAAAGCGACAAAGACGTTGCATACCACCTATGTAGCTTGATAGATGCATCTGCATCGTCGTCCGGCTAGCAATTAAATATGCAATGCACTCAAGTTATGCACCTTTCCTTTGCCCATGCACCGTTAACAATAAAACAAAACCGAAAAAATAAAACAAAAATAAAAATTAACAAAAAATATGAAATAATTTTAAATTCCGCGCGAAAGTTAACAGAGAATGTTAAATTTATCATGGCAACTGTTAACTATACCCAAAGAGCAAGCGCTCTCCTTTGACCAAGGCACAAAGGTAGTGATAATCAACTCCACTACCCAATAAAAAGGCTAAACGAAAATTTAAAAGCAGCCTTGGATAATTCAATCAGTCTAGGAATTAAGTCTTTTGATATGAAAATTGTTTGTTCGTCTCATTGCATTTGTTGGGTAACAGAACTAAAAACTAATAGTAAATTTTTTACAATTAGGAACAATTTGAAAAAAAACTTAAATATTTTAGGAATTGTATTCTATGCGAATCATAATAGGTTTTGGCTAAAATATCACGTTTAGTTTGAGCAATAGTTTATGTATTTAAGTTTCAGTTTTATGTCAAGCATACGAATTGCTTTTGATAGAGAAATTTTTTTTTGTACAACATGCATTTCGTGCATTCTACGTGTTTCTTTTTCATTTTCAAGCTATTTTTTTAACCAAAGAAAACCAGCCAAATTGCTCAGCACTGCTTAGGCCGTCGAGTACAAATAGCATGGAGTTGCTGTCAGCGGGTTTCATTCCAATTCGAGTGCGAGTCGTGAGCGGTTCTTTCTCTTTTCAATTTTAAAGATCTAGAAGAAATCAACTAAAAGATATATATTGTTTATATAGATAAAGCTAAAGCTTAAGAGTTTAACCAATTTAAAAGTATTGTGCGCGCATGCGTTTTTGTGAGCTAAAGAAAAAGAGCAATTTAAATCCTTTTTTTTTTGCACTCACACACACAGAAACAAAAGAAGAAGCGGGTGCAAAAAGCGAAACAAAATCGAAACGAAAAATTTCCTGTGAATTGTTTATAAATATTAATCGCATATTATTATTATTATTATTACTTTTTTTTTTTACTTGATTTTTCTGTGTTGTGTAGAAAAAGTGAAGAAGTAAAATACATCGAAATTCCAATTGGAAGTGAAGGGTGTAACGTAGACGCACGCACACAAAGAGACGCACAGAGAAACACCGGCAAAAGCAAAAGGCAACAATAAAATAAGCAAAGTGCAAAACAGGATAAAAAACAAAAATTTAAAAAAAAGAAAAAACCAAAAGCAAATACAACAACAAAAAACATTTTTCAAAGCGGTAATTAGCAACAACAACAGCCAGCAACATCATAAGGAGGAGTCAACAAAGAAAGTAAGTTTGGAATTCCTTGCCCAAAGATGGCTAAGAAAAAGAAAGAAAAAAAACCAACGGTTTATGCTCTCTTTCTCCCTCTTTTTCTCTATGTGTGTGTGTTACACTCTCAGTGGCTGCTGCTGCTCCATTTGCAGGTGTAACCCATGTCTTGGTCATAAAATCTATGGCAGTTGCTGCGAGAGGCTTCATCTTTTTTTTTTTTCATATCATGTGCTACCCATTGGTTAGGGGAGTATATCAACATCTCCAACATGTACCGCGCTTCTCTTAACTTTAAGAAAAATTTGCTTAGAAAAAATTTATAGTAGAAGTTGAAAAAAAAAAGCAAAAATTCTGCTGGGTTGTAGGGATTGGTCAATTAAAATTTTTTGCTACAGGGTATTTCGAGTACGGCAAGTGTTTATTTGTCTATATATGAAGCATTGATTTTTCTTGTTTTTTTCTTTATTGTTGTTGTTTTATGTTGTTTTTTTTTTTTGCGCTTGGCTTCGCTTCGAGCTTTAACTTGCTCTGGTGGCCATTGTTTTTATCTCTCTTCTTTTACTCCTAGTGTCTTTCGTCTTGTTGGCTTTTCCAACCGGCTTTTGGCTAATTGCCTTGACATTGGCATTCAATGCAAGAGAGCAAGCAAGCGAGCGAGCAAGAGAGAGAGAGAAGAGTATGCCGTGAGCGCCATAGAGAGCCATAACACGAGCGTGCGTTAGAGGGTGGACTGGGGGAAGAGGAAGAGTGGGAGGAGTGACTTGTTTCAATCATTCAAGTTGTAAAAGTAGCAAAAGAAGCAGCGAGACGGAGTTGAAAAGATGATGAAACTATAAACAGGCATATTGGCTAGAGATCCGCTCTCCTCTCTAACTGTATGTATTTCCAATTCTCCTCCCTCCCCTCATCCCTCTAGTCGTTTACACTTTTACTTTAACTACCTTTGATCCTGCGAATTTTCCTTTGTTCCTTTGTGTGTTTGTATGTGTGTGTGTATCTGTTATTTTTGCAGGATGCGCGCAGGGCGTGTGCTTTATGGGCTGACTACGCCCCCCATTTGTTTCCTAGCATCTCCATCTACTGCTTCATCCCTCCCCCTACCCCTTACCAACTCTCTGCAGATGCCATTGGCAATTTATAGTAGTCTCGTCGCTCTGCACTGTGGTTTAAAGTAACGCAAAAATTATGCGAAATTTATTTACTGATTGCTAACCAAAATAAAATTAAAAAAGTTTTAAAGATTAACGTATTTATTGCCTTTTTTACAAAACAAAGAAAATATTGTTTAATGGTGCAAGGTACTAAAGATATCTCTCTCTCTCTCTCTCTCTCTCTCTCTATAAACGTTTTTGGTTGCCATTAGCATTTCCATTTCATTTTGCACACACACCACAACCCAAAATACATGCCTCCTGCCTCGGTTGGTCGGTCCCTGTCCTATGTTAACCGGCAAAATGGGCAAATCAATAATTTTCAATAAGGATTTGCGACCGGCAAACGGCGACAGGCGAGGCACGCATTCAGTCGGCCGGTCGGCTGGTCGGTTAGGCGGACGGGCAGCAATTAGTATGCCAGGAGCGAAATGCATACATAAATCCCTCGAATGTCTGACTATATATACCTTTGTCTCGTCTCTCTTTCTCTTTCCCCCACACTCTCCTCTGAGTCACGTTCTGTGCTGTTCTGTGTTTCGAAGCAATCGAATGCTTCCGTTGTGAGCCGGAAATCAGGTACTCATTCCACCTACTCTCCACCCCGTTGTTCCACCTTCTTCGACTTGGAATTCTCCTCCAACAACAACAACAAGCCGTTGAAGCCATTGTCGCCACGACAAGACTGTTCAAGACAATTCAAAGGGTAGATATATATATATACATATATAAGTATATAGAAGTACATAAAGATTGTTTTTGTGTGTATGTGTGTGTGTGTGTGTGTAGATGTACATATGTTTGCCCACCCTCATACTTATTTTCCCGAAAAATCCATCATCAATTGCAGCAGCTGCCCTGACTGTCTCTATCTCTCTCTCCCTCTGTCACTCTGCATTGTCCTTGAACCAAACGCACTTTACGCACTCCCAGACGAAGTCTCTAGAGTTTGTGGTTATATCTATTTATAGCCCATATCTCGCCTTAAAATTTCATTTTCACATTCTTTCATTTTTAGAAAAATGTTTCAATTGCTTCGAATAAAAACCGAAGTGTAAAGCAATCTTCAGACTAAAAATTATCAATTTCAAAACTGAATTTACCATTTCTATATTGAAAATGAGAAGATTTGCGATTTTAGAGTACAAAGTTCTAAAACACAGGTTAAATGGAGACTGTTCAAACTGGTTACAAATGAATTTTGATCGAATAAATTGGAAAAGAAATGTGTTGGGTTGAGCCTTTAAATTTGACTTTGTGTTCATGCTGCTGGGTCGAAACTCAAAAAGCAGACCCGTAGCTCCTCTACCTATTTTTAATCGATAAATGTTGCAGATATCCAAAAAAATGAAAAGGAGAACTCAAAATTAGATTAGTTTCATTTAGATAACGTTTAGTTTAATTCGTTTGGCATTTGAGACGGGCTCTCGCCCCTAACTTATGTGAGTCATATCACGAATGACTTACGGGTAAACAGGGTGGATAAAGAGAGAGCAACGCAGCATTTGTAATTCCTTTTTGGCAAGGTTTTCGCTTTCAAGTGCGACAACCAACTACTTGAACTGCGCCTGCTGTTGCTTTGTGTGTGTGTGTGATTCATATGACATTTCCTGCTATAGACCAACTCTTCTCACTTTATATGCAATATATCAAGAACGACTTTTTATCAACAGCAACAACAACAACAACATTTCCATTGGTTTAGTCGTCACTTGTTACAATAATAACAATAATTGATATGATTATTATAATGGTATATAGCTGAAAATAAAAGAAAAAGGAAGCAAAGAGTTCAATGCACTTGATCCAAAGTACCAGAGAGAGACAGAGAGGGGGGACAGAGATCAGCACAGCATTAACATTTCCGTTGACGATAAACGAAAAAACACTAAAGAACGGGAGGAGAAATAATAAAATAATGTAAAACCCAAAAGAAGAAATCTCATTCACTCACTCACTCACTCACTCACTACTTTTTGTAGCGATATCTCTTGAGCCCCCGCCCCCTTTTGCCTCTTGAGGTCTTGGCTCTTTGATTTATGCGGTGGCTTTAAGTGGCCTTTGTCGTCTTCGTTCGATTGAGCACGATTGGATCAGTCGACGAGACGACGACGAGTAGGTGTTTGTCGTTGTCTTACTGCAAATTCGTTTTGCTCAATGGTTCAATGGCGCATGCCACACAAGTGCAACTTTGGCAGCAGATAAACTTGTTCCATCGAGATGCCAATGATACTTTTGGGTGATGGCTCCTCCACTAGCTCCACTAGCTCCTCTAGGTGGCACTTAACCGCGAAACAAACGGGTTCATCTGGTTGTCAAGTGAGACATAAATGCAATAGACCCGACTCTCTGACTATTTTGGCCTAGGTTTCTGGCATTCAATAAAGATGCGCTCATATCATGTGATTCGTGTGAGTGTGACAGAGATAAAAGAAGAACGATGAATGATGAAATTAATTAAAAAATGCTTTAGATTGATCTATTTTTGGGTGTAGACAGGATTTTGCTATTGGGGGCGGAGAGAGGCAAATTTCAATTAGGAGAGGACCGCAAAAAAAAATAAGTTTGATGGATGAAAGAAATGGAATTACAAATTGAATGAAATGTGTGTAAAATGGCAAATCTTATAATCCTCCTGTTGATGTTTTAAGCTTAAGAAACAGTTGGAAATCTATAAAATTTATTATGATAATATCAAAATTTTCAATATAAAGAAAGGAGAGACTGTAAACATTTTAGAACCGAAACGAATGCCAATTTATTATGGCTTTCCATGAATAATCTCCATCTCCTTTAATCGAATTGCCGCTAAAACCCTCAAGCTGCTTGCTCTCTATGCGCCAAGCATGCAATTTGCGCAAAAAGTATGCGGGAATGGGAATGGGGAAACGGTCGAATGGATAGCACACACACACACACACACAATCACAATATTTATGCTCATTGTTATTATGTATTGAAAATGCGAACAACAAATTATTAATAATAAATGTAAGTCGCCGCCATACCAACACGACTAAGACGACTACTAGGTCTTGACTCTGAGTCTGACTTTGGAACATTTTTCCATACATTTTGAACTTTCCCGCACGTTGTTGTGGTAGTGCTCTCTGTGCTCTTGGCTCTTTGTTGCCTGTCTGCGGTCCATATAATTGGCGAATAAATCATTTTACCTGGCTTGGCCCCCAAAGAGCCAGCGGTAATTTTACACACACACACACAGTTAACTGTTGTTGTGTGCCACAGAGAGAGAGAGAGAGAGAGAGAGAGAGAGAGAGAGAGAGAGAGAGAGATACATTTGTATCTTGCATCTTAAATATACTCTCATTTATGTGCGTTCAATAAACCAAAGCTAACTTAATTGTTGTTGCCCCCATCAATACACCGATCCATCGGTCCATCTTAATCCAATGAACGAAAATAAAAAAAAAATAAAACCCGATACCGTTTTGTGCGTCTGTCGGTCTGTCTATGGCTTTCATTGATTTCTCTATTTGAAATCATTTCATTTCATTTTATTTTTATATATTGAATTTTGATTGTCATATACATATGTATGTATATGTATGTAACGAGCGACGTTTCATCTCATCGTTCGTTCGTTCAGTCTCCATTTCGTTTCGTTTCAATTTTGTTATTTTTTTTGTAACTGTAAATTGCATCAAACGATGGACAAAACTTAGCTTGCGGCAATTTGTTGGCGTTTTTTTTTTTTTTTGGCGTTTTTTCATTAACATTACAAAAGCTGTGGGTTGAGCTGCCGCTGTCGCTGTTCTAACGGTTTTTGGCAAATTTTTTATGAACTAGCCATCTCTGAACATCTGTAGCCCCTTTTCCCTATATCTCGGTGGCTCTCTTCATTGTCAACTTTTACTTTTTGTAACCCTCGTTTGGTTGGTCGCATAATAAATTTGTGTTTATGCACTTGTTTCACATTTGTTTTGAATGCTTTCTAAAAAATCTCCATTGATGACAGATTGATTGCAAGTCGTTAGTTAGTTAGTTGTTTATTTGTTTGTTTGTTTGTTGTAATTATAAAACAATTGGAAAGGTGGCCGCTGTTTTAACCAACTTGTGTGACAAATGATCGCCAGTTAAGTTGAACACGTTCACGCTGATAATTGAGTTGTGCGGTTAGCTTTTCTCTCTCTCTCTGTCTCCCTCCCTCTCTTTCGATCTCTATCTCTGTCACTGGTTTTGATGTCGCTGATCTTGTGGGGCTTCCATTAGGAAAGACATATGTATGTATGAATGTATGGCTGACTGATTGGCTTGACAGGAATTCTAAGACTTCAATTTGTTTAGTTTGAAATGCTTCTGATAATAAAAATGTTATTCAATATATTCCCCCTACTTATCTTACATAAATATTTGCTAGAGGAGCTTCCCTTCACACCTTGTATGTCTGAAAAGCCTTCAGGCTCAATTTAAAAATCTGAGGAGACGACAAAAAAGATTGATTTAAAAGCTAGACTTTGGACGTCCTTTGATTGATTTAAGCACAATATTTGTTTTAATCGTATTAATGAAAGAAAACTCTCAAATCGATTGGGACAATACTTATTTTAAAAACGACTTAAACGAAATGTAATAATTATAATTCTCAAAACGAGAACAAAAATAATAGATAATTCTCAAGTTCAATACGGTAATTTTCAGTTTTTAAGATAATTTTCCATGTGGATAACTCTAAAAACGGGTACGATATTTTTCAAGTTGATCACTCTTAAACCGGGAACAATATTTTTCGAATCGAATGATATTTTTAAAATGCGATAATTCTAAAAAGGAGGAAGATTTTTTTTTAAATGGAATGCAATATGCGATATATAATATCAAATGGAAACCTTGTATCTCAAATCGAATATTTTTTTAAATGTCTTTAGTTTTTGAAATATATTTTTCACAATTTGAAAAACAAATTTTGGTGTTGATCATCTGGGAATGTGATCTTTAAACATACATACATATGTACATATGTACATATATTCTTCACTGATTTCTATAATCGACTCAAGTAATAGGAAGAGTATATCAATATTCGCCTAGTTGTTGTAATACGCCAACATTGGCAATATTCAATTTGCGTTTGCAAACCGGCAAGACAAAATTGCTGCCAAACATATATAAATAACAACAGGCAAGAGCTAGCGCGTCGAAGCCTATAATCATAGCCAATAAAAATGACTACAACAACTTGTCGCCCACGAAAATGCACTTTTGCATTTCATACCTTGAAGAGTAACCATTCATCTGATCTGCCTGCCCCATCCATGCCCCACTGCTGCATCAAAAATAGCCATAAAATAAAAGACGAAGAGAAAATGCAGGCACGAAACCAACACAATGCAATGCAACGCTTGGAAGCGCCTTGATGCGTCAGCCACAAGAAGCAGCAGTTAAAAGCAGATGAAGAAAGCAATAGCAGCAGAGGATGATGATTGAAATGCAGACAAAGGGGGGAAAGAAGTTGGCCACTCAGACAGCCAGCCAGCCAGCCAGTGGCAAAAGTTAGAGCTACCTAACTAACTAACTAACTGCCAGCCTCACTAACTGCTGCTGCTTGCTTATGTCTTGTTTGTGTCTGTGTAGATTAATACCCTGTATTTTAGTCACAATGGTTATTCTAGGCAGTTGGTTTTACATTCATTCCAAAACAGAAGTATCTCAGTTGTCGATGATTCATCTTATCAATCAGGCCTAAACATGTGGTCTAAAGCAAAGACAAAGACAGAAAAACATTTGTTAATTAAATTTAAACACATCAATGTTTATGTTGTAAATCGTTAACTATTAATGCCAGCTAAAGTTGAAATGATCTTACAATTTAAATCAATCTACAACAAATGGAAAATTGGATTTTCTATCGAAAATATTGTAGAAACTCGCACATATATTTCTACTTTTTCAGACAGTTTCTAGATTTGTTTCATCTCTAGCGTCTCATTGCTACACCAAGGGATATGCGATAGAAGGACTCTAAGAGAATAAAATTTTGAGGTCTCTTGAGCAGGCTGGGGCATAAAGAGGGCAACAAATTGGAAGTGAATGCGAAAGAAAGAGAAGTTGATATAATTTTTACTCTTACAAAGATCGCTCGAATTGCCAAATTGGTTAGCCACTCCCGAGGGCTGTCATTGTCAAAGAGTTAAATTTGACTAATTTCATATAATTTGTCTACCACTCGAGTCCTATTGTATCAAATTCTATCCGATGCTGATGTAGAGGTAGCAAAATACAGGGCATCTCAAAGTCGTCGATGTTGTGTATCGTGTTTAAAGAACTTTTTTATTTTTTTAGAGCGCTTGTTCGCTCTGTTGCTCTCAATTTAGCTGCATTACAGTAAGATATACCGTATGGCTGCAACATTGTGGATACATTTGTCTCTATATACATATGTATGTACATACATGCAGACAAACAAACATGCATGAACATGCCTGTCGTCGTTAGCGATTATAAAAATTATAGCACCAATACACATACACATAAGCAACAATAGTTAATTTATTTGGCTAGAGATAGAGATGGCAGTAGACAGAGTGAGCGAGAGGGAGCGAGTGCAAGAGGGGTGGACAGGGGGTAGACCAAACATTTGGTCAATGTATATATTCTAATTGGCTAACATAACAAAAGGCAAGAAGCAACAGAAGAAACAGAGGTGCAGAAAATGAGATTTTTTTTTGCAGCTGTTCGCATTGTTTGAATGCGTTTATCAGTTATTATACCGTTATCATTAACAAGCTAGCAGCAGAGGCAGCAAAAGCAGCGGCAGCAGCAGCCGCCAGCGCCGCACACGCATGAGAGCGAAACACACGCAACTGCCGCTGTTGCCGTTGCTGCTGCTGATGATGATGACGCTGGCAACATTTGGTGAAAGGTGTGTGCGCGCACGCTCTACTCCTCTCTCTCCACTCCTCACAGCACACCCCCCTACCCCTTTGTTCTACTAACTGCTAGTTACTCCTATGGGTGGCGTAGCAGGCAGGCCGATAAAGCAGCGCTTCCATCATATTTTACATTTTCGTAATTTGCTAAAAGCTCCTCACACACTTTTATCCCCCCCCTCCAACTACGAGCCCCAACCAACCTCTCTGTCTTCTTTATGTGTGTGTGTGTGCAATTTCATTTAATTAGATTGCGTTTAATAATGCCAAACACACACACACACAGATACAGAGAACCCACATCATAAAACAAGAAGAAGAAACATTGATCAATATCAAATAGTGTAATTTAATTGATTTTCCCAAAGAGCAAACAGAACACAAAATTAATGAAAAAGCAAAAGAGACAAAACTAACACACACACACACACACACACACATACACTTTTCCAAACGTTCCAATAAGGTAATATCACGTGAGAGCGCACCAGAATCCAATTGGAAATGCCGGTAAAAATCATTGCAGTTTATTCCAGTTGGAATTGCATATGCAAAGTGAAAGTTTTTTGTGTAATTTTTGATGGTCCCATCTTCTTCTGAGTTCTAATCAGAATATAGCAGAACAGAACAGAACAAGGACCAAGGCCTCACTGCATAGGAGATATGTATTATCTTTTTTTGTCCCTGAAAAATGAAAAACTTGAAAAGAGGACTTGAATATACATAGATAATAGGAAGATCGGTTTTTTCCATGTATAGTGACCTTCACTCCCAACGGATATGTTTAAGAAAATCCGTTTCCGGGAACACTTCTTAAGCGTTACTAGCCTTAAGAAGTGTTTGTCTACTTCCGGAAAACTGATTAGCGCATTCCATTTCATTTTATTATCTCCGATTCAAAGAAGAGTTTAATTCTTATTTTTAGGAAGATTGAATGAAAAGTTTGCGACCTCTGAATATACAGTGCGTATCATATTTATAACCCACTTTTAAACGAAAAAAAAACACATTGGCTAAACATTTTTTAAAAAATGACCCCAAAATCTTGAAAAATGAGTAGCTCAATATTTGAATTATGAGTGAAAAACAACTTTTTCACTTAAAATTAACGATTTGATAACGATTTCTTAAAAATAAGTAAAAACAAGTAGACTTGAAAATGAAATTTATATATACATAAATAAAATAAATATATATTTAACGCTAGTTAATTTGTGGAATTGACTTTATGTATGTAGCTCACAAACGTGAGACGACAGCTACTCCCAATCCACTTGGCCAGCTTCTTGTGCAGTTATTATCTGTCTGTTTATAAATATATATATATATATATATATATGTATGTACATATATATATTTTATGTATAGTAAATGTTCCGCTTGGGTATTCCTTGCCACACCATTTGCAGTAATTGGCGCTGGTTGCTACCGATGATGATGATGATAATGGTGATGATGATGAAGAAGATGATGATGATGATGATGATGATAGATATTGCAGCTGCTGCAACGGTGTTTAACTGTTTGTGTTGCCTGCCTTTCTTTCATTTCATTTGTGTTGTAATGTTCATTTGTTCATTCTACTATTTTCTAATTGCTTGAGGACGTTTCTTTACTTGTTGTTGTCAAGAGTACGACTTCTTCTTCTTCTTTTGCTGCTGCTGCTGCTCCAGCTGCTTCAAGTCAAGTCGTCTTTAGCTCTTCTTCTTCTTCTTCTTCTTCGGTGGCATGCATAATTAATTACGATGTGGAAATCGCTTTTTAAATGCCAGCAATTAATTTTCCATTGAACTTTTCACTTTGCTTTTTGGCCATTTCTGTTGTAATATTGTTTGCCTATCGAATTGCATTTAACACAAAATTAACAAGAAAATATGTTGACTGCTGCTGCTGACATTGCAAAAACAGAGAGAGGACAGTGCAATGACTTTTTAAGGTGGTAAATGCACTGGGAGAAATCGAAATCAAAGAAATCGCTAAATATTTATCGATATTAAATGGACAAACTTTAAAATCTAAAGAAAACTTGCTGGAAACCTAAATTACTTCTCCTACAACATTTATCGAATGTTTAACTTGCGATAACTCTCGAAAATCTAACGAAAACAACTTACGATATTTGTCGATAACACAAATCTAAAGTGTCTATTTTATATAATCACATTTAGATGAAGATGAAGATGAAAAATTTCAATTGAATACTGTTTGGAGTGGAAGTACATATTTCAAATCGGTATTTCGATATGCCTTTAATCTAAGCGATAAGTTATCGGTTAATTTAAAAATATTCAAATGAGAATATACAAATAGAAAATGTTAAATTTCTTTTAACGTTTGCCAATCAAATTAATTAGTTTGTTTTCTCTCCGTGTTTGCTGTTTGGTTGGTTGGTTGGTTGGTTGGTTGGTGGTTCGGTTGGTTGGGTGTTTGAATGTTTGTCCATTTGTTTTAGTTTTCTTCGTATTTGTTGTTTCTGCTGTTGCTTCTTTCATTTTCATTTATGTCGCGTTTTCAGTTTTCATTTGCATTTGGCGCCTGTTGATGATGTTTATCAGCCATCTGCGATTTGCCATTTTTTGTTTTTGCTTTCTGGACAACGCCCAAAACCAGCCCCGGTTTCAAGCCCAGCCCCAGCCCCAGTCCCATCCGACCAACGCCTAGAAAATGAAAGCAAAACACAAAATAAAGGAGCAGCCCCCGAGTCCGACTCCGACTATGACTCCGTCTCGTTCCCATACGATTCTGTGTTTGCCTTTTTCAAAATGCAAAAACTTTAGTAGCCGCAATTTTCAACTTGGTCACGTCTGTCCTCTCTTCGCACTTCGCCCAACAATTTACTCGTTAGGGTCTCATTGTGTTGGTTGACTCATCCTGCTGGCCAGCAATCCATTCATCCATCTGCATCAGTAGCGAAGCGATTCACAAGCCTCTGATTAGTCCCAACACACACAATGGACACAATGACGGGCGGACGGGCGGACGGACGGACGGTTGGACGGACCAATGGACGGACACATGCGTGTGTTAGAGCCGCGTCACGCTAATGTCTTTAATAGTTTTCAACTTTCATTTGCCTGATTTCAAATCGGGATAAATAAAAAAAAAAAAGAAGATAAGAATATACATTTTGATGAGCTCATTTCTTGAATTGTTGCCGGTACTGTACTTACTTCAGCCAGTTTTAGGCTTTACGTCGAGAGTTCTATTTGTATACGTATTGACTTTTGTGGTAACTGTACTTTCTGAAGCATGTTATAGCATAAATGTATGTAGATCAATCAATTCTTAGCCTTTCTTGCCCCCAATGACCCTTTGTAGAGCGAATTTAATTTAAACGTCTCTAGGCTTTGAGACATTTATCGAATTATCGATAGTCTTAAGCGATAAGCAGGAAAGCTGTTGACGTTGTTGAAGGCTTTGAAGTTGTGTGTGTGTGTGTGTGTGTGTGTGTTTTTTGTCTGGTTTGGGGAGACATGTGTCGCCACATGTAATGCAAAAATGTTTATCTACGTTTCCTGCCTGCCTGGCAGCCTGCTGGCTGAAGACGGGACAACATGGTTGACATTGAATTGAACGGCCTGGGGACTCGAGCAGGGGACACTGGTGATGGTGGGGCTTGAGTCTGGGGCTGCAGCTGGATCATGGGGCACTTCGGCATGAATATAAATGGTTGAATTGATGCAGTTTGCATAGCCAGAGCCACAACCAGACAGCCAGACAGACAGACACAAAGACATAAATCTCGCATGCACACACACTTTTCAGTTTAACATATGGTTGAGACATGGACATAGATCGTTTACTTCCCCATTGCCATTGCCTGTCATCAATCAAATGAATAATTAAACACATAATCAATGTCTCATCTCTCTTTCTTTTCCTCTTTCTCTCTCTCTCTCTATCTTTCTTTGCAGAGCAACAAGTTCCACATTGCGTTTGTGAGAGATTAGTTTAATTTATTTGAAAAAAGCAATTAGATATAAAAAACAGCCGCCACCATTGCGCCCATAAGCACCACCATGAATGGCCAAGGCTGTGAGCTGAATCACAGCAATGGTGACATTATATCACAGAATCAACAGAAGGGCTGGTGGACCATTGGTCTAATCAATGGCCAGCATAAGTATATGACTGCGGAGACTTTCGGTTTTAAGCTGAATGCAAATGGAGCCAGTTTGAAGAAGAAACAATTGTGGACTCTCGAACCATCCAATACCGGTGAAAGTGAGTAAAATAAATCAATTTATTTTCCAGTATAATTTAGTTTAATGTCATAAAATGTTTGACCTTGCTGACAAAACAACGCACAAGTGACTCATTGACGCACAAGCAAGTTATGTAAGGGGTTGCCTTGCTCGATCGGAATTTCTTCTGTGCGTTCCCTGAGACTTATGTGGGACTTCTCCGATCTTGTGCTTGAGAATTACCAAGTTGAGAGTTGCATGTGCAAAAATATCTTTAAATGGAATAATGAGTATCGGTTTGTGTACCAACCAGTTGGGAATTGTAAGATTCTTTTCAGTTCCCTCTTTTTCTAAGCAGAAACTCGCTTTTAATATCCTAGAAAAGCTACTTTGGACCGATTTTTAAGTTTAAAAATTTTTGAGGGTCATTTATTTGTAAGACGTCAACGTATTGAGACACAGAAAAGATAGAGAGAGGCCAAAGTTAACTTTCTTGATATTTTTATGTTTTATTTATGTAAAATTCTGATTGTGGCTATTAACATTCGTATAGAGTGATTCAAAAAAAATATATATTAATCTTATGAAACGAGTTTTAGTCACATTTTGAGATTAACTCATATTATTCATGATTCATAATTTGTAATAGTGATATCCTTCAAATCCACCTCTCCCCCCCCCATTGTTCTAACCGCAAAACGTAGATGTCTACCTAAGTACATATATGTATATATATTTGTTGGTATATCATTTAGATGTGGAAAGAGAGAGAGAGGGAAAAAGACGAGGCGCAATCATCATGTTCGTTTATCAAATGTTCCCACCAACAAGCAAGAAGCCCAACAATTGATAAGGCTATGCTAATTAAAGCATTGAAAATGATTTCATTTCATTTGCGGTGTGTGTTCCATTGGCTCCTTTTGCCTGTCGTTTATACACTTCCCAAGCAACGGGATACACACACATTTTCAACCAGCAAATTCTTTTCGATTAAAAATGCATGCCAAGGCGGGGCCAGTTCCTTAGATCTGAGCATTGCTTTTTTTTTTGTGGATTATATTGGATCCTGGTAGTTTGATTTCATCTCTTAATGTGTTAATTTGGTCCATTAAACTTATTGAACGATTTTAGGCGCTCTTGTTAATCGAAATACCGTTTAGTGACTGCTATAACAATTTGCCGCCTATCTCTAAGTGTGTTAGGGTATCCAAAATGTGTCCGCTTCTTTTTTCAGAGCGAGTGTCCAGTCCAGTTAATAATGATGAAGATCACTGTAGACTCGCCAGAGACTGACTCCCCTCCGGCATACATTAATCATATTGGGGCGTGGAGCGAAGTGGTGGAATGGAGTAGAGTGGAGTGGGCATTTCGTTGCACTCTAATTTGACGTGAAAAACAAAAGCGCCTCACGAATTTGACATCATTTATCATCCACACGGAGAACGACCCGACCGACCAATCGACCAACCAACTGCAACAAAATGCCATTCGGACCATTTCGACCATTTCGGAATTGGTTTCAACTTGCAGCAGCCGCCTCAGAGACAGACATAGAGGCAGCGACAGGGGGCAGGGGGCAGAGAAAGAGGCAGAGACAGAGACAGAGTCAGCGGCAATTACAATTAAAACTGGCTACCAACTTGTTTTTTCTGTTGCAGCATTTGACTCCTTTTTTTTTTTTGTTTCGTTTTGTTTGTTGTAATTTCTTCTCTCGGCCATTGACAGGCATAAATTTGTTGTTGATGCTTTAGATTTGTTGCGGCTATTAAAATAGTTAAGCCAAATTGAATTTTTACTTATTTCGTTTCCAATCCGAAATTGCTTAATAGATAAATGATAGATAGATATGTAGCATAAAGAAAGCGGAGCAAACTTAAATGCTTATTATTAGGATCTCAACGAAGCGAAACGATGATATATATATGTACATATATACCATATGAGATGAGGGAAAAATGTTAAACAATATAAATAAAAGAAAAAAAAAAGCGAAAACCTTAAGGCAAGGCAAAAGTTTCAAATGGACAAAGCAATAAATTTAATTCAATTTAAATTCTCTTTGAAATCCCAAAGAGATGATAAGACATTTCCATTATCTGAAAATGAATCAAAATCGGCTAGAAAAATTTTATATCTACAGATTTTTTGTTTTTTTTTTAGCTGTGAAACTAATATTTACAATTTTGCTTTTGTTTTTAAGGTATTATCTATTTACGATCTCATCTGAACAAGTACCTATCGGTCGATCAGTTTGGCAACGTTCTGTGCGAGAGCGAGGAACGGGATGCGGGCAGTCGCTTTCAGATAAGCATCAGTGAGGATGGCAGCGGTCGCTGGGCCCTAAAGAATGAGTCACGTGGCTATTTTCTGGGCGGGACGCCCGATAAACTAGTCTGTACGGCCAAAACGCCAGGAGCTAGTGAATTTTGGACCGTCCATTTGGCAGCCAGGCCTCAAGTGAATTTACGTTCAATTGGCCGCAAGAGATTTGCCCATTTATCCGAATCGCAGGATGAGATTCATGTGGATGCCAATATACCCTGGGGTGAGGATACGCTATTCACTCTCGAATTTCGAGCGGATGAGGGTGGACGTTATGCCCTGCATACATGCAACAACAAGTGAGTGTCCAACACACACACACACACACACACACACTGAGAGTTTATATTGAATCCTTAAATTCTTCTTGCAGATATCTAAATGCCAATGGCAAATTGCAGGTGGTATGCAATGATGATTGTCTCTTTAGTGCCGAATATCATGGCGGTCATTTGGCTCTACGTGATCGTCAGGGTCAATATCTTTCACCGATTGGATCAAAGGCTGTGCTCAAGTCACGCTCATCGACGGTAACACGGGATGAGCTCTTCTCGCTGGAGGATTCGCTGCCCCAGGCCTCGTTCATAGCCGGCTTGAATTTGCGTTATGTAAGCGTTAAACAGGGCGTCGATGTTACGGCCAATCAGGATGAGGTGGCCGAAAATGAGACATTCCAATTGGAATACGATTGGTCGGCGCATCGTTGGGCCTTGCGCACCACACAGGATCGCTATTGGTGTCTATCGTCCGGCGGTGGCATTCAAGCCACTGGCAATCGACGCTGTGCCGATGCTCTATTCGAATTGATTTGGCACGGTGATGGTTCCCTCTCATTCCGAGCCAATAATGGCAAATTTTTGGCCACCAAAAGATCGGGCCATCTGTTTGCCACCTCCGAGTCAATTGAGGATATAACCAAGTTCTATTTCTATTTGATTAATCGGTCTGTAAATTATCCTTTATTATACAAAATTTAATTTCATTCTCACTCCCACACCTTCTCTCTTCCCCTTTCCTCTCTTAGACCCATTCTGGTGCTGAAATGTGAACAAGGATTTGTTGGCTATCGTACGCCCGGCAATTTAAAATTGGAATGCAATAAGGCCACCTATGAGTCCATTCTCGTGGAACGGGCTCAAAAGGGCATGGTCCATTTGAAGGCGCACAGTGGCAAATATTGGCGCATTGAGGGTGAAAGCATTTCGGTTGATGCCGATATGCCCAGTGATGGATTCTTCCTAGAGTTACGTGAACCGACTAGGATTTGCATAAGGTAAGAGCCTCCGTTGGCCATATCCATTATCCTATCTAAAAACAAAAAACCAAAAACAACCTCTCTCCTTTCTTTTATCAGATCGCAACAAGGCAAATATTTGGGTGCCACTAAGAATGGAGCCTTTAAATTGCTGGACGATGGCACCGATTCGGCCACTCAATGGGAATTCTAAGCAAATACAGAGAAACAAAAAGCAAAACTCACATATTACGCGCACACTCCCCCCTGCCCCCCCCCCCACACACACACACATACCGAGACACACAAATCAACATTGAACATCCTAGAATCAGAAAGATTGAGAAATTCTCTGACAACAAATTCCAACCACTAAGCTGAAAGTCGCACAACAACAAACAAAAAAAAAAAAAAGAAAATTTCATCCAAACACCGTCATCAAAAACATCAAACAAATTAAGAATAAACAATTTATCGAATGGAAAATGAAATGCATACATATTAAATATATATACATATATATATTTAGCGATATTTGAAGAGAGATTTTTTAAAAGATAACCTATTTAGCTTTTTATACGGTTTTTACACGAAGAAAAACAATTTTAGCCTCGAGACACCAGAAGATAAATGAATTTGTTTGTTTGTTCGGTTTTTTTTTTTTTTTTGGCTTTTGTGTCGCGCGATTCCTTTTACACATACTTTTTAACACATAGAAGAGATAGAACACATTGGTTTATAACGGTTATTCCATGCCACACACACACACATCATTCAACTATATACATATATTTATCTCAACATATATATGTATATTTGATAAATAATGCTTCTTGATCAAGGGCCACATAACTTAAAAAAACTTTAAAACAAAAAAAAAAACACAAAAGGGAAAAGCAAACAAAATGAAGAAGTTTAACAAAAAAAAAAAAAAAAGACAAAAAAAATTGAAATGAAAAATCAACAAATATTCCTATAAATTTATTTATATATACAAATATAAACATATTGATATGAACAATTACACACACACACAGCAAGCAATTTCATTATGCAACAAAAGGAAAAACTTTCATAGTCCTTAAGCAAAAGAACACACTCACAACAATTCCCAATTTAAATTTTGCAATATTCTCTCTATATATATTTATGCCCAATCGTTTTTTTTTTCGTATTGTCAAAGAAGTACATGCATATATATATATATATATACATATATATATAAAGACACATACATTTGCGTAGATATATATATGTATATGTATATATATATATAATATATAAATACACATACATATTGTAATAATTTTTGTTATTTATTTTACTATATATACATACTTTTTTTTGCACTTTAAAGAAGCAGAAAAACTCAACTTAAAAACTTAGTCGCTAAAAATCTGAAATGGAAATTTATGTATGATACATATGAAATATACATATATACATATTATTATATACATACCCATATCCTGCAATATGTACTAAATCTGATATATGTATCGCTATATTAAAGCCATATGGGATTACTTTGTTGGGGCAATCCAAAGAAAAAGTAAGTAAATCATATACATCATTCCAGTCCTGTAAGTGGTTAACTATATGAATTGATAGTGCTTAATGCCTATTCAAGAAATTGGCTAATCTAAGATCCCAATTAGAGTACTTGTTATCCTGTTAAATTAGTAAGAAAATAATCTTTTATGTAGGTAGGATATCTTCGATAAAACCCTTGAATGCAGATCGGTACTCCTAATCCTGGATGTTCCGAAAGTTGATCTCTTTTTAGCTTTGAAATCTACAAATCCTGCCGAAGGACGAAGGACATGGTGTTCTAGGATGTTCTTGACGAACTCTATCAATTGGCATCAAAAAAAGTATGGGTCATCTAAGAATGCAGGGCAGGATATTTTTGGAGAAGGTCCCGTTTCTTGGTCATCTGAAGGACTTTTGCAGGACCTGCTTATTTCAATCGACGGTGCATTTCCAGAATTTCAATCGGGCCAAAAAACATCCGAATCGCTCTCGAAATGGCCGAGATATGCGTAGTTTAGTGTTTTTTATTTCCAAGTCCTGAAATGGCTCCAAATGGCCAAAAAATCATAAAAAATTGCAAAATCCTTGATTTCTTGGCCCCCCGCAGGACTATCGACATGGTGTTCACACAGATGATAGTCCTTGAAAAGACGAGTTAATTGACATCAATATCGTCCTGATCCTTTAAAGGATTTGCGAGATATTCGCTGTTTTTATTTAAGCAAAAAGTCCTTTTTTCTCAGTTCACTGAAGGACCTTCCAGGATCTAATAATGTCAAACGATGCGGCTCACCAAGGACTTCAACATGGCCAAAGCACATCCCGATAGTCCTTCAAATAACCGAGTTACAAGGACATTTGTGTTTTTTTTGCAATTTCTTTAAAATTTTGCGACTGACCCCCTTACAAAAAAATTAAACAATAAATAAACGAAATTGATTGCAAAATATGTATTTGTTGTTATTTGGGTGTGGGTTTTGTTGTTGTTGTTGTAAATTGTTGTTGTTGTAATTGTTGTTATTGTTGTAATTATTGTTGTTGTAATTGATGTTGTTGTTGTTGTCGTCGTTGTTCCAAATTGCCAAAAAATTGTACTGGGAAAAATCTGAAATACCAGGCGAACAGAAATGCATAGCAGGCAGATGATTTCTTAAAAACTCATATAAGTATGCAACACTTTTTTTACAAACTGGAAAAAATTTTAAATCATCCGCCTACTGTGCACTTCTGTTGGCCTGGTGTTTTGCTTTTTGTCTGGTGCAAATTTTCGAATCTCGCGAGCTGGAATTCGCCGGCCGTTTCCTTACAAAATCCAGCTGAAGTACCAGGCAAACAGAAGTGCATAGTAGGCGGATGATTTATTTTTTTTAACTTTTGTAAAAATAGTGTTGCATACTTATATGAGTTTTTAAGAACTCATCTACCTGCTATGCATTTCTGTTCGCCTGGTATTTCACTTTTTTCCCAGTACAATTTTTTGGCATTCTGGAAAGACGACAACAAATACAACAACAACAAATACAACAACAACAACAAATACAACAACAAATACAACAACAACAACAAATACAACAACAACAACAATTACAAAAACAACAACAACAATTACAAAAACAACAACAACAATTACAACAACAACAAAACCCGAACCCAGATTACAACAAATATTTTTCCGTTTTATTTTGTTTATTGTTCAAATTTCTATAATTGAAACAAAAATCGCAAAAATACAAGTGTTTTAAACTCGGTCATTTACAGTACTATCGGAATGTCCTTTGGCCAGATCGAAGTCCTTGGTTAGCCGCATTGACTGAAATCATCAGATCCTGAAAGGTCCTTCATGAAGCTGAGGAAAAAGGACCTTTTTCCTAAACAAAAACAGCGAATATCTCGCGAGTCCTTTGAAGAATCAGCAAGTCCTTTGGTCAGATCTAAGTCCTTGTTAAGCCATATCGACAGACATCATCAGATCCTGGAAGGTTCTTTAGGGAGCTGAGAAAAAAGGATTTTTTGCTTAAACAAAAATAGCGAATATCTCGCAAGTCCTTTGAAGATCACGACGAAATTGATGTCAATCAACTCGTCTCTTAAAGGACTATCATCTGTGTAAAGGACATGTCGACAGTCCTGCGGGGGGCCAAGATATCAAGAATTTCGCGAATTTGTTTTCCGATTGGTGCTAACAAATTTTACAACTTAAAAAAACAGAAAAGTTCGCATCCAGACAATTCAATAAATGATAATTTTATATTCATTTTTAAAATTTAAATATATGTTTTGTCGTATGTATATTTGCATCATTCCAGTACAATTACATTAACTTAAATTTAAATGTTGTTTGTGTGTTTCCTTCTTTTATTTTAAAATAGTTTTGTTGGTTGGTTGGTTTTGCTTTCATCATTTATGCAATTTATCGTTTTTCTTTGCTTATATCAATAATATAATATTCCAAGTTTATATGTGAGTGTGTTAATGATGAAGAGACAAAATAGTACGTGTTTCTGTGTATGTGTGTGCGTGTGTGTGTGTGTGTAAAGGGAAGGGGAATGAATGCTGTGAGGGGGGAAATGGAGGGAGTGATGATATGGGAAGGTATTTAGATATAATCATCATTTATCAAGGTTGTGATTTGCCTTTTGAAAGCATCACGAAATAACCGCATAAGAATTATGTCCGTACGATCGCGATATATATATAATTACTAATTATCATATGTGTAGGTGTGTGTGTGTGTCTGTATGTGTGTGTTACATATACATATATGTAAATATATATATAAATCGTTTGCCATTGCAATTTATGCTAATTCATCAAATAATCATCCAATGAGAACTTAAACCGAGAGGAATCTCCTTCTTTTCCTCTCGCTCAGAATTTAAAATTAGAACTACATACAAATACATAAGTGTGTGTGTGTGTGGGTGTATTTTTTTCGTTTAATGTTTTTTTGTTTTAATATTTTTCTTTACAGATTTTGTTTCATTCATATTTGTTTTAGCTCACTTAATTGCACGTACCTTAGAATTTCTATTTTCATGTGGCGCCACCAATTGATTGATCGAACAGAATTTGAAACCTGTCTATATATATATATGCATATACAACTATATTTATATAATGCATATATATATTTTTTTGTTAAAAATAATAATTGGTAGTACATATTTGCAAAAACAAAATCAATATATCAATCAAAATTGTATTATATAATATAAATTATGCTAAACTAAACTTTTAAAAAGAAACATTTGAACAGAATTTGCCCGCCGTTTTAATCCGATTTGTTAAACACTTTTTTTTTTGTTTAGAAACTTTTAAAACCGAAAATTATTCTAATCGAAATGGCTTACCAAGTTTCTTTAAAATGTAAAAAAAAAAAAAATGTCATTTCAATTTAACGAGAAGTTTTGGCATTACAAATCGGTAAGAAAAACGGTTAGCAGGTTGGGTCTACTACAAGGTTTTTGCTGTTTTTATTTAGCACACTTATTAGATTTAAATATTGTAGTCAATATTCTTCTTTTATCGTACTCATGTTTCTTTTGCTAACAAAATAAATCAACTATAGTTAAACATAAAAAAAATGTTTGTATTATATTATTTAAATTACAATTGAATATAACTGCTGAAAAAAATTATAAGAATTGGTAGCGAAAATGTCTATATTTAATTATATATAATATTATTAAACATAGAAAAATTATGTTTTATTTTAGGCGTACAATTTGTGTCTGTGTCTGTGTCTGTGTGTGTGTGGTGTATGTATGAGTGTACAATTCGCAAGTTAAACTTTAGCGTAAAGCCCACCATATATAATCAAGGGTCAATCGAGACTAAAACAAAACTACGACCAGCTATATATGTATAACCCCCGCCCCTTTAACCTTTCTCCCTCTCTTTCTTTCTTATTCTCTATCATGCTGTATTACATCCTCTTCTCACCATATATGCATTACACATTGCATAATAGGCTATCGAGGACCTTGAGAGAAGGATTAGTTTGGATTAGTTATACAACTGGAGTTAGCCTTCTAGTTGGTGTGTGTCTCTGTGTGTGTGTGTGTGTGTGTTGGGTCTATGTATATGTTACGCGCTGTCTGGTCGCTGGTGGTGGTGGTGGGTGTGTATGATTAGGTAATTACTTCCTTCTACATAGTTATCCTGCTGCACTTGTCCTATCGTCTTCGTGTTTGTCATCATCGTCATCATCATCGATAACCATATATGACTGACTACGGGATAGACGTTGTTCTCTTTAAAAGCGATAATTCTCATCGGCCATATGTATAGCCCAAAGAAATTTGGTTCTTTGCGTTTTATTAAAGATCTTTTCAATCGGTACGCCATTCTTTTTACACCTGAAACGTATAAAAAAAAAAAAGGTTAACGAAAATCAATTGAAAATGAACACTAATTGCATCTCATCATAATTAGTAAAAAGTTTTCCACTTACCAGGCAACCGATATACGTGGATCGAGATAATTCAATTTGGATGTGCTCAAGGCAATGGTCTTATTCTCGTCTCTATCAGTCTCTTGTAGTTCCAACTTTTTAAGCTGCTCCTTTAAACGTTCCAGCTGCTTGCCCTTCTTATCGGCATTCACTTTCTCCTTAACCGAGCCACGTTTGGCAGCCTTTTTCAAATCCTTTAAAAGTATATAAAAGTTGTAATACGGTTTTTTTTTTTTTTTTTTGTAAGTAATTGCTAATTTATGTTTCACTTACATGATATTCAGATTCACAATCATCGATGGCATCGCGCTTGGCGCGTATTTTCTCTTTTAAATTCTCCATGGACTTTTGATGACCTTTGGGCACAGAACGCTGATGGTTACACAGAATGGCCACAGCACGATTGGCACGATTATAGGCCAATAGTTTCTCAGCCACCGTTGCACTGCCATCGGTTAGTTTATCCAATTGATTTTGTAGCGTTATTGAAGCGTTATATGTACGAAATACTTTAGCCGTGAGTCCTGTTAAAAAACGTAAATTAAATGGGGTTAATCAAGTGGTGAGTTGAAGGCAAGGGGGGAAAAGAGAAAAGTTCTCACCATCCATCAGCTCCTTGAGATGCTCGTTTAGCACTTGGGTATTGAGACGATCGAAGAGATCATCGCCCTCCTTTTTGTTCTCCATAAACAGCTCGAGATTCTTGAAGACACGCTTCTCCACCTCGACCTCGTTGTAGTATCGTATGGAATCCTTGCCAGGGAAATCGAATACAACCACATTCTCTTTAGCATTGAGTTCTCTGTGCAGCTGGACATGCTCGACACGCAACGAACAACAGCCGACAGTGTCGGCCTGATCCTCATCCTTCTCGTTACCCGCTCTCAAGGCTAACTTATCGATGAAATAAAGGGCCACGGCTCTTTGACGAACACGCATCTCTTTGGATTTCCATTCATCACGATAGGTGGCACGAATCTTATCAATTACTTTATCCAATCGGCGAGCTGTCTCATATTTTATGTGATCCTTTTCGCCCTTAAGCTTGGACGATGGATTCAACATTATATATTTGACCTGTCCCTGTACATTCTCCACCCACGATGCGAGCCAGGTTACCGTATTATCGTGACGCACTTCCTTCCAACGCTGGCCAGGTGGTGGGGTTGGTACCTTGGAATTTTTACCACAATTAATGGATACCTCAGAGGCCTCGATACGACGCTTAATCATTCCCATTTTTGGATGCTCGCCACGACCGCGAAATAGGCCTGGCGGCTCCAAACGGAAGTTACCAATTTTCTCCTTATGACCATCAATCATACAGAAGCCATATTCCTTTACCAAAGCCTCGTTCTCATTCTTCTTCGCCAGTTTCTCATCCTTTGTGGCCGCCTTTCGTTTCTCCGATTCGGCTTGAAAGAATTCGAACATTTCCTGGAAATTGCATTTACGAAAATCCTTAATAATCTCTTTCTCCCTATCCGTCATTGTCTTGCGGAAATCTTTGAAGAAATTGGTATTGAAAACATCCTTGGTGCAATAATCATGATTTAACATTTTGGCATAAAATGTGGCCGCCTCTTCGGTTTCCTCGCTCAGCTCCATGGGTTTGCCATCGTAAAAGAAGCGCACATTCCGTGGCACGCGTTCATAGGGTGGAGCAAAAACAGGACCCTTGTGTTCAAGACTTGACCATTTGACGCCATCTTCACGCTTCTCCTCCTCCCACCTGAGAAGAAAGAAAGGAAGGACACGTTGAGAGATTAAGTTGATAAGGTCCGCCATGAAAAACCCCCCACCTACACCCACCATCGTACCCCGACCACCGGCGTTACTCCCGATTCCGCCGCCGCCGCCAGTCGCTGTTGTCGTCGCTTCCGTTGAACTGCTGAAAAGGTGGCCAAACGCTTTTCAATAGTAATGTTAAATTTGCGTTTAAACAGCATCAACAACAACATCGACGACGACGACGCTACCGCTGCTGCGGACGCATATGATGACATTTGTTGGTTGATTTTCTCCTCTCTGATGCTGCCAGTCACACATTACGCAAAGGCAACGACGGGCAACGGCAAAAGAGGCAAACCTAACCTCAATTTTTTTTTTTTTTTTTTTATTAATTTTGCTTGAACAGCTGATGAGCAATGCCGCTGACGCACGCGCTTCACAGCGAATGGCAGGCCGGGGCCCCCCCATTACAGTAGGTCACAAAAGCATGTATATGTATACAAAAGATAAATACAAACATATTATATATCCCCAATGTGTGTACACCTAGTAAGCATTGAAACATTGAAATACCTAATTCCAGGGCTGGTTTAGACGAAAATGTCATGGAGAATGCTAGCCTTTTAAATATTTTCCGAAAATTACTAAAACTGTAAGTAGAATTGTGAATTTTTTTGCGACGAGAAGAATCACATAAAAGAAATAAAGAAAATCTGTCACTTTGGGTATTGGCCCAACTGTCATGAAATTGTAAGGATACATTCTGTTTTTACTATTCGGCTTATTCAATCAATGTGTACATATACTTTCTCGCCCAACTGTGTGCAATGTTATATGTATGGAACGCCATTGTGACTTTCAAAATGTAGGTCAGTGACATTCAAACTCATTTTTCTACACACATGTGCGCGCACATGTCTGTCTCCTCCAACCATGTTTGGCTGTGGACATTTTTCTTTCATTGAGTTTGCGTGGGTAGATGACATGACAGATGATGGAAAAGTCAAAAAGTTTCAGGATGGGATTGGAATCGCACCCATATAAAGTTCAACTTACCATCTCCACACTTCTTCTTCCTCATCCTTTTTGTCTTTACGGGCACGTTTGGTGGGCGATATTGTTTCATTTTTAATCTCAGGTTCCTAGGATAAAAAAGATCACCAATTGTTGTAAATCTATTAAGAAAACCCCAAAAATGTATATTTGGATTACCTTTTTAACCTTTTTCTTTTTTGGCTTGATACTGCCATAATCATCATCAAATTCTTCTTTGGGACGCTTCTTTTGCTTATGACTCTTCTCCTTGGGCTCCTTTTTGATCTTTTTACGCGCCAATAGCGGAATGTCATCATTATCATCATCCATATAATTATCCGCATTGTTACCGATTGGTTCCTGTTTTCGCTTGCGCATGGCCAATGGTACATCCTCCTCATCATCATCATCGCCAGCATCATCCTCATCGCCTCCATTCTCGTTGTCATCTTCATTGTCATTATCATTGTAATCGTCATCCTGAAGAGCACTATCCTCCTCGGCATAGGATGGCTGTTCGTGCTTTGTCTCAAATGATGGCTCATCCGATCGAAATTGTGACAAGGAGTAATCACATGAACTGGCCTGTGATAGATTGTTGAAGCTGCTATCCTCCTCCTTCTTGATATCGACAATGTTCTCCTCGTAGCCATTTTTGTAGATCATGCCACCATTATTACCTAAGCCATTACCATTGCTGGTTGCAGCTGTTGGCAGTAATGCTGCGGCCGTAGAGCTATCGGCATAATGTTGCAACGGGGGCTGAGAGACTGGTTCCGGTTTTACAAAGACCCCATCATAGGAAGGATCCTTGCCAGAATTGGTAGTGCCAGATGAACTATGACGCGAACTGGAATGTTTGCTTTTCGATGGCGAGGAGGAGCTACTTCTGTGACGTGAGCTTGATGAAGATGAAGAGCTCTTGTGATCGCTGCGACGCTTGTCTCGGCTACTGCTGCTGCTGCTACTACGATCTTTGTCCTTGGACCGTTCTTTATCCTTTGAGGAGCTCTTATGGTGTCCAGATGAGGATGATGATGAAGAAGAGGACTTGTGTTTGCTGCTGCTGCTACTTCCATCTTTATCACGATGACTTGAAGACGATGAGGAGCTGCTGCGATGGTGATCCTTATCCCTATGCTTGGACGAGGAGCTACTACTGCTGCTGCTCTTATGCCTGTCCTTATCGCTAGAAAAGCAAGCAAGGATTTGATATTAAATGAGATAGTTGTTTAATAATTTATATTTATATTACATACCGGCTACTGCTCTTGTGCTCCTTCGATGAGCTGGAACTGGAACTCTTGTGATCACTTCGCTCCTTATCACGATGCTTATCCTTGCTGGATGATTTATGTTTGCCGCTGCTACTGCTGCTATTATGATGGTAGTGATTATGATGGCCATTGGTGGTTACACCATTTGATTGCACTTCGCTGCAGCTGTCACCATTTTGTATGTGGATGTTCTGTAAAAAGAAAGGAAAGAAATGTGGATTAGGAACAAATTTAGTACTGTAGTTATAGCCTATACACTAAGATTCTAAACAACATTTAGCCAGTAATCGACTACGTAATACCCTATACAAATTTTCGAGGGGAACTAAAGCTTTCTTCTTTTTGGGGGCAGTTTGATTAGCTGTTCTATGATCTTAAGCTCGATAAAATTTGATATTACTGTTTATTATGCCGGTTTAAAAACTGATATGTATATACATATGTATGTTTGGTAGGGATTACAGGCTAAGGCAAAAAGAGAAAAGGGAAGACAAAGTACCGTTTCCTGTATCTTATCCTCATGATAAGAAAAAATTAACGAAAAGATATATGTACATATATACATATATAAATATATATACAGATGTGCTATATACATGTACATATATGTAAAAATGGCTTTCTCCCTTACCACGTGGTGAAAATCAACCCTAACAATCAAAATGTTTCAGCCTATTTCTAGTTGTTGTTGTCGCTGGTTTAGATGACAAATGCAGGGCAATTGAAAATGAAGATGTTATAGCCGTTGTATTATGCTAGATTTACATTACATAGACAACGAATCTTTAATCTCATAAAATCTATATAGTCAAAGCGTATAAAAAAAAGAAAGGAAGAAATGTGTGTACAAAAACAACAAAAACACACACATGTGATTTGCTTTGCTGATACTCTCTCTCGCGCTTGGTGTGCCCAAGTTATATCAAATAACCAAACTTACTAAAATCATGTTTAAGGGCTATGGCTGGCTCTATAAAAGTGTCTATTTGATATAATTTAAGTAAATTATTGTTTGGCGTTTTATTGCCCGATTCTGGTTAAATGATTAATTTTGACTTTTCTCGCATTTTCGTGGAAATACCAAAAGAAAAATTCAAATGAAACGGTCACACTGGGCCCAAATACATTCTCATTCTCGGTCGGCTCTGCCATTGCCGCTGCTACCGCTCTCCCTTTTTGCTTGCCTGACTGAGCTCTGCTGCCTGCATTGTCGCCATTTTCGTAAATTACTAATGTGCCTTTTACTTGCATTTTTTTTTTTTTTGCTTTTCGATGGATTTTGGGATTTTTGGGTTTTTGGGAACGTTTTATTGGTTTGTGACTGGCTTAAGTTTTGAGGTACTTGACTTCAATTTGGAAATATATATGTATAAATATACATATATATTTAGCTTTTTTCGTGTTCTCTTTTTGTGAACTCAAACACGTTTGCAATTCTCTTTCCTTCTCGTTTTTCTTTTTTTTTTATGTGTGTTCTCGCATTCTGGGCCGCAAAACAATAACAAAAATTACATAAAAAAATTGTACATTTCCTCTCTGGTCTCTAGGTCTTGCAAATTACTTTTTTTTTTCTTTTTTACTTACATTTTCAGCAGCCACATCCCCACCCATTTTTGAAAAAATTTTTATATTACTTTTTGGCAGTTGTGTTGTGGGGCGGCTCTCGGGGCTTTGGGCTCTTCTTTCTTTTTCGGTTTTTTTTTTTTTTTGCCTTTTTGTGTGTCTTCTTTGCTCGTTTTTACTACCTTCCTTCCACCTCCTTCCTCTCACCGCAGTAGCAGAGATCCTCTCCTTTCCTCACACACCACACCACACACTGGCTGCTGGCTGGCGCTAGCTGGTAGATAATAATTTTTTGTTGTTGGATTTGTTCTTCGTCTTTTCGTCAAATGCGTTGCGTTGCGCACGACTGCAGGCGGCAGCAGCAGCCAGATAATACAACGAACACACAGACACAAATATATTATAATAATAAAAAAAAATATGTGTAATTTTCTTTTGAGTTCCCTTTTTTTGTCCAAGTCCAAATATTGAACACACACAACACACACACAGAATTTGCTTGGGTGAGGGGTGAGGGCGGCGGCGGCAGCGGCGGGGTGGGAAGTGTAAGTGCAGAAGGCGAAGTAATATATATTTGTGAAGTGGAAGAATTGTCTTTTTTCTTTTCTTTTACTTTTTCACTTGCGCGCAGCCACGCGAACACGTTCGGGCTCCGAAACTTCGAATTGAACTGCAGTGTGCCCAAACGTGGCATATGTGTAAATTGCCAAGGACAGCATCGAGTACGAGTAGTTCGATATCGAATTTATCGATAAAGGACATTATACATCATCCCGAAAAGAAGAAGCAGAGGAACATGAAGATGAAGCAGAGAAAGAGGTTAAAGAAGCAATAAATGTGGAGGAATAGCTGGAAATCCATCGCTAGCACTATCGAATTATCGATTGTCTTATATTATCGAGTATTGTTTGTGTTTTCAGTTTTCCTTTTTAAGCCACGGAAAGTTAAAGGGTACCTGTACGGGTGCAAGCGGAAACCTATACGTTCACGCCTTTTAAGCCCAAAATAGCAAAGCGATGAGACATAAATTTGTTGTATATGGCATATTCATATCGTTTGTCATTACAAATCCTGCCGCAAATGCAATACAGGCGCGCAGCGATAAGGAGCAAGCCCAGACCGTTGTCTCTGGCACAGCTGTGCAATCTGTGGTACCCGTTCAATCCAGTTCCTCCTCCGCATCGGCATCATCAACGTCATCCTCAGGGAACTCAAACTCCGCCTTCAATCCGCTGGGTCCGAATGTAATGTGCTCATTTTTGCCACGCGATTTCCTAGAATGCAAGGAGCCCATCGATCATCGCTACAATTTGACAGCCAAAAATGAAAAGGGCTATGGCTGCCTACGATTTGGTGGTTCCACATACGAAGATGTTGAACACACTAAAGTCCAATGCACTGTGTACACGGATATAGATTGTTTTGGCCCACGAACCTTCTATCGCGATGGTGTGCCCTGTGTCCGATATACGGATCATTATTTTGTCACAACGCTTATCTACAGTATGCTCCTCGGCTTTCTTGGCATGGACCGCTTCTGTTTGGGTCAAACGGGCACTGCTGTAGGCAAACTGCTGACCATGGGCGGTGTTGGTGTTTGGTGGATAATCGATGTTATTTTACTAATCACAAATAATTTATTGCCGAAGATGGCAGCAATTGGAATCCATATGTTTAAGACAAATCCCTCTATTCGATTTCGATTTTGTGATATTTGCCATTCTATATACATACATATATAAAGATAATGTACATTTATAGTAGAGTAAGTGCATGAACTATACAGACATATGTACATAGTTTGTAGACGCATGAAACAGGATGTCAATAAACTGACTAGATTAATAATTATAATCTCCGAACATTGTTCATTTGTCTGGCTTAATTTCACAGCACTATATAGATATAGGCACATACATATACTTACATATCCATGATTAACTGGAGTGGTTTTATTTTGCTCTATTAAATAAATGCAGATTAATTATTTATGATTACGGCAAAGATGTTATTGGTATCACGCATCTTTCTCGTAGTTCTCCGTTTTCATATCATTTAATCCCAAATCCTCGTTGTCCTCATAAGAACGATCGTAATGCTCCACTATCAATTGATCATCGGCCACGGCAATTCCATCAGCGTCCACCTCATCGCTCAGCGATTGAACATAGGTATTACCGGCCGGATCCTCGAGTATCAATGTGATAATACGTTCCAAATTCATGACCGCATCGAAAGTATTTAGAAATCGTTTCATTTGGTCCTTGGATTTATCATCTGCAGAGTCGTGAAAGAACGTCCCATCCAGTTGATCACGCATAGCCACCAAGAGGCCCTCCACTGTGGTGAAACGGCCGCAAAGGGCATGAGGGCCAACTTCCATGTCTAGTTCTGGTATGGACAGACTGCATGTCTCCGATTTAAGCACATCACGCGTTAAGTCCTCCTTTGTGGCAATGCGTACCTTGAAGCGTATGCCCTGGGGCTCCACACCGCCGCCTGATTTAACCTCATTGGTCTTGTGGCCACATTGAGAGCAGACGGTGGCCATAATAACGACCTCCTTGAAGTGGGGAATGTTCGTCAACTTCATGTTAGTTTCGCAGGGGGCCTGACAATTCGGACAGTTGGTGGAAAACTGCAAAACTTCGCCATGGAGATTTTCAATGGGCCACGAGTCTTCGGCAATGGGCTTCAGTAAATGAGCATCTGCATCTGGCAACTCGTGATTTTGTGCATAGAGACCTAGATACAAAAAGAGAACGATAAGGGAAGTTCAACATCAGCGAATTTCATCGTTTTGCTTACCCAGATCTTCGTTTTGCTGCTGGGAACGCGTGAAATGGGTTACTTTTAGCTGCAGATCTGCGGCTGGTGCCAAAGGATTTTCAACGAAACTATTGCCCGAAATGTCTTCCAGGTGGAGATGGAACGGTGTCTTTATCAGTTTCAGCTCACGCAAACGGTCTATGTAGGCATCAATTGATGCCGCCTCGGTGGGATGATCAATGCGTCGTTTCTCTTGATCCTGCGATAGACCGGTTATGGTTCTTTCAATGATACCCTCCACAGTGGTCACTTCGCCCTTTTGCGATTGCACTGGTATCTCCAGCTCCACTTCGGGTATACTAATACTGGAGTTATCCGAGCGCACCACTCGACGATTAAGATCACTCTCATTCTTCACCTCCAGTTCGATGCGTATGCCGGACTTTTGTATCTCCGATGCGGATTGCATTTCGTTGTTCGTAAAGCCGCAGTGTTCACATTTGAAAGACATCAGCACCACCTCACGAAAGAAGGGAATTTTGGTGGGCAAGAGCCGGGTAATGCCCGTCTGGAAGCAGCTCATGCATGCCGATTCGATTTCTACAACTTCCTCACCCTGTTCGGCATTTATCGCTTGGAAAATTGGCTGTTTGGGTTCCTGTTCAGGCTCCGTTGGATTAGGAGTAGAATCAGTGCCAGATGGAGCGACGTCTGCAGTCGACAGCATGCTTAGAAATTGAAAATAATAAATTTATTTGGTTATATGTGTTCAGTGTGACCAACGTGTGAATCATAATAAAGCGCCACGTTCTTTCCGGTAAAAGTGCTAGAAGTTTCTAGAGTTTTTTTTACAAAAAACGGCAGCACTGTTTACGCGCCTTTATTCAATTTTTACAAATTTTATATTCCATCTAGAACTTTTTTGTCCTGGGTTTTGCCAATTTTAAAGCATACAACTCGCAAAATATATGCAAAGCGTTATCAAAACATTGAATTTATTTATGTGTGTATTTATATACTAATATGTAAAGTTTAAATAATTGATATTTGCACATACTTTCTTGGGCAGTTCTTTGTTTTTTTTTTTATCGTGGTTTTGGAGTAAATTCAGTAAATATTTACAAGATTTAGTTGTCTTATCGTAAATTGGTTTACAACCAATGTTGAAGTCCTAAGAAAACGGATATAGGGATTAGAAGCAGCAGCATCTTGCTGGCGTTAACAGCTGATGGCGCCGAATTGCACAAATCCCCCTGGCAGAAGCACATATAGACTTTTTTGTAGTTATAAATCGTATCAGCGCAACGATCCATATTATCATCCGGACCCCGTTGCACACACATCCGCTGAATGGCCAAATCGTAGTCATCGATGGCATAGGTGCCACCGCCCTCAATGACCTTGCCGCACCAGCCACTGGCACAAGGTATAGCTGCCAGCCCAGGCTCATGATCTACATCGGTGGCATTGTAGGTAAAGGGATCCTTGCAGCTGCCAAGTTCACCACGCGAACGGCATTGATAGCAGCGACGCAGAAGACCTGACGTATCATAGGGACAGCAAGTAGGTGAGAGAAAGAGAGAGAGAGAGAGAGGAGAGACAGAGCGTGAGCGTGAGCAACAGGTAAAGAGAAAGGTTTGGTTAAGACAAAAGACTTCAACAAAGCAACAAACTTAAAGTTTGCGTTCAATCTTACCCTCAATCTCTAAGCCCGGCATTATGATCACAAAGCATAATGCACTTAAATAAATGAACACATTCAATTCCATTTGCCCTTATTAAATATTTTAAATACTTAAACTAAAAACAAAAAAAAACTAATAGCTTTATATTTAGGTTGCAAGATTATCGATTAATCGTTAATATCGATAATTTCATTGTTCAGGCAGTCGATAGTTTTTCATCGGCTGCAGCTAAAACTATCGTGGTGAAAGATAATACCACAATTGACCAAGCAGGTAATCGACTTGCAACGTCAACACTGCTAACACATTAAGGAAATGCATTTACAAATTTTTTCATATAGTTTATTTTCTTTATAGTTTTACAGCTTACATTTTGGTTTTGTTCTTGTCCCCATTAGCACAATCAGAAATTGTTGTTTTTATCATTGTTGTTCTTGTTGCTGCTGCTGTTGCTGTTGCATATTCTGTCTTTTTCTTGTTGTTGTATATGAATTTATTAATCTTAACTTTATATTTGATTCGCTAAAAACTCATGTTAAAAAAGTATGTTTTTGGTTTGCTTTATATGTATGTATTATTATTTGCCTTGTTCTTTCTTGTTTTTGCATAGTTTATTTATTGATTTATGTATATAGTATATATATATATATATATATTTGTATACATATATAGGCCATTGGTTAATAATAATTAAATATTCAAGTAAATTTGTTGGATATTGTTTGGAAATGGAATAGAGGAATTACACACATACATAGATTGATACATATGTACATACATATGTATGTATATGTTTGTAGCATTTAATTTAAATTTTTCCTCTTGATTTTGTTTCTAATTTGTTGGTATATGCTTTCGATTTTTGTTCTATATATAATTACAAATTGTAAACGTTTCAATACATAGAGAAAATATACAAACACATTAATTGTCGGGCCAGACATACATATTTTGTAGATACAAATTTATTTTTATTTATTTGTTATTTGCATTTAAATTTATTTCATCTTTTTAAATTTTTTTTTTGTTTCCTTTTTATTATATTTTTTTGTTTATTCATTAGGAATCACAGTATTGTGCATATAACATTCATCCTTCTTTTGGTTAATTTTCATTTGTTGTTGTTATATTTTTGTTTTTGTGTTTTGTTGAACTTGTAGAAAAAACTTTTGTAAAATAGCGAACCCGACAGGCAGTGCAGTTGTTATAGTTGTTTGTTTTTTTTTTGTAAATAAAACCAAAACAAAGAAAAAGCAATGTAAATTTTTACGAATATATTTAAATTTTTTGGGGTTTTCTTTGGTGTTTTTGTTTTTTGTTTTTATTGACTATCATTTGGTTTTTAATTCATTTTTTGTTTAGAGGAAAATCACAATATCTATGCAAAAATCTTATACATCTCTCTATATATCTATATATCGTTGTCCTCTATACATGTAAATATATATATATATATATCCATATATAGCATATTTGTTGTTTGTTTGTGTGTGTGTGTGTGTGTGTATTTTTTGTTGTTGTTGTTGGTGTATGTAACTAATTTGCATTATGGGCCAACTTTTCTATCATTTGATCTTCCTTTAAATTAGTCCTTAGCTTCATTCATTCCAATTCAACTGATCCGTTCATATTCCTTCGAAACAGACAACTAAACCGATCTACTTTGCCATTACCTGAACTAATTTCATAATTGATAACTTTGTTTAGCTGTTACGATATCTCTTATTCCATTTTCAATCGTTGGGATATGCGTGTGCAGGTGTGGATGTGGGTTTCAATGTGGGTTTTCTTTTCTCATTCTTCTTGGTCTGTTTGTTTGTATCTTTTGTTATTGAAATGTATATTTTATATTGCAAGAAATTGCACAAGCTGGGAACTATGTTGGTTTTTGGTTACGGTTACGGTTACTAAAATTGTTTATATCCATTCATTGTGTATAAGCTAAATTGAAATAACAACAACAAAAAGCCGTGCACGAAAAAATCGATTTACTCTTGTTTAGAAGTTTTGTTGACTTCATTTTTGTTTCGTTTTTTTTTTTTGTTTAAATCTAATTGCAAAAATTTTACTAAGCAACCCTGTATGATTATATATTCAAAGATCGAAAAAATTAATTGTAAGCTTTTAGCCAATCGAATTTATATGTAGGTAGATATACATATATATAATTGATTTACATACATATATCATCGACATCATCATGAATATATATTTAGCATAGCGAATCTAGGCTCAATAGATAATTTTAGCTTTTAATTAACCAACTTAAATGAACTCATTCTGAATCCTAAACAAACAAAATTAAATTCAATTAATCTTCTTTTGCAGAGAGGGGAAAATGTGACGACACTTTTATTTGTATATTTTTGATTTTCTGCTGAAATGCTTTTAAAATTTTAGAAAATTTCTCTTTGTATGTCACTGAAAATTTAAGAATTTCTTAATTTTTATCTTTTTAAAAACCGAAAGTCTTTTGTATTCTATTCATTCAGATTCTACGTTTTTGTAAACATTGTTGGAAAACTGATAATGTTTGTTTCATTGTTGTATTGTGATAGGTTCTTGTGTTTTGTTGTTTTTTTTTTTTTGTTTTGTTTTCTTTTCAATATTTATTTCATTCAAATATACATATAATTGTGTTTTTTATATAGTCTAATGCCACTTTGTGTGAAATATTACATTGAAAATTATAGAACATACATAATTAGTTACAAGAAAGAACGCTCATCTTAACTGCTTAATGAAGAACTCAAAAAAAAAAAAAAACAAAAGTAGAGTGCATGTTTTTTTTTGTTGTTCTTGTTTACATCTGAGATTTCAATAATATCGTTTATTAATCATAAGTTCTCGAGCATTGTGGAATTCAGTGTGCTGTGTGTTCCTGAATCGAATGGCAGTCAGTTAGTAAAAGTTAGTAAGGATTATATTCATATATGGGTTATAGCGAAAACATTTGGAATCTAAAACAAATTGAGTGTGAGATGGGGTTTTTTAATAAAGTTATTATTATTAATTTTTGGGGATCGTTCGCTATAACAATATATATGGAGCAATCAAAATGTCAACAGATTCTCGCTGTTTGTGTAACGATTATAATTGTTGCTGCTCTATTTGAATTAACTAATTGTTTTACTTAAAATTTAATGGACATGAATATAAATTAAATCGAAAAATAATATATTTATATATATATATTTTTGGGTAAAGTTTAATTATACTATGGACGAAAAGAACTTAGAGTAAAAAATAAATATACATATTTATATACCTATTAGATTGCCGCTGTGGAAAGTATATATGTATGTATGTATGTATGAATCAAATTTCGTTTTAATGAACATTGAAAAATTGAACACATTTTATCATTTACACTTGTTATCTTTGTTGTTGTTGTTGTTGATGTGGCTGGCCTGACAAATATATCAGTCAAAAAGTTTGCTTTTCTCCGTTATTGTAGTTGTTAGCTTGTCTTAAAGTAGTCAATATCCATACATATTTTTTTTAACGAAAGTGAGAAATAAAAACAAACGCAAAAAAAAAAGGAGAAAGAGAAGAGGCATTCGTTCATTATCAATTAATTACGCTTTTGCACAATATTTCGCTTTTTTTTATGTTTTTTGTGTAAAACCACATTAATGCCAATCTCTCTATGCCATGGTCAAAAAATTTGCCAATTATTTGATATTTAATGCACGTTTTTGGCCATTGGCCAGATATTCTAAAAAATATGAAGAGAAAATAGAGCATTTGGAGTCACTTTAAATGGAAATTTCTAAACCAAACCGCCAAAATGTAAATTAGTTTAAAGCAAAGCTCATGGCAATAGTGATTGGAATTTTGTGGTTTCTGTCTATCATCGTGTTGCTTGTGTAATTTAAAAAAAAACTTGCAACATTTTTATTTATCGTTTTTTTTTTCTTCTTTCTTTACATCGAGAAAAAGGCTGCTTTTCACTAAAAATCTATTATAAGCAAGAAGAAGCAAATGAAATGCTTTAAATTCATGCGAGTTATCGGTTACACATTACATTTTTTTTTTTTTTTGGGGATCGTTTTTTCTTTTCTTTTTTCTTTTTTTTTGGTTTCCACCTTTTTTTTTTTATCTTTTTGTTCCGACACATAAAGCAGTAGTTTCCCCTAACACACACAGATATAGGCAAACGGAAAAAAAAAACGAAGGGCGGGGGGCATATTTGGTTAATATTTTAGACATAAGTGGCTACAGCAGCTGTATTATTGGATCCAGCAGCAGCGGCTCCCGGCGATGAGCCAGACGATGATGCAGCAGCTCCAGTGTTAGCCGCCCCGGCAGTCGTCTGTGGCGCCGCCGCCGACGCCGTTGGCCCCTGATGGTGCGCCGATGCCGAATTGTGCAGCGGCTGTGGACTAACCGGAGGTTGTAGCTTTCCCGGCACATACTGCCCTATAAACGATCCATCTTCAGTAAATTGTCCTGAGAAGCAAAAAACCAAAATAATGAACAAAAACATTAGTTGAACTTTAATGGAGATTTTTTTGGTTTTTATGACTATAAAATGGAAACCATTGCCAGGGGGTGCGAGAAATTCGGTTAGACGCGTTTTTGTTGTTGATTTTTTTTTTTTTTTTGGGAATTGAGTTTTGATTTAGGTATTGTTATAGTTATTAATGTTTGTTTAGTTTTGGTTAGATTAGGTTGCTTGTTGTATTAGGGCAATTAAGTTAGACTAACTACATATTGGGCGGGAAGGGGGAATAGGGTAAGCAAACTTTACAAAATAATAAAAGTATAAAGGCAACTTTACCTTGGAACGATTTTAGTTCTAAAACACAATAACATGTAAAATAATTATTTTAAAATTACAACTTACATATTTCGACTTACCAAATTATAAGTAAAGTTTAACAAAGAAAAGAAAACATAAATGCAAATGCAAATCTGGAGCCTATTTAGGTTATCTATATGACTATATCTGAGACTTGATAATTGAATTTTAAAAACGGTTCAAAGGATGACAGAGCTTCTTAATATCTTTTTCTGAGCTTAAATGTTTCAAAAAATTCAAAACATTTAAATAATTCTTCTTATAAATCGTTGAAATTGTTTTGTATACAAATATTTTGTTTTTATTTTGTCGTATTTAGTTTATTTTCAGTTTTCATTTTAATATTAAATAGCTCTACTATACGAGAAAAACATGATTCCAGAGAGTTTACTATTATGATTTGAATTCCAAATTCTGTATTTACGTTCACATTTAATTTTTATATATATATATATATATTAATATATACATATATATATATATATATAGGTATTTTTATATGAATTGCTCTTCACAATTATACACAAGAGAAAAACTAATTCAAGACAAAAAAAAAATTCAATAAAATAAAGGTACAAATTAAAATAAACAAAATGCAAAAATACAAAAATTTTTAAAATTAAGAAACAAAAACTAAAGAATGGGGGAGGGTGGGGTATGAGGAAAGAAAATATACATATACAAGATATATAAGAAATTTGTTTGAAGAATTTTACATTTACTTGGTAATACAATAAAAAAAAATTATCTTATAACTTATTTAGATGAAAAACAGGGAACGGAAGGTCGTCAAGTTCGAGTTGGAGTTGAAGTTGGAGCAGTGGGTGGACAGCATGGTACAGAGTGAGATAGCAATAAAGATTACAATGGATGTTGGGTTCGCATGGGGGGGGGGGAGGGTGGTAAAGGGAGAGATTCAGGTGGATAGAGAGAGCATAAATTAAAACAAAAAATTTAGCATACAGCAAACTGCACATTTTGAATTAATCGAATTTAGAAGATTCCAATCCTCCTGTGTTTACATGTCATCGATTGATTCATTCAGTTGGCGCAGTGGTTGCTAGAGTTTATACATTATTTCGTTTCATTTTTTGTTTTTGATTTGTTTTTTTATTGTTTTATTCGATTGTTTGAAATTGAATTCCTCGTCTTCTTTTTTTTTGTCGCGTTTTTAGATCCTCTCTTTTTTTATATAGCCTTTTTGCTGCTTCGTTGCCATATTGTTGTTGTTATTGTTGGTTTTCTTATATTTTTTTTCTGATGTTGTAGTAGTTGTTGTTTGGCAGTTTATGTTTTATTCGATTTCTTTGTATTATCATTATTATTATTATTATTATTTAAATCCTTATCGTCATTTTAAGCACTAAGCAATTAGTTGATAAAACTTTGATTTCTTTCATATATAGTAGCATATATATATTATATATATATATATATTTAGAATTTTGGGCGCTGTAGTGTGTGTGGGTGTGTGTGTTTGTGTGTGGGCTGGGTTCGGTTTCTAGCTGCCTACAAAAAAAAAAGGAAAATCAAAGTCCTTTGCGTCCATATTGACCAATAAACGATCCATCTTCGTTCATGCCTGGCCACATTAGAATTTCATTTATTGGTTTATCGTGTTATCGTTTTATGTTGTTTTATCGATTTATTGATATTTAAATATTTGCGCGCGTGAGTTTTTGTGTTTCGTGGGTGGATGGATATCAAAAAGTGTGTAGAAAATAAAAGAAAAAAAATCATACAAAATATAAATCAATTAAAAATGTTGATAGTATTTAATAATAAATAGAGATAAAGTGCAATTAATGTATAATTCAAGAACATTCAAAAAAAAAAAAAATGAATAAACATTAAGAAACACATTGAGAAATTAACAAAACAAATGGATGGATACATTAAGATGGGTCGCCCTGTATGCATATATAGATGTTCTTTCTTTTGCTGATGATCGATCTAGTTGATTGATTATAACATTAAGGCGGCTCAGCAGCTCAGCAACTCCACGCCCCGCCCCAGTAGGCAGTAGGCAAGGCAAATAAGCAAGGGAATATATATAGTACAATTTATATTTATTTAATTCAACATTCTACAAATTAGCATCAATCGTATCGAATTCAAAACGAAACACATCTAGGATAAGCAGCTCATGCAGAAAATTTGCCAATTGTTTAAACGATTTCTAAAAGGGTTAGTTCAAAACAAAATTTCACCTACTAAGCGCACGCCTACGCCAGTAATCAATTTTATTTTTAATTCAACAACATATTTTTCTAATATCGAGAGCATTTTCTAACGTCTGTCGTAAGAGAAGTTAAGAGAAAGTTCTTGAGGACGGACAGTCGCTTCATTCCATGATAAATAATCAATTTCTTTATGATTTTAAAGAAAATTTGTTCACAAGCAGCATTTCTGTTTTGGCCAGGTGCGTTTTTGGCACCGTTTTGTTAACGAAAGTTAGTCCTTCAAAATGAAAAAAAAAAAAACGAACACGTGCAAAACAAATGAAGCCTGCATAATAAAATTCAGCTACGCAACAAAATAAAAACAAGAACTAAACAAAATATTATGTAGTAGACAAAAGCCAAGGTTATACCTGGCTGAAAAGGGAGGCCGCTTCCGTTCGCCCGTCCCGTTCCCACAACAAAATCAAATATATTAAAACACAAAACTTTAAAATCGAAAGGTGAGAACGTTTTAATATCCCTAGGCTTGATGGCTACTGCTGCTAGGGGCTGCCATAGAGATATCGTAGGGCGGCGGCGGTGCTGATGGGGAGGAGGAGGAGGAGGAGGTGGACTGATGCTGATGACCCTTAATGCCCACTTTGCGTGCAGCGGCAGCGGCATGGGCGGCAGCGGTGGCCACAGCTGCAACATCATCGAGGTCAAAAACAAAATCGAAATGAATAAATTGAAAAAAGAATTTAAAATCAATAAAATTAAGCGACAAAGAAGTTCGTTTAGTTCTTAATCATCTCTTCTTGCTGATGAAACTGAGTCGAACGTTTTGAAGGTGAGACAGGACTAAGATCGAGGAGGACTTGAAGGACTGGACTTATACGTGTGGACTAGATTTAAGATTCAAATGCAATGCAATTATCTTACCTGTATCGCCATCACCATACTCGGCCATTGAGTCGGTGTCACTTTCCACACCTCCGCCGCCGCCTGGTTTATTCGCTGAACTCACGGATTGGCGACCAGCGCTCTTGTTATCCAAACTGAAAATTATGAAATGAAATGAAATCAATTGTCAATTTGCATTATGTATGTGTGAAAGAAATTTGGCTCTTACGGTTGCGAGTACTCATGGAAGCCACCCTCATCGGGATAATCGCGTCTGCCGTTGGCCAGCTCACGATCGTGTACATCGTATTTGCCGCCGCGATTACGCCGCACAATGCAAATGATGATAAACAATATAATGATGAAGGCCAATGCCAGCATCATGCCAATGAACCAGCCGGCATTAGCTAGATTCTCATTGGGCACCATTATGGGTCCCTCCACGCTATTCGTATCGATCTCTTGGGCAGCACTTTCCATCTCCTGTTTGCCATCAACGGATACGGCACGAATTTCATAGACTGTATCGGGACTGAGACCTTCAATTATTTGATAATCCTCTCCGATTTCATCATTCATTCGCCTCCATTGGGATTCACCCTTGACTCTGTCAATTAAATGATCAATTTGATTCCAATTAGTTACTCATTTCCTTTGCCTATTCATATACATGTGTATGTACATATGATATGTATATGAGAACTGTACCTGTACTTGGTGAAGAAATGCGTGCCCGGATGTCCCTCTGTACTGGGTTGCCAGTTGATGCGATATTTGGCCAAACCATTATCCGAGGGCAGCTGCTCCCAGCTAAAGGTTGGCGGGGCAGGCAGTAAATTGGCATCGCTCAGTGTTCGCTTCTCGATGTAGTTGCTGGAACACAAAAACAAAAACACAAACAATTAACAATCTATTCAAATCTCATTATTATTCATCATCCATTCAACTTACATAGCACCTTCGCCCATTTTTGTGGTGGCCACAATGGTAATGCGATATTTGGTGTTCGGTTTGAAGCCAACAATTTTGGTTCGTGTGATTCGCGGATCATCGATCACTTTGCGATATTCCTGACGTTCGCTCACGTAACTGCCCTTGACCTCCTCATGATAGATCTTATAGCCAGTCAATTTGCCATTGGGCGAGAGAGGTTTCTTCCAGGTTAGCCAGAAGGCTGATGAACCCAAGGGATAGGCGTCCAGTGATTGCACCGGTGAGGGCACACCCTCCGGTGTATCGAAGTCAATGACAGCGCTAGCTGGCCCATTGAAACGACCATTGTAGGCCAGGACGCGAGCAAAGTTCTTGGAGTCCGCTTTGAATTGGGTGACCAGAGCTTCATTGGAGTCGCCCTTAACATGGATTTCGCGAAGTCCCTCTTCGCCTTCCTTCTCGGTCCAGGTCTGAATCTTATAGCCCTTGAAATGGCCACGCACAGATTCGGGACTAACGGGATTCCAACGCATATACGCGGTGGTGGCTGTCACCACTTGCCGCATACTGAAATTGGTGGGCGCCTCTAATGGACGATCTTCGCCAGAGTAGCCGACAATCTCCTCGGGGGACACATTCGATGCACCGTTGCCATTGATGGCTGCCACCTTGATGTGATATTTGACAAAAGTCGGCTGATCGGTGATCACAATGTTGTTCTGATGCCAATCGTCGATCTCCTTGGACTGCCAGGGGGCGGCGGGTATATCACGTTTCCAATAGACACGGTAATGGAATTTGGGTCCATTGTGCTCAATCTCGGGCATGGGTGTCCATGAGATGACCAAATTGGTGGGCTCAGTACCTTGGCCGACAACATTATCGGGATTCTTGAAGGGCACACTGGGTTGGGTGGTGCACGCATCGCTGTGTCCCGACGGTGGCGATGGTCCGATCTTATTGAAGGCAATCACACGGAATGTGTAATTGGCCCATGGTGACATTTGGACGACGAAAGAGAAATCCGTGCTGGGCACCTTCTCGTATGCCGTGTCCCAGGAGGCGGGAGTGAAGCTCGTATTGAATTGTATGGTGTAATGGAGAATGGGTGAACGATTATCGCCCTGGGGTTCCCAGCGGATCTCGGCCTTATCGGCCTGGCACGAGATGCCCATGAGTTTGGGAGCATTCGGCACATCTTGAACAATCAAATTGGCCTTGGCCGTTGCCTCATCCAGCTTGGTGCGGGCCACACATGTATATTCGCCTGAATCCAATTCCATTGTCTTGGCTATGGTCAGCGAGTTGTCGTTTGTCTTTACGAATCGTGCCTCGGCATCGAAGTCAATAACCTGGCCATCTTTCCACCATTCAATCTCCAGCTCCAGGGTATCATCGTGGGCTTCGTTGCAACGGAAGGTGGCCGATTGTCCGGCCGCGACTTCATAGTTCTGTGGTTCCTGTGTAATTCGCGTATGCTCCTTCACCACCAGGGAACCCTCGGCTGTCTTGTTGCCAAACTTATTGACCGCAAAGCAAGTGTATTTGCCCGCATCTTGGAAGGTCACAGAGTCAATCGAAAGATCACCATTGGCCAAAACATTGTAACGTCCGCCGGTTAACCATTCGCGGCCATGCAACCATTTAACCTGGGGCTTGGGAGCACCAAAGACACGGCAACGCATCGTGATGTTGCGTCCATCGACTGTGGCCTCATCGCGTGGTGGCTCCTGGATCTCTGGCGGCAGAGCCAGCACATTCAGATAGACATCCTTGTAGACATAGCCCAGTGAATTGGTGGCATTGCAGCCATAATTACCCGTATCGGTCTTGGTCAGTTGGACAATTTTGATGAAGCTATTGGTCACAGTGCGTCGTGGATTGGGTGGACTCTGGGAAATGGGTTTGCCATTGTGTATCCATTGAATTGTCGGCTCGGGGAAGCCAGCTGCCTTGCAATTGAAGATAACCTCCTCGTCTTCGGCTGCATTCTGGAAATCGGGCTCCTCGGTGAAGTAGGGAATGGCATTGATTTTTAGATTAATCGAATAGGATTGGGCATTGCCCACACCGTTGGACACATCGCATGTGTAGGAGCCCTCATCGTCGCGATTCGCTTGCCGTATGACCAAAGATTTGCCATAATGACCCTGTGTAATGCGATCGCTCCATTGTATCGGATGTCCATCCTTGCTCCACACTGTCTGCGGCAGCGGGGTGCCGCCAAAGATGCAATACAATTCCACACGCTTGCCACGAAGTGCCACCTCATTCTTTCGCGTCACATATTGACGCCTGGGCGGATGCTTGTTCTGTGATGCACTCACACCCATTTGCTTGACATCCAGCAGGACTTTGTTACCAATTTTATACTCATTACGAAAGACCGAAGTGGCCGAGCAGGCATAATAGAAATCATCGCTGGCATCGTCACGTGTCAAATTTGAGAACCACAATGTGCCCTCGGGATCGAGGGTCATGCGGGAATTGTTAATCGATTTGATGCCACCATCGATGGACTGCTGGATAAGCCAATTGACTGTCGGCTTGGGCCAGCCATCGGGAGCTTCGCATTGCAGCGAGAAGGGTTCACCCTCAACGGCTTCCACTGTCTTGGCGGCCTCATCCTTGAAGGCATTCAGCTCGGCTTTGCGTACGAAAACGGAATTCGAGGTGGCAATACCAAACTCATTGGACGCAAAGCACTGATATTGACCCAGATCCTCATCCTTGGGTGAGGTGATGACCAAAGTACCGCGTCCAGGTTGACGTAACATACGATTATCATATGCCTGCCAATCAAATTTCTTGCCGTTCTTTATCCAGCTATATCTGTAAGTCAGAGAAACGAGAGATTGATCATCAGTAAAACGTTTGTAAATCGTTTGGGCCCCCAAACTTATGCTCTACAAAGAAGAAAGCTAGCAAATAGTATTATCTAACAGCCAAACCTCTTTCTCCTCATCTTCTCCTATCTATGTATGTATGTATCTGGCATAAGTCGGCACATTCTCTAATTACTTAATTTGCAAATACATTTAATTTGGCTTAATCAACCATTTCTTAGGCGGAACATTCACAAATTATGACAACTTGCTTAATTTCCAATTGCAAACAAAAACAAAAAAGCAAAGAAGAAAAGAGGCGAGATGAGTGAGAGAGAGAGAGAGAGAGAGAGAGAGAGAGAGATAAAAGGAGGAAGCAAGACTGGGCAACTTACATACTACAAACTACATTATTTGTTTCAAGTCTTAAGTAATTGCAATTAAGCCCCAAAGGAAGTAAAAAAAAAAACAAAAAAAAAAACTCTGACGATGACGATTTTTCTCAGTCACTTTTTGTCAATTTCTCAAAATGATTTACTCTGTGTGTGTAACGGGAACTATATAGATATATAAAGATATGTATGTATATGTATATAACACTCAAAAGCCCAAGTCAATTATGTGGACTGCCAGCCACAGCCCGCTGCTGCTGCTGCTGCTGCTGCTACTGCTTGAGCTTGTTAAGCGCTGAATTCTTCTTTTTTTTTTTTTTGTGAGACTTGAGTCGTATTTTCCCTTGCCTCTCAACCACCCCACACCCTCATTGCTGTCCCCTCCCTCCTCCTTTGGGGTCTCGGACTTTCGACTACAGGTCATGCAATAGGTCAATCATTTGAATTGTTTTTAAGTGTTGTAAGTTGAGAAGAAGAGAGTGAATAGGAGAGAGAGAGAGATGGAGACAGAAGGGGGAGTGGGAGTGCCGGCAATGGCAAAGTAGAGAAAGGCCAGAGGACGACAAGTTTGTTGAACTCATAATGATGACTTAACCTGCCAAATGGCAATTCTGATTGCAAATAAAGCTCCCGGAAGCTACTTCCAAATGAATTTTCCCATTTAAACTAATCACTTTTAATTCTAAACTGAATCGTAATAAATAATTCGTCGCCACATTGTGACAAAGTCACATTTTTCCTCTCCCCTTAATTGAGTGTGCCCTCTAACCCTTTTGGCTCTCTCTTGACCATTCCAGCGGTAGCCGGGGGGCGTAAGGGGCGATAGTAAGGGGACGGCAGTGCAGTCAAGCAGGTCGGCGTTTGTTATCACCATTATCAACAACAACAACAACATCATCAGGGCAACACCATCGCAGGCAGTCAAGCGGTCAGGTGATTTTGGCCAAAAACTTTACCAGACGGTAGACAATTTGCAGCTGCTCTCTCCCTTGGTTAGTTATCCTTTTGTTTGCCAATCCCAACATAACTATGGCAAACGAAATTTTAGGAATCCAAAAGTTACACCCTTAATTGTTATAGGGTATTACAAAGTTTCAACTCCGCCTTAATGTACGGGCAATTTGTGTTGTTCTTTGCCACTTAACCCCATCGCTGATAGTTGAGTTCCTTTTCTTTTTTTTTTTTTGTTCTTAGGCCGATAGAAATCTCTATAGAAAAGTGCAAGTCGAAAAGACGTAAGGGAAGTGTTAGTCAGTGGATGGATGGATGGATGGATGAATGGATGGGTGGATGACTCATGGCTGGCAGACAGAGGGCGGCGACGATAGCAAGCCAAGGGGAATTTTCAACAAGGACTCATGTACATACTTTGCATATACATACATACATACATACTATATATATATATATATATACATATATATATAAAGGCTGACGATGTTCTTCCTTGTCGTCCTCGTCTTATTTGTATATGTTTCTGTTTTGGGGTTGGTTGCAAAATCCAAATACAAAATGCCATAGCATACTTTTTTGCGCGCCTTTTATGGGCAAGCGACCACGCCTATTTGCTGGCGTCTGCCCTAACCCAGTTTATATATGTATACACACACACACACACCCCTGCTTTTTGTGTGCAATGGCAGTCGCGTTTAGCCAAAAGGCAAAAATTGTTAGAAGTAAGTAGGAGAAAAAAAAAAAAAAAACAGTAACAACAACAAACTTAGGGCTGATGACTTCAACCACTTCAATTGTGCCGACATTTCTATACACTGCAATGTGGTTTTCAGTTAAATTCAGTTTAATTGTAGACGCATTCTTTTGCCCATAGTTAATATGCTCTCTTGTTGCTCCTGTCATCTATGCCCATTCACAGTCTAAAGTGTGGTTAGCCACCCTGGCCCTTCTTTCTCTTTCTCTTTCACTAGAGAAAAATTTCAACTAATTTCAGATATGTATGTATGACGCAAAAAAAAAACTTAAAACTTGGGCCTGGCTTGCTATCTCCCGCCCGTCGATCCTTCTTCAGCAGAATAGCGCGTCAGTTGGCCAACGGAGCGTTAGCCATATGGTAAGTGGCCCAAGGGTTGCTAAGGCCGAAGCGATTTACATAATACATACAACGTACAGCAAAAGGCTTTCAAATACTTTGAGAAGTAGAGCATAGACAATGAATGGGCGAAAAATGAAGACAACAAATGTTGGTTCAAAGTTGATCGGGTCACAGTGCACTAGGATTGAATAAAACAACAACAGCAACAAGAACAACAACAAAAAAAAATTGACAAGTAAAGAAAATATTTCACTTCTTGTGGGAGTCAAAACAAGTTACATATATGTATATTTCGAAACTTTATTAACAATGTGACCCACTGTACGCCATTTGGCCCCATCCGGTTGACACTTTGTTCATGTCAAATGCGTGCAATGACACCAAAAACGAAACCCAATCCCCAAGTTTAACACTAGAGAGGTGGTATTTTTTGGGGGGCTGTTGATGAAGTTAGCTTAAACAGGATTGGTGGTAAGCCAGCGAGCGAGCGAGCGAGTAAGTGCCATGGCGGAAGCGTCTCCAAGGTATCCAACATAGTGGATGTGGATGTATATATGTACATAACAACAAACAAAGGCATAAAAATAGGACAACATTCATTAATGGCCGGCAAACATGCAATCGAAACGGCTTTTTCCAGTTACCAGAGGTAGGAAAGAAAGAAAAAAACACGCAGCCAATTCAGAGGCAAAGGCAGGGGGCAGAGTGAAGAATAGAACTGCCTCCTGGCAACAGTTGATGAAATTAGTTGAGCTTTAGTCCAACAAAAGGAAACCAACAAAACTAAGGTAAATAGCTATTGCCGGCCTATGCGAATCTCTGCAATATATCTTCATTTTTCAGCTGATTCACCAATATCGTCTCACCTAAGAATTAGTCACTCAAATTTCTGAATGTACATACATATGTATCTCTATGAAGATTTGTGTCATTGCAATTCTGAGAATTTATTTTCGATTTCGACCAATTAGCTTGATTAAAGGGTGACTGCGCGGGTGGTAGAAGAGAGAAAGAGAGAGAGAGAGAGTTCATCATTAACCATTATGTCGGATCCATATGTATGTATCTTTATGACGTAACAAACACTTGACTTTGCTTTGCCCTCGATCCAGCCAGCGCAGTTTTCCCCTTCCTTCATCCAGTCGCTAGATTATAAATCGACTGCCAAAAAAAAAAAAAAAAATGAGCAAACAAATTACAGGCACGCACATCGGAACAATCAACTCATATAGCATATAGTATACATCTAGCTATATACATACATATACATATATATGTAGGTAATTGAGCTGTAACAAATTCTTGCTAGCTTTGTAAATCATATACATATATGTACATATGTACATACATATGTACATACATATATATTCATATGCCAGATTGCAATTGTAAATGCGGGTTGCTTAGGTTCAAGTGGTCTTTTTTTTTAGGAACAATAAGTTAGAAGAGAAGAGGCAGTCTGATTCATATATGTACATACATACATATGTACATATGTATGTATCTTCTCCAATGTTAAATGTCATTTCTATGTTAACATGATTTTAATTACAATTATGCATCATTAAAAGAGTTTTCATTTCATTAAACTCACTACTGTTTATATGTAGATATATGTATGTTTGTATGTATGTATGTATGTGCATACAAGCCAAACACATTGTAGCTATCGATTTACACAACAGAAACAGAGTTAGAGGGAGCAAAAGGAAGAGAAAAAGAGAAAGAGAGGGAGAGGCAAGGATTAGGCGGCATGCTTTTTTGTAAAGAAGCCCACAATGGCCGCCACGTGCCAGGTTGGGCGGAGTGGAGTGTAGAGTAACCGGCAACTTTGGATGACTCATCCAACCAAAAAGGAGGCAAAAATCCAACTCGAATTGAATGGCGAGCCGTTGAGTATAAAGTTGTACTTAACATCTGACATCAGCTCCAGCTCCAGCCCAGCCTGGGCCCATCTCAACAGAGCAGTCAACCCACCAAACCCCACTCACTCACACATACATACACACACACGCAATGCACACTGGGACAAATCCATGGTGTTTTTTTTTTAAACTTTCTGCTGTATGCTACGTATTTCCAGTGTTGAGAAGATATCAAATTAATATTTTCTAAAAGCAATGTGCAGTTATGTATGTAGCTCCTTTCAGTTTCTTGTGTGTTATGGCCCACTGTGCACCCGCTGAGATGAGTTGGAAGATGGGAGAGAAGTAAAGTCCCGTTATGAAAAGGGTTGCTACTCCTCTCTCTTTACTTCTGTTGCCTGTTGGCATTCCAATGCACACACAAACACAACATGAATGAACATGAATGAATGAATCGAATGAATAGCCGTGGTTCAGCCGAACCAAGACGAGCCGAGCTGAGCTAAGTTGAGTTGCGTTTTGTTGTTGTTTTGCTCTGAATTCCATTGAAAGTGTGCTGCTTCGAGGATTCTGCACTCTGAGATGAAATGTTGTCGGTGGTGATGGAGTTGGAGGATTGCATCAGATGAGGGTGTATGTCTGTCGGTTTGTCTGTCCATCCGTCTAACGACATGCAATATTGTCGACTTCTGTGTATGCTTTGTGTGCATATTTAAAAAGCTTTGGTTGTTGTTGTTGTTTTTTTATGTCCTCTTTGGTTTTATAAGGCATACACAGAGTAGTTAGGATTTATACATACTTACATAAATGTAAGTAAGTTTGTGTATGTACATACATACATACATATGTATGTAGATTCCCTTAGTCACTTAAAACTCTTCGAGATTCGATTAGAAATTGGTTAACTGTTCTCGAGCTCTTCATATTCATAATCTTTTTATCTGCTTATTTATGTACATCATTTATAAACAAAACATTTAATTTTCGACATCATGATGAATAAAGAATATTATGAAAAATTTATTTTTAAGTAAAAGGAAAATTTGAAAAGAAACTAATTTCAAGAAATTAAGTTAATTTATATGTATGTATGTACATATGTACATACATTGTCGTCTATAGAAAAAATTGTTTTTGTTTGTCTTTCAATCATAAAGAGCTTTGTCTAGCTCCTTCTCTTTTTTGCATAAATCGATAACAGATTTTGTTGCCAAAAAATATTGTTGGCTAAGAAGGCCCAGACACCTGTAGGCAAAATGCACACACACACACACTGGGCGGAAATTGTAAGCAGAATTTGGTGCGGGTTGGGTGGGAGACAAAAAAAAAAACCCGAAGCTAGCTTCCATTTTTTATGGTTGAGGTAAGACACTTGGATACACACACACACACATATAAAAATTCTCACAATGCCGAAAAAGAAAAGAAAAGCGTCATTAAAATGTCTCATAAAACCAGAAAGAGAAAGAAACCCACAATATGAAAGAAAGAAAAAAGAAAATGAAAATTAAAAAGATTACATGTGTGTAATTGTTGTAATGTCTATCTGTCCCCCAACTTGCTTTTCTCGCTCTTCTCTTCACCATGCATAATGTTTTTTTAAACAGGTCAACAGACACACACTGTTGGAAGTTAAAGGGTTAAAAAAAGCCGTTACTTAGGCGGCGGCGGCAAACGGAACACACAAAGAAAACGGGGGAGACGGCGACTATCAGAGAGGTAGTGGAGTGGTGTGGAGGGGAGAGAAAAGAACTAAAACTACTCAAAATGCAATGCACAATGTGGGAAAATTTTGTGGTTTCAACTAATTTTCACTTAAAGCAGAACAACCATGACATTTCAACACAAACTTTTCGAAAGTATCTCAATCAAAGTTGAGCCAAAGCTAAAACTATGTAATAACAAATTTTAATAACCAGGAAATACTTAGTATAAGACTTTTTATCAAAACAAAATTTATCAAATCGTTTTGAGCAAGTGTTAAATCTCGATTGCTTTAACTGGAAAAACGTATACATATTAATAATCAATTTCGATTTCATCGTAACAGTTATATGGTTATTAATTATGGATAATTATGTCTTTATACCCTCCTCCAACTCTTTCTCCTCCAACATTTTTCCTCAATTTGTAATTTCCTGTCGAATGTTGAAGACGAAGAAGTAGCAAATGAAGCCATATTATTAAATTTGATTACCTCTTCGCAGTTCATCGATTTTCCTCTTTAATTTCGTTGCATTAAATATGCCAAAATCGCAAAGCGATATTGACAGACATGCCCATATATACACACATATACATACATATGTATATATATGACAGTGGAAAACACCCACCTAAAAGCCGAAAACGAAGCCGAACAAATGACAAAACGCCACAAAACGACTTTGTCAGCAATTTTTGTATATGTGTGTGTACTTATATTCTATATACCCACACACACATACATATGTACATACGAGTGAGTATATGCCTCAAGTTTGATTGATACGCATGAATCATAGACGGGAGGGGGGTGGCATACCCCGGAAGTAGTTTGGCTTTGCCATTTTGGGGGGTGGCTCCAGTTTTTGTTGGCAAAAATTAGTTTCGGCTTTAAATTTTGTGCATTTACCCATCAAAGTTTCATACAAATTGAACTCATTTATATTTATCTATTTGTGTAGGGTATTCAAATTGCATTAATAAATTTGTGATTTTAATCGTCCCTTTTTGTTTTTTGTTTGTGGGGTTGATATGAGTTTTCAAACATTTTGGTTAGCTCTGTTTTTGGCGCCAAGCTGACGAGACTTGAGATAAAACATTTATAAACATGAGTTGGGTGGTGGAGGTGGAGGTGGAGGAGGAGGAGGAGGAGGAGGAGGAGGAGAAGGAGATGGGGATTATGGGGTGAAAATAAACACATTCAAGGACATTATCAGCAGCAAAAAGCCAACAACTTCAGCTTTAGCTTCAATCTAGTGTGAAAAATCAATGAAAATGCCAAACAAGCACACAGCAGCCGCCAACTTTCTTGTATTTCTGCTGCGTATGCGTGAATTATATAGTACATATACACTCAATATATACATACATTTATTTTGTGTGTGTGTGTGTGTGTGTGTGTGTATAAATAGAGGATAGACCGGACAACAGGCAGCGGCGAGTGCCCACACTTTAAGCACTGTATAAAGGCCAAAAGCAAAGAGATCAAATGTATACTCAAGGGCAAAGGGCCCAAGTATGTATGTATTTCAAGATATACAAATCGAAACTAGTTTAACTCAATTAATCAATTAAACAACAACAACAAGAATAACAGCAAACATACAAATAATCAAAGAAGAAGAACAAAAAAAGGGCAAACTGAACCTAAAATGCACACACACACAGAGACATACCCTGAAGGGTCAACTACTGCAGAGATTTTTGGCATAGTTAGATAAGAATAGAATTGATAAGGTAAGAAGATGGAATGCAACTTATCTTCTTCAAAAATTGAATTGAATTTATCAGTTTTTCAAATGTTTTAAAATAGTTTAAATAATTACTATTTATGTCTGGCAAGAGAGAGTTATCCATGTATCAATTCAATCCTTACAAAAAAAAAAAAAAAAACAATCAATTGTTTTGTAATCTGCAATACTTTTTCCTATTGAATCATCATTATTTATAGCGTAAAGTTATTGATAAGCACATCTGTGTTATTAATTTAGATGACTAAGAACCTCAATGCAGATGTTATATACGTTTTTTACGAGATGTCTGTGTGTGTGTGTGTGACTGTAGATTAGTATTTCTTTCATTACTTATGACATTCAATTCAATTCAGAGCACAAGAAACGCAAGAAAGTCGTGGCGCCGACTCCAATATACCCTACATTGTGCCTGAGAAACACACTCAAACTAATATCCTTGCAATTACCTTACGTTTAGGTGTCTTAGTGAAAATACCTTTTAAATAAATAAAGTCGACAATTTAATTGGCTGTTTTTATCTATTTTTCCGACCAAAATTGGTGTTCTATGGCACCTGTATACAATATAGTCGCCTGATCTTGATCAAATTTGGCACTGATATTGGTAAAGATTACAAGCTAACAAATATTAACTCTTGTAACAATCGCTTAAAAAAGAAAAAATTGTATTGATCTAAAACTGAAATTTTTACCGATCGTAAAAATTTGGTAAGGATGTTTGGATATAAAGGAAATTAAGATTTGTACATTTTCTTTAATATCCCTTGGAAAACAACAGAGTTATTGAACCAAAACTCTATTTTCGGCCGATTGTTTCTATGAAAGCTATATGATATAGTGGTCCGATCTGTCTGAATCCGAGATATACAAGACTACATGCAAATTTTAGCACTGTAGCCTAGGAGGAGTTTGTGCTGATCCAGACGTACGGACGGACATGGCTATATGAACTCTTCCCATCGTGCTGATGGTCGGAGGTGCTTCCTTCTGTGCGTTGCACACTTCTAACCAAAATGAATATACCCCATTTTGCAGTGACGAAATAATTTGCAGTGATAAGATTGGGGCATCCATCAGACAGCAAGTGCCACCTGCAACTGGACTGGATCTTTGCACACATATGTACATATGTATGTACATTCGTATACCCACAACATACACATACATACATGCATACATCACATAAATCATCATTAACATCAATGTGCTAAAAAAAAAAGAGAAAAATACTATCATCATCGACACTAAAGCGCTCTTTCGGCTTGATCTATAAATAACTGTGCACGCATTGCGTTATGCATTTTTTCATCGTCTTTTTTCTTCTATAGACAACAAATACAACAACAACAGCAACAATAAAAGTATGTCAGACTGAATCACAGAGCCTGTAATAGGTGAAAGAGAGAGAGAGAGAGAGAGAGAGAGAGATGACATAGAGGAGAAAAAGTGGACGATGTTGGGGTAATATGCGACAAGAGTGGGGAATTTGGAGCAAATGCACGATTAAGCTTAACAACAAATCAAGTTGCCTACACACAAACACACACACACACACATACACACATTGACAGGTATTAGAGCTATTGAGATTTTCCAAACGAAATGAAAATGAGAGCTAACTAAAAAAAAACTTATTTATTAAGAGAGACATAAGCACTACTTTTATAGAGGGTCAATTTGTTTCTATTTAATTTCCACTTCATTTTTGGAAAGAGAAAATTAGTTACAGCTAATTTATAGAAACATTAGACAAATAGATAATTGAATTATATTTTATCCTAGACATAAACTTCCTTCCTATTTATTGTCTTGAAAGTAAAAAACAACTTTCCAATTGTAATATCGATTTGCATTTACTTTTACATTAATTGCAAATTATTTCTTTCACATTTTGTGTTTGTGTGTGTGTGTGTGTGTGTGTGTGAGTGTTTTTGGTGTTGCAAGAGAAATGTCTACATATTTGATTTTTATTGGTAAATAATTTAAATCAATTAAATACTTTGATCAGCAGCAACAGCAACAGATGGCGTTGCAATTTTTCTTCATTAATGTGGAAATTTTTTACTTAACAAATTTTTAGAGTGAGAGCATGAGAGAACGAGTGTGTGTGTGTGTGTGTGTGTATCGAGATCATCAAGCATTACGTAATGCAGAGCTATGTAGAGTTCATAACTTTTTGTTATTGTGTTTATTCTAAGCATGTTTGACCAACAATACAACAGACCGACCAGCCAGCCAGCCATCATGATCATCATCATCGTGATCATCCGGTCAAACTGGTTATTGTGTGTGCCAGTGTGTGTGTGTGTGTGTTAGTTCTATGCCTACCTGTCCAAATGCGAACGGCTTGGTAACAAAAAGAGAGAAAAATATCAAAGAAGCTAACTTTGCTTGCGTACAGAAGTTTGGTTACTTTTGGAGTCATTGACGTTGACGTCATACAAATAAATGACCGCCAAAATACATTCATCTTACTGTTAAGTCGAACCAATGTTAATATACCATTTCCTTCTGTAAGGGTAAAAAATGTATATATAGATATAGAAACTTCTATTCCTAAAACGTTGAAATCCCTATAATGCGCCTATCTAACGCTTGAATTTCTTATATCAGATGAGACAAAGATAGGGGTCATCAGTTCTGATGAACTTGAGAGCTAATTGAAATGCAAATAAAGCTTAAATGCAGTGGGAGTGGCAGTTAGAGTATGAAAAATTAAAGAAAAACTAAAGAGCACATTTCCCACTATTAACCCATTTTTAATTCGAGGACAACAAAACAACAAAAAAAACAAACAAATGCTATGTGTGGTGTAAAAATAATTTTAACCATCTGGTTGTCCATAAGGAAAACTATTTTTAAGCGTAAAATAAAGAAATATAAAAATATAAGCAAAAACGTCGACGACGACAGCGGCAACGACAACAACAACAACAACAGCAACAACAGCAACAACAATGACAACGACAACGAGACTATTTCATATTTTCATAATGAACCTCTATAGATAGAGCAACGCATACGTTTTGGAATTTGTTGTTTTCGATTCTCGTAGTTTCTTCGCGTAGTTTTTTAGTCTTATAGTTCGCTCTCGTTTATTTGTTGTTTTTGTGTTTATTTTATTTTCACAATGAGGTCATCCATCCCTTTCACAAAAAAACCAAAAACCAAAAATCAAAATCGACCAAAAGCAAAACCAAATGCCGCATTTTGATTATGAGTCAATGCACAAAATTACAGTCAGTATGCATAGGAGGTATGGCCCGGTTGATCGGTCGGTTGGTTGGTCTAATCAGAATGGGAAGAGAATTGAGAGGAAATGAAACGTGTTCATCTATTGAAACAGGTTTCAAATCGACCATTGAAAACGAGCTTTTTTTTTTTGTTTTCTTGTACATTACTCACTTGAAATTACTTTGAAGAAGACAGACAGAGTAAGAGAGAGAGAGAGAGGGAGAGGAGACGACACGACTTTGACCACTTTATCAAATATCTTATATTGTATACTTCATCAAATTCCAACGATGAGAATGTTTTTTTTTTTTCTTTTTACATTTTCATTTCAATAATATTATATTATTTATGGGGTTTTCCCTCCGCTAATCACTTGAAATTTATGTTTCAAAGATGGTGAAAATATTTTGAAATGATCTAACAGGCGCAGCGGCGGCAATTTACAAGGCCAAAACAGACGGAAAACTAAATATTTTTTGTTATACCCTAACACATAAAGGCCTATGGCCAAGAAGGCATAAAGGGTAATCAAAAGTCGTGAGTTATTTTAGTTTGTGATCTGTTTAAATTTGAATTACGTATGTATAATATGTAAATTGATATAGCAAATACCGAAACACACATTAAATGGATTTCTTAGCATACATATATATACATACATATATATTTGGAATTCAACAATAGTCAGAGTCTTATTTATAGTGCGCCCATCATTTATACATAGTATGTACATATGTATGTATGTATTGCATTCTCGTTGTAGTAGTACTTACTCCGGTTCTGGCTGTCCATCAGCTTCACATTCGATAATGAATGGTTTGTCGCTTTCCTTATTCTGTTGCGCCACCTTAAACAGCAGCTCATCGGTGGGCGGCTGTTTGATAATACGCGGCGGTGAATTGTCTAGAGAAGTGCCACAGAGAGAAAGAGAAATATATGAGTATAAATATTTGGTCGGTGGGGAGGTTGACACTCCCACTAATTGGTCACATAAATTTAATTCTATAATTCTCTCTAGTCTAGTTTGAAATTATTTTTAGCATATCATTGGGGGGGAGGGAAAAACATTTAAATAGAACAAGACAGTTGGAATTTCAGCATGAAAACTTTTTAGATTGCTAAACTTTGTACAATGTATGATAAGATTCTTTTTAAATATTGTATATATTCAATAATTTAACTTCATCATGAGATCTTTGATTGTTTAATAAGCAGGCTCGTGGTTTACCACTCTAGAAATTCCATACCATTACTTGATTGCTAAAACTAGTTGGGAATTACAAGCAGATAAAGTCTTATCAACAAACGTGGTTTATCACTCTAAAAATTCCATACCATTACTTCATTGCTAAAACTAGTTGGGAATTACAAGCAGACAATGCGAAAATTGAGAATAACAGCTCATAACCACAAAGTTCCGTTGTGTTAGCATATCAGAAAGGCACGAATATTGTTACTTTCATCAAGTTAAATGTTTATTAGATCTATTCAAATGCAATAAATTGACTAATTGTTTGAAAATAGTTTTGAAAAAAATTTCGGAAATTAGTTTCATAACATTCTGTTTCTCTTAGATCTCTGCCCTCTATAGCTTGCTCAGGATTACTTGAAAATCTTATTCTTAGTTCAATTTGTTTAAACTTTCGAAATATTGGATGATAATTGTTTATACTTACTCATTGCCGTTGCACTGCCCAAAATGGCAGCTATTAATATCGCGGCCAGCATTGTTGACTGCCGCCACATTTTGTATTTATATTTATTATTATTATAATTATTATTCTCTAACTTTTTCACTTATTACTCCTATACAACTATAAGGAAAAATTAGTTGTACTTGTTGTCAATTTTGAGTGTCTGTGTGAGTCTGGAATGTTTTTTTTCTCTCTCTCTCTCTTCCTTGGTTCTCACAATTTTCTCACTAATGAAAATTGCATCCAAGTCGAGCTTGAATTTTCTTCGTTTTGTTTGTGCACTGTAAAAATGAGAATGATGATGACAATGGAAACTTAGCACACGCCCGGGGGAAGGGTGGGAGAAGACAGGGACAGGGGACGGAGGCGTTTGCAATAAAAGTTTAGCACGTCTAGTCTGATAGTCGGACGCTCCTCTAGTAATCTAAAAGAAAAAAGAAAAGAAAGAGTATAATTAGACATTAGATTTTTATAGGAAATGTTAAGCAGATGTTTTTGAATAACAAAAATGCAGAAATTCTTCTACTGCTACCAGATGGGCAGAATAAAGTAAATTATACATAAGTGTTTCTATCTCTCTCTCTCTCTCTCTCTATTTTCTACTTAATTCGTGTTACTTTTGTTTAGTTTTACTTTTCTGTAAAAGTGCTAGAAACAATAGGACACACCCTTTTTGTTGTTGTTGTTGTTGTAGATGTTCTTATAAATAGTTGTTTTGTGCAATCTTTTAATGTATGTAGTTTTGTAAAAGCAATGTTCAAGACAAGTTTTTCATTCAGTTAAATATGATGTAATATAATGTTAAATATAATGTAATATCTATCAATCTCTTTAAGTAACTAATCGAAAGTGATACACAATAAATATATATTATATGACTCTCATTTGAGATCAATAACTTTGTTACATTTATCAGATTAAATCATTTTTTGATTGCACTATCTTATCAAGACAGTCATCCTATATAAGTAGTAGAGGAAACATTTGATTGTTGATATCCAATTGATATATAAAAAAAAATCTACAAGGGCTTCCATTCTTTTAGGTTTTATGTAAAAATCTTTGAATATGCTTTTAGATAAGTTTTAAATTTACACCTTATATTCAAGACGTTTAGATACAGAACAAGACTATATATAAATATATGTATGTACATTTATATATTTATATGAAAAATGTTTTCAATTCAGTCATTGACAATTGTATGCATGAGGTAATCAATTGATTTGATTTATGTTCTAATTGAATAGCCCACAGCGTGTCTACTAGATCCAATCAACCCAAATTCCTAGATTCTAATCGTAATACGACTTCAACGGCAACAACAACAACAACAATGACGACGACCATCAACCCGAGCTGAAAATCGATTATTGCAATTATTACTTTTACAATTTGCCTTGGGGAAATGACAAAACGACAACAAGAACAGAGGAAATGGCCAAGAGAATTGAAGAGAATTGAGAGACAGCTCAGAGACAACACTAGTCTTAGTGTTGTCTAACAACAACAAAAAGTGTCAATGAATCAATTGTGGAAAGAGTGAAAAACAACTAAAAATAGTTGTTGGGACGGATGGATGGATGGATGGATAGACGTTTCGGTGTAGGTGCAAGTGTAGACGTAGGCGTCGTCATAGACCTAGTTTTCCGAATTGGAAAATGTGCCAGTGCAGTTAGCATTGGAATGAAGGGGAAAACAAATGTACGTACATAACAAAAACAAAAATTAAACGAAAACGAAAACAAACAAAGTAGAAGGGTTAAAGCCATCCAGCCGTTTGAGCGTTAATTCAATTAGCTAGTTAGACACTCGCGTTATGCGAGTCGTTGGGTCTCATGTCTCTGGTCTCAGGTCTTAGGTAAGGTGACCGCCTGCATGTTGTTTCAAATTGGTAAAAATGCTGAACTGCAACGGACGTTGCAAACGAGAACGTGACAACTACGGCAATGAGTAGTAGTCAATAGAGCAACAGAGCAAGAGCAAGCTAAAACACAACCGGAACAAAGGATCATCATCATGGATTTTCATAATTTATGTCAACGTCTCGATGTTGAGAGTTTGCGAGGTAAGGAGCAAAAAACAGTTTCACTAGTTATCAAATTATTAATTAATTAATTAATTAATTATTCTCTCATTGTCTTAAAAGCTAAATTGCCGGCATTGCCTCAATTAAAGTTACCGAAATCATTGCCCAAGTTACGTGGTCGCAAAATCTTTCGTAGTTCTCGTGATAATGTCAACGGCAAGGCGGCAACTGGACACGGAGTGATGGGAGAGGGGCGGCCGGAGTGGTGGGCGGCATTAACACATCATTATCCTTGCAATTGCCACAGCAACAGCAATCGCAACAGTTTATCAATCGAACACCACAACGCATATCAACAATCAGTTCGCTAATGCATGAACAGCAGGAGAGAATGGGTCCAACGAGTACCTACTGCAGTGCTGGCAGTTTGGATGACGATTACTATGCCCCCGATCAACAGCAGCACATCAGAGATGTGCGTCCCATAAGTCCCGTTAAGATGCCAACAAATCGCACAGAAGGTGAAGCAGAAGATAGATCATCATCTTCGTTGACAGAACGTTTGCAGCGCGGCTACAAAAGTCTAAGTGAGCTGAGACTTAAACATTTGTTTGCCAAGCAAACGACAGTGCGACGTGACAATATCGAAGTGGATCGCTATGTGGAACAATATGAGGCAGAGCTTAGATCGGAGGCCAAGGCCCAGGCTAGGCGAGATCGTGAGATAGCCGATAATTATGATATACGCATTAAGACTCTAGCGGCATCCAGGCAGAATACCCTCGATGAGGGCAACGAAGGTGAGTTTGGAGGAACACCCCCCAAACCCATCAAGCAACGACGCAGTGTCGCCGAACATAGTGGCGATGAGAGCGGCATGGAGGAGGAAGCTACCCCACCAGCTGCTAGAAGGAAACCAAAGGTAGCCAGCGGCATAGCAGCCACTCGTTTCGCCAAGGTACGTCAACCGCCGCTGCAAATGCCTGTGAATGAGGAGGCACCACCAGAATCACCACCGGCAGCAGCACCCCAGCGTCCCAGTAGTAGTAATAGCTACAAGCAATTGCTTCAGCGACTACCAGCGAGTCTGACGAGCCTACCAACCCTTAGTCGAAACAAGGACAAGCGGGAGAATACCCCAGAAAATGCAACGGAGCCCTCTAAATTGACTTTACGACTTCCATTGAAGAGCAAGCCTAGCGTTGAAGGTTCACCACCGCCAGATGGAGTGTCTTCGAAATTGGGTTTGCGACAGAATATCAAGCGTTTGCGTAAATCGATTAAACGCCCCTTGAAAGTCACAACAAGGACGACGTCTCAGGAATCGGGCGAAGAGGATCAAACGAATGCCCGACCATCGTCCTCCTCCGTTACACTAAAGACTCGCCTAAGTCGTTCCACCGATCAGTTGCAACAACGTTGGCGCAAGAGTTTTAAATTCAGCACAGAAACTGATCCATCGGAGTCCAATCCAGCAGCCTCGGCAGGTAGTGGAGCCTACTTGGAGCGCACCTTTAACAAACTCAATGAAAAGATGCATCAGTTGAAGTTTTTTCAGCGCCACTCGAATGTGGGAGTTGCCTCGCCCCCGCGCCAAGGCCCCAAACCCAACACCGTGGGCCATGAGCCCATCGAGATTGATGATGAGGAACTGGCGGCCACCTATCATCACAGCGATAGCGACGACGACGACGACGACGACGATGACGACGACAGCGGACAAGATGTCTGTGCTGAGGAGGCCTTTGGACAAGTGGAGGAAAAAACTGGACAGCAGCCAGCCATACCAGCGAATGCGTCCACCAACCCTAGGCGAGAGATGGCAAAGTTGGCTGAATTACAGGCGAAACGTTCATCCACCGCCTGGAGCAGTGAATCGCTCGAAGAGATACCCGATGAGGATTATCCCCGGGTTCTGATCCATCAAGAGCACTCGGATGCCTTTGAATCCACATTGATTATAGCAGTGGCTACAGCACCACCGCCCATACCACCGCCACCGATTCCTTCATCATCGAATTGGTTGCCCAATGAGAAGATTATAGCTAGTTTCCAGGAGCAAGTCTGGCCGGCGCCAGCCTTGTATAAGCCAAAGAGTATTGATATATTTGAGGCATCTTCTGTTGGCGGTGCCGCTGGTGCATTTGCCGATTTCGATGAGGTCCTGCGTAATGCTCCGGTTCTGCGAATTGCTACTGATGTTGAGGAAGAAGACGAAGAAGAGGAGGAGGAGGAGGGGGAGGAGGAGGAGGAGGAAGAGGATGAGGAAGAAGACGACAGCAGTTCCCGAGTGACCAGAATACGTATACGCTCATCGTCACCTCAAATTGGCAATAGTCGTGAAAGCCTTATGGAGGCCCAACAAGAAGAGGAAGAGCAGGAGGAGGAGCAAGAGCAAGACAAGCAAGACAAAGACGTCAACCAGAACGAAGTGAGGGCGAGAGATCAAACATCACCAGAAGCAGAGCGACCGCCTTCAACATCACCACCATCTCCACCGCTGCCCCAGCGTAGACCAATTCAAGTCCCTGTTACTGTTCCCCTTCCTTCCATGCCCACACCAATTTATGATGCAGTGCCTCCACCATTGCCAACTAGCAGGCCACCACTGCCACCACCAAGTAGCGCCACACAATCTGTTGTGCCGCCGCCTCAACGCAGTGCCTCCATGTCGCGGCCAAGTAAACCGCTCGTCAAGACCAGCTCCCTACGGCTAACCTACAATGAGCAAGTGCGTCCCGGTGATGTGGGTAAGGTTAATAAATTAATCTCCCGCTTTGAGGGTGGACGGCCACGGCTTTGTCCCCGTCGACTTCACAGCGAGGAGTACGACAATAACTACAACAACAATAATGATGTTGCAGAGGAGCCCACAACAATCGCCCGGGTTGAGGTCAAAGCGAAGGCGGATCCCGAGACAGATGTAGCTAGGACACCCACAAATCGGACACCCATACCAGAGATTGTGACCAGCCAACCGATTAATGATCCATCTATTGCGGTTGCATCCACACAAATTCAATTGAATTTAGATCGTCAGAATTCCAATTGCAGTCGCTCTGAATATGGTTCACCATTGGCCTATCCCAGCAGTCGACGCAGTTCAACACCAACGGCATCAACGGCATCAAAAGTACCGCCACTATCCGCCACATCGTCAGCTACTGCTCTTGGTGCTGGTGCTGGTGCTGGTCAATCTCAAGCCCATTTAAGACAGACAACACGACGTAGTCGCCGTTCCATGACCCGAGATGATGATAATTTCTATAGCTTTGATAGTGACGAAGGTGCGTACCGATCAATCGATCGATCGATCGATTAATATCTTTATATTTCGTATAAATAAAATTTTATTTCTTTTTTATTTGCAGAGAATAGCTATTACTCCATTAGCCCATCGGGCAGTAGTCGCTATGTGGTGGAGATTTGATCAGCTAAAAAGACGGCACAGGGAACAACCAATAATTGATTCTAAACAGGATAATTCCCAGTTGCTGTGTCGCTTTCCTTTTTTTTTTTTTTTTTTGTTTTTTTGCTTGTCTCTCTCAATATATTAAGCATAAAGTACAAGTTATAGATCAATATCATATAATTGCAATATACAGATACATACATACACTATTAAATAATGCGAATGGACATATCGATTGCACTCAATTTGGTATCAAGCCCTCACATGCTCACATCGATGCAGGACGAGAACAAACTTAAGATTGGCCCGAACGAATCGTAAAAGAGATCCGATCAACTAATTCCTGGAATCAAGGTGGCAACTCTAGCACATGCTGAGAAGAAACTATCGCTTCTTGCCATGATCGATTGTTGGCCTGATAGCGGGGTGGGTGCCGGTAGGGGTGGTTGTTGCGTTCGTTACGGAGGGGGGTTTAACGAACACACACACACACACACACACACACTTGCATGCTGTGGTGCTACGCGCCAGCTGATACATTTGCCTTTTATGCGGTGGTTGGTTACAATAACACGAATGCGACTGCGGGTTGCCTCTCTCTCCCTTTCTCCCTCTTCTCTACGCTTCCTCTACCTAATGTCGTATCGTTGACTGGTCGCATTTTAATTGATAATTTATGCTAATTAATTAATCGAAAAATGCATTTTATATTTTACTTTTTTAAGGGTGTCGCCATATGCCACACACACACACACACACACACACACACACACACACACACACAAATTCATTCATCAATAGGGGTTGTGTGGGTAGAGGAAAGAAGAAGTAGGACTGACTGGTTTTTGGCTTAGAGATCGGTTAAACTTAAAAAAAAAGAATTGCTTAAAGTTTCTCTTCCGTTTTTCGTTTGGTAGCGAATCTCTAAGTTCAATCAATAGATGACCTATGACTCACATGTCCTTAGCCAATCATCAACATCATCATGTTTGTGCTTCCACCTCACATTCCAGCTTGTTTGTGTTTTTGCCATTTTGTTTTTTTTTTATATTTTTTATGCAAGTTCTCTTTGGACTTGAACATTGACTTTGATTTTGATTTTGGCCTTGGCCCTTTGTCCCTAGTTACCGCATTGCAGTCATTCGTCATCGTCATTGTTGCCGTCATCATCGTCCTTTTAAGCCACTTCAATCGGTTGGCTTAGTCATTTGTTGTTCATTAGACACAGTTCTTATCGTCATCGCGCTACATTTATTTCGTCGACTTTTCTAATGAGAGTTAATTAATTCATTCTCTGCATTGACTAATTTCTATTAGTTGAGAAAAATTCTATTTCTCTATTTCTCTAGAGACTAGAACTTCCCTGCGCGCCCACATTTGAGGGCATTAAAAGTCAATAAATTTCTGTAAATTAAGTGCGTTACCCGTATACCGTATTTTTTGTATTAATTAAACCAATTTCAACATCGTCATCAGCCATCAGAGTAAATAGTGCAAAATTACCGAATTTCGTTTAGATTTCGATTCTACAGTTAACCAAACAAAAGAGACGCAGAGACAGCGACAGGACACACACGGACACAGGATGCCAAAATGTGATGAATCAGCAGCAGCAGCAACAGCAGCATAGACAGCAGCAATTTTTGTGTCTGTGTTGTCCATTTTCAACCCTCCACATGAAAAATAAATACGAAACCAGCTGCAAAGTTACTTGACACGCGACCAAACAATACAGTAGGGACACAAGCACACACACACACACACACACACAAATACACACCTCATTCTCTCTCACTCTCTCTTTCTCTCTGTGTGTCTTGCCCAAAGCCATGATCCCAATCCGCCCCAAAACGTTTCGGTTTTCAATTTAATTCTGTGTGTTCATATATATATGTGTGTGTGTGTGTGTGTGTGTGTGTGTGGTCAGTCAGACAGCAGCATAGCAATAAATGAATAAAGAAATGAATGAGTGACTAAATGAATGAATAATGGAATGAGTAACCGAAAGATTCTTGCCGCATAATCCATATTGATAATTGTGGTTAAAATATCTTGATTTGCTCAATTACATTTCGGCTCTCGTTTTCGAATCGTTTTTTAACGTTTCAGTATGTTTTTGTGTTTGCCAGGCCCGATTAACTTTGATTCCGATTAATGTTTTCCTATCCGAATGCAAAACAAAGTATTTTGCATGTTTTCTGTCAATATAGATTTTTAGACTTTTTATTTGAATATTGTTTATGGAAAAATTAATAGTTTTTTTGTTCTCAGTTTGATATGTCCAAGTCTAAAGATCTTAACTGGTTTCGAAATGTATCTAAATCGAATGCTATTAATCCATATTTTGCATTCCTCTATGAATTTCGAGCTAATTTAAAATCGAGAAATAAAAACAATTTGAGGGCGACAAGTATATGCAGAATGGCGGGCAGAAAATGGCGTACAATGAATGAGAAAGAGAAGTTCGGCTATATAGTTATAGCTAAATTCAATCAGGCCTTTCTTCTGATGACCAAACAGAAGAAGAAGAAGAAGAAGAACTGGAAAAAAAATTGAAATGAAAATGTGACATAAACAGATCATAGCGATTGCTTATTATACTTTTATTCAAATGTTGTTGAATAAATTTTCAAGTGAATTCTGTTTTAATTCCATTAGTCATCTCTAAGGTACTCCATCTAAGTGCACATACGCACACACACACACACACATTGCCCATTTCCCCAAAGTGAAAGACTGGGATAACGTTTTTCCGGCCTAAACGCCCGCCACCCCGTCCGTGTGCCTTTCGGTTGCTCGAGGATGTGTTAGTTGCACGAAGAGGGAGTTGAGGGATGGGTTGGCTTTGGTTGGGTTTGGTTCGGTTCGGTTGGCAACCAGTTGTGGGTTTCCGTACCGCATTGGAGGAAAAACAAGTTCAATGCTCTGACTTCTTGTCTCTCGCTCGTCACTACGTTTTGTCTGCTTTCCCCTTTATCCCTCCTCTACGCGACGTCTCTGTGCCAGCAGCATAATGCAATTTATGAAATGACGCCAACAACAAACACACACACACACACACATAGAGGCAAAGCCAAGGCAACACACACAGCTATGCGATAGACGGGAGGGAGGCAGGCAAAGAAATAAATGTTAAAGAAAACCGCGCAAAACGGAAGTTTGAGGTTTCAAACTAACGGCCAAGTTTGTCACAGCCGACAGAAACAGCTGCTGCTGCTCAGGGGCAGGGCAACCCACAAAATCAAAATTGATCTTTCATCCATATATCGATACTAACTCACGACATACATACATACATATGTACATACATATACAATATATGTATGTACATATAATTTTCCTATATGCGTTTCAATTAGAGTGTCAAACAGTCGATTTAATTCAAGTGAGAATGAGACTTAATTTTGTTGCTTACACAAGGTATTAGCAGAGATTTACTTAGCCTCAATAAGATGAAAATTATTCTTAAACAGACGGCAGACGGACTATAGCTACTATATAGCAATCTGATGCAACTTTAATTTCTTACAATTAAATTCTTTATTCGTAAAATTATCTTAGAGACCAAGACCATTAGATATTCACAGATTCTGTAATGATCGCTAGAGGGCGCCAATGCGTTTTCCCAATTCACTCAGTGAGCGTGAGAGCAAGTCAAAGGTGTGAGATTCGAGAGTGACTCAAAGCTAATTTCAAGCTTATTTATTTGTGGAACACACCCAAAGTATACACACACACACACACACATTCTCGTTGAGACTAAAAGACAAAACTTGCCGCATCTGTGAGAATGCTCAAGGGCGTAGCAAGAGGGGTCAGAAAGTCTAAAGTTGCTCACAAGTAAACAAGTAAAAAATAATAAAGGTTCAAAATGATCCCATATGATATGATATATCCCGACTACGACCTCGACCATATTGAGAACGAAACTATAATTTTTAAGCCGCTTAGCTTATCCAGCACTGTAAAGGTGAAGCCGATTTCAACTTTTAAATCAGAAATCGAAGACTTCAATTAAATTGTTTTGGCAGAAAACATATTCCCCATTGAATCAGGAGAAACAATGATATATACATACATGTACATATACGCTAACAACCGCTAGGTGGCGCTTTACAGCAGGGTATCGCAAAACTAAACTTTCAAATTCTTTTTATATTTTTTTGCTCACACACTTAGCCTTAATGAATGTGTGTGTGTGGCCAAGTGGCCCCATTGGGCATAAAACAAATAAACACATGAAGAGGCCACATCAAGGTAGAGAGGGGGAGGAGGAGGAGCAACAACGGAGGAGACGGCATGCAAATTGCAATAGTCAACTTGGTGTATTCCCTCTGTTTTTTTTTTGTTTTTTTTTTTTGCGGCTGTGTTAGTGTGCCACATGGGGTTCTCTTCTACTGGCTGGGTTGCTGCTGCTGACTCTGAGGTAAATGTGGTGCGGGTTTGCCTGTTTTGTCTGTGCCACCAAAAAAAAAAAAAATAAATAAATAAAATGAGAAAAAAAAACACTTAAAAGTGCAATGCACTCGACAAACGACTATCTACGGCGCGGCATGGCATATCAAAACGCTAAAGTTGCGTGGCGGGGAGAGGGGTGAGCTAAGGCTAACCGCACAAAATGATAATAAAGTATGCAAAACAAAAAAAAAAAAAGGAAAAAAGCAAAACTAACATTTAATAGGCATCAGCTAGAACAGCGTTTACCACAGAGGGCCGACCGACCGACCGACCGACCACAGCACTAACTAACTAACTAACTCGGTCCGGTCCACTAGACAAAAACTGAATTGCTAGTTTAGTGTGTGTAACAAAGAAAGTCAAACGCAGAACAACTACTTCATTCGCTTAATATGCCCCTGCTCATTCTTAGCAAATGCGAAGCGCACCTAACGTCCAATTTTTGGTTTCTACATATAACTCGATTAAAGACAAAATATTCCACAAGATCGTACATCCTGTTACCGTCACGGGAGCATATCAGCTAAATGATATGCCTTAACAGGCTTAGAAAAGCAAATTTTTATCGTATCGATAAATATTCTATATCTACTTAGTATCAAGCTGATTGTCACAGCTTAAGAGGCTTAAGAAACGTATTTTTTTACCGTATCGATCACCATTCTTTATCTATCTACATATTTAGTATCAAGTTGTGACAAACATATCAGCTAAACGATATGCCTTAACATTTAGCTGATATGTTCTCCCATGGCTGTAACAGGATGTACGAATCTGTGGAATATTTTTTGTTAGACTCGTTTTATGATACAACGAAAAGGAAGTTTACATTCGCATGCCTTCTTTTTTTATTTTTTTTTTGCCGAAATTCCGCCGACTGCAATTGGCCAAGCAACAACAAAATTTGTTTTTATTTAGAACTTAAATTATACGTTTCTTTCCACCTCCCCCATGGCTACTACATGAAGGGGCGGCGGCGGCGGGACATAAGCAAAGGAAGTAACCTAACAAACGAGTGCATGAAATTTGTTTCATTGCTTGTCTGTTAATGATGATGTCATTTTATGTTCAGGTTGCTCGTTCTCTTTTATTTAGTAAATATGTGTACATATATACAGTGTGGGAGAGGTGGGGTAGGAGGATTGTCTCTGTGTGTGTGTGTGTGTGTTTGTTCCCTCCTTTGGGGCTGCCTTTTCGTTTTTTGACCTATTGATTTTCCCCTTTCGTAGAAGGGGTATATAAATTTTTCAAAGAAAGAAACTAACCCAGACAAATTTTGATGGTATTACTTTATTAGTAGAAGTTTGGTATAATATTTGGTAAAAGGACTATCCAAAGAGACATCATATTACATATATGAACAAAAATATTTCAAGGATTACTTTCTTACGTAAGATGTGATAAAGATGAGAAGAAACAAGATGAAAAGCAAAGAACTAAAACTAAAGAAATGAGGCAATCATTAAGTCAAACGCCAGCTGTTTGCCAAAGACGATGGTTGTCGAGACGAATGTACCCACCAGAAAACACTAAATTCGCATTGAATGTCAAAGCATTGATATCACAGATACCCTACAAATATTTAACGTCATCAAATGAAAAGGAGAAATATCTGCTTAGTGTAAAGGGATTGACTTTTATTAGCTTAAACCTTACACTTACACGTTTTTTTATTTTTCCTAATTAACCTCCAATACGAATTTTTATTTTGAATAGAATTTGACTTTGGTTCTGACTGTATACAAGATCTAAATGGTGGAAGTTTTCTTCGTATTAATAAAAATAATATACCCCATTTCACACCAAACTAAAAACAGGGTATAAATAAAAACAACGTAATGCTTCACAGACCAACAATATCAATATACATTTGTGTCTGTGTATTTATACATAGATATATATATACATACATATATATATAGTTTATATATTTACTCAATTTGAATACAAAATTTTGTTGTTTTTTATTTTTTGTGCTTCTTGTTGGTTTTTTGGGCGTTTTCATTTTAATTATAAGTCAATTGCAGGAACAAGAACAGCAACAACAACAAAATATCATCATAAATCTCAAATAAAAAAAAAATGCTTGAAAGAAGTGAGAAGGAGACCAAAATCGATGATGATGATGATGATATCATGGCTGAAAATCTTGCAGATCTTCAGTTGATATTTGAGTGCTTTTGGCTTCACGATGACATAAGAAAGGATTTTTGGAAATATCCTCTTCTTTTAAGAAATAATTTTTAAAAGAAGAAACTTTACAAGAAACCCTTTCAAAGCGTATGAAAAGATCGTTGCTAAAAAATAATTTGTTTTACTATCACTTTACAATTTCAAGATCATTAGTTTGTCAGTTAGGGACAGGGAGAAAGACAGAGAGAGAGAGAGAGAGATCGAATTAAACGAAGCATGACCACAAAAGACAAATATATTATATGTATATGTATGTATGTATGTATATGTACATGTGTATATGATTCGGATTCTCTCTATTAAAAGTGTCAACTTTTTATGCTGTTTTGCCTACTTGTGGCTATGTTTGGGTTAAATAAAATAATTAATGTTTTTAATTATGCTTGACATTTGCCAACACTTGAGTGTGTGTGTGTGTGTGTGTGTGTCCTCAATGACTTCAGACACACACATTAAGTAGAACAGGGTAGAAAAAGGTTTTGAAATTTATTTCGTTGGGTTTAATTAGATTTGAAAATTGTGGAATCGGTTCATAATTTCGAGCATTAAAAATTTCATTCTTAAAGAAGATCAGGACTTTGGTGGTGCCAAAGGCCTAGGCCACCAAAACGGAAAGGGTGAAATCAACAATTTTCAAAAGTGGGAAAATATTTGGGAATATTTTTACAAATTTTGTCTTTTTTGTTTTTCGAATTTTTTGTTTGTTTTTTTTAGTTTTTTAATTCAAAAGTCCGTCATGTTTGTATCATGTTGGTATTTATGAATCAACAAAATAATTTTTTATGGAATTTCATTTTCCATGATATCATCGTTGATCATCATGATTGTCATTCATTATCATTCATCATTTTTGAATTCAACTGATATTTACACTAACAAAAAGGAATTTTTAATGTTCTCACAGATTTTTGTCACAATTCGGAAAAGATAAAAAGTAACGGCCAACAAGGCAAAGAGGGAGAGAGAGCTACTTGACGACAGAGGGTACCAAAAAGTCGATTTACCGTTTCAGTTTGGAGCAAGAGAGAGAGAGAGAGACAAGCAAACAGCAGTGACACCAACACCAACACCGACAACAACAACAACAACAACAAGGGCAAGCTAATTTGTTTTTAGGTCGATTTGGGGCGGAGGCGTCGTCTTCGCTGGGCCGTAACGGGCGGCAACAAAGTTACAACTTCCACAATGATGACGTCTAATTTGGTTTCAACAACAACAACGAGGCAAACAACAAAAAAGACGGACAATGAGAGAAATCTATTTTGAATATTTTTAAATTTAGGTTTTGCTCAATTTTTTTAGTTTTTTTATACTCTCGCAAAAAGAGTACATATATCAATTTAAATCAGAAGCGTGCAGCATCTCCGACCTTATAAACTAGGTCCATATGTGCATAATTCTGCCATTACCAAATACCTTACAGAGTCTCTCAAACAGTTTCAATAAAAGCAAAAACTGACAAAATCAGTCTGTGACAAAATTGTTCAATTCTTCGCTCAGAACCTCGATAATATTTAAAAAGGAATAAGAGTTTGAAAAATCGTAACTTTCAAAGGGTTATTGGATAAAAGCTTCGAGAGAATATTCAAGATACATTGAAATCGATTTTTTGTAATTCTATAGCCGCTAATGACGGATCACAATCACGCATTTTTCCTATATCAAAAGGGAATTCCTTTTACGTTTCACAGAGACTCCAATGACGTCACTACTTCACCACCTACGCGTGTGCATGTGTGTGTGTGTGTGGACAAAACTTAGCTGAGAACCCTTTGGGGAGATTTTTTGATTTGGGCATATGCCCAATCGGTCATTACGGTTACAGGGTATACATATACATAGAAGCAAAAGATGACGGCATAGCCCCAGCCCCACCTTACTTTAATTCGCGCTCAATTGCTTGTCTGCTGGCACTGCTGCTGCTGCTGCTTCATTTTCTTATAGCAAAACCTGTTTTCATTTCTCTTGCTCTCTCTATCTCTCTCTCACTCCCTACTAACTTACTCACACTCTCTTAAAAAAACGAATGCAATTCAATGGAAACAGAAAAATTTAAATATATGCCTAAAACTTGTCTAACAAATATTCAAATATAAAATTTTTTAATTTTATTTCAGTTGCATATTAAAACTCACCTTTTGTTAATAGAGGAAAAAATGCAGCCACTTTAGCAATTTATTAAACACACAATTACAATAACAATAACAACACAGCAAAAAGAAAAGACGCTCAAAGAGTAGAGTCAAACTCATTAGCCATAGCCAGGTGAGTGTAAGAGGGAGACAAGAAGAGACAGCGAGTTGAATAGATAGAGAGAGACAAAAAACCAAAAAAAAAAAAGAGCTCAAAACTTGATTACGAAAAGAGAAAGAAAAGGCAAATACATAAAAAATAAATTAAATAAAAAGGATAGCATAAATTGAGAATAACAAAACTGTTGAATTAACAGCGCAAAGGGAATTAAATTGAAGAATATTTAGTTTTGACTTGGCTTATTGAGTGTTGACTCTATTTTTCTTCTACGTTTCGGGTTTTCCTTCAATTTTATTGTGGGTGCTGCTTTGCTGCTTCTTTTTCTTCTTCTTCTTCGTCTCTTCAGCGTCCTTCCACCTCGTTTTGCTGTTTTTTTTTCACTGATTTCGTTTTGTTTAAACTAAATAGATTTTTTTTGGGCGCGGCACCAGTAACATCAACAACAACTAGCTTTTTTCTTATTTATTTGTTAGCCAAAATTGTTGAATTTATGTATGTTTGTCTCGCGCCAATTTTCAATTTTCAAAACACACACACACACACACAACAGACCACACACGCCACACAGACAGGCACACGCCACAGGAAAAAAATCATTGAGGAGCTTTGATACATATAAACACGTTCATATATACATGTATATATATGTATACCGTAAGTAAATAAGATCAAACTAGAAAAAAAAGCTAAAATTGCACACGGCAACGGGTCTGGGACAGACAACCGGCACCTACACAACAAATACACGCACGACCGCGCGCTACCACTCACAAAAACAGACTAAAAAACTCAACACTGCACACTCAAAAAAAAAAAAACACAACGGTTAAACTGAGCGGAAACTCAGTCAAATTCCTATTGTCTGGCAACACTAAAATATAATACTGTAGTGTATTTTCCAAAACTGACAAATGCCGATATCATCGATACATTGTTAACCTAATGTTAACTTGATGTTCGAATCGAGCTGATCAATTTCGACCCTTAGAACATGTACTAATTAATTTTTGAGTTAAAACAGCTTAAAATTTGTAAATAGAAAAATCTTTATTAAACTGAAAAACATTTTTTTGTCAATCGAAAGATTAACAGACTTTCGACTAACAACGGTAAATATCGAAACGATTTTTTAATTTTCCAACACTGAATAACAGTTCTTCACTTAGCATTATTACTGAGCCGGACAAAATACTGGGAGCGCAATTTCAGAGTGCGTGTTTAAAGGAATTCACGATTTAAATAAATTCCCTGAAAAATGCCACCAAAGCGGGCTAAGAAGTCAACCGTAAGGAACAGCTATAAGCAAATATTGTTTAAATAATGTCGCTGGTTAAAAACCTGGATACATTACTATTTCAGCCTCGTGTCCCTCCAAAAGCAGCATCAGCTCAGCCGGTTTCTGGAGCTGAAGAGCTGGATCCTGCAAAGCCAGTCCTCTATATTGAACATTGTCGATCCTGTCATGTCTTTGGAAGACGTGCCGCGGAGCTACATGCTACATTGCAAGAACGAGGACTTCAGCAACTCCAATTGCAGCTCAATGCGTTGGATCGACCACCACGTCGGGGAGCATTCGAGTTAAGTTTGGCCTTGCGGCCAACCACAGAAGCAGAAGAGCAGCAGCCGCTTTGGTCAGGTCTAAAGCGGACCCCGCGTGCTCAAAAATGGCCCGATATGGATGTTTTGTATGAGCAGATTGCCCAGGCACTCAACAAGGATGAAAATCAGGCAAAGCAAAAAGCGAAGCCGAAAACCGATTCACCGCCGAAGAATTCTAAGAAACGCAAAGCTGTTAATACCGATAACCTTGATAACCAAGCTCCATCTAGTACATCCCGGTCATCAGCAAAGCGCTCTAAGAAAACCTCAACCTAAAATTAATATAGCTTACAATTGTTTCGTTAATGGGCTCTCGCTGTAGTGTCCTGACCAGAAACTGTTCGTTTGGAGCAAGAATCTTGGCTCAGCTAGAAGATTAACAGAAAGCCATATTTACACATAAGCAAACATATTATATACACCCACATTGAAGTATTTGAATTTAATATTTAATTTGTTTTTGTTTTTCCTCACATTTTATTAGAATTTCTGTCTTTGATTTTTCAAAAATTTACACTTTTCTTTGTATTCTGTTCGTTTTTTTTTTTCGTTTCTTTTTCAATTCATTTTGTTTCTTAAGAAATAGTACATATATAAATCCTAAAGAAAAATTTTGGTTTTCATTCTTACTTGACGTATTGTTTTCTTTTTTTTTTTAAGAAGTCTGACTATATGCTAAAAGACCCTACCACTTGCCTAAAATTTATTACAATTTCCTTTTTTTTTTTGAAAGAATTTCAACTAAAAGTTGTATAAAACAAAAAAAAATACATTTGTAGGTGAAAAACAAAGAAAGAGTCGAAATTTTAAAGAGATTGCAAGTTTATATATAGAGAGCCGGATCCTGATTATTTGTTTTTTGTTCAGAATTCAGCCTTAAGTAAAATTGCTGTTTAATAATAATAAAATAGTATTATAATATATATACTAATGATATATATATCAACAATCAAATTGGCTATGGGAACGTAATGGTTAAGAACAGATGTATTTATATAGATAGATGTGAAATTAGTTGAGTTTTCTTCCATTACCTGAACTGAATCTTAAATGAGTCGTATATATTGAATATGATATATATTATTTATTATTATTTTTTTTTTGTTTTTTGAAACCTTTTCTAATATTTCAATCGACAGATCAAAGTCTATTGCACATCTACTCAATTGTCTACTAGGTTAGGCTTAGGTCTTATCATATCAAAATGATTTTGATTTGTTTTTTAATAGTTACGCGGTGTGGGGGCTCGATGCTTAGTGTTTGCTTTTTTTTTTTTAGCAAGTTCACTTAACTTGGACAAATTTTTGTTTTGCTGTTCATTTAATAATTAAATTGTTTGACTTGTTGCTGTAAAATTTGGTTTAGTTGCGGGACCCATTCAAGTTCAGTTAGATAGAGTTGTTAATACAGGTTAATTGATCCGTATCGGACAAACGATAAGAAGGAAAACATATAATCAGCTGATCTCACATAAGGAAACAATAAACTATGACTTAAGGCTAAGATTAAACTAAATATATAAATTGGGAGAAATTACGAAAAAAAAAAATATTAAAAAGAGAAAAACAAAAACATGTAAAAATATAGAAAACGAATAGAGCCAATTATTTAAGATGGGGATGGGTTGAGGGGAAGAACCAGGAGGACGAACCTAACGCGGGTATAGAGGATTTCTAATGAGTGGGTGGGGGAGGGGGTTTGGGGTAGCAGAAGGAAAGATAATTATCAACTGCATCGGTTTTAATCTAACGCCTGGCGTTACAGATACTTTCGATAATTCCTTAAATGGGCATTCCCATCCTCGACGACGCCGGCTACGCCCACGCCGACAGCTGCTGCAGCACTTTCGAACGATGGCGGCTCAATGACCATACCAGGACTGGGCGGATCACATGAATTATGGCCGGCATTTGAGCTTCCACCGCCAGCTCCACTGCCGCCGCCGCCACCACCAGCTCCACTACCGCCTTTGGTCCGTCTGCGGCCGCGGGTCCCAGCTCCTCGTGAACGTCTGCCGCCGGCACCGTTGCCCGAGCCGCTGCCGCCTCCGCAACTTGAGGTTGGCGTACCGAGACCACCAGCTACCCCACCAGGACCTCCTCCACTGATGCCCGAGCCAATTCCTGCTCCTGATCCTCCTCCACTGCCACCGCCACCAGTATTGGACAATTCGCCCGCCTCAATGGCTTCCAGGCTGGCATCGAGGGCAGCATCAGTAGTTGAGATGCGGGTACGGTTCATGGCACTCCGGCGTCGAGAACTGCTACTGGCTGAGTTGCTATTGCCGCCGCCGCCGCTGCCATCGCCAATACCGCCACCCACATGGGATGAGGCCCGTTTGCCAGGACGACGCTTGCGCCGCTTCTTGTTGCCGTAACGTGGATCGTAGTCATATTCATCGTCGGCCGGCGATTTGGGATCCTCCAACGAGTCCACATCGTTCATGTCAATGTCATCGTAAAACCATTCCTTTGGCAGTTGCTCATCCTTGGATAGGGGCAGGGATTGCTGCTGCTGCTGTTGTTGTTGTTGGCTATCTTTGCTATCGGAGGTATCGCCGCCGGCAGCCCCCAAAGAGCTGGATTCCTCTAGACTAAAGGCTCCATTAAAGTCATGATGAGTGCTCTCTAGAATTGTGGGTGTGGGACCAGGACAACTGCCACCAGATAACATATTTAAGCTGAGGGATGTGGATGTAGAACCGGAACTGGAGCCGCCTAGATTAACATGGCCACTGGCAACTAAAGCCTCATGCTCTTTGCGCAGAGCCTGGAATGGGCGTTCGGGAAACCTGCTATATAAAACCGAGAATGAGAGAGTAAAAGAGAGAGAGAGAGACAGAGATTAGGGATTTGATTGATTGCAATTAGGTATTTCAGTTTTAAGTATTACCTGTACATCTTGGTCAAGTACTGTCGCCGGCTCTTGCGCCATCGAGCCGCCGGATACGTATAGATTTGACCCTGTCGAAACCCCGGCATCCGCTGTCGTTTATCCATAAACAGTTGTGAATGATTCTGGGCTACGCCCGTTTGTGGATCCAGAAACGGGAGCCGCAGCCGCCGCTCAATGCACAGACGCGTATTGAAATTGGCGCTGTATTCGATTGTCTCGCGGTAGCTAACATCCTTAAAGAAACTCTCAATCTTGGCCAGATTCGCCATGGACACAATTTGTACGTTAACGGACGCCGATGCCGAGGACATGATGGCTTCCGTCTCACGCCTTGCCTTACTGGCGATGGACAACTGGACGAAACGGAACTAGAAACTAAGCCTAATCCATGCCCAGATGCTGCTGACGACAACTCGAAACTCTTTTCTCTCTTCCTCTGCCTTTACCTTTCTCGCCCTCACCCTCTCCCGCTCAATGGGCTCTCTCTCTCTCTCACTCTCTTGTATTTTGTTTCTTATCTCTGTTCTGGTTGTTTTTTCCGACACTTCGCTTTCACTGTTGCAGTTTATCTCTTACCCCTCGCCTTGCCAAGGTTTACATTTCTTGTACACCGATAATTAATTCAGTTTACTTTTCGTTTATATTTGTTACAAATATATATATTTTTGATTTTAATTTGCTTCCAATTTGTTTCTGTTTCACATTGTTCCCCCTTTTCTCAGTTCGTTCCGCGTATGACGGACGTTTCGATTTTGCTGTTAACTGGATAGTGCTCGCAAATGATGCTGTTAGAATTAACAGAACTCGCAAATGATGTTGTTAAATTTAACAGAGGCGACAACCCTGCAACTTTACAGTAACGGATTTTTCACCATCAACTTTAAACTTTGTCTACAACGAATCAAATTATATTGAATTGTTTCTTTACAATTAAACAGACAGATGAAAGAAAAATTTTCAAAAAAAGAATATAATCAATTTATTAGACTAAACCCTACTGGAGTTTTCTTTTGTTCAATTTAGATTTTTTGTTTTTCAGCAGAAGCTTCTCTTTTTGTGGCACTTCCTTGCGATACGTTCCGTGAAGTTTGTCCAACCAGCCCATAACACCGAAATTATAATTAAACCTAAAACAAGGGGAGAAGACACAAGTTAGTAGGCCTCTTAGTTATTTAACTTTGGTGTTTACCATTGCCATTGACACACTTACTTGGCATGGTGATAATCATGGAAACGCACCGATCCTGCTGACCAGGGAAAACTATAGCCAGTATGATCACTCATTGAATTAAGTATTGCCAATCCAAAAATGACCCAGGCCAGAGCTACATGTGTGCCCAACAGAGCTATGGAAAGGCCAACTGGCATTAAATTGGCCAACACATGTTCCACGGGATGGGCATACAATGTGATCGCAGCTATCGGAGCCGTCCACTCATGGTGTTTCTTGTGCACATACTTGTAAAAAGCCTTATGATGGAGCAAACGATGCGCATAGTAGAACATGATCTCCTCCAGCACCACAAATACAGCTAAATCTCGTATCGAACGCCCGAAAGTAGGCAATTCCCGTATATCGGCACTATTATGATGCTTATAGATCAGCTCGAAGATCGTCCATGTTGTAATTAAATTAACCAATGTTAGATTAACACAAACCACTTTAATGGCATTCCACAGCCGTTTCAAATCGACAGGCTCATTTTTCCCAGGTTGAATTTTGTATTTTCTCAGGAATTTCGGACGATTCGTAATATCCATAATGGTAAATATGGCTGCATAGAGCCAATAGACGGTGAAAATCACAAGGCAACTGCCAAAAACCCAAAGCCTCAATGGATCATCTCCCGTAATGTCGAGAATTTTAATCCATAGCTCCTGCAAACGATTTCCTGCATGCCGCCAGCGAGTATATAGAACCGTTTCCATGTCCATGGTGTGAATAGACGAGACCCCCAACTGAAATGCCTTGGCATTTCGAAATGCCGTTGGTTCTTGTGGATCAACAATGCGCTACATACAGATTGTTAGAGCATTTAACTAATCCAAAGCTTTAATTATGTTCAAATCAAATCATTTGCCAGTTTGGCTATAAAAAGAATTCAAACATTGGAATGCTATATCTAAATGTAGTTTTGAAATGTGATCTTAATTTGGCAAATATATCATTATTATTTATCATATACATATGTATGTGTATGATAGGTAGGTAATACGCAAAGTTAGGTTTATGCAGCCATTCGTAGACGACTATCTCTAGCCAAAGCGATAGCGTTAAATGATTAGCGTTTCAAGTTTAGAACCAGCAGCTTATCTCCCTCCCTTTATTCGTATTTTATTTATTATACCACGTATCTTGTATAGATTAAAAGGGTATATTAAATTGACGTGAAAATGTATGTATGTACATATGTAACAAGTGTGGGGGGGGGTTTGTAAGGGAATATTTTCCATGACCATGAAAAAGACAAAACTATCATAAGTATTCTCTATAAACAATTTTATATCTATTATTTATTATAAACTCAATTATTGCATACTCTTTGAAATAGAAAATTACTATTTTTGACGTTCCGAACTCCCAGCGTAAAGTCTTTTCTATATGGCCTATTGATAGAGTCCCATTAAGCAATTAGAGGGCATTCTTTATTCGATGCAATGAAATTAAATTCTTTGTAGTGGATTATAGACAAGCAATTTTACTAGTGTCATGAAGATTAGGGACTTATTTTTGGAATAGTTAGGGAGGGAGCCGCATGTTGATATAAAAAAAAAAATCAAATTCGCAAGCAAAGTTCAATTAGTTGTTGAATTTAATTTTCTTTTGCTCACAAGCGATTCTTATACATGTGCGTGTGTGTGTGTGTGTGGGCCACTGTGTGGGGTCTATATAACAAATACATATATTTATTTAGTATGTATTTAGTATTCATGTAGGTACTAAAAAGCATGCAGTTAATATACGTGCACATATTGAATATGTTTGGTTGTTTTGTTTTTTTTTTACACTTAATATTAGATTTACGTTGCGCAAAATCCATTCCATTTAAATGGTTGTGTGTGGTGAGGCGATGAGAGGGGGATATAAATATGTAGATATAGAATCCGCACCACTTGGTTATATATATCACAATGAATTATTCATGTATGTAGTAGTAGTAGTAGTAGTAGTAGTAGGTATTCATATATGCAGACTCCTGCTCATCATTTCATTGTGGAGTCTGGAAAAGCATCGCGTGGTGGCACAAAGCTAAGCATCATAATATGCCGGGCATACGATTTGGTATTCCGAAACAAAGAGTCAGTCCCATGTAGACGATCCAAAACGCCCAGAACGCCAAAGCAGTTATTGAATCTGCGAAATAAGCAAAATGGCAAGCAAAAGTTGAAATTTGTTCAAAGTCGAAGGGGAATGGAAAACAAATGTGTGGCGACTTACTTTAAATGATGAAAATCATGGGCCTCCGGACTGGGAAAGAAGGGCAAATGGTAACCGGAATGTGCATTCAATGTTGATAGTATGGCCAGAGCAAACCATAGCCAAGCGGTGGCCACATGGCTACCCATTAGGAATACACCCAGAAATGGTGGCAATAAATTGCTAAATATATGCTCTATCGGATGGCAATATATAGCTGTCACCGATATGGGCGCTGTCCACTCGTGATGGCGTTTATGTATAAACTTGTAAATATGCTTGTGATGGAGCAATCGATGTGAATAATAGAAACCCAGCTCCTCCATCAATATGCAAACGGTTAGCTCAAAGCAAACCCAATGAAATGTGGGCAACTCGCGTATATCGCTTAGTCCACGGATCATCATTAGTTTATAGCTGCCATAGGCCAACGGGATGCCGACAAAGATTTGATTGCATATGACACTCCAAATGACCTGTAAACCAACGAATAAATGTCAATTGATTTGATTTCAATGCTGATGCTCCTCGACCTTTAACAGACGTCCCGCCTCGACTGGCTCATTGGTGCCCGGTTGAATTTTGTATTTACGCAAACAGGCTGGACGATTCGTTAGATCCATAAATGTATAAATTCCGCCCACAGACCAATAGACAATCATTGTGAATATTGTGGTGCCAAATACCCATAGCATCATCGGATCATCACCTGAAAGGGAACAAAAGATCATTAAATCTATTTGATCATTGATCACTAACAGATTCAGAGATAAAAAAAAAAAACATTTATAGCTTAATAAACTTACTTTTTAATGGGCAATACTTAGCATAAAGAAATTTATATACTTAAAATTATATGGAATCTTTTTATAGCCCTATGAAATATGATCTTTCACCCTTTTTTTAAATTGATCGATGTAACATCTAATATTTAACTAAGTTTCATACACAATTCATGACTACGTTAGTTATCTCAGTCCAGTCGATTGCAAAAAAGTCAACAGAATTTATAAAAATATATATATAAACAAATATTTACTAAGTGTTAAGTTAAGTTCATTCTTATATGATCAATCCAATAGCAACTTCTAGATATAAACTTGAGAAGCCAATTATTTGAATTTTGAATTCTCTGTGATTTACTTAATGCTTGCGTCTGTGTAAATGCTTTGTCAATTAAATTGTTTAACTTTATTTTGCATATAAACTGTGATAAATTCAATTTGTTGTGAGCCAATGAGTAATCGAGTAAGGAATCGTATACAGTAAGTAGTTCATATATGTATGTATATAGTATATGTATTTGGGGTGGTCCACAATTCACAAACATTTTAAATTGAGGCTAATATGTATTATAATATTGCACAGTTTCCGTCCATCTGTTTCTATAAGAATAAGCCTTTACGTTTTTGAGCTATTGGAATGAAACTTTTTACTTAAGCTTGCTTTTTAATGTGGCCATTTGTCGAAATCTGCCCCAATCTGACCACTATAACATATAACTTCACTCGGATATGGATGTAGGCTCAGTGGGAACGAAGTGATCTAAGTTTAAATTCAATTAGTGTCGAGTTGAAACATTTTTAAATCCTTTTTTATTATTTTATACTCTACTGATACTGAAGACAAGCTGGGGATTTTTTCAAGAATGGGAGCTTCTAAATCTCTTGGCTCGGTGGAGATCTGTTCTTAAAGGGCTTTCTTGCATTGCAATGGATATACATATAAACGTATCCGGTAAGTGGAAAAGAGATTATATATAATTTGCAGAATCATCCGATTATAAATTTATATATGCATATGTATAATATATGTATGTAGATACAATTGGATAGCATTACGAATCTGAGCGAACTTTGTGACTGTTTACATGGCTTTTAGGTATTTATCTTTGGATACATCTGTGTGTTTGAGTGTGTGTGTGTGTGGAAATCGGTAAACAAAATATTTACGGTTTGTTATTGTGCAAAAATGTAACTACTCGGCCTCTCCTTCTCTTTTGCTCTTCTTTCTCTCTATGTGTAATTGTTCTCTCATTTACTATAAAAAAAAAACTTACCGAACTTGTCAATGAACTTGTCCCATTGTGATTGCCAAAAATCTCCAGAAGCTCCCCAAAAACTTTGCAAATGCCTGGCATAGATATAAGAAAATTCATTCAATTTTTCGTCCATGGTTAAACAATTTAATTTTCTAATTGTTTTTATCTATTCTTTCTCTCTCTCTCTCTTCGTCTCCCGTCTTTCTCTCTGAGGGTTTTCTTTTCTTTTATTTTTGCCAATGCGACGATCTTTGCCGTCAGTGGACGTGGAGGCTTCAAAAGTAACTGAACGAAAATTGGGGAAACAAATGGAAATGGGTAAGCTTGGCTCACAAAGCCCCGCTCATACAGATACACACACACACACACACGTACATACGGTCAATAAAACGGGAAGAGAAAGAGCTAGAGAGAATGGGTGGAAGACAAAGAGAGAGAGAGAGAGAGTGCGTGGAAGAGAGTAATCAGCCACTGATAAGCCACTGACCAGGTGAGAACATTGCGGAATAGAATAAATACAGCCAAAGCACAGGTGATAATAAATATAACGCTATGAAGAGAGGATAACCAAATATCAGCTCTTCGGGTGTCATCATCTGAATGGGTGTAGAAAGAGGTGGAGTTGGAGAGCGGCTGATCCTTGCCGATTTGCTAAAAGAAAAGTTGATAGTGACACAAAGAAAGCTATATTTATATCGCCATTTCTCTTTATGCATGGTTTTAAACCAAAAAAGTGTGCGAGTAGAAGAAAATTTTAAAATTTGATAAGGAAATTTCAAAAACAAGAAGCGGCCAACAAAAGACATAAAACAAAAGAAGCCAAAAAGAAGTCAAAATCCTTTTCAAAAATTGTGTTGTAACGGCATACTTCTGCTTTGATTACAAAAAGGATTGGCACATTATTTAATAAAAAATAAAAAAACAAAGAAAAAAACTGATAGTATAAACTGCTCATTATCCTGATCAAGAAGTATATTTATGTACACATGTACAGATTTACATAAATACAAATTGATTGTAAAACATGATAAGATGTGGCGATGAAGGTCAACTAAACTTACATCATTTAGATTGAGGTAAACCGGATGAATACCAATCTTATCCTTGCCAATGCCTCCGATTCCGCTTTCATCGACTGCTGGGCCTGTTGCTATGGCTTGACCTGTGCCACAGCAAGTCGGAGTTGAAGCCGAAGGGGCAGGCGCGGAACCATTGTTGGCGAATGGGACTGCTGTGGGCGATGACGTTGTTAGATGAGAGGCCGATAAATTCGGCGGCCTGCCATATCCTGGATGCGACATTACTTTCCACTTCACTGAAGGATTCAAATCAATTAATGAAAACTAATTAAATTAGTTTTCCAATTTGTATTATTATTTTTTCTTATGCCCGCTTCTGTTCGTTGTTTGTTGTTTTGCCGAGCTGTTGTCCTTGACATTTAAAGCTCTTCCTTTTTTAGCCTTAAATGAGTTAGAGAGAGCCGGAAATAGAGTTGTGTGTAAGAGAGGTCTGTAAGAGAGAGAAAGGTAGCGAGTTAACAGACTCACTGTAAGCATTCTGTTAAATAACAGACTCGCGCGTGAGTCAATGTTAGCTCAAATTTGTGTATTTGGTCTGTTAATTGTTTCCTTATACGAACATGCAAAAAGAGTATATTGTTTTAGATAACAAGTTAAAAAAATATTTCACCTTCAACTTCTTGCAATGGCATTTTAAAACTTTAAAACATTGGCTGCTTCTTCTACACAACAATATGCACAATTACATGGTATGCCAAAACCGAGCATTCTGCGTGCGTACACATAACAGAGACTGTTCAATTTGCGGGTGTATTGTTGTTGTATTTTCTAGCATTAACAGACACTTAAAATTTTTCCTGTGGGGTGTTTATTTGTCTGTCAAGATTTTGTTTCACTAAAAAAAGGGGGAGATATAACAAAAAATAAAAAGCAAAAAGTAGTTAAACACAATAAAGACAAAATATTATAGTGCATCTAAAAACTGTGTGCATATACACACACATATCCATATATGTATACGCCTGAGTGTGTGTGTGCACATGATAATGACAAGTGCAGTTAGAACCTGTGAGTTTGCCTTTTAATTTAAATCAAATAAGAATAAGAAAGATTTGGTTTTTATCAAATTCAATTCTTTAGGATTTGCAAGGCAATACGAGGGACAAGGATGGATGAGTCGTCGTTGCCATCTACATCGGCAGCTGCATCGCCAGTGGCTGGGTCGCCGACAGCTGTTGTTACCGCACGTGGACGAGGAAGGCCACTAAAGAATTCCGCTATTACACCCGCCCCACCACCGGCAGTTCCTATTGAGGGAACCATTGAAGAATTGGATACCCTTCAGTGTGGCCCAGAAGGAGAGGCAGCATCGCCCACCAATTTGGGTGAATGCCGTCGCAGTTCACGTAAGAAGATTATCAAATTCGATGTGCGAGATCTGTTGAACAAGAATCGGAAACAGCATAAAATTCAAATCGAGGCCCGCATCGATTCAAATGCACCAGTAGCTGCCAGCGGCACGGCTCCGTCTCCGGATAACACTATTGCTGCTGCCGCTGGTGGAGTTTCGGATAACCGTCGTCTATTAATGGATTTGCCAAAGGATATATTTGCCAAGCCCAGGACAACGACGAGTTTAATTGTGGCCCAGGTCAGTAGTGAGCCACCGGCTGGAGGAGATGTGGCCAATATAGGTGAAGTTCCTGTGCTTCGCAAGCGTGGACGACCACGCAAGATTCAACCGCCAGTCGTGCCCATAGTTACTGAGATGGCACCTACAATTGATTCGGATGCCATTCCATCGGCTATCTTTAATTACTCTGATTCGGATACCAATTCCACCAGCGGCACTGCCTCCACAGCTGGCAGTGGCAGTGGCGACAATGACATGAGTCTCGATCATCCTAAGAAGAGTAAATCCAAACTTCGTGTATCATTGAAACGTTTAAATATGCCGAAGCGTCAGGAATCAATGGATTCGGGTGGCGGCATTACTGTTGTGGATGTTCTATCTAGTTCATCCTCAGAGGATACCCTGTCGACGCCACCGCTTACGACCGGACCGCAGCCGTCGCCAGATTTCACTCTGTCAACTTTTCCCGCTCAGCCAGTACTGCCATCTGTTCAGGAGTCTGATGAGGATTCCGATTCGCAAATCATATTTGTCGAAATCGAGACAACGGAAACAAAGCCAGAAATGTCCAGTGATGAACAAAAGCAGAATGAAACAGTTGAAGAAAAAGGAGGAGGAGAAGAAGATGTCGATCAGTCTGATCGTAAATTTAAAATCTTATTTCCCAAGAAGCAGCAGCAACAGCAACAAGACGAGGAGGATGAGCCAGGGAGCCAAGAATTAATTGTCCAAGTTGTATGTGAACCACCGAGCTTATGGTCAGCTGACGATGAGGCTGATGAAGATGACGATGCTACTCCAAGGCGTAGCAAGCGTTCCATAACGCGTTCTTCTACCGGCCAACCCAATGGCAAAACTTTAGAAGAGACTTTTGCCGAAATTACTGCCGAATGTAGTAAACAAATAGCCAATCAGCAGGTAGATAAGGAGAAGCCACAGATAGAAAAAGAGATGAAGGCAGTAGCAGAGGCAGAGGCGCCGGAGGCGGAGGCGGATGAAGAGGAACTAGACGGTCCACATACCTTGATGGAAGTCGTTGATGATGTTGAAAGTCTCTTAGAGTCCATGCCCCCCGCAATATGTGAGGAAATAGTCATAGAGCCATTTGCTGCAGAAGCTGCAGAAGAACAGTCATTGACAGAGATCAAAGATGCAGATGCGGATGCGGATGCGAATACGGATGCAATTCATGCCCAACAAATAGATCAAACACTGCCTATAGCATCAAAACAGACTGAAAACCCGACTGATTTGGCATCAGAACTTCCATTGCCAAATGTGAAAGCTGATACTGAAACAACTAAATTACCAATAAATATCGAATCAAATATACTCGGAATCTTCTGCGTAGATAATTTAGGGGAAACCTCAACATCCTTAGAAATGAAATCACAATCATCAAATGAGGTGGCTGTTCTGGTGGATCCTCCTCCGCCTCTGATGGCAATCACCGAGAAAAATGAACTGATGGAAATCGTTAAAGAAGAGAAGAAATCATCAGAAATAGAATCCTCATTGAAATTAAATCCAACTGCTGACATTGAAGAGCCTTCCAAACCTCTATCCATTGTTCATGAGACTAAAAATGAGGTGGAGAAACCTTCTTCACCTCCTCCGGAGTTAGAGAAAGCTCCTCATATTGCTCTTCCATCTGACATCTCACCTTCAGAGGAAAAGAAAATTGAGTCTGCCAAGTTGACGTCTTCAAATAAATCCACACCAGCTTCAGGAATGGTTGGATTCATTGAATGTGATGCTATGTTTAAGGCTATGGATAAGGCCAATGCCCAGATGCGTCATGAAGAGAAGAACAAAAAGAAACTTAAAGTGGAGGCCAAATCTAAATTGGGCATCAAAATGATTGAGACCAAGACCAAACCGAACGATAAAGAGAAAGAGGAAAAGGATAAGGATAAAGAGGAGATTATACAGGAACATCCAATAAGTGCATCTGCATCAGCTTCCCCAAAAAGTGCAACAATTTGTGAGCGTCGAAATACGATTTCGTCGCTTGTTGAGGCCGAAGATCTCTCTCCGTTGACCAAGCGACGTTTCTCATTGCATCCCAAAGCATCGCCTAGTCCAGATCTCGCACAAACCAAGAAGAAGCAGAAAAAGAAGACTACAAAAACGTCATCGCAACAAAGCATTAATCGCAGTCGACAAATTTCTGTGGACTCCAGTGGTTCAAGCGCTTCTCCTTCGGCTGGCATTGTTCAACATGCAACAAAACGAAGCAAATCAAAGAAATCCAATGATGCTCTTCAAGCAGCCCTAACAGAAACCGAATCTTCGGAATCTACATCTTCTGGTAGTCGTATGCGTAATTGGAAAGGTGCCCAGACACCTTTCTCTACAGCATCTTCAGCATCACCGGAACTGGAGGCACCTGATCCGCTTAAGGATATTGCCAAGTTCATTGAGGATGGAGTAAATCTGCTTAAACGCGACTACAAATTGGATGACGAGGAGCAACAGCAACAGCAACAGCAGCAGCAGCAGCCAGAAGCGGATGAAGATGAATTTGCAGAACGTGTGGCTAATATGGAGACACCAGCAGCCACACCGTCGCCTTCACCTCAACCAACAAGCAATAGCAGTTTGGAGCCAGAACAAAGCGGCGTAAGACGCTCGCATCGCATTAAGCAAAAGCCACAGGGCATGAGATCCAATCAGGGACGCAGTGGTTCCACCACATTGTCATCGGCAGTGGTGCCTTCGATTAAGATGGAGGATCAGCTAAGTGAATTGGCCCACATTGAGGCCATTAATGAGCAATTTTTACGTAACGAAGGACTTAACACATTTCACGCCCTCAAGGAGAACTACTACAGATGCGCCCGGCAAGTAAGTAACAACTATCCCTTACATTATTGACCACATCATCATCCAAATGTTTTCTATTTTTGTTAGGTAAGCCAGGAGAATGCCGAAATGCAATGCGATTGCTTTCTAACCGGCGATGAGGAGGCCCAGGGTCATCTCTGTTGTGGGGCCCGCTGCATCAATCGCATGCTTATGATCGAATGCGGTCCACTCTGCACCAATGGTGATCGCTGCACAACAAACGCTTCCAACAGCATCAATGCTGGCCCTGCCGTGTCTTTCGCACTGAGAAGAAGGGTTGTGGCATCACCGCCGAGCTCCAGATACCACCCGGGGAATTCATTATGGAGTATGTGGGCGAGGTGATCGATGCCGAGGAATTCGAACGACGACAGCATTTGTATTCCAAGGATCGCAATCGTCATTACTACTTTATGGCTTTGCGTGGTGAGGCCATAATCGATGCCACCTCCAAGGGCAATATATCGCGTTATATCAATCACAGTTGTGATCCCAATGCCGAGACCCAGAAATGGACAGTCAATGGCGAGCTACGCATTGGTTTCTTTAGTGTGAAAACCATTCTGCCGGGTGAGGAGATCACCTTTGATTATCAGTATCAACGCTATGGCCGGGATGCCCAAAGATGCTATTGCGAGGCCATCAATTGCCGCGGCTGGATTGGCGGTGAGCCCGATTCCGATGAGGGTGAACAAGTGGATGACCAGCAATCCGAAAGCGAGGCCGAAGACGAGGATGAGATGCAACAGGAGACGCAGGAGGCCCAAGAGCCAAAGACGGCGGCTGTAGCCAATAAATCTTCCATCAAAGGCAAAAACAAACTGAAAACGGGCAAACTGAGCCTGGCCAAAGGCAAATCCAAAACTAAAGATCAGCCAAAGGCGAAAGATAAGGAATACAAGGCCGGACGTTGGCTCCGACCCAGTGGCGGTGCTCCATCTACTCCTGGAGGTGGAACTGCTGCAGCAGTCTCTTCTGCCAGTAAATCGTCACGCAAACCGAAGGTCAATAAATTCCATGCTATGCTCGAGGATCCGGATGTATTGGAGGAGCTAACCTGCTTAGTCGCAGTGGCTTGAAAAATCAATTGGACACTCTGCGTTTCTCTCGTTGCATGGTGAGGGCCAAATTGATTACGACCCGTCTACAATTGTTGGGCGTGCTCACACGCGGCGAATTGCCCTGTCGTCGGCTATTCCTTGATTATCATGGCTTGCGGCTATTGCATGCCTGGATTAGCGAAAGCGGCAACGATGATCAATTGCGTTTATCTCTGCTTGATGCTCTCGAGGTTCTACCCATACCAAATCGCACCATGCTCAATGACAGTCGCGTCTATCAGAGTGTTCAGCTGTGGGCGACTAATCTCGAGCAGCAACAGCCGCAACAGCCACCGGAACAAGCGGAGGAGGGAGATGAGGAGAAAACGGCGCTTCGTGAGCGTATAATGGCTCTGTTAAAGAAATGGAGTGCATTGCCAGAAATCTTTCGCATACCGAAACGTGAACGTATTGAACAGATGAAGGAGCATGAACGGGAGGCCGATCGGCATGTGGTGAGCACAGCTCTTGAGGATCGTTCCAGTAATACCGATCGTTTTCGCCAAGATCGCTTTAGGAGGGACACCTTAAGCGCGCGCAAGCCCCCGACTAGGATGAGTGGCAACAATACCATCTGCACAATAACCAGCAGCAATGGCAATGGAAACGGCAATGGAGGGGGAGGAAACTGGTGGCAACTCTGCTGGTTCCACCTCCGAGGCGCCACAACTAACACGTGCTGGTGGTGGAAGTGGCGGCATCGGAGGCGGTAATGGTGGTAATGGCAGTGGCAATGGCATTGATCCCAGAAGACGCTGCTCGGACCAACAGCAGGAGGCCCATCATCATCAGTCCAAGCGGTTTATCTCCAATATCTCCAAGGAGGCACGGCGATTACTCTTCGAGCGAAGAGTGGCCATGGATGAGGCCGAGAAGCGTGTCTCAAGCGAGGATTGGCGCGAACATGAGACGCGTTGTGAATACTTTGGCTTTGATCTCAACACGGCACCCAAAATGTTGCCCTTCTATCAGAACACAGAGACCGGCGAGTGGTTCAACAGCGAGGATATGCCAGTTCCAGCACCACCCGCGCCCTGGAGCTGTTAGCCGATCATCAGAATGTTGAATTGCCAGCCACTGAAAGAGTGGATGTCGAGTACAAGCTACCGCCTGGTGTGGATCCCTTGCCACCAGCCTGGCATTGGCGCCTGACGCCCGACAATGGTGATATATATTATTATAACTTGCGAGATCGCATTTCCCAATGGGAGCCACCAAGCGCCGAACAGAGACTGCAACAACTGGTGCCCGATGAGCTGCCACTACAAACATCATCGTCAATGGGATCAACTGCGGCTGCTGCAATACCTCTCCAAGATCTCGTTGATCCCGAAATTCTTGCCAGCGAACTGATCAACATCGATGTGGACTATGTGGGTGGCCTGAGCGTTAAGTCATTAGCTCAGTATATTGAGGCCAAGATACGCGAACGTCGCGAATTGCGACGCAGCCGCTTGGAATCCATTTGTGTCATCAGTCCCAGACGTGATGAGGATCGTCTCTACAATCAATTGGAATCGCGCAAATATAAAGAGAACAAAGAAAAGATAAGGCGACGCAAGGAGCTTTATCGCAGGAGACGCATGGAATTGCTGCAGCAGCAGCCGGAGGGCGAAGCCAACGCTGACTCCGCCAACTCAACATCAACCACCAATACCAGCGGCACCACCACCAACACCAACAGTGTCGGTGATTCTTTACCCATTCAGGGCTATCTCTACTCTTCCGATGAGGAAGCACCTGTCGAAGATGTGGAATTGCCCCTAATCGATGGCATTGTGGCTGGACAGACGCAAGTCGATGAATTGGATGCCCTTAATGTTGAGCCCAGTACAAGTAAATCGGCATTAGCTGCTCTCATCAAATCCGAATCCGCATCAATCAATCCGGAGCAGCAATCAAGTGAACCACCGCCAAGTAGCAAACGAAAGTTGCCCATGCCACCCAATCTCGTGGAGCAAAAGAAGCATCGTGTGGAGCGCAGCAAGAAGAGCAGTAAAAGGTAAGCAAAATGAATTAAAAAGAGATGGCAACAAATACTGACTTCTTCTTCTTCTTATATTCTACAGTTTTGTAAGCAGTTCAAGCAGTGGACGTGAGGCAACTGAAAAGTTTCGCTTTGCAATCAGTGGACATGTGGCTGATTTTTTGCGTCCCTATCGCAAAGACAATTGCCAACTTGGACGCATAACATGCGATGAGGATTATAGATTCCTCATTAAGCGGGTAGGTTTTGCCTCTCATTTTAATCCACGCAATCGACTTAATAAATCGTTCCGTTTTAGCTGAGCCATCACATAACCACCAAAGAAATGCGGTATTGCGACTTGACCGGCAATCCCTTGGCCTGCACCGAGTCGGTAAAGCACAAATCCTACGATTTTGTCAATCAGTATATGCGAAAAAAGGGTTGCGTCTACAGGAAGCCAGCAGATGAGCCATGCTTTTAAATTGACGAAAGATTGACCAAGACACAAACAAAACCTTGTACCAACACCCAACCCAACCCAACCCAACCCATCATTTGATAGATAATTAATCTAGGTTAGATATGAAAACAAAATATTTATATACATATATATACCCTTTTGGATTGGGTATAAAAGAAAGATGTGAATTGTATTAAACAAAATGTGACATTTATTCAATGAATAATTTAATTCTCTTAGTCGTTGGCTGTTGTTGTTGTTGTTGTTTGGGTTTAAGATTATGAAGGTAATTCTTTATAAGAGATTTCTTCACTGTTGTGGCGCTGCTGGTGTGGTCTCTGCTGCTGGTGTACGATTGGCTTCCTCTGGCTTCATGGCAGGGAAAAGCAAAACTTCCTAAAACGCGTAAGAGTAAAACAAACTTAATAACTACCTCAAATGGATAAAGGATTCAATTCTCACCTTAATATTATTGGAGTCGGTGAGGAACATGGTCAATCTATCGATGCCCATGCCAAAGCCACCTGTTGGTGGCAGGCCATACTCCAAAGCAGTACAGAAGTTCTCATCGACCATTTGAGCCTCATCGTCTCCGGCGGCCTTGTCGCTGGCCTGCTGCTCGAAACGTTCACGCTGCACCACGGGATCATTTAACTCGGTATAGGCATTGCAGATCTCCTTTTTGGCGACAAACAATTCGAAGCGTTCGGTTAGACCCGGCACACTGCGATGGTATTTGGCCAGCGGTGACATAATTTGTGGATGCTCGACAATAAATGTGGGATTAATGCAGAACTCCTCAATAAATTCACCGACCAGTTTGTCCAGGAGACGTGCCGTCGTCCTTGGTGCCGGGCACTCCACTTGATGTTTGACACATAGCTGGGACAGGAACTCATTTGTTTCACGTGTATTGAACGTATCCGCCGCTGGGAATTTGACCTGCAGTTTCTCCTCGAGCGTTTTGATCATCGAAACACGCTTGAAGGGTGGCGTGAAATCCAATTCCTGAGCTGGACCATCAGGACCATCTGGATGATAGATAACCTTATATGATCCGCGAATAGCCTTCACCATTCCGGATATCATTTGTTCGGTTATATCCATTACGTCCGAATAATCGGCATAGGCCATATAAAATTCGCAAGTTGTAAACTCGGGATTATGAGTAAGATCGATGCCCTCATTACGGAATTGTCTACCAATCTCATATACACGATCCAAGCCACCAACGACCAACATCTTGTGATATAGCTCAGGGGCAATGCGCATGAATAGATCCATTTTCAAATCATTGTGATGGGTAATAAAGGGTTTGGCTGTCGCTCCGCCGGCAATCATGTTCATCATGGGCGTTTCTATCTCTAAGAAGCCCAAACGATCCAGAAATTGTCGCACATACGAAATGATCTGTGGAAAAATTAGATGAATCACATAATTTGCAAATCTGAGTGTATAAGTTAACATACCTTGGCTCTAATCTGGAAATTCTCGCGCACTTTATTATTGAGAATCAAATCTAAATAACGTTGACGGAAGCGCGTCTCCTTGTCCTTAAGACCGAAATGCAAATGTGGCAGCATGTGCAGACATGGCGACAGCAGCTTTATTTCCGTGGGCATTATGGACAGTTCACCCTTCTTGGTCTTGCCAGGATGGCCCTGGACCCCAATAATATCGCCACGTCTCAGCTTATCCGTATCTGTGACAAAGGCCTCCTCACTTTTGTAGGTCTTGGCGCTGGCCATTACCTGCAGTTTAACTCCCTCGCCGCGCAGATCATAGAATATTAATTTAGCCCCGGACTCCCGTATGGCATGGACTCGTCCAGCTACGCTGACATTAACTTCTCCAATGTTTCGCCGTCTTTAAGGTCAGAATATTGAGCTATGAAATTCTCCAATGACACGCTAACATGGAATTTGTGTGGATAGGGATCGGATTCGGCAGATTGCTTCAATTCATGCACGGCAGCAGAGCGCAACTTGAAATACTCATTGGGTGAGATCTCCTCTTCGGCAGCGGCAGAGGATTGTTTCTTCTTATCTGAGCCTGAGGCTGGGGCTTCAGCTGCCCGGGTGGCCTCCTTTTCGGCCTTCTCCTTGGCCTTCTGTTCGGCTTTCAGGCGGCGCTTCAGCTCGCTAAATAAAAAAAAAGAGAATAACAAAATAATTACTGACAATATTTTGGCAAATTGCCGGTCAATTCACACCCACAGTTTGGTGCGTTTGCTCGGTGCCATCATTAGCATGCTGCTGCTCACATGGTAGCCTCGGAAATTGGAACGGGCACAGCTGGTTGACAGACGTTGTTGTAACTGCCTCAGTACACAACGGGCAAACATTTCCACTTTTGTAATTATTTTATTTTTTTTCTGCTGGATTTCTTTGGAAAACCAATTGACTTCAACCAAATGGAACGCAACGGCTTTTCAACATAACCTCACTAAATTTCGCTTAGCCTTTGAATATTTGCATTGCTTACGCTCGGGGAGGGCGAGGAAGTATTAGTTATTATGACTCAGTTAATTACTTACTTCTTGGACAGCTCTCCACTTGCAGCAGCCATCTCTGATTCGTACTATTTACGTTAAGATAGGAAACTAAATAGCCCCAAAAACAAATCCAAATCCAAATACAAATGTGCGGAGTCCGCCTGCAACTGAAATGGTGAGACCGTGTATGGATATTGAAAAATCTAAAAATATTTGTGCCAGCTGGGCAAGTGAATTTTCATTAGGGCTGGATATGGTCTCTTTCTTTATTTTGACAACTTTGGCAGTTAAGAAGTATCCTGAAGTTTAACAAATTCTATAGCATACGAAAAGGGAAAATTGCACAATTTTAAACTTAGATTTATCCTGACTATTTATTGCTTCCTTCTTTTGCAATTAATGATGGAAAAACCAGTATTCAAATGAGTTTATAAACTTTATAAATGAACATAGTAGGCTACAATTTCGAAATGTTCTGTAAAACGAAATTTGTTGCATTTGTTTAAAATTTTGCAAGCTTAAAATATGAAAAATTGCAATGTTGCATGTTGCAACGCTTGAGTATTTTTGGTATTTCTTTTTCGCACCAAAAATATGCAAATATAAATCGATATAGCTATCGAATCTGTGGCCATCTCTAGTTCGCTCTACAAGATCTTGAGAACGTAAACGTTTTGTGGTTTGTTTAAATAAAACGCTGCATTTTTGAATTAGTCAGAGGGATTAGTAACAATTTTAAATGTTTTAAAAGTGAAAAGCATCGTCCAAGAGCAGCCGCAGCAGCAGTTATGGATGAAGGTGAAATATATTTGTAGCAGCCGCTAGCATCATCATCCCCTTTCACTCGCGTTTTCAATGCAACCTTCCTTTTTTTCGCTCTGCCTCTTTTTCTGCAGGAGAGTATACGGCGTCATCTTCAGCCGGCGGTGGCGGCGCCAAAAAATCTGGCGTGGGTAAACAGCATAATACCTTGCCATTTTGGGGCAATGAGACATCAATGAATCTGAATCCCCTCATTTTGGCCAACATACAAAGTTCCAGCTACTTCAAAGGTGAGAACAGAGTGAACTAGTTCGAGTTTCCCACCTCCCCAATAATAACTTACCTTTTCGTTGTTAATATTTGCCAGTGCACTTGTTTAAACTGAAAACCTATCATGAAGTTGTCGACGAGATCTATTACCAAGTCAAGCACATGGAGCCATGGGAGCGCGGCTCACGGAAAACCTCCGGCCAGACGGGCATGTGCGGCGGTGTGAGTGATTTATGAAATGTAGCGCTTATCGGCCGCCACTTTTACACATTTTATTCAAAATCATTTGTATATTTAAAATCTTCCTTCTCTTCTGTGTTTCAGGTACGAGGCGTTGGGGCTGGCGGTATTGTTTCGACAGCCTATTGTCTGCTCTATAAGCTATATACTCTACGCTTGACCCGCAAACAGATCAATGGTTTGCTCAATCACACAGATTCGGCCTATATACGGGCACTAGGTAGGTAAGTTGGTAAGTCGCAAGCTTGCTCGCCACATGAGTTTGATGTATTCTATGTCGCAAGATTTTCGAGGTGCGGTGGAATAGATCAATAAAAATGGTTTTTTTTTTAATCTTGGTAACACCTATAATTTATGTGTTTTTCTCCCCGATTAGGCTTTATGTACTTACGCTATACCCAACCACCGGGAGATCTTTATGAATGGTATAAGGATTATCTTCAGGATGAAGAGGAAATTGATGTCAAGGCAGGCGGCGGCCAGGTGAGTCAACTGTATGAGCACCAATCAATCAGCAATATCTATATTACACACATTATATAAAATTTACACAAATTAAATTAGTGATCTTCATTTTGATTTTGAATTAATTTTGCATTTTTTTTTTTAGATTCTTACCATGGGCCAAATGGTATATCAGTTTATGACCAAATTGGATTGGTTCTCCACACTTTTTCCACGCATCCCGGTGCCCATTCAGAAGCAAATTGAAAAGAAAATTGAGCAGTATTGTCGCGAGGAGGGCATAACGGTGAATCAGTTGAGCTCAGGACGTACTGCGGCAGGAGCTGCACCAGGGGGAGGAATTGCCAATCCGGGTAGTAATCCTGTTGAAAATGATTACCAGGATTGGAATGAGAGTGGTGGAGGAGGAGGAGGAGGAGGAGGGGGCACAGCTGGACGAGCGACATCTCGTACAGCAAACTACCGCAATGATCATGATGATCGCGATCATAGAGGTGCCCCTGTCCGTGGCTATGATTATGACGAATTTCCACCTCCAATGGCAGCCCAGCAGATGCTTTACCCTGGCGATCGGGTCAGGGATAGAGATCGAGAAAGGGATCGCGATCGTGATCGAGACCGTGAGCGAGAGCGACATCGCAGCAAGCACAAGAAGAAGCATAAACATCGACAACACTCCAGAAGCCGCAGCCGCAGCAGGAGCAGCAGGCGAGAAAAGAAAATGCGAGATGGCAGCGAAAGAAACAGCAGCAGCCGACACAATCGCCACAATGATCACTACGATGAAAGGGAGAGACGATATAGGTGAAGATTGTGGACGTCTTCCACAACTTCTGCTCCACCCTGAAACAGTTGTTTGTTTTTTTTAACTCCTAGCCGATTTTTATAATTTCTTTCTATACCTACCTATCCACACAATCAATTTTTCATCCACACAAATAACGAAGTCGCTTTTTCGGTTGGCTTCCTACTCAGGTTACACGCACATCTACACACACACACACACACACACACACTCCATCACACCCACAAACCAACATCCCCTCACCGACAAACAATTAGCAGAATGGCTAACAAATATTTTGTAATTTTTGCTGTTTAATAATAGTTTTAAAGTTGTGTTTTTTAAAGTGCGCAGATATAAATAAAGTAAAAAGTAAATATTTGTTTAAAAAAAAAAGAAGAAAATCCATAAAAACGTTATCTTTTTTGTCGTTTTACTTAATCCGTTGTCATTTAATCTTTTTTCCTTAGCGAAATATTTTTTTATCAGTTTACAGCGGCAGCAACAAAGTATTCCGAATTAAGATAAATTTTACCCATACCGATTTGTTAGTACACCCTTGCAAAATAACGAAATATTGACTGTTGGGTGGCTTGATCCAAGACAAGTTCTACAGTATCCAAGTTCCAGCATTCACTTAATTAAGCCTTCTTAAATATTTTTCCCAAAATGCTAATCTTCCATAGGCTGTTTCCAATAGATTAACTCTTACAATATTTGCTGCTTTTTATTACTTAAAATTGATTTCTTAAAACAAAAATTCCTTATTTAAAATTTGCAAATTTCAGTCTTGAATATTTTCGCTAATTTTAGTCCTTGGAAAATCACCCCAAGAAGTATGCAACAAAAAAGAATCAATCACGTTCGTTGTGATCTTTGATTTTTAAGATAGCGCCTATTTTTTTTTTTTTTTTTGCTCAGTCCTTAAAAGGAGTTTTTAGGATCTAATAATCCACGATTGGCTTGATCGATCCAACATAGGCTGGAATGTTGAAGCAGTGTCCTTTTCCATATCTTTAAATGGCATCAGGCATTAGGATAAATAAGAAAACTATTAAAATTTGAATGACTGTTCGAAAAGCTAATTAAAGTATTTCAAAATAATTTAGTCGCCAAGAAAGAGAGTATTTTAAATTGAGTGTTTGGATTTTAGTTAACAGGCAGCATTATATTAAGGATTCTATCTTGTTAAGTTTGGTTGTCATGGCATTGGGAGCACTTGCTATTATTATTGCCTTAGTGAAGTTGTTGTTTTTTGTTTTATTTACTCATAATACAAGTCAAGGAAAAGTCAGCTGCCCTGGCAAAGTTCATCAATATTTAACCATATATATGTACATATGTATGTATGTATATAAATTTGTATATATGTATATATAGGGCCGTATACATATATAAAAACAAGATGCCACACATTAGCGGAGAAGAGTTGCCATTCCATAGTAAGAATGAGCACGAGCAGGACAACGACCACGACCATGACCATGACCATGACCATGAGCAGGAGCACGAGCAAGAGCAGGAGCATGAGGAGTACGAGCATAAAAATGAGATGCTTGGTCTTGGCGGAACTGGTGATGCGTCTACCCTAAATCGTGATAGTAACTCAACAACAACCAAACCAAAATCCTCAAAGACGCGAAAGCCACGTTTGTTTTTCAAGCAATTAGCGAATAAGGATGGTTCCGGTAATGGTAAAGCCTATACGATGACACCAGCAAAAATTACCACCGGAGCCTCATTGATACCCGATCTCAATTTGATAATCAATCGCATGAGACAAATGCCCGATGATTCGTTTGTCTATATGAACTACATGCTGCCCCATGACAGTGAATACTTTACTCCGTACTCGTTGCGCGAAGTGGATTATGCCAATTTGAATATCCATGAGCCATTCTATACGGTAACGCGACATGGCGTAACCTATTGGCATTGTTCGGAGAACTTTTTCACTCCGCTCAATCAATGGCAACAGGAATTTGAGCAATTTCTGAGTATCATACAGATACGAGCCTTCTCCATATTTCGTCTTTGGAAGGGCTTCAAAGTGTGGGAGAAGACCGTTAAGTGGCGCAAATTGAATGCAGCACGGGATTATCTGCAGAATAATCTATTCATTGCCATACCACAATTGGCTAAAGCCATATTACGTATGCGTTCCGATATTGTGCAAATGGAACGTTTGAATTTTGTCAATATTAGCAATATTGAGAATTGGCATCCATTCTATTTCCTGGAGATGCATATGCGTATCTATGAGCAATTGCATCGGGTTTTCCATGATTTTCGGGAATACGTTGGCAAGATCATATGTGAGTAGATAGTGGGGAAAATTCGTACACACACGCACACACCCCTCACACACCCCTTTCTCACCAACAGATCGTGCTTGTACGGATGCTATACGTGCTCGTGGTTTCTTTCCCGAGGATGAGATCAATTATTATCCCTCTTTGAAGAAAATGCGTGAATCTCATAGCTTTATGGATCGAGCACGCAAACGTGCATTCTGCAAAACACTTACCAAGTAGGATAATTACCAAAAAAAAAAAAAGGCCTTAGAATTATTTATTCGCAATCTTCAATCTTGATAGCTTTCTCACCTACTGCGATATGATGGTCTATCAGATGTTATATCGTGTGACCATTAGGGGTTTCGCCGACTTGTCCTTTGCCTTTGAGGAGCATGACGAGTGCGGACCATCGGATGTGGAAATCTCTAGACAAAACCGTGTGGACAGGGGCATTGAACGTCCACGTCCAGCTGATAAGCCTCAAAGTCCATTCTTTTTGGCCATGCTGCGTCTTCTGCCGGATCGCATTGATGTGGAGCCATCTGAGGATGTCATACGACTTATATTTCAACGCATAACCAGTTTGATATTGGAGACTGTTTTAGATATTCATCCATTGACCACAGATCAGACATTCACCCAGTATACGCAGTAAGTGATAGACGATAAAAAAACTTGAGATTATTTCGTGAAAACTTTAGTGAGCCCATAGGCCCTCGATAATGGGACGTCAGGAGGAGATTCTTTACGATGGAGCACCGGACCTGCATTATCTACTGCGATCAGACAATCGTTTTCAACATAATCGGTGGGTTATCCGGTTATCTCTTTATATAAATTTATCTAAATTCCATTCGTTTTCATTTTGGATAGAAAAAATATGTTTATATTGCTGCGCAAGGCCTATGAAAAGGCTCGCCTCTATACGGCACGCTTTCAAAATATACGTGAAAACTATGAGATTGATACGGGAACGGATCCGGCTGTGCTTAGCACTGAACGGGGTGAGACTTAACTCCAATCAAAAAAAAAAAAAAAGAAAAAACAAAAGTCAATTCACAGCTTTCACTTTTTATAGATCTGCAAGCCCTGCGAGACTATTGCGATCGATATTGCAATAATGTGCGAGCCCTTGACGGCATTCTCGAGTATATCTATTTGGGTCTATTGAAGCTAACGCAGACCAACTTCAAGGAGACTGTGACGCCTGTTTGTCAGCGTTTGCAAAACGTTTTGGCCACATATTTGCCTAAACTGGTTGAGGAGGAGACAACTCGCCTCTATGAGGAGGCGCAGAACTTTTTCGGGCGCATCTGCTATGAGCCGCACGAGACACTGGAACTGGTGGCTCACATACGTTTCCTGGATGCCTGCGATGAGGAGTTGAATGATATATTTAAGGGCATCGATTATGTTCACGATTTGCTGCTAATTATTAAAGATTTCACTATACCCATTGACGATGATCGTAAAGAGGACTATATGGACACGGAGGATTATGTGAATCGTACAAAGGACACATTGAGGGAGATACAAGAGAAGCGACAAGATTTCATCAATCAACTGGATGAGGCCATGCAGGATGATATATTAAACCTAAAAGAGGATATACACGAAGTGGCCGTTGAGGCCTTAGAACCATGGCTACTCGATGTAAGTTTCCCGCCATCTCTCATCTCGTTCATTTTAACTTTCCAATCCATTCTCCAAAGAGCAAATCGGAACGAAGTGGAGTGACAAACAAGTTGGATTCCCTGCTGGGTCGCCTCAATACTTGTCGCTTGCGTGCCGAGGAGTTTCTGGGCTATCAGAAGGAGTTCCGCATCGATTTGACCATGTACGAGGAAATGGATCAAGGATTCTATGATATACGTATGCGTCAGAATCTGTATACAACTCTGGTCGATTGGGAGCAGGCCTTGAGCGAATGGCATGCCGCCGAATTCAATAATCTGATTGTGGCCGATATGATAGATCTAAATGCCAAAACCATTAAGAATTGTCTACAATTTCAAAAATATTTACCCGAAAATAATATAGTGCCCGTATTGCAGAAATCAGCCGAGGACTTTAGAGAGAAGCTGCCAGTTATTGGTTATCTACGTAATCCCAATCTAAGAGCGGTAAGTATAGAAATCGTATAAACTTTACATTCATCTCTTCAATCTGTTCCATTTGTTCCATTGCAGCGCCATTGGACCGAAATTGAGGATCTATTGAGTCGAAAATTCTTTCAAGAGAAGGATATTACGATTGCCTCATACGATGAGGTCCATGCCTTCGATGATGAGCGCAATGCTGAGGCACTTATGCAGATCTCCTCACAAGCCACTGGCGAAATGCAATTGGAGAGTATGCTCAAGAACATTGAGGCCATATGGAAGGAGACGGAATTGGCCATTGTATCGCATCATGATCAGAAGGATGTCTTCATATTGGCCGGAACCGAGGAATTGCAAATGGTGTTGGATGACTCCAATGTCAATATAAATACAATAGCTGCCTCCAAATTTGTGGGACCCATTAAATCCAAGGTAGACGAATGGATTGTGGCCATGGATCAATTTGGCAAGACTTTCGGTAGGTACATATGTTCAACGCATTCACACTCGAAAGATTTGTGGCGTATCAACGAGAATGAAGTAAGGTTCATTATTGCCCACTTAAGTATGCAATAAGACTGTCGTCTTAAAGATTAAAAATGGCCCCCGTTGTGAACATTGTTCAATGAGCTCAAATCTATTGCATACTTATTGGGGCGAATTTCCCCTAATTTGCTAGAGATGATTGGCCCATCTCTCACTCGATATTCCTTGCTTTTGCAGAAGCTTGGATGGACTGCCAAGGTGCCTGGATTTACTTGGAGGCAATTTTCGCCTCCGCTGACATACAACGTCAACTGCCCAATGAGGCAAAGATGTTCTTTCAAGTGGACAAGAGTTTCAAAGAGATTGTTAGGCATGCCAAGAAGGTGGCTCTGGCTCTGCCCACCATGTCAAATGCGGAAGTATATAACACTCTGGTGGAGAATAATCGTTTACTCGATTTGATAACACGCGGCCTAGAAGCCTATCTGGAGGTGAAACGCGTTGTCTTTCCCAGGTAAGTAAGTGTGTGTGTGTGGGAGGGGAGGAGAGAGAGGAAATATACACGAAAAGAGAGCTCACATTTGTGGCTTCTTGATTGACAGATTCTATTTCCTGTCCAATGATGAACTTTTGGAGATTTTGGCTCAAACCCGAATACCTCAAGCCGTTCAGCCACATTTACGCAAATGCTTTGATGCCATCTATCGTCTGGAGTTTGGCCAAAAGGAGGGCGGCGATGGTAAAATAGTTGCAACCAACGATATTATAGCCTATCTATCGCCTGAGGGCGAGAAACTGCAATTTGGCAAAGGACTAAAAGCTCGAGGCGCTGTCGAGGAATGGCTGAGCAAGGTGGAGGAGGCAATGTTTGTGTCCGTCAAGCGTTATATGCGTTTTGGCTATCAATGCTATCAGGCCAAAGAGCGTGAGGATTGGTTTCAGGATCATCCGAATCAAGTCGTACTAACCGTATCCCAAGTGCAATGGGCCGCCGATATTCATCGCATTTTCGACACGAAAGACAAGAATCCATTGAATGTGATTGAGAAAATGGCAAAATTTGAAACTAAATGCCTAAAAGATTTGGGTGCTTTGGCCGCTCTGACACGGAAAAGTATTTCCGGTTTATTGCGTAAAGTATTATGTGCTCTGATCACCATAGATGTACATGCCAAGGATTCGGTGCGTATGCTTATCGAGAAGGAGGTCAGCAAGCCGTAAGTGAACGTTAGAAATTAGCTAAGATTATTTCATCCATCTATGATATCAATTATCCATTTTGTAGCAATGATTTCAATTGGCTGAAAATGTTGCGTTTCTATTGGGCCGATGAAACGGAAACGGTTTACTCCCGCATGGCGGCCGCCAATATACCCTACTATTATGAGTATCTTGGTGCTGGCGGTGTTTTGGTGCTAACCCCATTGACAGATCGTTGTTATCTCTGTTTAATGGGTGCCTTTCAAATGGATTTGGGTGGTGCTCCCGCTGGCCCTGCTGGTACTGGCAAAACCGAGACAACCAAAGATTTGGCCAAAGCCCTGGCCAAACAATGCGTCGTATTCAATTGTTCCGATGGCCTCGACTACAAAATGATGGGACGCTTCTTCTCCGGTCTGGCTCAATGTGGAGCCTGGTGTTGTTTCGATGAGTTCAATCGCATTGATATTGAAGTGTTGTCTGTAATAGCCCAACAATTGATCACCATTCGGACGGCAAAGGCAGCTAGGGTGAAACGGTAAGCTCAGAGTATCAATGGATTCTGATTGATCAATTGATTCGAATCTTTTCGTTTACACAGATTCATGTTCGAGGGTCGTGAGATAAAAATTAATCGTTCGTGTTGTGTCTTCATCACCATGAATCCCGGCTATGCGGGACGCACAGAGCTGCCCGATAACCTGAAGGCACTTTTCCGACCCATTTCGATGATGGTGCCCGATTATGCGCTGATTTCCGAGGTTATACTGTATTCGGAGGGCTTCGAGGATCCCAAGATTTTGGCACGCAAAATGGTCCAAATGTATCAGTTGTGCAGTCAGCAATTAAGTCAACAGAATCACTATGATTTCGGTATGCGTGCCGTGAAATCGGTTCTGGTTATGGCCGGCGCCTTGAAGCGGGCATCGCCCAATCAGCGTGAGGATATCACATTGATTGCCGCATTGCGTGACTCGAATATACCGAAATTCTTGGCCGACGATGCCATACTCTTCCGTGGCATACTGAGTGATCTGTTTCCGGGAGTAGAGCTGCCCGATTCGCAACATCCCGATTTGGAGGCAAGTCTGAGGCTTGGCCTAAGGCAGAAGAATCTGCAGCCGGTGCCAACGACCATACGCAAATGCCTTCAACTGTATGAGACAATGTGTGTGCGTTGGGGTGTGATGTTGGTGGGTCCCACTGGTGGTGGCAAATCGGTGGTGCTGCATGCCCTGGAGTTTGCCTTGGCCCATCTGTTCGAGAGTGAGGTGGCCGATCCGAATTTTCGACCTGTGGTCATTCAAACCATGAATCCCAAGGCTGTTACCATGAATGAACTCTACGGCTATGTGGATCCCAAGACACTGGAATGGCAGGACGGTTTGCTGGGCATTGCCGTTCGCACGGCTGTCAATGTCGAGGAGGAAATCCATCAGTGGATCATGTGCGACGGCCCAGTGGATGCGGTGTGGATTGAGAATCTGAACACTGTGTTGGATGACAATAAGATGTTGTGTCTGGCCAATTCGGAGCGTATTAAGCTCACTGCCTGGATACATATGCTATTTGAGGTTCAGGATCTCCTGCAAGCCTCGCCAGCCACTGTCTCTCGCTGCGGCATGGTCTATGTGGATCCAGCCGATCTCGGTTGGATTCCCCTCATCGATACGTGGCGTGAAGTTGATATGGGCAAAAAGTTACCGGGCCCATTGGCCGAGTTTCTCTATCAACTGTTTGTCACCTATTTCGATAGGGCACTGAAAATTGAACGCAAGCGAGCTACCTACACTATACATCAGGTTCTCGGGTCTAAGGTGCGTCTCTGCTGTGAACTGACCTCCTCGCAATTGGAAGAGCTGCGCTGGTCGACGCTAACGGACGATGTGGCCAAGCCATTGATAACGAAAATCTTTGCCTGGAGTGTTCTCTGGGCCATAGCTTCGAATCTTAAGGATCCTGAGAAAATCTCGTTCGAAGAACAATGGAGCCGAGCCATGGCTTTGCATCCCAATATGGAGTATGTTACACTTTTTATTTTAATCTCGCGTGCATCCCTTTAGCTCATCATCTCTCATATCATTATAGATTGCCCAGACACAGCATGTGGAATTATCGGGTGGACTTGGAGGCCAAAGATTGGGGCAAATGGATTGATATCATGCCAAAGTTTACTTTCAATCCGGATATATCCTACTACGACATGCAAGTGCCTACAGTGGATACCACGAAATATGGGTAAGTTAATAAAAAAAAAAAAAATTAAAACACAAAAATAATAAAAAAAACTGAATAAGTTGATAAATAACAAAGAACATACAAAAAAAAACAAATAAAAAAAGCAAAAAAAAAAAATTTGAATTAAAAAAGGAAAAAAACGAAAACATTCAAAAAATCAAGCAAAAGTTAAAAAAAAAAAAAATTATTAAAAAATAAACAAAAACAATAAAAATATAAAAAGTAATAACAAAAAGAAAAGAAACAATGAAAACAAAAGTCCTTTCGTATGACTATGATCTGCTTATTGCTATTTTCTCTTAGCTACGTGGCTGATCTGCTCTTCAAAAGAGACTATCCGGTCATGGTCACCGGCGAGACCGGAGTGGGAAAAACTGTTTTGGCTGTCAGCTGTATGAAACGTCTATCCGAGGGCAAGGTAATTCCAGTGGTTCTCAATTTCTCTGCACAGACGAGCAGTGTTCGCACACAGGAGATGATCGAAGGACCGCTGGAGAAGCGTAAACGCACCCAACTTGGGGCACCAATGGGCAAGACGGTGATCATCTTTATTGACGATGTCAATATGCCAAAATTGGATACATATGGCAGTCAGCCGGCTATCGAATTGCTGCGCCAATTTCTGGACTTTAAGGGATTCTATGATCGTGAAAAACTCTTTTGGAAGGACATACTCGATGTGGTATTAGGTTGCGCCTGTGCACCACCCGGCGGTGGTCGTAATCCCCTAACACCGCGCTTCATACGTCATTTCGCTCTCTTCTCGCTGCCCAAGCCCAATGAGGAGACTTTGTCGCAAATTTTCAATGGAATTCTATTTGGATTTCTGTCGACCTTCTCCTCGGCCATACGATCGCTCTCCGAGAGCATGGTGAACGCCTGTGTGGATGTTTATATGCGAGTGGCCAATGTTATGCTGCCAACCCCGGATCGATCGCATTATATATTCAATTTGCGAGATTTATCCAAGTGCATACAGGGCATACTGCAGGCAAATAATCTCTATTATAATATGGAAAGTCAGATTTTGCGTCTCTTCTATCATGAGACAACGCGAGTTTTTCACGATCGATTGATCAACGGGGACGATAAGAATCTGTTCAAGAAACTAATGCATGACGTTTGCATGGATCACTTTGGACGCGAGGTGGTTCAAGCCGAGGAGCCGGCCATACTTTTCGGTGACTTTATGGTCTTTGGTAAGCCCAAAAACGAACGTATCTATGAGGAGATCAAGGATCATGGCAAATTGGAGAGCGTTCTCAATGATTATATTGTCGATTTCAATACCATGGCTGTGGGCAAGCGTATGAAATTGATTCTATTCCAGGATGCCATGGAGCATACGGTTCGTTTGGCTCGCCTTTTGCGTAGTGATCGTGGCAATGGTCTATTAGTGGGCGTGGCTGGCATGGGTAAGCAATCGTTAACCCGTTTGGCATCCCATGTCAATGAATACAATTGCTGGCAAATTGAGATGAGAAGGAATTACGATTTGAATGCCTTCCATGAGGATTTGCGTGTGCTCTATCGCATTGCCGGAGTGAGTAATGTGATTTTGAGCAACAACACAATTTGGCTTACTATTTGTCGTTATTTTCATTCCACAGATTGACAATCGTCCAGTAACATTCTTGCTTATCGATAGCCAAATTGTTGAAGAGGAATTTTTAGAAGATATCAATAATATTTTGAACTCGGGTGAGGTTCCCAATCTCTTTGAAGGCGATGAGTATGAAAAGATAATACTAGATGCCCGTGATGCGTGTAATGAATCGAAAAAGGATCAGGTCAGCAGTTGCAGATCAGATCATCACATATGCCCTCATAATCTTACTTTCCGCTTCTGATCTAGGGTTGCGTTCGTGAAGAGATCTACAAGTTCTTTATCAATCGGGTGCGCAACAATTTGCATGTGGTCATGTCGATGAGTCCGGTGGGCGATGCTTTTCGAAGGCGTTGCCGCATGTTCCCATCCCTGGTTAATTGTACGACCATCGATTGGTTTACCAGTTGGCCCACCGAGGCCCTCTATTCGGTGGCCTTGGGTCTTCTAACCAAAATAGCACCAAATATGGAAGATCGTGTATCGCTGGCCAGCACCACAGTATTTATGCATAAGGTTAGAATACAATTGATCTCTTGGATTGTCCAATTAATCACGAATTACTCTCTCTCTCTCTCTCTCTCTCTCTAATAGACCGTTGAGGAGGCTTCGGTGCGCTTCTATAAGGAAATGAAACGTCATTATTATACCACTCCGAGCAGTTATCTGGAGCTATTGAAGCTCTATCAGAATTTGCTGAAGGTTAAGAACCAAGAAATTATAGCCAAACGTAAACGCATTGCCAATGGTCTAAATAAACTGCTGGAAACCAATGAAGTGGTAAGTCACAAAAGCCCACCAAGGATGAGGCTGATTATTAAATCCTTTCGTTTGGCAATTGCAGATTGCAGTCATGCAAAAGGAACTGGAAGTGATGGTACCTCAACTGGATGAGAAATCGGCTCTAATGAAATCCCTGCTCGATAATCTTACCAAGGAGACCAAACAGGCCGATGCTGTCAAGCAAGGTGTCATGGAGGATGAGGCCAATGCCAAAGAGAAGGCAGCCGTTGCCCAGGCCATATCGGAAGATGCTAGCAAGGATTTGGAAATTGCTATGCCGGCCCTACGTGAAGCCGAAGATGCCCTTAAGGGTCTGACCAAGGCCGATATCAATGAATTGAAATCGTTTACCACTCCACCGGCTTTGGTACAATTCTGCATGGAGGCTGTCTGCATTCTTCTGGGGGCCAAGTAAGTAAGAGGGGGGGCGGGGTAGAAGGGGAGCAGAGACTTTCTATAATTTTCCATTCATTTTGTAGGCCCACTTGGGCCTCGGCCAAGGCCATTATGGCGGATATTAATTTCATAAAACGTCTCTTTGAGTATGACAAGGAGCACATGAAGGACGATGTGATTAAAAAGATCAAAAAGTATATCGATCATAAGGATTTCGTGCCAGCGGTAAGTGGCCAAAAGATCCTTCCCCTGCTCAATACTCACTCAATTCCCTGTTCTGTTCGCTCTCTAGAAATTCGAGAAAGTCTCAAAAGTGGCGAAATCGGTAAGCATGTGGGTCATTGCCATGGATAAATTCTCCAAGGTCTACAAGGTGGTGGAGCCAAAAATTAAACGCAAAGAAGCCGCCGAAACGGAACTCAAAGATGTCATGACCATTCTCAGGCAGAAGCAAAAGGAATTGGCCGCCGTTGAGGCCAAGATTCAAGGGCTACGTGATAGCCTGGAGGAGAAACAGCGTGAATTCCAAGTGATACAGGACAATGTTGATCTCACCTATGGACGCATAAATCGGGCGGGCCGCCTCACTGCCGCCCTGGCCGACGAGCAGGTGCGCTGGCGTGAGACAGTCAAATCCTTGACAGCCGATCTGGCCTGTGTGCCGGGCGATGTTCTGGTGGCTGCCGCCTGTGTGGCCTATTTGGGCGCCTTCTCCAATGAGTATCGCCGTGACATGAGCACTCTGTGGGTGACCAAATGCCGTGAACACAAGATCCCCTCCAGCGGTGAGTTCAATTTGCTTAAAGTTCTCGGCGATCCGTATGAGATGCGTCAATGGAATGTGGATGGTCTGCCCAAGGATAATATATCCGTTGAGAATGGCATCTATGCGACCAGAGCTCTGCGTTGGGCTCTAATGATTGATCCGCAGGAGCAGGCAAATCGCTGGATACGCAACATGGAGAAGGACAACAATTTGCAAGTGATCAAAATGACCGATTCCGGTATGATGCGTGTCCTAGAGAATAGTGTGCGTCAGGGTTATCCCGTGTTGCTCGAAGAATTGGATGAGACCATAGATCCAGCCCTACGACCCATACTCCAGCGTGAGACCTACAAATTCGAGGGACGCATCTATCTAAAATTGGGCGATCAGATTATCGACTATGATGATAATTTCAAGCTTTATATGACCACCAAATTGCCCAATCCCCATTATTTGCCCGAGGTGTGCATTAATGTCACTCTGGTTAACTTTCTGGTGACCAAAAGTGGTCTTGAGGATCAACTACTGGCGTAAGTGACGACTGGGCGCAGTCAGTCTGAATTTATTTCAATCTCAATTTCTTCTTTCCTCTCACATGAAGAGACATTGTGGCCATTGAGCTGCCTGCTATGGAGGTGCAACGCAATGATCTTGTGGTCAAGATCAATGCGGATAAGCAACAGTTGTTGTCCCTGGAGGATAAAGTGTTGAAGCTACTCTTCAATTCCGAGGGCAATATACTCGACGATGAGGAGCTTGTGGAAACTCTTAACGATGCCAAAGTGGGCCAAACTTTAATCCCAATTTCCATTGATTGGTAGTCTAATTGTTTCCCACCTTTGCCTTCCAGGAAACATCTCTCATTATAGCTGCCCGGCTTATCGATACGGAGGAAACGGAAAAAATCATAACAGCCTCACGGGAGCGTTATCGCATATTGGCTTCACGTGGAGCTATACTCTATTTTGTGGTCGCCGGTTTAGCCGAGATCGATCCCATGTATCAATATAGTTTGAAATATTTCACTCAAGTCTTTTGCAATGTCCTGCGCATCGATCATCCACCAATGGGAACGGAACAACGCATTGCTGCCCTAATGACCGACGAGCTGAAAGCCATCTATGATAATATTTGCCGTGGTCTGTTCGAGAATCATAAGATCATATTTAGCTTCCTGCTGGCCCTCTCGGTGGAGCGTCAAGAGGGTCGTGTCTCGGATGAAGAGTTCAGTTTCCTGACACGCGGCGCTGTGGGCAATATACGGGCCAAGGCTCAGCCAGCGACGACCAAGCTAAGCCAAATGGAATGGGATGCCTGCATATATTTGGAGGACAACTTTGCAGAGACCTTTGCCGGTCTGACCGATGAGATAGCAACTCCATTCTATATCCAATTACAGGATAACAAAGAGATATTCGACTTTGCGGACAAGAAGAAGGAGCCGAGCGATAAATGGAATAAACGTCTGCGCGTTTTCCATAAACTGATGTTTGTGGCCACATTCCGGAAACCGCGTTTCCTCCTCAATGTGGTCAGCTATCTGCATGCCACAGTGGGTAAATATTTTACCGAAGTTTCGGCAGCGGGAACCCAATTGAGCACTGTGTAAGTTGAATATCATCGGACACAACGAATTGATTATTTTATTTTCCCTTTTGATCGTCTTTTTCAGCTTTCAGGACACTTCATGTGTAACGCCTTTGATTTTTGTGCTATCCACTGGCTCGGATCCCATGTCAGGATTTCTTAAGTTCACCATTGAAATGCAATATACAGATAAATATTACTCCATATCCTTGGGCCAAGGTCAAGGACCAGTGGCCGAAAATCTAATTGATAAAAGTCTGCGCATGGGACACTGGGTCTTCTTGCAAAATTGCCATTTGGCCACCTCCTGGATGCGTACACTCGAAACAATAGTCCGCAATCTGACACTGGGCATAACCAAGGCCCATCCCGATTTCCGTTTATTCCTCTCATCGATGCCGATCAAAGAGTTTCCCATAAGTGTGCTTCAGAATTCGGTGAAGATCACAAACGAACCACCGAAGGGTATCAAGGCGAATGTAATCGGTGCCCTGGCCGATTTGAAGCGTGATTTCTTCGAACAGCATGTCCAGAATGCCAATTGGCGGGCCATTGTCTTTGGTCTCTGTATGTTCCATGCCGTGCTCTTGGAGCGACGTAAATTCGGCCCACTTGGCTGGAACATCATGTACGAGTTCAATGAGAGCGATCGGGAGTGCGGTCTCAAGACGCTGGACTTTTTCATCAATCGTTCGGTCATGGAGGATATACCCTGGGAGGCAATACTCTATATCAATGGTGAAATCACTTGGGGTGGTCGTGTCACAGACTATTGGGATTTGCGCTGCTTGCGCACCATATTGACCATATTCTCGTCGGACAGGATAACCCAGCCGCAGTATAAGTATTGTCGTGGCGATAGCTACTATCGTGATCCCAGGAAGGCCACACTGAAAGAGTATGCAGATTTTGTTCAAGGTTTTCCCGTACTCGAGGATCCCGAGATCTTTGGCATGAATCAGAATGCGAATATTGTGTTCCAGACCAAGGAAACGGAATTCTTTGTGTCCACTCTGCTGTTGGGTCAACCGCGTTCCGCAGCCGATGAGGGTCAGGCTGCTGAGAATGATATTTGTATGCAGATGATTGCCAGAATACAAAAATCCTTGGCCACCAAAATCAAACGTGAGCCCCTGCATGATACTCTCTCTGTGGTGAGTAGATACCCGCAATTCCCTTCCCGGGGTTTGTCTCTTTTTCTCTCTCTCTCTCTCTCTCTCTCTCTCTCTCTCTGATTATTAACATTTTCTTTCTTGGATGCAGTTGGATAACAAGGGTCAAGTGCCATCATTGACCACCGTTTTGGTACAGGAAATCGATAGATTTAACATTGCCTTAAATATTATACATGAGAGCCTCAGCAATTTGGACAAAGCGATTCGGGGTCTGGTCGTAATGTCCGAGGAGCTGGAAAATATATTCAAATCTCTGTTGGCCAATTTGGTGCCAAATGCATGGGCCAAACGCAGTTTCCTCTCGATCAAACCTTTACCCAATTATATTGTGGACTTTCAGCGACGAATCGATTTCATTCAGCATTGGGCCGAAAATGGTGCTCCACGTTCATATTGGATAAGTGGTTTCTTCTTTCCCCAATCGTTTCTCACGGGCATTCTACAGACCTATGCCCGACGTCGCACCTTGCCAATTGATTCGTTGAAAATCGATTTCGAAGTGGTCGAAAAGGAGCTCATCCAACAGAATTTCTTTGAGCTGCACAATGCCGACAGCGGAAATGTGAGTAGTAACTGTCTCTTCCGGTGGTCATGCCTCATGGTCATTGTCACTTTCCATTCCATTTAGGATGCAAAACTTTATGGCAATTTGCCGGAATGCACAGATGCCATTATCCATGTCCATGGCATATTTATTGAGGCGGCTCGCTGGGATTTGAATCACGGTGGGCTATGCGATGCGAAATTTGGTGAACTTTATACACGTCTGCCGGTTGTAAAGTTTATGCCATGTCTGGAGGTCTCTTCATTAATCCGCTATGAGGCTCCGCTCTATAAGACGCAACAGCGTTCCGGTGTACTATCCACAACAGGACATTCGACAAATTTTGTTCTATCCGTGCTATTGCGTAGCAATAATGAACCAGAATTTTGGATAATGCGCGGCACTGCCTTGGTATCGGCTGTCGTCGAGAATGTGTCCTAGAACAGAAATCAAACGAAGCGAACAGTCTGTTCTTGCTATTAGATATCTTTATTTCGTTTCTCTTTTAGAGAAAATCATATATATATATATATATATATATTGTAAATGATGATAAAGATAAATTGTATGTATATATATACATTTAAAGGTATACTCTCTCTCTTTCTCTCTCTCTCTCTATTACAAATCTTATATAACTAAAGTTTCTGAAATTGATGTTTTTTTTTTGTGCCTAGAAAAATTGTTCTTAAGTTGTTTCCATTATAATAGATATTTTAAACGTTACACGTTTTCAAGTCTGTTTTCTTAATTCATTCAAATTGGAACTAAAAGAAAAGCAAAACTTTTACAAAATGTACGTTTCAATGTTTAGTATCATTATTATTACTATTATTACATCTTGCTCACAGTCTAAATTGGTGTAAATTATTTCAACAAAAAATTTCCGTTTAGATAACAAATAGCAAAAAATAAATTGGGAAAAAAATAGACAAGAAAAAAAAAACAAATATTGCAACTAAATGACTAACTTATGTGAGGGGCCAGTACAAATGGAACCACATGAGATGATCTTCCATTTGTACTCTCTAAACATAAGAGGAATGTTATATACATATATATATATGTATATTTTTTTAGCTACAATATATAATGGTTCTCTGTTGTTCTTAATTCAATCGTTCAATTATTATTATCTATGCTTTTTACTTTTCGCTTGTTCAATTTGTTCGACTTTCGATTTTCTAAGTACTAATACTGCCGTTCTACTGCTAGGGGCATGGGAATTACGGGATTGGTCTCAGGGATTAGTTGCATAAATGGAATGCTAATTGGATAAACTTAAAAGCTAATACATCAAAATTAAAAAAAAAAAAATTAGAATAAATTTGTATATATAGATTGATCAACTTCTAGTTTTGTGTTTTAAGTACTTAGTAACTAATTGTAGAAAGTAAAAAAAACAAACAAAAATTGTAAGTGGACAAAAAGAAAAAAAAATTAACATTGCATAAAGAAAAATCCGTTCATTTGGGTGGAAGGCGCGTTGCATAAATGTTTTTGTGTATCTGTGTATGTGTGTCTAAGTGTGTGTGTGTGTGTGTGTGTATGCGTTTTCTCTTTCGTATTTAGAGCTTTTTACTACCATCAATATCAATGCTAAGATCCGGCAATGAGCCACGTGGCTGAAGTAGGCTACGCTTTTCAGGATCCTTAATTTTCTTTGGTTTAGGACGATTCGTTTTTGTATAACGATTAATCACACCATCCGTCTCATCCATCATGCGTAATATTAGAGTCTGATCAGATGAATCCAATGGGGCTATAGATATATCTCGCACGGCACGGAACTTACCGCAATTGTTCAAATGCTCGTTCTCCAAGCGAAAGAAGTTCCAAACGAAGCGCCTGACAAAAAGTACACAAATGATTATCAATAACGTCTAAGAATTTAGACCAAATGATGAAATTCTCTTACCGAAACACTTCCATTATGCCTGTTATTGAGGTCATAATATCACCTGTAACATATTTCATTTCTGTTAGATAAAAGGATAGAGCCCATATAAAGCGCAAAGCCAAATCTTCCACAATAGCAAAGTAATAGAAGCCCTAAAAAAACACATAAAAATTAATTCATATTGATTTGATTTCAAATGATTTAATGACATCTTTTCGACTACTTACCGTTGAGGAGTACACAACTTCTTCGCGCAAAAATGTATTCTCGCCAGCGTTCTTATCGAATAGGCCCCAATCCATTTTGATGTCCCACGTATAGGCATAGCACGAGGACACAATTGAAGAGATTATCCATAGCCAAGTGTAAGGATTATCAAATGTCTTCTCATAGTTGCCTGACAAAATGCATAACAAGTGAGTATATAAAGAGAGAGAATAGAATTTCAAATTGCCTTTACTTACTGCTATTATAACTTTTGAGTGTGGCGAAAATGACAACCAGAAAGGTCGTTGAATATTTTCCAGCGTTGACCAAATGTGGAAAGGCTTCGCGTGAGTCCCGGTAACGACGCAGACATTGGGCAAATCGAAACCAGGCGGGTAAACAATTTACTATGGGACGTATAATGAAATCTTTTTCCATGCATATCGATGCATCGCGTGCCTCCGACCAATTGCCATTTGTGAAATAGAAACAAATTAGATATTCAAAATCTAATATGGCTGTGGCCAATGAATTCAGTTGATCGCCCAGCCAGAAATCGGCAAAGCCCACATGAAAAAAAGGCGCCGATAGGCAACGACCCGTTATCCTTAGTAACCAAAAGCGTGCATCATGATGGAGGACATGAAACGGATTGGCCAGAAATAGAACCATTATCAAAGTCAGAGTCAATGGATTTATGAATGCCGGTATAGACAAACTGGCACTGTAAAGGAAACTGAGCATGCTTAGAGTCCAAACGACACCGAATATTGCCGCCAATTCCATTAGATGTTGCTCGGAAAGATGATTTCGTGGATCCAATTCGAAGATTAGCACATGATTCACACCAGACGAACGCCAACCATAGATATTGACACCAATTAGAAAAATGAACTCAATTATCAGTAAAGGCCCGCGATATAGACGAAAGGTGACTTTCAGATTCTCGCCACTAATGTCATGGAAAATAGCCGATAGGACCACCACAATGCCCAGCACTATAAAACTTCCGGAGAAGAGACCAACCTTAAAGGTGGTCCAGGGACTTTGCTGTTCGCCCAACGGTGGAACACGTAAACGTTTCATGGCCCGTTGACGATCGCCACCCTCCAGTTCGCCGGTAACCGTCGTTTCGGTCTCATTGATAATATTATCGATATCCTTGTTGGTAAAGAAATGTGAAGCCTCCACATATTCCTGACGCCATTTCGCACCGCTATCAACACGCAATAACTGAACACCAGAAAGAGAGATGATATAAAAGAAGATTAGTCAAGAGGAAAAAGAGAGAGAGAGAGAGAAAAGGCAGATAGTTGACAAACTTACCTTATCATGTTTCTTTAGGATTTTTCGAAATCCGGTATGATTTAAATTCTGATAATTTTGCAAGAGTATCAAACTTAAATAAAATTCACTGAATGCCAATTTTAATTCGCGTGCCTTTCGATCCGGCAATGCCGCATGCCGTTTCTGACCTTTGGACTTTTTTGCCGTACGCTCAGACTCCTCAATCGATGTCTTTAGCTCGGCATTTAATGTGGCAAATTTACGTGTTGCCTCAGCCAATTTTTCCGAATAAAATGTATTGATCTTTTTCAATTCCTTGTCACAATAGTGAAAGAAATTTTCATCAAAATTGGCAAAATGTCGCTTAAGCACTTCATCCTCGACACTATCCACTGAGGGAGCCTCCTCAACGGCCAGATAAAGCATAGCTTTCATTTCCTTGATAATATAGAATATTGTTTGAATTTTATACTAAATAACTCATGTTAATTTTTCCGAATTTTAATTGATTTACCTCATAGTTAATGTATTGTTTACGCCACTCGGGCGTTATGTGCGCCGATAAATGTTCGGCGAACTTCATGGCTACCACCACCGACCTGTAATGCCGTCAGACTATAGTTCTATGGGTTAAGTACATATAATGGAAGTCTCGTGGGTCCACTGAAGCGTGTCTCCTGAAACGATAACCAACCAAAATAGGATTACAATTATCACTTAACAACAAAAAACACATTTAAGTAGAATCAAAAGTACGAATATTTTCAGAAACAAAATTGTTAACTGAATCGAAAGGACTTGATATCAAATGACCCAATATATATTTCTCCCTTATGAACAATTTTCAAATATCAATTATTAATAAATTGATTTTTAAATAATTTCACTTCACTTTTAATATTTTTTGTTTGTTCCACTTCACGTTGGTGTTATTCAGTGTTTGCCGATTTGCAGTTAACGGTAATTGAGTTGAGAGGGCTAAATCAATGCAAGTCAACACAGACAGTGAGCGAGAGAGAAAGAGAGAGATAGAGAAAGAGGGGGTGGAGGCAACTACGGACCGTGGGCCGCGTCGACTGACAGTGGAAACAGTTATAATCTAATCAGCTGTTGCCTGCTGACTGCCAGCCCATAAAACTGCAATCATAAATTTTACAAATACAAAAATTATGAAAAAAAGAAACCGAAAAAATAAGGAAAAATTACGTTAAACACGTTTTAATCGGTGGCCATGTGGGCGTTGGACTGTCTGATGATAAAAAAAAAAAAAAACAGCAACAAAAAAAAGAAGAATACTGTCTCCAAAAGATATCCCCCACCAATAATAAAATCTCATTAGCAAGACAAGCATAATAAGCTAAGCAAATTGGAAAATTTTTTCCCTACACTTTTGTTGTTTGCTGTTGCCGCGGCAAAAAAAAAAAAACAGGAAAGCAAACAGAACTGAGAATATAATGAATTTTTGTTATATTCTTCTATATTATTTCTTTTTGTTCGTGTTTTTAATCAATTGCATAAATATTTGCGGTGTCGCCACAAATAATGAACAAGAGATGGGCGGAAAGCGGGACAAACTAATTGCAAAACGAACTTCCGTTCACAAAGGGAGCAGGGAAGGGTAGTGGTGGTTGGTAGGTGGGTTAAAACTTTAAGCCAAACAGAGGTGCAGGTGCTAATTGGATTGTTTAGACAAGGCAGAGGAAAGGGGCAAAGGCATTGATAAGCTTAATGCCGTTTGTCTATGTCTAAATATAGTAACACTTGTTGATTGATTAAAGCAATTCAAACTATATATACCTTCTACATATCAAACTATTTGATGGATGGATGCGTTTTTGTCTCAATGCCCATTAATTGTGCTCGATTGACATTCGAAATTTATAATACCCGGCAGAGTATGAGTGGCAACTCATAAGAGTATCTTAAAGTATTTCAAATAAAAGACAAAAGAAATCACTAAATTTCTTTATGTTAAGTCGCAATCTTTGTCGCTCTCATATAGGATATAAAGCCTAAATTTACATATCGTATAAGTATATAAATTTATATTTAACAGTCGTTCTACTTACACACAATAAAAAAAAAATTGCACTATGTAATATCATTTAGGTATAAAAATATACCTCTCTCGCTCTATCTCTTACTCACTGACTAACTCTCTTCATCTGTTTAGTGAGAACTGATAACGGCATGTGCTGTCAGCAGCAGCAGCAGAAACAACAACACAAACAAAAGCACAAACAAATGCCAGACAACAAGACATCGACGTAAGCAGCAAAAGAATAAGTAAATGATTATTTGATCAATAAAACAATTTGGGTACATGAACAAATAGAAAGGAAAAAATTGTTAACATTTAGCATTTATTAGATAGTAGTATGTAATGCCTCACAATATTGAACAAAATAAATAATAACAAATGGGGCAGCAGAGCGCCAGCGCGCAGTCTGTGTGTACCGTCGCGTCTTGTGATTCTGATTTGGTTGATTTTTAATTTGAGGGCCAATTGAAAAGATGATGAATTGAAGATTAACAACAAGCAAAGAGCGTAAAGTAGAGAGCGCCAAAGGGGGAAAATTGCTTGTCAATTACATAAAATTACAATAACAATCTTGGTTCTTCTTTTTATTCCCCCTCACCATTGTTTGTCGTCATTCTATTGCAGCAGTCCCGTTGCAGTTTAGTTTATGCTTATGGTATTTCCCTTTCACGCCCGTTTTCCCGCTCACCTAGTTAACAGATTTATCCATTGCCACTACAATCTTAATTTAAGTACAAGTACACACTTGGTTTTATCACAGTATTTTATTATTATTTAGCGCGTACGAATCAAATCAAACAACACAAAGCAGAGAACACAAGAAACAAGGCACGAAACATAAACTAAAGACAATAACAAAAACGTAAATGAAATGTTAATATTAACATGGTGGGCCAGTGTTGGTAAGCATGCTTAGTAAATCTTTTAAACAAAGATGAGTAAAAATTTGTATTAAAGTCAATCTATTAAAGCTCAAAAATGCTCAGATACAAATATGGCAAAAAAATCGTATTTTTGCAAGCTTACGTTAGAATAATTTGTTTATTTTTGTTTTGCGACTCATCGCTGGAAGCGATAGTTATTTTAGTCGCATCACTAACTGTTAACAGTCATGAGTCAGTGTTAACAGAGATCTTTGTGCATTGCTACGACGCTATCAAAACAATCCGAAGAAGTAAAGGAAATTCGAGAAAAACAACAAAGAAAAAGAGGACGACGAAGAGTGGACGATGAGTGCCAACATGAAGAATGTGAAACTAAGTCACTTTGCCGGCAACTCTGGCTCTACAGGAGGCGCTGGATCTTTTAGTACGTCTGGTGGAGGAGGTGGCAGTGGATTAACTGGATCAGCTGGAGCTGGTGGCGGCAAATCAGGAGCTGCTTCATTGGGAGCAGGAGGATCCGGAGCCGATAATGACAGCTTTATAACACCCAGTGGCGTAACCATACCCTTTATACGTACACGTGATGTTCCAAAACAGTTGCCCACTCTAGCAGCTGCCCTACAGCGAAGTCTAGATGAGCCTTTAGCTGCCGAAGATTTGGATGCAGTGCAATTAGAATTGGAACTTATGTTATCCAATGTAGCCCTAAGAAGTCGCGTATTAAAGGCGGAATATGAGAATCTGGATAAAGATGAGAAGCGGAGGAAACTGGAACGTTTGCCGGGTGGATCACCTCCTGGACTAAATGCTATTGGAGCAAATGGTACCAATTTAATAGGTAATGGCAATGTTAGTCATTCCACTGCCTCTTCCATAGGCGCAAAAAGAAAAAGAGAAGAGCCAACTGGAGTCCGCAAGAAGCATTCATCGATGACAATTATAAACAAACAGCAAGCAGCATCAGCATCAGTTGCTGCTGCAGGCGGCATCGTTAAGCTATCGAAAAACAGCCCAATGTATGGACAAACAGATGATAGTTTGGATTATCCGCCACCTGCCTCTACAGCCAATAACTTGCCACCCAAAGTGGCCTTACCCAAAAATGATATGCCCAATAAATTTTGGCTATCAGTGGAACCCTATTGTATGCCCCTGACTCATGAGGATTTGCGCTTAATTGATGATCTTCTCGAGCAATATCGTGGACCTTTAGTGCCTCCCATACCAACGCTGGGACCACATTATTCTACCCTGTGGTCGCAGGAGGATATAAAATCGTTGCAACCAGGTGGCAGCAGAATCAAGGGACAAAGCTCTGCCGCAAAATATGCTAAAAAAGGGTGAATCTCTAATGGAGGAGAGCATAACAGGACCTTTAACCCAACGACTAGTGTCTGCCCTAATGGAGGAATCGTTGCTGACGCTGCCCAGCGAGCAGGCGGCTGTGGGCGACTATAGCAATGCCAGTTCAAATACCACCAGTACCACGGCTAGCACCTCCAGCAACAGCAACGAGAATAACGCAGGAGGAGTTGGTGCTGCGGGAAACTTTCGATCTCTAGCAATGCTCAAACACGGCCTGGGCATTGAGCAGCGTTTGAAAAAGGAGCTCATCAACACCGGCCTCATCGAATCCGCCGAGCCAGACGACGTGGATGAAGTACTTTGGAAATCAAACGAGTCACAGCAGAAATATCTACCATATCCCATTTCAACAGCGAGGAATTGAAACGTTTACGCCAAGCGGCCAGCGAAGAGATAAAACGCATCGAGTTAAAACGTAAATTGGATTTCGTCGATCAGGAAATTCTCGAGTGCTATAAACGTATGCTACAATATCGCTCCAAACGCAAAGGGCACTCGCTGGAAGAGAAACAGGAAATCTTACGTCTGACCAACGAACAGCGTCAATTGGCTGTGCAATTGGAACAAATGCATCCAATAAATCCCAGCGGATCCACTTTGGAATCCAAAATGTAGGACAGGAGCCTGGCCTGGTCTTGGTTACATCTAATAACCATGCATCGGGCAGGGAAAAAAAATGAATTCAAATGATTTCAAGTTCTTCTTGTTTCTTCTCCTTCGTCACACTTCACACACAAAAAGAAAAAAACAAAAGCAAACACTCGAAAGTAATGATTATAAAAACAAATTGAAATACAAACTGATTCTCTTCTCTCTCTTCAAACTGAACTTAACACCAAGAAGGCTAACAACACTTTGATGTTCTTCGTAGAATACTATTAGCCGGAAACCCATTATGTGTAATTATGTATATATTTATACATATTTACTTTGCTCTACCGATAAGCGCCTTGGGTTTTAATTAAATCTAAAGAAAACAGAAAATTCCACAGACTTTTCGTTAACACATAACTCCAACTACTATTCTTTTGAATCATCATTATCATTGGTAAAGAAGAACGCGGTGATTTTTGATCCTATATACACAAACATCAAATAATGGTATAATACGTTCACACAACTCACTTTAACAAGTTAGATTAAGTAAATTAAATATATATATGGTTGCGGCGTTCAGATACCCAAATCATCATCATCATGATCAGTATTAAGGAACGAAGGCAACAAATAAAACAAATTGTCGTCTACTTAAGTTGAAAATGTAGCTTCTTCATTGCTTACAAAAATTAATTCATTGAACATTTCATGGTGATTTATCATATATATATATATATATATATATATATATATATATAAATAGATGTATATAATGTAGTAGAGCTAATTTACAATGTTGAAAGACATATTGTACTTAATTTACTAAATATAACCTATCACAGACATAGTCTCATTTGATTTGATGATTCAACTATGAATCAAAAATATCGGGATACTCAGACATTAGATCTGATTTACATGAGACCCTTATGGATGTAGCATTTGCTTTTAAACGCAAATTATTATCGTTGGTAAGCAGCATGGAGTGTGGGACCTGCTCTTTAAGTTGAAGGCAACAGTTTAAAATGCTATCGTCAGCGGAATCCACATCAATCAAATGATCTGCTTCATCCAAAGCGGATTGAGCTGGAATAGTAACAAAAATATATTTTAAAAAAAAACTGCAAAAGGTATTTTCACCTCTCATACCTTGTATATCCCGACTCTCATCAAATTTAGAGTTCAAATAGTGTATGGCCCGTATGGCAGCCACACGATTGAACTCACTATCACTGTGTTTAGCCTTAAGCCTATCTAACTCTTTGATAACTATATACGGTATAAATATCATGCTGCCAGCTAAACCTTTCATCACCAATTTGGGTAAGTCTTTAACAAACGATAGATTGTGTATAAGCACATTTGTATCGAGTATAAAATACATGTGATCTATACGACGATCGGGCAATTCTTGTTCCCCAGGCTCGCGTTGCAGTGATTTTAGTATGGCCATTGAAACATCATCATCTTCCCAGTCCATGGGTTCGGGTTCAAGTTCAGGTTCAATTGTTTGGGGCACATTTTGAGGTGGCTTGTTGTTGTTGGTCTTTTTTCTGGGGTGCTGCTCCCCTTTTACTTCCTTTGTTTTTGGTACTGGTGGTGGTGGTGCTGCTGCTGCTGTTGTTGCAGCGATACTCTCAACTGACGCAAACGTTCATTGGCTGTAAGAGAGCAAAAAAAAAAAATGGTAAAAATTATAAGCAAACAACTAACGAGTCGCTCTTACCACTTGATGAAGAAGTGTTGTTAGCTTTCTTTAAACGAATGCTAGCATCGATCAAGGCCTGAGGCTTCTCCCAGGCATTTAGAATGGACGATGTAAGGCTTCTGGACGATTTGGTATTAGTTGATCGACTGGAACTGGAATACGTATTTCTTTGATGATGTTGTTGACTTCTTGATGATGGTTTGTTGACTGGTTGATTCTTTTCCTTTTTTTGCTCTTTTAAGTTGCTTTGCAAGCGTTTTAGACGATCTTGAGCCAACTGCCTGCTGCCGCTTACTTTGTGTGAAACAAGGTCCAAAACTGTTAGAAAGTCGGGCAAAAGATAAAGATCACGGGACTCACCACGCGGCTCAATCCTCTCTTTAGGCTTTGGCTGCCTTCTGCTGCTACTGCTGCAAGCCATGATATTTGGTTGTTGTTGTTGTTGCTCATTGTTGACAGCAATATTCCTAAATTTAAGCTTTTGTAACGCATTTTGTTGTGCGAAAGGCTTCTCATCTGATGACGAATCCATTGGAGCGCAGCATATTCTTCGAGTGTGACCTAATGTTACCCAAAATTTTACGCTGTTTTAGTCTTACTGTTTTTTTTTCGTATTCCAACAACATAAAATTGATTAAAAATTATAAATTCCCAATCCTAGGGTGATTGCTTACTTTAGCTACTCCAAAACTTTAGTGTTGTCAAACGTGCAAACATTGTACAAAACACTGCGAAACATTAGTGCTGGAAAACTTTTGTTTGTTGCTGTCTGGCAGCTCTATCTGGGTTAGCCATGGCAACTCTAAAAAAAAATGTGATTATCAAACATGTTCAAATCCATTTCCACGCGATGGACATGGACCTGCATCCAGTACCGTCATCGGGTAACCATCGCCAATGCCACTTACCCTCAAAGTTTCCGACAACTAGCAGGAGCTGTAGGAGCATGGCCAAATCTGGCAGTTAGGCGTGTTCCCAAACCTCGTGCTCTTTACCGGGCCAAGGCTTCTTCCTCTTCGCTCTCGTCTACAGAAACAGAGTTGGAATCGACCAAATCACAGGATGCTCTCTTGCGTGAGTTTGCCCAGATTCCAGTGGAGCGTATTCGCAATTTCAGCATAATCGCCCATGTGGATCATGGCAAGAGCACACTAGCCGACCGCATTCTCGAATTAACTGGAGCCATAACCAAGCAAGAGGTCAACACCAAGTACTAGACAATCTGCAAGTGGAGCGTGAGCGTGGCATAACTGTCAAGGCCCAGACGGCTTCGATATTCTACAAATATAAGGATCAACAGACATATTTACTCAATCTTATCGATACACCAGGTCATGTTGATTTCTCCAATGAGGTAAGAAGAAGCTAGATAGAGACCTCTAATCAGTTCAGTGCACGTAATCCTTGGTTTTTTATTTCAGGTTTCCCGCTCTCTGGCCGCTTGTGATGGTGTGGTCCTTCTGGTCGATGCCTGTCATGGTGTTCAGGCCCAAACTGTGGCCAACTATCATTTGGCCAAGCAAAGGAATCTAATTGTAGTGCCGGTTCTCAACAAAATCGACATCAAGCATGCGCAACCCGAAAAAGTAATTCAAGACCTGCAATTTCTTTTTCAAATAGATCCCAAAACAGTGCTCCAAGTGTCAGCCAAAATGGGTCTTGGAATACGGGAAGTCCTAAACCGCGTGATTGAAGCCATACCACCGCCAAAGGTAGAGCGAGAACGAGAATTTCGTGCCTTAATCTTTGATAGTTGGTTTGACAAGTATCGCGGCGCTTTAAATTTAATATATATTCTTAATGGCCATCTGGAGCTAGGCCAAGAGATACAATCAATGGCCACAAAAAAGATATATCCCTTAAAAAATTTATCCATCCTCAGGCCCAAAGAAAGTGAAGTTAAAAGTTTATCAGCGGGCCAAGTTGGCTTAATAGCATGTAACATGCGTAATAGCAAAGAATCGATTATAGGCGATACGATATATTTAAAAAATCAAATTGTCGAATCCGCCGGAAACTATAAGCCACAAAAACCCTTAGTTTTCGCTGGCATCTTTCCTGTCGATCAATCAAAACATGTGGCGCTACGCAGTGCCATTGACAAAATGATTCTCAATGATTCGGCAGTGACGCTAATGGTTGACTCTAGCCCCGCTCTGGGTCAGGGTTGGCGATTGGGCTTCTTGGGACTGCTGCATATGGAAGTATTTTGTCAACGCCTCGAACAAGAGCATAATGCTGAGCCCATAATAACTGCTCCATCAGTGACTTATCGCATTGTACTGAATAATCCGCGTATGATCAAACAAATGGGGAAAGACACATTGGATATATCAAATGCTGCCTCTTTTCCAGAGCCCTCCAACATTAAGGAATACTATGAACCTCTCGTAATGGGCACCATTATAACACCCTCGGAATATGTGGGTCAAATTATAGCTCTGTGCATTGATCGGCGTGGGATACAGCAAAGTTCCCTCAATATCGATGAGACGCGCATTTTAATGACATATATTTTGCCATTAAGTGAAATCATTTTAGATTTTCATGATCGCCTCAAATCCTTAAGTTCGGGCTATGCCAGTTTCAGTTATGAAGATCATGGCTATCACTTAACCAATTTGGTACGCTTGGATATCCATCTAAATGGTCGTCCTGTTGAGGAGCTCTGCCGCATAGTTCATGCTACCAAGGCGACGGGCATTGCCCGACAAATGGTCCACAAATTGAAAGATCTAATACCACGTCAAATGGTACAAATCGCCATACAGGTCTGTGTCGGCAGCAGAGTATTGGCCCGCGAAACGATTAAGGCCTATCGCAAAGACGTTACCGCCAAACTCTATGGTGGCGATGTAACGCGTCGCATGAAACTGCTGCGTCAACAGGCGGAAGGCAAAAAAAAGATGCGAATGTTTGCCAACATAAGAGTGCCTCACGAGACTTTCATCAATGTCCTAAAGCGTTAACCAAAATATGAAATTCCATCTATAGAAACAAAACAAAAACAAACCATTCTTTATTAGGTGAGTAAACCTTCGATGGCTTGGTTAAGCTCATCAGTTAACACTTCTAAGAAAAACAAAAACAATCTTTTAAACTATTTAAATATATCATATTTTTTATTTTTTCAAGTGTCCAACTGACAACCCAACCTCTGGCTTTGAGAGTAGAAATCGACGCTTATTATAAGACTGAGATCAACTATATTTAATTTTGGTAAGTCATTAAAGGCATTAAAGATAAGGACCCTCATTGAAATACAGAAATATCGCCTTATCATATATATTTAGCCTGGGGTACGTCAATAGAAATTATCATTATGATTAGTACATACACAAGTGTGTTCTGTGGGCGGAAATGGGCGTGTCGCATGGACAGCCTTTGTATTTATAAGTAGATATGTATCCAGAAACAGTTCATTAACATGACAAGAAAATAATAGTCGGTTAGCCGATGGTAAAATACTCTCTAATAAGTAATTTCAAGGAATAAAAGGAATGAGAATGCATGGAAATAATCAAAAATTTTACCGAACTAACAAGAAAAATTTTATTAAGATAATAAGAGAATGCGATTGTTATAGGAAATTTGTGGTAGGATTTTATTTAATAAGGAAACAAAGTGACAAGGCAGTCTAAATACATACATACAGTTGCATATACATATGTATGTACATATATCTATTTTTTTTCCAAAGTTCTCAATGTATCTTAACTTGCAGTCTCGTCTTAGTTTTATCGCTGTGATTTTGTTTAGTGGATTTTGAGTCTACCTTTTAACTAGTTTCATTTGTGGTTCCCCGTTTATCTTCCCAACCTCCACAAACAGATGAGCGAGTAAGGAAAATCGAATTTCCCTGACCCTGAAAACTGTGACACACACGCACACACAAAGACAAGCACTTAAACCCAAAGTTGGTTGGGTTCTGAAGAGAGACAGAGAGTAAAAGAGAGGAATAGTGCCATAACGGGTATCCTCCCACTTCGAAACGTCTCCTCTATATATGTAGATATACATATATATGTATGTATGTGTACGGGTTTTGACGTGATAGCTCTAGTTCTTTTTTGGTATAGCTTGTGTCTCGCTCCCGGCTAAAATTTTTTGTTGAGGAAGGAAGAGAATCAGAAAGAGAGAGAGAGAGTGTGTGTGTGAGAGGGAGTGAACGAACGAACGAACATAACCTGTGCCTTTGTATTGGTGACCTTGAAAAACAATAACATTAAAACAAAAATGCAAATGCAAACAAATCTAAAATCCGTTCAAGCAAAACTGTTAAAAATGTTTTGTGTTATGCAATAATTAAACAATGGAAGCCAAATACAAAGAAACTTGTCAACTTGTTGCCCATTTTCTATCGATTCCTTAAAGAAAGCTAAAAACAAATCAGCTGCATTTTCCCCGTAATAACAAACAACAGCTGAGTAAGGGGGAAGAAGAGTACGAGAGAAAGAGAGTGCAGAGAGCGAGTGGGGGTGGGAGAGTGTGGATAGGGTGGTCAGGAACATAAAACACACGAAAAAAAAATAAAACAGACTGCAAAAGCAACAAAGCAAAATGAAAACGAAATGCAAAAAAAAGCAGTAAAATAAAATACAATTTTTTTGTTGTTGCTGTTGTTGTGCGCGCAATTGAACTCACAGGCACGCACAGTGACAGCGCAACACTCAGGTTTTAAATCAAATTGCAAACGATCAGGTGCATAAATGTAAAACTGTGAGAGATAACTCAATTTTAGTGCAATGAAATCAATCAATGTTTGCTTACAAAATAAGCACAAGTGCATTGCTATTTAGGATAATTATCGATCTTAGATAACTAAAAGTGTGTTAGCTTAATAATAATTTATTGTTAAAAATGAAGACTTTTAAACTATAATGTTTATCGACATTTCCAAAGACATATTTATTTGGGTTTCTCCGTCTCTATATTTTGTAAGCTTTCGTCCTAGTCCCACTGTGCAATGGCATCTCGTTTCTCGCTCAACGGTCGTTGTCGGTCGTTGGTTCGTTGTCGTCGGTCGTCGTCGTTGGCCGCTGCCGCAGCAGCAGTCAGTTTTCATTCTCATTTGACATCATCAACATTGAAATTGAATTAAAAAGCAAGGAAAGAAGGAAAAAAACAGGAGCCACAGCGCCAGCAATTGATATTCCTTCAATAACCAAAGTAAATTAATTGATTTAACCAATTTAATCAAAAGCTTAATTAATCACCGATTCAGGAGTACGAGTTTTCATTTAACAAAAAACAAAAATAATTCAGCGCGCAGAAAACAACAAACGTCATCAGCTGTTTTACTGTACCTACATATATACCTATATGTGCGTGTGTGTGTGTGTGTGTGTGTGTGAGAGAGAAAACTCTGTGTTGGTTTCGTATGTTTGTGTGTGTATTAGAATTAACTTATTTTTTTACATTTAATCAAAGTACATAGAAAAAAAACTATAGAGGTAATGTGAAAGCTGTAAAAGTATAGGTAGGTTGTAATTTTGGGCGATTTGAAGGTTATGATGAGCCCCCTATCCTCCTTGTCACCACCACTCTCAATGTCTAATTTGGCCTTGACCGTGTCTATGTGTATTCGTTTGAGTGCGTGTGTGCAACGGTAACTAACAGCTGACAGCTGCTGCTAGATTGCAGTTTTCTGTTAAGCATTGCTTTTTTTTGCATTAGGTGGCAACTCCAAGTCATCCCCCACCCGCAGATATATTTAAGCAACAGCAAAAACAAAGTCACAATCAAGTTCAAAGCAATTGCAAAAAAACAAGTGAGAAAACGAGAGAGAGAGAGAGAAAAGGAAAGAGAACGGAGCCGCTCAGCTGTACACGTAGTCAGAGTTAGCCAGCGTAAGAAAATTTTTATAAATATTTTTTTATTTCAAGTTTGTTTTGTTGTCAAATTGTGCAATCTAATAGGAATAAAGACAAAAGCAGTGGTAAAAATGGAAATTATTTTTATTCATTAACAAGTAAAATAGATAATAAATAGTCGTTCTCTGATCGTGTCGCAGGGTTGCCAGTTATTACAAAATTCAAATAAAAACGGGAACAACCACAAAATGAGAAATTGCAAACAATTTTTTTTTGCGTTTTATCGTATTCATAAATACATTTACATATATATATATATATCTATACATGCATATATATTTATTGTTACGTACGTATGTGTAGTAGTATAAATATATATACTTACTTACGCATTACGTGAGAGCAAAAGTGACGAAAGTGAGGGGCCAGCGTAAAGTGTTTCATTTTAAATTGTTTCAACAAATTTTAATGATAAAAAATACACAAAAGTATTTTATTTTGTTTGTGTATGTGTGTAATGTTGTGATCGTTGTAGGAGAGCGGTAGCAGAGAGGAAGTTAAGTTGCCACCGCGTCACGCACATACACATTATAGACGCACAAACACCCTCAGCTGATATGTATGCGAATATCACCAGTGTTGCTCATATTACCGTTTCTTCAAGCTAAATTTAGCGTTTAACGGCTACAAAATATGTACATGGTTACAATAAGAATGATCCGTTCTAATAAGAAGCTTTTAGTTTATATTGCTGTTGAAAAAGGTTAACATTTAACTAAGGGCGTAAATATTTATTAAAATAAGTTGATTCAATTATCAATAAGATAAATTGATTGCATACAACAAGCATCAGCCTATAAACCTGTCCTATCCATCAGCTTTTTTGTCTTCTGACAAGTAGACATCGCTGATGCCAATATCAATTTTCGCACTCTCTCGCTCTTTTTTTTGTCTCTCTTTCTTCCTCAGTCTCGTCTTGCTTGTCATTTTATTTTGTAAACAACTCTCACACAAAAAAAAAAAAAAAAACAAGAAAGAAGGCAGTGTTGCCATTTAATTTTTTTTACTTGCACTGGCAAGTCTGTATTAACAAAAATTTGTGAAATTCATAAGACATTTTTTTTATTATTATTGTGTTTTCTCTTTTTTGTTTTACAGCATACAATGTTTTTTGATCTATGAGAGAAAAGGGAAAACGAAAAGAATTTTAAAAATGATTAACGGTTTTAGTGTAAGTGAGCAGGCAGCATTGCACTTTACCTACAATAACAACAACAACAATGGCGGCCTTAAAACAGAACACAACAACAATAATAATGGAACGCTAAAAATTCAAGCAGCAACAATTGGAGGTGGTGGACAAGTGGAAATGGGATTAGAAGAACAGAACTTGAAATGGTTTAACTTATCAGCTGATGCCAAAGATAGAAAGCAAAAGCCAGAAGCAATATCTAAAAGTGCCTTTAAAAATAATCAAATAACATCCACAATACAATCCACGCCAACAATGACATCCACAATAAACCCCACACCAACCATAACATCCACAATAAAATCCACGCCAGAGATGCCCCAGCAACGCACTGAGGACCAAGAAAATGCCTTTCGTCGAATTGAGGATGTTCATAATTATGCCAAGTTGCAGGATTTTTCCAGCGACATCGAGGATAATGATGACAATGATGATGACGATGATGAAGATGTAGATGATGAGGATGTAGACGACGATGGAGATGGCGTTGAGACGGAAACCAATTTTAACAATTTAAAAATAACACGCATTCAAAAGGAAGACACTGAAGAGCCGGTCGATGTAGTTACAGTGCCACAACACGAACACGAATGTGAACAGGTGGAGGGACAACAGGAATACACTCAGAGTCGAGATAAGCAACAAGATCAGTCATTATTGGCGTCATCCACAAATGAACATGATAACACTTCCGATATTATTACGCCCGAGCATCATGCTCGTAGGCCAATGAATGCATTTCTCATATTTTGCAAAAGGCATCGCGCCATTGTCAAAGAGCGTTACAAAACACTTGAAAATCGGTAAGTACTTTCTTCGAGCCAATACAGTATTGTGGGGAGATGCATTCTTTCACCGTTCTTTTTCTTCTTTTACTTTTTGTCTTTATAGAGCCATAACAAAGATACTAGGCGACTGGTGGGCGGCTCTAGATGATCAGGAAAAACAATGTTTCACTGATTTAGCACAACAGGTAAGCTTTATACAAACTAACGAAAAAAAGAACAGCAAAGACAAATTTTGTATCTTTTTCTTAACATCTTGCAGAACAAAGATGCCTTCTTTAATGCTAATCCCAATTTTAAATGGTACAAACTGCCTGCACCGCCGTTACGAACACTCAACACACGGCCAAGTAATGCGATATCAGTAAATTTAAAGGAGCAGGAGGGCGACGACAATGTGCCAGGGATACACTCGTCTAACAATTACTTTCAACTCGCCGATGAGAACCAAATGGGTGATTTGAGTTCTTTGCTACAGGTGCAACAGGACAAAGAAGATGCCCTACAGCAAGCCTTGAGTGAAACGAGTCAATTTTTTAGTGGCCCACATGCCGCCTAATATCAATCAAAATAGAAGGAAACGTACTTCCTTAAATACTGAAAGCTCTCCTAGCAACTCCAGCGAGGAAGATACATTGTCACCTGTTAAAAAGATAAAATCTACACGATCTTGCAAAGGCAAAATCTATCAGGAATTGATGAATTCTGGTCAAATAGCAGCCATAACCAAGAAAATAAGAGAGGCACCAGTGGTGCACAAGCACCACAGTTGGAAGACAACGAGAAGCCATCGCAACACTTACGAAGTGTCTCGGAATCGAGTAGCAGCGGTTTTGATTTAGAAGAAAAGATCAAGGAACTGCCAGCTTTAAGTTTGGATATATATTTGCAGCGCAAGCGTAGCACCAAAAAGAAGAAGAAATTCACCAGCAATAAAAAGTCAAGGAACTCGCATAGCAGTGGCAGTGGAGGAAATGAAGGAGGAGGAATCCATCAAGCGAATATACAAATGGATGTGTTTGTTGGTGGTACAGTGCGCAGATTGATAGCACCAACCGCTGCCGCTGTGGGTAGCCAAAAACGAAAGGCACGCAAGGAGAGCATTACGCGACGCGATGTTAGTGCCATTGAGCAGGAGGTGGCCTCCATTTTGCCGTTAACCATAAATGGTTGTTATTATTTCAATCATACGGAGGCAATTAAAACGCCTTCAACATTGGACAATTCGTCATCGTTCACGTCATCATCGCCGCTGTCTTCAGCGTCATCCTCATCCTTAGTGGGAGCTACTTGTGGGATCCAATACCTATGATGTGACCTCCTCTACCTCAGATTTACTCATCTTGGCCGAAGTGGCAGCCAATCGCACTGAACATCAGCATGAAAGCAGCTTTGCCGCAGGTCTCTAACTATCCTTCATCTACTGCAGCAGAAGCTATTAATATCACCTCACCACCCCCTTTTTAACGCTCTCCCTCTCTCTCTCTCTCTCTATCTTCTGTTCGAAACGTTTTTTGGTAGAGCGTAGAATTGCTGCAGTTATTGGTGTGTGATAGAGAAAGAGCCAATTCAGACATTCGTTGATCTTTAATTAATTAGTCAATAGAATTATATAAGAAACAAATGATGTATATTTTTGTTATGATATGAAAAAAACGGTTCTATCAGTTTTCCCCCACTATTTTTTGGGCTGTTAAGTTTTTTTTCTGTAGCGTTCGTAAATTATCACTATCCATCAACCAAAACTGGACGCCTTATAATTATTAACTGTTAAATATTATTATTTTCTAATATGTAGCTGATAATTTATTGCTATATAACACATCTATGCATATGTGTCTAGTTTTTATAAATATATATATATATATTTTTTTTTTTTGTTAAAGATCCACAAACGAAACGCGTTTTACGAAAAACAAAATACATGATTAAAAATCAATAGAGATTTTGTGTTTGAAAATTGATAGTCTTTTTGCGGCATAAGGAAAAAAAACCGCTGCTTGGCTGAATTGTAAAGATTTAAAAATGATCATGTTAGCTTTTGGGATCATTTTTAAGAGCTAGCTTGATACGTTATTTATTTGAATTTTGTAATTCGACCTAGATGAGAAAATTAATCGATAAGTGACGATAAGAAATATGGAAACAACTCTAAAACTAATCGCCTTTGCCGGTAATTATACGGAAAGATGGGCGGAGGGGAAATTTTTTTTTTTTTTGGTAGTGAGGGGAGATTGTACATACATATGTGCGAGTATGTGTGTGGGTGCAGGATGATAACGTTTCGTTTGCTAACAACCAACCGCTAAATGTCTAGATAAGCTAAAGCATTCCGATTGGGGGGAAAAAAAGACAAACCGAGTTGAGCAAAATGGCGCATGATTAACAAAGTTGTTATTTTTTTCTGCTCACGTGCAAAGCAAACATGAGCTGTTAACCGCTGCTAGAACAGCTGCCAGTCATCAGCGAGAGAACACACTCTTCGCTCTCTAACCCTCACCACACCCTTTACCCGTGATGCCATTGTCTATCATACCTTGGGTTTTGACCATTTCTCACCTACATACAGTTTGGCAAGGAAGTGTTTACACACATTTAAAAAAAAAATTCAAATTTATAAGAAAGAAAAAAACGAGAACTAAGTCAGGCGCAAAATTCAACTGTCAACAAGGTTTTCACACAACATTTTTTTTTTAAATGTAATTGGTTATTCAAACTTTCGTTTCATCATCAATTTAATGAGGTTTTGGCCATATGCCATTGGAATAGACATCATAAGGCACCTCGAGATGAAAAATCATTTCCTAAAAACTCCGATAAACAACGGAAAAAGCCATTAAAAGAGATGTGTAAACACTTTCTTGTTAAACTGTTCATACAATAAGCTTTGGTGCTTTTCTTTTAAAGCTTTCGCCGCCAGAGCCGTTGCTGTCACGAACAAATTTTTCGTGTTGGCCTTAATTTTCAGTTTGTTCGCGCATTCAGACCCTTACGGTTCGCTCTCGCACTTTCTTCGTTAGCCGACGCTCTCTTTTGTGTGCCTGTGTATTTCGTCGCATTCTCTCAGTGTGTGTGTGTTGTCGCGTGTGAGCGTGTCTGTGTGTGTGCAACAAGAAAAAACCCCCAGAGATACCGAAACCCCTCGGCAGCAGTTACCCCCTAAACGAGAGTTAGAACAAAATTTAACAGCGACAGTAAAAGAACATAAAATCTAATAAATAAAATAATACTGCTTTTAAGGTATGCAAATATTCCACTCGTTGTCGTACTTGAAATAGCAGAGAATACAAAAATTAATCAAAGAATTTAGTACAAAATGTAATCCTTATGTACATATGTGTTAGTCGATTTGTTTTGCTTTTCTTAAGTCAGAAAAAAAATTGTTAAAAAACGTTAAAAATTTTAAAAAGAGGATTTAACCAAGAAAACCCAATTGGAGTACAAGAATTAGCCGGAACAAAACGGAAAAAGAACGCCTAGTCATTTCAATTCCGAATTGTTTCCACGAAGCGTAATGAAAAGGACCGTTTTACAAGGAGCTTAGAGAGGGAATAGAAGTTATATAATACATAAAGTAACGTTGCCCCCGCACCACCGCCTCTTGACAAAATAAAGAAAAGAAACGTGTGAGCTAGCAACAAAAAGCGTTCTGATGAATTTGCATTTTTTTATGTTTTTTTTTAAGTTTTTTTTTTGAAATTTTTGCTCTACCGCTGAAAATACATACATATGTATTTATATATACACTATGTGTATGTGTGTGTGCGCAATTGAAACCCGCCAAGTTTTTTTTTTCTTGATTTCATTTGATTTAATTGCGATTTGCGTGGCTGTGGCTGCGACTGATGTTGCGGCTGCTGTTGCTGCCGCTCCTGTGCGTGAGTTTGCCGCCTTCGTCTACATCGGATCTTCGTCTGGCATTCATTTAGCGTCCCGCTAATTAATTAACAAAAAAGCAATCACATTTCCATTTGCATTTGCAATGATTGTACTTTCCCTGCTACTCGTTTCTTTTTTGCCCCGTAATTAACACCAATTAGTTTTTTTTCTTTTAATTATTTTTGGTTTGCGGCGCATTTCAATTAACCCGCCAAGAAACGCGGGTGGGGGGTGTGGGAATTAAAGTAAGGAGAATAAATCAAATCAAGTTGACTCTGCGCCTCTTCGTTCTTCCTTTTTGCCACACACTGTGTCTATGTGAGTGTGCCATGCGTGGGGGCTCGACGTTACTTGTGACGTCACAAGCGAAAACTGTATTTTGCGCAATTATTATGTAAGAAACGCCGACCCGACGACGCAGCCATTAGAGATGTGCAACATTTTCGCAAAATGTGGAAGCTCTAAGAATTGTTTAGCTAAACGCATATGTCAAACTATTTAATGTACACACTAATACTTAAGCAATACAATTGGAGCTAAATTTAACAATTGCTTATTATTTAAAATTCATAGGAAAAGAAGAGAGAGAGAGAGAAAAAGGGATTGAATTTAACACAAGCTCCCTAAAAAATACTCAATATCCGTGTCACGCTTTAAACATGTTTGCTCCTCCTTACTCACGAAGGATTTGCTTGGTATTTTTTTTCGCCGTTTTGGTCCGTTCCATCCGTGTGTGCCTTAGTTTGAATAAAGTTTTTGCAGCGGCGAAACCTATACGAAAATAAGCGGAACGAACGACAACAACATCGCTAGGCGAAAGAGCATACATACATAAAAGAAACATAAATTAATTGTAAAAGAAATTGTTCAATTATTTTAGTTTAATATATTTTTGAGAGATGTGATTCAGTCACCGTGTGTGTTTTTTTTGTGTGTGTGTGCGAGAGAGCGTAACACATGTGTCTCTCTTTTTTAAGCAAATGTTGTATAACAGTAACTAGGCAGATTCCCAAAATGAGAGAAAAAAAAAGCTCTATAAATCATCAAATCAGCTGTTAGAGAAAGAGAGCCTCAAAGTCTAAAAGTCGTCAAAACTGTAGTGAAATAAATCAAAAAGAAAAAATAAAAGAAAGAAGAAATCTAGAGAATTGTTATTTATATTTTTTATCTTATTTTCTTGACAGCTTCTCTTGGACCTTGTGATGGCTCTACTTCGTTCATTGAGCGCCCAACGTACAACAATTAATTTGGTCAAGAGCGGTAGTTGTTCCAGTCCAACGGCCGCTGCCGCCGTCGCCGCTCAAAGAAATCATCATCAGCGTAGAAATCTTCATGTGGCACCACCATCCCTAAGCCCAAATCTAAAACATCATCTTCATCATCATTTACATCAATATCATCGCCATCATTCGCCTCATCAGCTGCTATGGAGCCTCATTCAGGAACGCCGCTTGCACTCGCCATCGGGTCCCAATCAGCAAGTAACTCAGGCTGATGTGTCCACCGTAGGCAGAAACCAGCAGCAAACGGCATCATCATCATCAGCTAGTTCACCGCAACGCGATCCACTCGATGTTAGTTTCAATGATCCGATTGCCGCTTTTAAAAGTAAAACCACCTGGGAACTGGTACGGGCCTATTTGGTCTATATGATCTGCTCCAGCGAGAAATTGGTTGAGCATAATATGACGGTAAGATCGCTCAAAATGTATATTAAATATGTCTTATACTATAATCTAAAGATCTGATCTGATTTCCTTCTATAATGCTACGAAAAAAAAACAAAAAAAAAAATAAACAAACTTTACATGAGAGTTACCTAAGATTTATATTGATCGATTCTGCTGTTCTTTGTTGTTTTTCCCCATCCAATCTTGAGCTTTTCAATTAAACGTGTTTCTTGTAACTCAAATCCTTTACCCCCCCTCCCCCATTATTACAATTTAATAGCTTTTAAATGTTATTGTTTGAAGTTAATATTGTTGTACGGTTCATAAACCTCAGACTCAATTCGTTCACATGATCTTTGTTTAATTTTCGTATAATATTTCAATCAAATCGACAAAAGATTCTGTTTTCTGCGTAAATGAAATTAAATCTAACGTAACAGGAAATCTATGTATGTATGTATGTATGTACATATGTATATAGAGTTAATGTCCTACTGAACTTGTGGCAACACGGTGCACGCCACAGTGGGCTTAAATTGTAAGGAAATTGTTGGTTGTTATTTTTTCTTCAATTCCTTTTCCCAATTGGTTTTTATTATCTTTAGATAAACAAAATGTTTATGCTGATTGATAATCAAATGTTGACCCAGCAGTCATTGGCGTTTGTGTACCACTGTGCAATATAACGGATCTGTTAAGCCCAAAGTATGTCAAAGTGGGTTGCATTTCTTTGCTTACTTTTACTTCCTGTGCCTTTTGTTCCGGTTTTCTTTTGCCCATGAATGGACTTAACTGATTGACTACTTTATAGAATGACTGATTGATGTGGCGGCTGCAAGTGCGTGTGTGTGTGTTGTTCTGTCTGTAAAATCTCTAAATAAAAAGCAACAAAGTGTCCATGCAATTGCAATTGCAGTTAAAGGGGCTGGGGAAACTGATGACCTTGCCAGTCATCGTTGTTGTTGTTCTTTCTGTGGCGTCATTTATCCACACACACACACACACACACACACACAAATAGAGGCAAATGTGTGCGTGCATACATATGTATATGCAGATAATGCCAGGCCCCCAAAACTGAGCCAATCAAAACTTGGCTATAGTTTGAATGACTTTTTTTTCTCTCCCTTTACCTCTCCATCTCTCTCTCTCTCTCTCTTTTCACTCACTCTCTTGAGATATTTTTTTCTTCTCGTTTGCCTCTCGCTTTCTCTCTCTATAACTTTTTAAGGATTTTTATTGATTATTTTTTTTGCCAAGTTTGATCCATTTTTGTTATGCTTTATTAAATATTGACAACGCCCTTTAGACCATTTCATTTTCAATCAACCAACGTCTACGCCCCCGCCACTCTGCCACCCCGCCACCCCTTTTTCCCTTCTCTTGCACTTGCCTGTTTGTTCTATTTACAGTAAGTTTTGTTTTTGCTTAGTCTCGTGATGGTGCGGCGAGTCCAAAGCTCAAAATTAAACACCTGTCCCAAAAGTTGCAAAAAATAAAAAACAAAGAAAAAAGAAATATATAAAACGAACGATTCGTTGATAATTTAGTTACGACTAATGACCGACAAACAGATACCCTATAAATGGTGCAAGAGGTCTCTAGGTCCCCGCCCCTGAAAGGAAAAATGACAATAAAATTCTCTCCCCATATCATCATGATAATTCAAATGCCACAATTCAAGATTGCAGGGTGTTAATTAATAACTTTTTATTTAATTATGGGGCGTGGGCCATATACCCATCAATAGTTAAATTTAGTTACACGAGGTATATATAAGATCAGGGAAAAAAAAAAAAAAAACCTCAAAAATGAGACACTTTGTGTGTTTTTTTTATGTAGCCCAGTTTTTTTGTTTGCCAAAAAATTCATTACATTTGTTTGTATTTTTTTTTTTTTTTGTTTTATTGTCGTCGTCGCGACGACTGTTTAAATGAGGGTTTAAGAATTAGAAGAGAAACCGGTTCTCATTTTTTGGCATTATCGAACGAAAAACTTCTACAAACACGTGTCTCCCAGGAAGAAGAGGTTAATGGCTTCCCTTCACTTGGGTTCCCTTTCGAAATGTGCTTCCATTAATGCAAAAATTTATGCAATATGTTTATTTAAAATGCGCTTCCGTGTGATGATAATAATGAGGAATCACTAAAATTATCCAACAGAATTCTGTCTTTAACTATCTCTTGTTTCCTCTCCCCCCTTAAATTTTCCATTGCCATTTTGGGATCTTGCCATTTTCCCTGCCTAGCATCATCAAATTTCATCTGTCAAAATCCGAAAGGTATAGAAATCTTATCTAATAGCAACTAAGTGTTCCAAGAAGACATGAACGGAGGAGGAGGCGATGTGGTCTGTCATTCATCTTTTGTTACTGTTACCCTATTTGGACTTGACCTGGTTGGTTGGCTTCTAGCCGCACTTCATTGACTTGGTTTTCTTTGCTTTTGTTGTCAATTTGTTAAAATTTTGAAATGTCTCTTTGTCGTCGTCGTCGTCGCGTCTTCTTTTAAGTAAATAATTGTGGACTTTGTCATCTCATCTCGTGGCCATGACTGGGTTGAGATTCTAGTCTTTTGGTTTGTCTTCATTTTTGGCTCAAATCCAAAATGATTTATGGGGGGAAACAATGAGAACAGCAGATCGGGAATATTATATGCTTATAAACGGAAAATGAGCAAATTGTGAGAGAGAAAATTGCAAATATTCAAAGTTTTCTTTTTTTTTTTTATTCCTATTCCTTCTCCACCGCACTTTTCTCCACTCTCTCTCTCTCTATCTTTCTCTCTCTCTATTTCTTAAAAAAAAATAAAATTAAAATATATTAAACCTTAAAAATTTAAAAAAAAATTTTAAAAAAAATCGAAAACAATATCGAAAAAAAAAACGCACACAATTTCGCAGCTTATGAAATGGTCAAAGCAAATATTGGGTCAACGGTTATTTACAGCATTGATGAAGGCGACTTTCTATGGCCATTTTGTCGCTGGCGAGGATCAGATCAAGATTATACCCACTTTGGAAAGGTAATTCTCGAAAATTGTTTAAACAAAATTTACTTATAGCATTGTTTTTTTTCTTTCTTTTTTCCACTTTTTTTTTGGATTTTTTTTTTCTTGTATTTTATCTCCTTTTTGATTTCGCTTTATGCCTCTCAACCAAACCAAACGATTATCGAATACGACACACACTTTCCAACAATTATGCCAATATTATTCGAATTATTATCGAATCGGTAAAATGAATGAACACACACACACACACACACACAGCTTTTGAAATTAGCCCGCTCCTTATTGGGTGGCCGTCTCTTTGTGATGCTGATGAAATCAACTTTCTATGGACATTTCGTGGCCGGCGAGAATCGTCATACAATTGTGCCCACTTTAGAGAGGTGCTGCTGGCCCACCAGAACAAATACACTATAAAACTACCTACTAAGCTTTTCTAACTCCTCTCGATTTATGTATATATACTTCATATATCTCACTTTTATACTAATATGATAAAAGAAAGATGTGGCATGTGGCATGAATTTTCATCGACAAATATCCGATATATACCACCCCCTCCACAATCCTCCACAATAGTAAAAGTAACGCCGCGCACTCCTTACACAAATGCACACACCGCCCGGCCCCCGCCCTACTACACCACTCCAGCCAAAAATTTTGCATTTCTTTGAGTTCCATTTTGTGTGTTTTGTGTATGTTTTCCCGCCCCCAACACCACCCACCCAGTTCTAAAATAAATTTTTGAGCATTATTAAGCTGTTCTCTTTCTCTTTTTAACATGTGGACTGTCCTTCTATCTAGACTCCGTTCATTTGGTGTCAAGCCCATACTCGATTATTCCGTTGAAGAGGATATCACCCAGGAAGAGGCCGAGAAACGTGAAGTTGAGTAAGTTAGCGCTGCATTTTGTGTGTGTGTGTGTGTGAGAGAGTTTCACTTATTTTTGATCCTTTGACAGATCCTCCGTTTCGAGTGCCGGTGATAACAAGGAAGAAGGTGCCATGCCTCAATATCATGTCGATAAATCGTTTGCCGATCGTCGCTATAAGGTGAGCAGTGCTCGTACTTATTTCTATTTGAATGAGGCCACCTGTGAGAGAAATATGGAGACATTTATTAATGTTTGGAGGCTGTTTCGGGTAAGTATTTTTTTTTAAATATTTTGAAACCAATTATTATATAATTGTGGCATGATGCGCTGTGCGTGCTCTCTTAGTTTTTTTTTTTTTTTTGAATTTAACAAATAATCTTAAAAAAAAAAAAAAAACAAATCTTTGAAATTCAAAATGAATGTACAATTTATTAAAATTGTTTAGGTCTACACACACAACAACAACAAAACATCCATTGTTAGGCACTCTATAAACCATGTTTTTCTATAATTTTCTAATATGTGATTGTTGCATCTTTTTTTTTTCCTTTTCCAATTTTTTTTTGTAATAATTCTGTTAATTTGTAATTTTGTGTGCGTTCTTCTCTCTGGTCGATCGGTACAAAAACTAAACAAATCGAAATCCAAAAATCAAATTTAACTAACTAATAAATCGATTGACATGAAAAATCAATCAAGATGATGATGCCAAAGTGCCCCGTGCCGTGGCCACGGGTAAGCTAACTACCAAACTAAATTGAGAGCGAGAGTGAGAAATAGAGAAACCAAGAAAACAAAAAAACCCAAAATGCATTAGTTATTAAACATTGGCTTCAACAGAGAGTAAGAGTGTGTTCGAAAATTAGCAAATTTTGTGCCTTTTAGTTTGTTAGTTGTTGCCGCTTTATTTGTTCGTCTCTGTGTGTGTGTGTGTGTGTTTTTGTTTGTGTAGTGTAAAAATACTCTTGAAGTTAAGTTCCCCATCCAATGGGAAATATTGAATCTCAGCTTCTCTTCTGCTCAGAGATCAGTTTATTGTCTACAAGAGTGTTTTTCTTTTTCTAATTTTTTGGCTTGCTGAAGTTAACTATTTGGTAGTAGTTTATGTTAATGTACATAGATATTAGAATATAGTTTTCTAACTATATCTGTGTGTTGTATCCAATTTCTGCAACTTTATTATCACTGATTTTGTTTGTTTCGTTTCAAATAGGAGCCACCTTTGGCACTGGCATCACAGCCATTAAATTGACTGCTCTGGGCCGTCCACAGTTGCTGGTAAGTTGTATTATTTAAATTACAGAGGCTAAAAAAAAATGAGAATCGATTATTGCCCACAAAAATGGATCATCTAGCTTAGAAACCGTTTATACCGTTTCGTCGAAACCTTCTTTTCCCTTACGTAAGGCGCCAAAATCTTCTTATAACACTCAAATGCATAGTTTTTAAACCTTTTTCCATCCCCTCTTATTATATATTAACGTCACCCAACCTAAATTGCGTTATGTAATACTTAAGCGGCCTCATGCAATCATTTTTTTCGGTTACACGTCGGGGTCACCATTGCCAAAAACACTTTACAACTTTCTTTCTATTAAAATAATGAACAGAAACTCAAACGCCCAAAAATAGGTCTTCTCTGATTAATTAATTAATTTTTCTTTTGCAATATATAGTATAACATATATTTTTCGATTCGTCTCCATTGTCTATTTAGTTGCAACTTTCAGAGGTAATCATGCGCACACGTAAATATATGGAAGACCTTGTGGGCGGTCAGGGTAATGTATTGACCCATCACAAGACCATTAAGGATCTCGAGAAGTATTATGCCAGTGTTGGCGATAACAGGATGTGCAAGAGTTCTTAAAGAATGTGACATCAGATAAAGAAGGGTAAGCAAGCATCCAGCAAGCAGCTAGCAGCGAGCAGCAATTCATTGAATAATGTTTTTTTTTCAGTATATTGCATCTCTTTCCCTGGTCGGGCATTGTGGATGAGAATTCGCAATTGAGTGACACATTTCGTGTGCCTGATCCTCAAACGGGTCAAATGCGTCGACTGATCTCACAAATACCGCCCAAAGAAGAGGAAATGTTTAGAAATATGATTCGTCGTCTAAACACAATTGTAAAGGTAAATTCAAATCAAAACGACAATTCATCACCTAATTATGTATGAATATAAAACGTTTTGAAATGAAATCCTATTTTTCTATCTTTATTTGTAGACTGCCGCTGAGCTGGATGTGCGCATTATGATTGATGCCGAGCAAACCTATTTCCAGCCAGCCATTTCGCGCATCACTCTGGAAATGATGCGTAAATACAATAAAGACAAGGCCATTGTATTCAATACCTATCAATGCTATTTGCGTGAATCTTTCCGCGAGGCAAGTCTCTCTCTCTCTCTCTCTTTCTCTCTCTTTCGCTCTGGAGAAATCTGTAATTATAATATCGAATTTGGTTTTAGGTTGGCACCGACTTGGAACAGGCGAAGCGTCAGAACTTTTATTTCGGTGCCAAACTGGTGCGCGGTGCGTATATGGAACAGGAGCGTGCTCGAGCTCAGGCATTGGGCTATCCGGATCCGGTTAATCCCAATTATGAGGCCACCACAGACATGTATCACAAGACCCTATCCGAATGTTTGCGACGCATTAAGGTAAGCGATATTCCATATTCACATTTCAATTCTGTTCTCCGTATTTATGCTGCGTATGTATGTGTGTTGAAAAATGTTTCTAGCTAATGAAGGATTGCGGTGATGATGCACGTAAAATTGGCATTATGGTGGCCTCCCACAATGAGGATACTGTCCGATTTGCCATACAGCAGATGAAAGAGATTGCATCTCTCCGGAGGATAAGGTCATATGTTTTGGTCATTGTTGGGAATGTGTGATTACATCACATTTCCTTTGGGTAAGTGGACTGAACTGAGAGTGCGAGAGTGGCGTAAGTTGAGTCTAACAACATTTAAATGCCTATGCAGGTCAAGCTGGTTACTCGGCCTACAAGTATATACCATATGGCCCAGTCGAGGAGGTCTTGCCCTATTTGTCACGACGCGCCCAAGAGAATAAGGGAGTCTTGAAGAAGATCCAAAAGGAGAAACGTCTGCTAATGGCCGAAATTCGACGACGTTTAATTCGTGGTCAACTGTTCTACAAGCCCAAGGGCAACTATGTGCCGATATAAATGGATGGAAGCAGAGAAGACTGGCTGGCATTGACAACAAGGACGGCAACAGAGAGCGACGGCATTAGCGGGGAAACTACTGGACACACATTGGATTTGGCTTTTGATTATTCAGTTTTTCAGTTTTTAAGTGTTTATGGGCAAGCAACAACAACCAATTAGCCTGCAATAACCCAATCAACTTTATAATTTTCATATATGTATATATATACATATATATTTATATATAGATATATTATATACATATATGCACCTATTTATATGTATATATCGTTTTATATATACACATTATATAATATATATAATATGTATATATGTGATTATACATTTTTGTATATCCTATGTGCATATATGTATGTATGTGTGTGTATGTATGTATGGGAAACAAATCAACACAAAATTTTGTAAGCACTTAATCAAATTTTTTAAGTAAATCATGTTTATTTTTTTTAACGATTTCGATTAGAGATGTTTATTCCGATTGCAAATTGAAATTTAGAAGCGTTCTTAATTGCAAACAAATATATATATATATATATATAATTGATATATATTTCATTTGCATTTTTATGATTTACCTAACAAAAATTGTGTTAATAAGAACGAATCCAAATATCAAAAGACTTGCGGAACTTTAGGAAATTTTAAGCCTTCAGTCATTGAAAATTCAAACAAGTTCCCAAAACATACAGAAATATATACATATATACATATATAGAGAAAATCAAAGCTCCAACAAACACCCCCGCATGTTGTGAAACATTTTTAGCATTATAACATCATATAATACACACAGATACATATATATATAATATATACATACTTTGTTAAATCTAAATATATATATATGTATGTAGATATGTGTATATAAACTGGGGTTGTTACCATTTATTGTGTTTTTGTAATTCCGACAATTTTCAAGTTTCTCCCATTTTATAATTGTTAAAAGAGTTTTCGTAAAAACTTGTTAGTAAAAATTGATATATATATATATATATATATTACATATATAACCAATAAATGTCTGTGTATGTGTGTATGTAAAAATTTAGACGGAATTACAAATCGCACGGAATTGAGAACAACACAAAAAGCCCCCAAATTTGTTTAGTCCTAGGCTGCTGTTCTCCATTTCCATTTAAATGTGATTGAAATAACTTCTTCTTTTTTTTTTGTTTCTTTCATTTATTATTTTGTTCGTTATAAAACTACGGCCTAGTCGCGGCATTTTGTTCCTGTTTTTTAACCTCATCAAATATGTAGAACTCTATCCCAACACACACACACCACTCGAAACCTCCTCCCTGTATACCTATAACTATATATTTATATTTATAACACACTATGCAACAGATTTGTCTATATCCTCGGCGAAATTACGAAATTAATTTTGTTTTTTTTTTGTGTATTCGCTAAACGAATGATGATGAGAGGGAAAATGTGTTGCATAGTGTAATTTATCCAGGTTTAGTACCAAAACGTATGAAAGTTTTATTAGAATATATATAATATGTTTATGTTTATGTCAGGGACTGGATCCGAAATGAATGCACCGATTCTGTTTATTATCTCGGTTCCATAAACACAAAAATTTATAACTTTATTATGCGGTTTTCTTTAGTTTTTGTGTTTTGTTTTTTTTTTTGTCGATTCTTAAATTGTAATGCAAAAGAAAGAAATTATGATATTATACCAAAATATAAAAAATATTATACATAATGTTTTGCATGATTGTGAATGATTGTGTTGCCGCAATGAACCTCTTATACTCTCCTCTAATTGAAGGAGAGTGGAAAGGGGCCAGGGTCAAGTATATAATTATATTAATATAGTCTTTTTCACTTTGCCCTCTCTTTCCTTTCTGTCTCTTCATGTTCTTTGACATTGCGCGTGCGGGTTTTTTTGTTGTTTAGAAATCGATCTTATGAGAAATTATTAATCGGTAATATTTTGAAATATATAACACAAAATGCAAGCACTTCATCCCGCCCCACGATTCCCATCCCCCCCCCCCCCCCCCAAAAAAAGAAGAAAACCATTTAAATATAATAAAAAAAACGAAACAAAACATGAAAACGTTTTAATTGCTATATAATTATGATTATTATTATTGAGACATTATTATTATTGATATTGTATTTGCATTAACGAAAAACGAAAAAAAAAAACGAACAAGAACAAAAAACCCCATTGCTATAAAAAAATAATAATATGATAATTGTATGAATGTTAACTATTTCAATGACAATAATAAAATGTTAAAACAAATCAGTTTCGAAATTTTAATGCCACAGAGCGCGACTACGACTTTTTAAACACGAAAAGGTTGCTAAAATTGCCTTAACTGATTGCCTATTAACTGAAATGAGCTATTCCCCCACAGTCTCGGATAGTCAATTTTCTTACGGTTTACAGTAAATCGTTTCATTTACTATACAAATTTGTTATAAATTACCCAATAACCTAACAATAGACATGAAACAAAGCATTCTCCAGACTATTGTTTAGGCTGAGTTTTGAACTGCTATTGAATTGCTGCAGTTATTTGAATAGCAAAACAATTTCTAAGCACAATCTTTAATAATATTTGGCGGGGTTCAATATCAGTATGTTTTACTTCTATGTTTTTTTTTCAATGAAGCAAAACAAAAGCTATGTAAAAGTATCATAATGGGAAGTATTAAACTTTATGTGGCCTCAACTATCTTCAATTTGATATAATATTAACATTTGTCCAAATTGGGTTCACTGATTTAAAGATATTTAAAAAAAAAAAAATTAACTGTTAAGCCCCGCTTAAAATCTTGATGCAGTTGACAGAGGGCGCTAGTGTAGCGGACTCTGCATTTTCATGTGTGACTCGTTACTTTCATTTGGTATTTTAATATTGTAAAACTACGGTCACATTGGAAATACTGCAAAAAAAAAGAAAATTTTTTTTAATTGCCAAAAGCATTGAGTGTTTAGTATATAAATGTTTATTTACATAAAATTTGTGAATGAATTGAAAGTAACACACCAAAATCGTGTTAGTGTTAATGTTGTGTTAATTAATATTGTGTTATTGTTTGCCTCTGGGCTAGCAGCTCGTTGTGCGTTGTGTTGTTGCTATTACTGCTGGGGGTAAAAGTGGTAGAAAAGGCAAACAAAACTGCATTAATGCATTTGTTTGCCATTGAAAACGGAAACTAATGAACCAATTGCAATCATTATGCTTCACTTTTGAAGCAGAAAATGTGTAAAAACTGGAAGAATTAGAAGAGGAAGACAGAAATTGCGCCAATAAGCAAGAAGCGAAACAACAACAACTAGCAACGTTTGTTTTATTGCATTCCTCGCTCACGCACACAATTACACACTTACTATATATACACGAGCGCGCGCTCGTTCACCTATATATGTGTGTGTGCGTGTATGTATGTATATGTACATACAGCAGCAGAGATTTAAACAAACGACAACAACTAGAACAAAGGATTAAAAATGCATCCTGTTCGATTTAATGATTTAATTCAGGTGAGGAATATCAAATATCTAAACGCAACAAATTGCTTATCCCATGAAAGAGAAATTATTATTCGATTTCGAGTGTTTTGTGTGTTTATGTATGTGTATCAGTGCTGCCAACTTTTTGATTTCCCAAAAAAAAAAACCGGCTAACAAAATATCTTATTATGGTTTTGGCCTGCTACATTACAGTGAATCAAATTTAAATTTAATTCTTATTCGAAATGCGTCTATAATCTAAAATCGTGGATGTCTTAAACAGTGATAAATATAATCGTTTTTTAAACTCAATCTGTGGTAATCATCTCCTTGTGAATAAAATTGCTGCTATTTAACAACGTAAATAATAATCTGAATTAACAACAGTTTGCCCAAAATGTTTGTCAAGTTCAAAAAATCAATCTTAATTGAAGCTACTTTTAGCTTTAAACGGCCAATAGTGGCAGCTCTGATACATGGTGCTGTGTGTTTTCCGTTCCATTGTGTGTATTCGCTCGCACTTGCGACTTACTTATGGGCAAAGCGTTTGTTGTTGTGTTTTCATGTGAATTTCTATTAATTATGTTTTTATTTTCCATTTTATAGTAAATCAAATTGCCATAAAGTGCAACTAAACAAACGCAACACCAACAACACCAACGACGGCAACAGCAACTGGAGATTCGCGTCAAGATGTCACGCTGGGGCAAAAACATAGTCGTTCCCTTGGACTCGCTGTGCAAGGAGAAGGAGAACACAAATCGGCCGACTGTGGCCCGTTCTGTGGGCACAGTGGGTAAATGGGGTAAAATGGGTTTCACGTCCACCCGTACGTATACACTATCCGCCCTCCATCCAATGGCCGCTGCAGCGGCAGCTGCCGCAGTTGCTGCCAGTCCTGCCCAGAGTCCAGCCTCTACGGGTGGCAGTGGACATGACCATCATGATCCAAACGATTTGTCGATTTCGGTGCCAGAGCCACCGAAACCCAAAAAGTTCTTCAAATCCCGAAATGCCGCTCCCGAGGTTATTGCACAGATCATACAGCAATTACCACATTGTGTGCCCGGAGCGGGTTCCTCGCCCATGCGAGGAGAGCAAATGGCCACAACACCAACAAGATCATCAGCGGCAACAACGACAAGAATGTCTGGAGGTCAGGATCAGCCGTTGAAACAAAAGCGGCTAAAGGTGGTGCAGCAGCCCATTCCGCAGAGCGGAAACGCAAATCGCCCAAAAAGAAGGTGACCCAAGCAGGAGCAACGACAAATGCCTCGACTACATTGCCAGGAGCATTAGGAGGAGCAGATCGAGATAGTCGTGTGGATGAGCAGCAGGAGGTTACCAGTTCCTCTTCGAAAAAAACGAAAAAACCGAAAGAGGAGAAGAAGCTCAAACCGGAGGCACCGCCTTCGCGTATATTGGGGCGTGCCCGCAAAGCGGTTAACTATTGTGAAGTGGAGGAGGATGAGCGCTATCCCACGCCCACTAAAGATCTGATCATTCCCAAGACAGATGCGAGTCCCCACGAGGAATTGCCACCACCTCCACCGCCGCCCACATCGTCGGTGGGCAGTTCCAGTAGCAATGGTGCTGCAGCAGCACCAACAAATGCCCCAGCAGGAGCAGCAGGTGGTGCCGGTGGTAATGGTGGTGGTGGTGCGGCGACACCAACTACCATTGCCGCCGCCGCCTCATCACGCACACCAGAGCATCCGCCAATTGTTTTACGTATTTCCAAGGTGAGTTTAGAGCCCCCCATATAATACGTTTTTTCTTTGATCAGCAGATGACACTTATTATAGTTTTAACCGTTAGCATATAAATTAAGCCAATCGGCTATATAATATTTATTTGTATATAAATGATCGATAACTAAGCAAAGAAGAGCTAGTTAGATTTTTGGAACTAGTTCTTGGATTCATGTTTAGTGAACTGTGGTTCGTTCTTATGTTTTCATGTATTCCATTCTCTCACTCTCTCTCAAGCATGCAAAGAGCAAGAGGCAGAGACGGGAAACGAGGGAGAGAGAGAAAGAGAGCCAAGATCAAAATTGTGCCGCTCTGTGTGTGCATGTGTAAGTGAGTGAGTGAGGGTAGGAGAAAGCCGCTACTACAGAAACAACAACAACAACAGGGCAGTGTTAAATTACGCGCGCTTTTACATGAAATGGAGTTGAGTGTTTTTTCTTTCGTTTTTTCTCTTTCTTCTTCTTCTACCGTTCCTTAGTCTTCGTTATTCTTTTTCTTTTTAACAATAATTTTTGCTTTACTTGCTGTTAGTTGTGGATAGCTTCTAGTCTTGACTAGCTGAGATTCAAAGTGAGTTCAACGGTACTTTTTAAAGCAGAGCAAAGTGGTGGGGATGGGCAGCATAAAAAGTAGAGTAGAGGGGATTACTATTGCAGCTGTTGGCAGCTGCAGCAAAAAACACACAAACAACAATTGACAAAGAAAATATACATATGTATATACATATATATGTATTTTTTTTATTTGAAATATGTATTTGCATTTATTTGATATAGAATACTGATGAAATTTTATCCATACAGGGAACTTCACGCTTAGTCAGCACTGACAGTGACGAGGAAGACGAGGAGCACCACCATAATCAGGAAGAGGAGAAAGGGCATCATCAACATCATCAAAGAAAATCTTTGGCAGAGGAGGATAATCGTGATGTTGTCGATGCAGACGGAAAGTTCCTTTAAGTACGCCAAAAATAACAGTGAAGCCCTTGAGGCCGCCCACTGAAGCTGGAGGAGAAGCATCAGCAGGGACTCAAGAATCAGCAGTAGCAGTAGCGGCTGATCACCAGTCGACGGCGGCAGCGACAGCGGCGGAGTCTATTGAAGATCATAAGAAAAAGAACGACGAGGCCGACGAGGAGGAGGAAGAAGAAGAGGAGGAAGAGGATGAAGAAGAACCACCAGAGATCAATTATTGTACAGTAAAATCTCACCAGATAAACCGCCCAAAGAGCGTTTAAAACTAATCATTAAAACGGATGTTATCCGCAATGCCATAGCCAAGGCTGCAGCAGCCAAAGCCAAAGCAGCGGGCGAGGATACGCCGCGCAGTGAAAAGAAATCCAAAAGTAAAAAGCACAAACATCTAAAGCACAATCTAGTGGGACCTGGAGGACCAGGACCAGGAGGAGGCCTAGTAGCAACAGCAGCATCATCAGCCGTTGCAACCGTTGAATCAACGCAGGCTGAATTTAAAACCCCTTCACCGCATTTAAGTGAACCAGCGGCGCCTCCGCCGCCAACTTTACCCCTACGTGGCTCAGTCATTTCACCGACAACGCGTTCCGATCACGATTTCGATTCACAATCCTCGGTCTTGGGTAGCATATCGTCCAAAGGGAATAGCACACCGCAGCCCTTGGCCCAGGCTGTCCAGGAGGATAGGTGTGTGATTAGGAGTCGTGGTTCCAGTGTCATAACAAGTGATTTAGAGACTAGCCAGCATTCATCATTGGTGGCACCGCCATCAGATATTGAATCCCGCCTAGAATCAATGATGGATGGCGCAGGTGGTGTTGGCACGGGCACTGGAATGATGGCCGATGAAGCGGCCGTTCCATTGCAGGGAGATATATTGGCTGTGCTTAGAGGAGAAATAATGCCTCCGAAAATAAATGGTATAACTAGCAAAGATTTTGGCAGAGAGAAGGCGCAGGAGGAACTGGAGGAGGAGGCGGAGGCGGCAGCGACGGAAGAGGAGCCACCCAAAAGATCACTAAGAGGCAGGGGCAAAAGGGCAGCCACTAATCCAACGTCAGCTGTAGCACCAGCTACAGAAAGTCGCACACGGGGTAGAACCAAAGCAGCTGCTGCGGCTGCTACTACTGCTACAGCTACTCCATCCTCACCTTCAGCTACTGCACCTGCAACTACACCTGCACCAGCAACCAACAAACGTTCCACACGTGGCCGAATGGCTAAGAAACAACAACAACAACAACAACAGCAACAACAACAGCAGCAAACAACGGAAATGGAAATAGATGAAATTCCACCAATACCTACAGCAACTGAAATAGAAGAACCTCCCCCCATAATACGCGGACGTGGTCGTCGAGCCAATAATAATAATTCGGCCAGCATAAATAATAATATCAATAAAATTGCAGCCAATCTATCAGCCAAAGCCGAGGCTAGTCGATTAACAGAGAGCGAAAAGGGAAATGGCGAGACAGTTGGTGGTGGAGCGGCGGGGAATGCCAACGACTGTCCGCAAACGAATCTGCGTAGCTATGGCGGAAGGAAGCGTAAAAATCAGCAAGTGACTCAAGTATTGCAACCTGAAGAGGAGCAACAACAGCAGCAGCAGCAGCAACAACAACAACAACACCAACTGGAAGAGGAGGAGGCGCCGCCGCCAACTAAGATACCACATACGGACAATGATGTTGGCAAGGGTGGACTAGAGTTATCTACAGAAGTGGATGAGGAGGAAGACGAGGAGGATGATCTAATGTCAAATAACTCTTCAATGCTGCAGCATGATGAGGGCTCATCATCATTACCAGCTCAAAGGGATTATAAATTTAAGGATAAATTTAAACGTACCTTGACCCTGGACACACAACTGGCTGGCCAAAAGTTAGCAGACCAGCAGTTGCAACAACAACAACAACAACAGCAGCAGCAGCAGCAGCAGGATCAGCAGTCAGTAATAGCAGCACCTGAAACTGAAACGGAAACCGAAACGACAACGACGCCAACACCGGTAGCCGCAGCTGATTCATCGACCGCCGAAACGCGAGGATCCGTCAAGCTGGTCATATCGAAGAAAAAGGGAAGCATCTTTAAGAGTCGAGCCCTGGTGCCCTCCGATCAGGAAGCGTCGGCTGTCTCCAAGCGTCATCTCTACAAGCACAGTTGGGACGCCGCTCTGGAGGCGAACGGCAGTGGTGGTACGGGCAGTGATGCCAGCAATAACTCTGCCTCCATTCATGTCAAGGGCGATAATCTTCTGCACTTGAGTGGTGGCAGTAAATCCCTAGGCGAAGCCGATGACAGCTGCTCCTCTTCCATAAATAACAACAGCTCCACTAGTTCAGCGTTACGTGGTGGCGCTGATAGTCCAGCCTTAGCCTTAAGTAAACATAATTCACCTGCTGGAGCAGGGGCCGGTGGTGCTGGTTCCGGTGCCGCCGCCAACAGTGCCAGCTCTTCCTCATTGGCCAGGCAAATGAAGCAGCAGCAGCAGCAGCAGCTAATGCCCAATGCCAATGCCAACTCCTTGGGCCAAACAATGGGTCAAAATCCATTCGATTTAGAAATTGAGCCCGGAGGCACTACCAACTCCACATCAATGGCCAACGAGGACTCCTCTAGTCGTGGCGATCGCAGCAGCAAGACCAAGGAATATTATACTGTAGTCCGTAATGTGAAGACTGCCCATCAGATTCAAGAGATTGGGGAATACCAAGAAATGGATGATGATGTGGAATATATATTGGACGCCCTGCAACCGCATAATCCTCCGCCCACACGTTGCCTTTCCGCTCTGCAATTGGCCACCAAATGCATGACTCCCGCCTTTCGTATGCATGTCCGGGCCCATGGTGTGGTCACGAAATTCTTTAAGGCCCTCTCCGATGCCAATAAGGATTTAAGTTTGGGCCTCTGCACATCGGCCATTATGTATATACTGTCCCAGGAGGGACTCAATATGGATTTAGATCGTGATTCATTGGAGTTAATGATCAATCTCCTGGAAGCCGAAGGTGTTGGCGCTCCCTCAGAGCGAGCGAATTACGAACGGAACAAACAAAAGGTTCGCGAACTGTGTGAAGAGATCAAAGCCCAAGGCAAGGGCACGCATTTGAATGTAGAATCCATAACTGTGGGCACATTGGCCATGGAAACATTGCTATCGCTGACCTCCAAACGTGCCGGCGAATGGTTCAAAGAGGATCTACGCAAACTGGGCGGCCTAGAGCATATAATAAAGACAATCTCCCATTTCTGTCAGCCCATCATTTGTGGCGGCGATATGCTAGGGAAAGAGGATATAACATGGAATTCCGCACTGCTCGACAATATGCAAACGGTGGCCCGATGTTTGCGTGTCCTGGAGAATGTCACTCAGCACAATGAGGCCAATCAACGTTACATGCTGACCTTTGACAAGGGCAAAGCCGTCAATACCCTGTGTCAATTGTATAAACTCTGTGATGGCCAGCTAATCTGTCATCCATCGAATGGTAGCAATAGCAAAGAGCATCCCGGAGTGGCCATGCGAGAGCTGCTAATACCAGTTATGAAGGTCCTCATCAATTTAACGCACACCTTTAATGAGTCGCAACCATCGCTGGGAGCCGAATTATTGGGACAACGCAGCGATGTGATTGAAACTAGTTTCCATTTGCTTCTGCTGGCCTCCAATTATATACCAGAACGCTGTATTTTCGAGTTGAGCATCTTGGTAAGTTACAATGTCAATTGCTGGTGCTCGAACTGTATGTATGTATGTATGTAATCAACATGAAACTTGAAATCTATTCTAGGTCTTAACTCTTCTGATCAATCTATGCATGCACACACTGCCAAATCGGGGCATATTGATGCAGGCCCAGGCTCCTGTTGACTATATAGCCGATAATCCTCCAACAACCAAGTCGGTGACTGCTCTTCAGGCTCTGCTCGAGTACTTTTACAAATGTGAAGAGCTGGCCAGGTGAGTGAATCATATCACATTTAATTGGAAATCAACAATATGAAAATTTGTCTTTCTCCTTGTTCTGTTTTCTTTTTAGGCTGGTGGAGAAAAACACAGATGCATTTCTGGAGAATAATGAGAAGAGCAAAAAGAAACAAGAGGAGGTCGAGGAGACAGTTAATAATTGTAATAATAACAGAGAAATGGCAAAGAATGTTATATTAATTTATTATTCTGTTGTTTTTTTTTTTTTTTGCTTAGTACTCCAACGCGCTGGTCACCATATGGAGCACACTCTGAAGGGCAGTTACGCGGCCATATTGATTGGCAATTTGATAGCTGATAATGAGCAGCATGAGGCAATAGTTCGACGACAATTGCGGGGTAATAGCTTCAAGGAAATTGTCAATGTGCTGGAGAAATATCATACCTTTATGAATCTAACCTCAAGTGTGAGTAGATGCCAAAGTCATGACAAGAAAATATACAGAAATTTTGATATATATATTTATATTTCCATATTCAATTTTACAGTTGGAGGCTGCCTTTGTGGCACATATGAAATCGACAAAAAGAATAATCGATAATTTCAAAAAACGTGACTATATATACGAGCATTCCTCTGATGAGCATGCCTTGCCACTCAATTTGGAGACGACGACGACGACAACGACAGGCATAGGAGCAGCAGGCGGAGGTGGTGGTGGTGGTGGTGGATTAGGAGTATCCGGATCAGGCCAGCAAAAGGAGAAGGAAGGTCATACCTCACCCACAGCCGCCTCAACAAAGCCGCGTGTCTATAAGACCTACAGCAGTCATAGATAATTCCCAGAAGAAACAGATCGAGAACGAGAGAAGCAAGTATGATGTAATGGAGGAAATGTAGTTAGAATGGAGCCGAGATTAGTGTGTAAGAAAGCGATTGAAAAAGCCTGCCACCAAAATATTGAATTCTGTTTTGTTGTTTTGTGATTATTATATAATTATAGAATTAGAATTTTGTTTATTTGTATAAATTGTATAATTAGTTCACACACTTATATATATCTATATATATATATATAGATATAAAAAGAGAGAGAGAGAGAGAGAGAATTAAAACCATATATTTTTTTGTGGTTTATTTTAACGCTGATTGGGCATGATCAGCTTACGCTTCGGATACTTTAAACCAACAAAAAGTGATAGCAAATTTTTCTTGAGCATGGTCAGCGTTTTAACTACACACTCATACACTCTCACAATCATAACACACACACCCCACACACACACACAGAACATGAATCCAAAATTACTACTGATATACATATAGATATATATGCATATATATATATATATATGTGTACGTTATATAGTCATAAGCAATATTAGCAATTATATTCAAGCAACATTTAAGCAAAATGATAACTAATTTAACTGTATATATTGTTTATTCAAGCGATTTTATCGATTAGATATTATTTGTTCATTTTTTTTCCTTGGTTTTTTTTTCTTCTTGATAATCCTTAGAAATGCTCCTTTATATATACAAGTATATATATAACATATATATATATATATATATATTATAAATAGACCACGCCCCCCTCTGTATAATGTAAAGAAAAACTTTAAATTTAACTTACTTATAAATGTAATTATTAATATATATATATATATATATATATATTTGCCTGTATATGTCTGCGCATTGTTTCAAAATTGAAAGAAATCTATGAAATATAAATGATATTTAGGCTAAAAAATTTAAAAAAAAAAAAACAAACAACAAATTGAAACAAAATTAAGAGAGAAAAACAATTTCGGGAACAAAATAAAATATAATACCTATATTTATTTTGTGTTTACAAATTGTCAGAAAAAAAAGCAAAACAAAAAATTCTATATATATATATATATATCTATATTAAGATAACAAAGTGCATAATATATTGTTCTTGAAATAAAACAATGGAAAAATATAATCTTTACGGTTGGTGCATTTAATTTTCTGGGTGCTTCAGCACAGTGGGCGAAAAACATCGATGCAAAAAAAGTCTTTGTTGATTTACCCTCGAAAGTGTGCAATAACATTTTGTAATTTGAAGTGCACCTTGAAGAATGCCATGGAACGTCTTCGGATAGCAACAAAAGTCAAAAGATCCTTGATAACTCCTTGATTTAGCCAAACTTTTTAGCTGCAGTTTTAGTTTTCATATGGATTTGTAGGTTATGGCCACTTTGGTCCGTTCATCTAAGTTGTTGGGTTAGTAAGTCATCCAGTTAGTCCTTGAATAGGGACTGTAATACCATTTCGAGAGTCAAAGGTGCTCTAAAAAAAGGTGGAGCTCAAATTCACCCATTAGTTTTTACATAAAATACAACTTTCATAATTGAGAATTAATACAAAATTTTATTATTGCGGCCAGAGTTGCCACAGTTATTATTTGTGTTATAAAAATATAATACAAAAGGTTTAGACTTTTGATAAGCATATAAAATGTTCACGTACATGTATATGTATATATATTTATGTACATAGTTCCAATATACATATATACACACATACATATGTTTTTTTTTACAATTTCGAGAATAAAAAGGTAAAACAAGAATGCTGATTATATACAATATTTACAAGAGGAGGAAACCTATGTAGTGGATTTTTAGGCCCAGCCCCCAGATGGTTGCCAGCCACCACCGCCGCCACCACCGTGTCCACCCGCCGCCGCCGCCGCCATGACCACCGCCTCCTCCGCCACCCAATTTGATAATTTTAATGATTTTGGTGCCACCGCCGCCGCCTCCACCATGTCCGCCGCCTCCACCACCTGAACTCCAACCGCCGCCGCCGCCTCCGCCTGCATGACCGCCTCCACCGCCGCCTAGGCTAATGATTTTGACAAGTTTGACATCGCCACCGCCACCTCCGCCGCCTGAAGACCAGCCACCTCCTCCACCGCCTCCTGAAGACCAGCCGCCACCTCCACCGCCTCCTCCAGACCAGCCGCCACCTCCACCACCTCCTGAAGACCAGCCACCGCCTCCTCCACCGCCGCCGCTCTCTGTGATGACTTTAATAATCTGAACATCACCGCCTCCACCGCCACCACCGCCGCCTGACCAGCCACCACCTCCTCCACCGCCACCAGATGACCAGCCTCCTCCTCCTCCTCCACCTCCGCCCGACGACCAACCGCCTCCAGGCTTCGGTTTAGCCGTTACACTGGCAGCCCCAATTAGCAAGAGACATACAAAGGCCTGCAAAGGAAATGTTCAAACAATTATCTCTGGATATAGTAAACCGATTTTGCTAAAAAGATATGTCAAAGAATTCTATTCGATTATTTAATTGCTCCTGTTGGTTTCATAACCGTTATTATTAAAAGCTCCTACAACGTCCGCCGATCGATGTCAGTTATTTCATTTTTAAAACCGATTGCCAAATGTTGGATATCGATAAATTCATCATTAACACAGTGTCGAAATAAGAATACAAAACAGAATTGAAGAATAACGGAATAATTTCTCATTGTTGACAAGACCAGGGCACGCGGCGTTTTGCGTTAATAAAAGTAAAAATTAAAAGTGAATAAAATTGCACTAAATTAACAAAAGTTAAAATGTTAAAGTGAATATATAAAAAGGTTAAATAAAACCTAACGGTTTGTGTGTTTTTATAAACTGTGGCTAACAATTGATTAACCAAAAACGTTTTGGACATCTTGGTCCATTCATGTGACTTGAGGTCAAATTAATAATGTGCAGTTCCTTTTTGGAGAGTCCAGCCGCATCCTAAATGAGAATTTTTGTTTTTTAAGTGAGATCCTGGCGACGCTTCCCTAGCTGATAAAGTTTTCGTTGTTAAGTGAGTATTTTTTTGTATATGTACATTTTTCACTTCTTTAAGTTGAAAAAAAAAAAACACAAAAATTATCACAATATTTTTAGATGCTCTATAAAAGGTATTCCAAATGGTACACGTACTTTCATGATTTCCGAAAACGCTGCACAAGAGATTTGCGTTTTTTTTTTCTTTGTCGTTTGTTTTTCTATCGCGGCTTTGACTGCGACTTCACAACTGACTTGGCCAAAGACGATATCGGTGGCTTTTATATGCGCAAGACAAAGTAAATTCGCAGGCGGCTGCGGCACATTAACCGGAAAAATGAAAAACGAAATGCGAAAAAAGCAACGTTTTTCCCTATGTGTTTGTCTGTGTCTCTATGTGTGAGTTTGTGTGTGTGTGTGGTTGGATGATGGCTTGCTGGAGATGCAGATGATTCGCAGGGGTTCGCTTTGCTTAGGTTAGGTCTTTTTCCCCTTTTACACAATGTGGGCCAAATGCTGCTACATCATCATCATCATCATCAACACGATCATTCTCCACCTCACTCCCATTTGGCGAAAGTGGTGGTGGTGGTGGTGGTGGTGATGGTGGCAGACATACAACTCATAATTGTGACAAGACTCTATGGTCCGTTGTCGGCACCTTACCGCACTCCACTCTACTCCACTCCATTGGTGGTGTCCCATCTGTTTGTTTGCTGGCGACCCATTCGTTCGTTGCACCTTTCCCAATGTTGCATAATGTGCAATATACAAAATGAAGACGATGAAGCCCAACCAAGTTGCAGCTTGTAACGTTTTTCCATCTTCCTCCCTAACACACACCCCGCCGCCAACTCCATCCTCTACCTTCTACCCTGCTTCCCAATCAGCAACCTCAATCCACCCGCTTTTCCCTCCTACTTCTCTGAATCCAAATCCGAATCCGAATCGATGATGCTCCGATCATTTTCAACAATTTGCAAGACCATGATCTGGCCATTCACCACCATTCACAAAAAGAAAATCTACAAATTGCACGTACATATGCAAAAAAGTAGTAATTTATATTTTTATGATGTCATTCGCTAATTCCTTTGACATTTTACCCCAAACCCATAAAACAAAACACCTTCTAACATCTAAGCTTAGCTTCAATTTAGCTGCACTAAGCCTAAGTTAAGTGAAAATTTAAAAGAAAAAGGAAAAGAAACTTTGTCAACTCTTTTGCCTACCAATTATACAAAATCAAAAGTTATAAATTGTCTTTCGTTGCGAATTTAGTAGGCTCAAAAATTTACCAATTTTTATTTACAAAAAAATAATTGAAGGTAATTTGCTTTTGAAAATAAAAATTCTCTAATATCATTCGCCATTGAGGAAACATTTCTTGTGAAAGATTAAAAGTATTTCTAGAGATCTAATGAGAGCGCACCTAGCGGCCAACTCTGCTCTTTTGTTGCTCTTAGCAGAATTTTTATGGAACAATCGAATTACAGGGGCGAAAAGGGCGTGCCACAAGTGTAAAACAAACTTATCTCAATTGACTTAAGAGCAACACTTTCGTATGCATCCGCCGAAAAAATTATATGCCAGAGATTTGGCCTTGGACAGGCAGGCAATCTTGAAATATGAAAATTATATAGACACAAATGAGTGGGAGAGTGGGAAAACTAATGGACCCATTGTGGGTTTTTTTTCATGCATTGTATTGTATGTAAGCCCATTTTGGCTTAATCTTTTCCTGCTCCTTCTGGCAATCTCTTTTTGTTTCTCTTTCTCTTTCACTTTTTTTTTTTGTCGTGCCAAAAGGCTTTCTTTCCTCACCGGCTTTCCGCCCTCCTCTTTGCCACTGACTTGGCTCAATCGGTTTTTGTAGTGTAGTAGAGCAGGTGAAGAGGTCATTTGGAAACGGTTTTTCAAATTGGGTTTCGGTTGCTTTTCCCCCACTTGACGCTCATTTAAATTGTTGCCATCTCTTTGTGTATGTGTCTCTCTTTCTCTCTGCCTCTCTGGGGAAAACAAGTTTGTTTTTTTTGTTTTTTTTTTTTTTGTTTTGTTGTTTTGTTGTGGCACATATTATTTTTGTTTTACATATTCGCTGTCTGCCTCTTCCTCTGCCGCCTCTTCCAATCAAATCGAATTTATAATTTTGGGTCTCAGAGCATGCCTCAGATGCTTGATCAAAAACTTATGAGTTTATAGTCTCAATGTTGTGTATGCTGGCATTTTCCAGCATTTCCGCCTATTTCGTAATACATTTAACAATACTTCCTGCAAGTAGATAGGCCCATCCTTAGGGGCAATCCAAGACGTTCACCTGGCTGCTGCTGCTGCGCATCTTTTAAAAGTGAACCGACAAGTTTATTTGTTTTCGTCTAGACTTGGCCAAATGACCAATTAAGGCAATAGCCTAGGCAACACAGCCTCCACAAGTTGAGCTTGAGAAAATTTCAATTTACATTTCAATTTCTTTTATTTCAAAATTCAACTATAATAAAACTCGAAAAACCAAAAACAAAACAAAATATTAAATCAAACATCATTTTTGGAATTCCAGAAGTTATCCTTAAATGCTAGACAAATTGTTTTTTTTTTTTTTTTGTTTCAAATTATTCATTTAACAACATTTCTTTTTGGCTCTTTTATACCCTTGCAGAGAGAGAGAGAGAGAAATCAATCGATTGATTGGCAGTAATCTTTTGGCCCATTTGTGGCTTTGGCACATTATTAGAGGAAGCGTTGCTATACTGCAAGGGTATACAAAACTTCGGCTTGGCCAAGGTTCTTGTTATAAATAAATTTGTTGTTGCTCTTATTTTCCTTCTCATTATTATTATTGTTTTTTTTTGTCGTTCTAATATTGTTTTACCTTTCAGGTACTTTAAAAGTATGTTTAGAAAACAATAAACCAAACAAAAGTAGAACAATTAACTTATAAACAATTACAATATATGTATTAAGGAGCAGTCTGAATGTGTAAACTAAATGATAATGAGATTCTGATTTAAAGTTTGTTGCGTTGCATTGCGTTGCGTTGCTTATTGTTCCATTATGATCGTCTCATCGTCCTCATGATCCTTCAGTTGATGGCTTAGCAATGTGCCATCCTTCAGACTCAATACTTGTACCAATTGCGGCTCCTGTCCGGGGCCACTTTGTATCATCATTTGATGCATTTGATCGGTTGAGAGGGTAATCGTTTCCATATGATCACCATTTTCGATCTACAGAGAGAAATGGACAAAATTTTGATTTAATTTATGTACATCAAATAAATAAGCACAATTAGTCTAAGAGTTGAGTAATTTAGTTGATTTTAATCTAATAATCTAAACTTGTCATTAATGTTCTTGTTCAGCATCGAAAGTAGGCGTGGGACGTTAAAGGTTCCTTTAAACAAAAAAAAAAAAAAATAAAATAACTGATGAGAAATGAAAAAAAAAACGTAACACAAAATTATAAAATCACAACAACAAAGGATGTTTGTTTCTTTTTATTGAATAATATTTGTTAATTTTTTTGTTTGTTTGTTTGGTTTGCCTTTTTGGTTTACTTTTGCACATGTCACATTTAATTCAATTCTCTAAAAACGAAACAACTAAATCATAAAACATTTAAACACAATAATGATAATAATAATAGATAATAATAGTAGTAAATATGATAATCAACATAAAATATAAAAAAAAAACGTTGTTTTCCTTTTGTTTTGTGTGGGCATACATCATGATGGGCGGTTGATAAATTTCTTAATTAACTACATTTTCAATGCAAGAATTGGCTACTACTTGGTGGGAATGGGAATGGAAATGGGGAAGGGGCTTGGGGTTGAGGTCAGGTGGACAGGTGGGATTGTGGGTTATTGATGTGGTATTCAAATTGAAATTACATTTCCTTAGCAAATTATTTATATATGTATGTGTATATATTAAAATATATTGCGTAACATTTTCAATTGATTGCACGTTCAAGAAATAATAATAGAAAAAAAGGTTTTTTCAACTTAAAAATTATATGTATGTGTGTAAATATATATATATATAGAGAAAATAGCATAATTTTTGGTTTAAATCATATAGAAATTCCATTATATATCGTAGATTTATATATCTTTAGGAACTTGAAAGCTGTTTGTCGTTTACTTTTACTTTTTGTTGTTTTTTTTTTTTTGTTTTTTTGGTTTCTTGTTACTTTCTCCAATTTAAATTCAATCTGGATGACTTTAACTAAAGCCAAGGGGGGGGGGGGTAATATAGGATCTATAACTTATAACTAGAACTTTTGCTATATAATTGGTTTTATATATGGGTTTTTCTTTTGGTTTAGACATTCACAAATAAAATGGCAAGGTGTGTGTGTGTGTGTGTGGGGTGGAGGGAGGTGTGTGTGTGTGCGTGTGGTGTGCAAAGCCGCGTCTTGACTAGATTCGAGAAGTGCTTTTGTTTTTGTTGCAAAAAATTATTGAAACTATTCCAAATGCTCTAATTTAATTGTTTTTGCTGTTTGCAAACTGGCACTATCCACACAGCGTATGGCTGTGGTTGCTCCGCTAGAACCAGCCGAACAACCACCTGCAGATGTTCCAGCATCAGCTGCAGCCACAGCACCCGTTCCCCTGCCCAACGCTGTTGTTGTCGTTGTCGTTGTCATCTTTTGTCTACGTCGTTTCGTTGCGGTGGTTGTCCTTCGACGATGATAACTCGCAGTTGAACCTGTTGAAGTCGAGGCCAACACAATGGGCATCGGCATTGGCATCTTAATGGTGGTGTTTGTGGTGTTAGCACTAGTTGCATTATTATTATTATTATTATGACTATTATTATTATTGAGATTAAAAGTGCTTGTTGTTGTTGTTGTCCCCTGTTGGCCATAATTTAAGCAGGCAATGAAACGTGGTGTTGCCGCATTGGCAGCGTTTCCTGTTGTCGTTGCCGTTGCAGCAGCCGGCTGCAATGTAATGGCCGCCTGCTGATGATGTGGTCGCCTGTTAATCGATCCACTGGCAGCAGCAATCAACGAATAACATTGTAGGGCTGGGGGAGCGGGCGCTGTTCCTGTGCTGTTGCTGCCGCTGGTAACTGCTACTGCTGCTGCTCCTGTTGTGGTATGGCTATTGTGGATGTTGTTGCCGCTTGCGGCTTGTACCTGCATCGGTGCTAGGCACACAGTTCCCTCGCTGTTCGCTTGTAATTGTTGCATATTGGCCATAACCGTTTGATACATGGAAACCGGCACTGAGATCACATTGCTAACAGAAACGGGATAGTCTGCAAGAAATAAATTTCATTCACAGTTTCAGTTCCAGTTGGTTACACGGTCATCTTCTTTTTGTACCTTGCCCATCTTCGGTGGTAAAATATATTTGTCCATCCTGTGCCTCGGTCAGATCCACAGTCATATTCTCGTGACCATTGACATCGCTAAGACTCTGTACAGTTTGTATAGTGGTGGTGCCGCCTTCGCCTTGATGTAACTAAAGCAAAAAAAAAAAAAAAAACACGTCAATTTAATTTAACTGTCATTTAATTAGCAAAAGCACTTACCGTTGCCACGCCCTGAACTTGGGCGGTAGTGCCATCGGGCAATGTTATAATCGGATTATTGGGATCGACTTGTATGAGCGAGACGGTACCATCTGGATTCTGTGATAACACAGTCTGTGTGGTTGTATACTGTTGAATAGATTGATATTTTAATTATTAGATCAACTAAAAACAAAAATAGATCTTGGAATTCAGAGAGAAAGAGAGAGAGAGAGCTATTAAGGGATTGATAAGCTTATGAAACAGAAAACAAAAGCATTCCAGGAAAATCAATCAAGCAAACAAAAAATTAAAAAAAAAAGGTGCAATATAATTAAAATTTGTTTTGATTAACTGAAACTTTGTTGTGTTCTGGGATTTAATGTTATAAAATATGAAATTAAATAATGATTTTGATGAAATGAAAAGCTGCAAAAAATTAAAACAGAAAAATCATAATCAAACAAAAAAAAAATAACAAGAAAATAAAATGTTACATAAATTCACAGTTTTTTTTTATCATCAAGACAAAGAGTAAAAACATCAGTTATATATATATATATATATAGGCACACATATATTAGTTTGTTTAAGTTAAAAACAAGGCAATTAACAATATTTAAACAACAATAACAACAGGACTTAGACTTAGAATGTAACAAAAAAAAAAAAATAAAAAAAAAATTTAAAATTGAACAAACTTCTAGTTGGGTTAGCAGCATTTGGGTCAGGGCAAAAGCTTTATGCTCTGGACAATTCTTCACTTATTAGGAGCAGTACATGAAATATCTTTTAAGCAGACATGACAAAAATATTTAAACAGTCATAGTCGATTATATTCTCAAAATGTACAGATACTTTTAAGATTTCAGTTTCATAAATTTGAAGATTAGAAATTATAAACCATTTCTTAAGTGGTTGGAGAGAAGATTGAATTGGAATGAAATCTTTTTTGGCAACAAATTTTCATTGTTTAAAATTAGTCGCAATATTTGCGGAGTGAGAATTATTTAATCTGCATATATACTAAAACTGTTTTGGAATTTTAATTCAAAGCAAAAAGCTTTTTGTCTTTATACCCAATATTCTCATAAACATTTCTCGAGTATAGCAGGAGTATATATACTATAGTATGTATGTATGTATGTATATATGTATATATATAGTTTTACAACAACAATAACAATAACAATAATTTTGGTCACTTGGATGCAGCTTCAGAGTGAGTTTAGTACGAACATCAACATCATCCACAACATCATCGACGACATCATCAACAATATTATCAACATCATCATCATCATCAACATCATTATGACAAGGATGATGGCTCAGCGTTAGGGGTTCAAGGCAAATGTGGGCATTGTGGGCAAGCTGGGGCTGATGGTGCAACTGCTGCTGTTGCTGTTGCTGGTGGTGTTGCAGTTGCAGTTGCTGTTGCTGTTGCTGATGCTGGTGATTGTGGTTATGGTTGCTGATTGTTGTTGCTGTTTGGGTGCCAGCACTTACAGAGCCAGCCGAAATGGCTTTTTGCTGTCGCTGTCGCCGTGCCGCTTGCTGTTGTCAATTGTATAGTCTGCGGTTGTCCCTGGCTAATTGTTGTGGGTTGTATGTGTATGGTGGTGGCGCCTCCCGATGATTGGTGTTGCTGGTGTTGCTGATGCTGCTGCCCAGGAGGAGCTTGACAAATCTCAATTTTTGTTGATGCCGGCAAAGTGGCTGTAGTTGTGATATGCTGATTATTTGTGCTTTGAATTATTGTCGGAGCCGGTGCATTCGTTTGGGCATGATGAGTTGTGATCACAGTGCCAGCGCTGTTTATTTTAACCACATTCACTTGTTGTTGTTGTTGCTGCTGCTGCTGTTCAAGAATTCGATGAGATGGTGGTTTGTGTTGTTGGTATGCAGATGGATTAGTAAATGATTGAGATTATATATGATGAGAATACAGAAGTAAATGATGATTAGTATCCGTAAAGGGGAAAGTCCATTACTTACTGTATGTGCTCCTCCGCCTGTTGCCACTCTCGTTGAGACAACCTGATGATGATGATGATGATGATGATGCTGCTGTTGCTGCTCTTCCAGTTCATCCAGCTCATTGTCATCGTCTTCATCATCATCATCATCATCATTATCATGGGCTTCAGTGTTATTCTGATTTAGACTAGTTGCAGCAGCAGCACCAACACCATCATTAATTTGTGCTATCAAAGCGGTAACCTTCTCATCCTCATCCGCAAAGGTGGGCAATAGATCATCACGTCCATGATATTTGTAGCAATTGATCACAATTTTACGCAACGCATGAGTCCAGCTGATCTGTAAGAAACGAGCTTAATATGACTGATTCTGAACGAATTGGTGGGTGGGAAATCGGGAAAATTAGACTTAAAGTGGAGTTACCTTTTGCTTGTCATCCTCCGATCTGGCATCCATGCGTACATTGGCCCACGGCAATTCTTTGGGCCACCAGGGCGGGCGTGTCGATTCTCTGCCCCAGCCAGGTTTACCTCGACCAGTCGAGTATTTCAGCATCAATGGTATAAACGCCCTCAACTGGGCCTGGGTCATTTTCTCAACGGGCGTTGGTATACCATCGATAACCAGGCCCGGCAATTCAAAGAGCGTTGGATCCTCCTGCTGGGGCGGCGGTGCCTGTTGGGCCAATGCATTGTCCAGTTCATCCATAACGATATTCTTCAAGTTTCTTAGCACATCCTCAAGGGGTTTAGCTCCAAAGACCTTGTAACTGGTATTGGGTTTGCCTGGCGTGGCCACCAGGACAACAGCCTGCTTACCCACTCGTCCGGTAAATTCGTAAATAATGCCACGCAATTTGCGTAGCAAACGATTCTGTTGTCGCTTGCGGACCGATGGATTCGTCTCGAACATGTGCGAGCGTTTACGTTTCTTTGAGCTGGTAATGGCAGCTGCTGCGGCCACGCCCACTGGCCCGGCAGCAGCCAGCTGTTGAGCGACTGCATCATCGTGGCCAGTTTGTTGCTGTAGATCGGCAACAGTTGCAGCTGCCGCAATTGCCTCATCCTCGCCATAGAATGAACCATCGCTGCTAATTAAATCCTGATCATCATCCTCATCGTCATCTTCGTCGTCGGTGGCAATACTTTGGATATCATCATTCTCTTCCAGCGTTTCAATTTTATATGTGGTTCCAGATCCACCAGCACCACCACCACCACCACCATTTCCACCCGTTGCTGAAGCGATCTCTAGTCCGCTGCTGTTGTTGTTATTGTTGTTGTTGTTGCTACTGCTACTGTTGCTGGAGGTGACGGTGCTGCTGGTGGTGGTGGTAACTAGCACTTGGCCCACTGAGTGATTGACACTAGTGGCTCTTTGGCTGCTGGCCGGGGCCACAACCAGACGATAACTTGTCGTGGCCAGTTTGCCGCCTAAATTCTAAATCGTTAATCCTTCTTGTCTTCCCTTCTCTACTCTTTAGCTTTTATGGAAGCCTTCCTATTCGCATGCGCAGTGTGATAATGTTCTGTGGAGTGTATAGAAGAGGGGACACAATAAATAAATTGGAGGTGATGTCATTTTCGAGGAAACAACAACCGATAAGCTAAGGTCGTAAGAGCGCGCAGGCGCAACAATCGGGTGTGTAGGGTAATGACCATGTTTACGCACTAATGAGTCGTATAACTTTAATATATTTACATATACCTAACACCTATCAATGCTAAACTTAAAGCTACTTATGCAATGACACTTCCTTTCCCCTTAAAAATACACTGTGCCAGCTCATCCCCTTGAGTTTAAGTAGTAATGAGACAAACAAATTCCGTTCACATGCTGTTACCAGCACTCTAGCGCACCCAGCGGCCAATTCTGTCCTAGTAAAACTAGTATTTCTAATTGATTTTTATAAAATTTGGTGGGCCGACACTCAGCAATCTAGCGCACCCAGCGGCCAATTCTGTTCTACGGTGCGTTATGGAAGCCTGATAAAAATTTAAAACAATCTTGATCAGCTTGCATACCAAATTTTGGGTGGTTCTATCTAACTTGTGAAGTCTCAGAGATGATCATACATTTTGGCGACTTTAATATACTCTTTTTAGCCCATGCGAGATGGGTATGAAAATAGCGATTGCAAATTTGGTCAATAAAAAAAAAAAGCTAAACAACTGGGGCACCTATTTTGATAGTGTCTCCAGGGCATTTATATAAGAGAGGGCAGGCGGTGCTATTTCCCTAGAGTGGGGCCACCCAGAATTCATTTTAGATTCTTACTTATGCAACTTTTTTGAATATTTTGCAAAAATAAATCCCATAAGTATCTATAGTCGTTACCCCCACAAGTAATTCCGGCCCTGAGTGACCCAGTAATTCGTTCATGGCATGGCACACTTTGATAATGATAAAATATCGTGCTATGGTATTTTAGGGGTCAATCAGCAAATTCGTCAAGGGAGCCTGAATAGCGATACCAAATTTTAACTTGATGGTTGTTTGCGACGCAAAATTTGTGAGGGATCGAGGGCCGCACAAGCAACTGATAAGGGTTTACAATACGAGTTTTTGGGCAGAAAGAGCAAAGCAAGCAAAGTAAAAAATAAATAAAAAATAATAATAGCGCGAGTTTTATGTAACTCTGTGAATTCGAGCACAACGCACAAGCACAAGGTTACCAATTCTAGGCATGCTTGTGCGTTGAACAGCTTTTGCACTTTTCAAGTAAACGTTACACTAACTTTTGTTTCTAAATTTTCACACGGCACGTCAAATTTCAAATGGGGCGCACTTTTTACCGGCTCCCCCCAGCGGCTCAAGGTTCAGATACTACTTAGCTTACGTTGGGCTTAGGAAGTAAATCGGACTCGATACAGTGCATGTAACTGCACATCTCACTCTCTCTCGCTCTCTCTCTCTCTCTCTCGCTCTCTCTCTCTCTCGCTCTCTCTCTCTCTGTCTTTCTACCTGTGTGGTGTTCGACTTGATTAGAGGTTGACATTAATTTTCCCATATTATGCACTCACTCGAGTCGAGTTATCTTCTCAAAACTAGGTTGAGCACTAGTTACGTGTAGAATTTTCAATTTCCAACTGTTTGGTTTGTTGTGAATCTCACTTATATAAGTGGCCTCCACCCCCCGCAGCTGCTCTGCTGCTGCTGCCGCACATGCGCATTGGTCGATAATACGGACAAAGTACATTTTTAATTTCCATTTCCAAGTCGGAGGTAAATTTCCATTTCAATTGAAGCAAGCACTGCAGTATTTGATATTTTTGCTTAACTTGTCGTTTTATTGTTTTTGATTTGTCTACTCTTATTTGTTTGTTTTTTTTTTGTTTTGTTAATAATATATATATTTTTTTTTATACATATGTAATTACACTTTTATTTTGGTTTTTTTTTTTCTCCGTTCGATCGAACGACACAACGACGCAAACGCAAACGCGTGGGGAAAATGTGGGAAATATGATGATGATAATAATGATGATCATCGAGACTAATTGTTGTTATGGCTGGGGGCTCTGCCTTTGCTGTGTTGCTTTGCCCTACTCAAGTTCTATTTGCGTTTGCCTCTCTGTTGGAAAAACTCAGAGAAACAGAGAGAAAGAGAAAGAGAGAGAGAGAGAGAGGTAGAGAGACAGAGGGGGAAAAGGGAATGCGACGATCGATTGACGACGAAACGACCGTCCCCGACCACACTGCCAAATCACCCCACGGATTGACTACGACGACGCAACAGCCGCCAGCCCTAGGCTATGCATATGTAAAACAACAAAAACAACAACAACAACATTAACACTAAAAGTGCGCCGCTGCGCCGTCACAGCAAAGGCAAAATATTCAAAATTACGCAAGTTTTTAGCAACGACTTCTTGATACCCACTAACAAGTGCCATAATATTTTTTGGACATTTTTCCTTGCCTATGGGAAATGATATTAAAAATTTGTTGCCCACAGATGCATGAAAACTTTGTCTCACATCTGCCATGGAACACGTGATATAATACCTGATGCTAGTATGGCTTAATGATTATCATTATTGTTAGCTAACAGATATCTAGATTCAATGTCATTGGTTTTATACAAAGAGAGAAATAGAGAGGGGGAAAAAGAAAGTGGTACTAAGCACGCATGGGCATAAAACTGTATTAGTTTCCCTTTCAGGCATTTCAACCATTCTCTTGGCCCATCCTCTGAACTCTAGATCAGTAGAAAGCGCTGAATAGCATGCTATAAAAATAAAGGCTTAAAGAGAGTTAAGAGGTTTTGCTGAGGCTGCAATTGATTGGCCACAATTACTTTCTCTGCCTGGAATTGTAGAGATATTTAAGGTAAAAATCTTCTTATTTATTCTAATTTCTTCCTAATAAGATTTAGAGATCAATCAGTCAAAAATTGGCTGGCGGCTTAACAGCCTTTGATTGGAAGAACTAATATCGTTTGACTGAAACTACATTTACTGCTGATTGGAATTCAAAGGCGCCTCTGATTAGAGGTTAGTTCATGTTAAATTTGGACAATATGTACATTTGTGTGAATACAATTGTATACAAAAATGAATTTCTATATATGTATGTACATACATACATATGTACATATACATTTTGTTTTTATCTCTAATGCTCGACTATACCCCTATGCCTATCTCCTCCTCCCCCTCACTGGCAGTACCCATACACCAGCAGTCTTTTTTGTCGTTCTCTCTCTTCTTATTCCCTCTCTGTCTCTCTGCTCGCGCTCTGTAGTAACTGACGCAAAAGTCTACATAAGCACAAAAGGGAAATGGAAATACTGATAAGATGCTGACGTTACGCATGCGACGGAGGTGGAGGTGGTGCGGCGGCGCACACTTCTAACAAAAAAAACAACAGATCCAGCGCATGCCTCTCGATAATATATACATATACACAAATGTTTATAAACATGCATGTATGTATGTACCTCCTACATACATACATAAATACATACATATGTATTTGTGTATATACAACAATAGCACAAAAAAAAATATTGAAAGAATGAGTCAAACAGAAACAAAAAAGAAAACAAGCAAAGAACTTTGAGACGTTGCCAAGTGCCGTTGTTCCAATTGGAACTGTACTTGCTGTTAAATATTTTTCAAATAGGAATTTCAATTTCAAACTGTTGAATTAACAGTGTCGTTCATATTGGGTTGGCGTTTATGTACATACATATGTATGTACATGTACCGTATGCATTGCATGTAGTGGGTGGTTGGGAGGAAGGGTGTCAACCCCCATTTCATATATACCAAAGCACACAGCCGCCATACACTCACACACACACTTAGACAGGCTTGAAGGCAAATTATAAATATTATCTAATAGCCTAGTCAAAAGAAAAGCTTCTACATTTTCATTTTTATTTTTGTTTTTGTATTTGGATTTTGCGTGAAAAACGAAATGTTTACTGCGACTGTCTACAGACTGTGAACTTTATACAAATAGGTGGTCACAAGAGGGGTAGAGAAGAGGGAGTAGTGAGAGAGATGAGCAATATGGTGACTTTTGCTAGGCAAGACAGTGATTTGTCATAAGTCACTGCTTTGCTCATCTCTAATAGAACATATGTATGTATGTAATTTCACTCACCTGCATATAAGTTGGGCGAATCCTTCTCCACTGTCTTCTGATAAGATTTCCTTTGCAGCACTGGATATACCTTAATATTCTAATTTTTTCCCCCCGCAGGGAGAAAACTGACAAACACACACACCCACCAACACAACATACACACACACACACACACAAAGATTCACTTTCAGCTAGATAGATAGAGACAGTGGAGATACACGCGCGCCGCCGCGTCGCTGCTGTTGCTTTTTTGGTTTGGTTTTTGGCGTTGTTTATGTGTGTTGTGTGTGTATGTATTTTTATCACACTGCACATGCGAATATTTCAAAACATTTTTTCACATTTGCGCACCCAAAATACAGCACACGCACACGCTGTTATTGTAGCCCCGTTACAGTTGCGCATGAACTAACAAAAAACAAAAAAAAAAAACTTTTTAACTGCAACTAAAATCAACTACAATTACCATAGCAATACTCCAACACTGCTATAGCAATATTCCAACACTGGCAAAGACCTCCTCTGCTTGTTCTTCCTGCAGTAACAGCAGGCAGCCTAGCGCTGCCAGAAACAAAATGTCAAATTCTCTGGCAACGTTCAGTCCTCAACAGTATGGCCGTTCGAAAAAAAAATAAAATAATGGCTGCTAATGTGGAAGCGCGCATGTAGATAATTTTTGAAAATGAACAGTTGTTTTTTTTCCCCCTTTGAATTTCCATTTCCGTTTTCTTTTCGTTGAGTTTATCTATTTAAATCTTTGTTGTTCAACAATTACACGTAAGCACTTCACAAGGCAGCTAGCAATATGGTAAATAAATTTCTAGCTAAGCAAGCCCAGTGAAAGACTCACACACAATTTTTGTTTAAAAATATTTTTGCACATTGTTCAGACAATTTCCTTTTTCTTTTGCATTTTTCACAATTTAGTATAATTTAAGTTTTTATTATTTTTTTTTTTTTTGAGAAAGAAAAAAAATAAGAGGAAAATATGAGAAGGACAAGCCAACTCTACGACTTTTAATACGCGACTAACGTTCAACCGAAATGTGCAGAGGCTTTTAAGACCTTTTCGAACAAAACTCACACTAAGTAAGTGCTATATATAATATATATGTATAAATATGCACATATGCGTTAAATATGTATGTATGTATAGATTAGGATATGGTTTGATAAACAATAAAGTGGAATTGTATGAGAAATACCCAAGCTAAGAATACAATTCTACGACAAGAATGTGGCTGGACCATAAACCGCAGAAGAAACAGTCAGACATAGTAGAGAAACGTTCCGGGCTTATCGTTTAAATTGTGAATATATGTGGGAGGGGTTATGGATATGGATATGGGTATGGGTATGGGTATACACACATATTTACAAACTATGAATAGAAGAGGAAGGCATGGTTTTATGTTTTAAAATTCGCTTATCATTTACATTGTATGTATGTACATACATACATACATACATTTCGACATAATTCCTTGAAAACCCTCTATGACCAATCCATTTGTATATGGTTCCTTACTATTCTACAAAAGTATGCCACATATGTACATATTATATGAAATATATATCCTTGACTAGTTTAACCTAGTTTACTTTAAACGAATTGCCCCGCCTCCTAATAAATAATTGTAGCCATTGGCTTCTTTACTTCTTTAGCAAATTGGAATGCAAGATTGGTGGCAATCGAAAAATCATATTTCAAGTAATGCATTCTATTTTAGTTAACGACAATGACTAAGTGCACATAATTACTTAAAATTGCCCATGGGATCGGGAAATCAAAAGGGTTTTTATTTTAGATCTAAAGAAAACAAAAATATTAAAATTAATTTCCACAAGGAACAATCTAAATACAAAATTTGATTGTCATTGGTGTATGACAACAAAAACGTCGATTGTTCCTATAGTGTTAACATGATATAGTGGTCTGATCCTTACGAAACAAACAGTTGTGGACCACAACAATACATTTAAGAAGCTTGGTTTGTTTCAAGAAACCTAAGTAACAAAAAAATTGTTGTTCTCACTAAAACTGCTTTTTCGACCGATCGTTTCTATGACAATTATACAATATAGTTGTCCGATCCGGGCTATTTAAGAACTTTAATTACCAATGGTAATGAAAAGTTCATATACCAGGTTTTAGGTCACTGTCTCTTAAACTGAAAGCGTTACAAAGAAGTAGGAGATGTAGAAATAGACGACAGACGGACATGGGCATGGGCATGATCAAGAAAATATATATATTCCGGGCTCAATGTGAGATCTGAGTTAACAAAAAAAACGATGTGCCTTATCAAATTAATTTGTTTTATTTCAAAAGAATTATGATGGCAATGGATTACAAATATATATATATATATATATGAGTCATGTAAAATGAAATTTTCACTACTAAAAAAAATAATAAATAGCAAGAGTCACAAAAAATCACAAAAAAATATTTTATCAGCAACTTACTTCCTTTGGTTATTTTTTTTTTTGGTGATAGACTCTTGGCTACACGCGCCACAACCGGCATGTGTGCGTGTGTGTGTGTGTGTGTGTGTGTGTGTATATGGATAAGTTTTAAACATGATCCACAAATGATTTACAATATGAATGCCATAAATCAAAAGAGTTTCAATTTATATTGCACTTCCCCCCAAGGAAACGCATCCATTTAATGCATTTTTGCTGCGTCAATTAAAAACAATTGTGTCAACCAGCCAACCAGCAGCTACCAACCAATCCACCCACCAACCACATGGTACAAGGTCACACACAAGTTCTACACACACACACACACACACACACACACACACACACGCACACAAAGTTTGCCGCTGCACCGCCAAAAAGCACCAAAACAAACACGCACACACACAAAAAAAAATATATATATTTCCATCTTGAGTGCAAAAATCTCCTGGAAACATTACCTTCAAAAATTTAGTTTGAAATTTTTGTTTATATTTTAAGTGATTCTAACCAAAACATCGAGCAAATTCACACAACACATTGAAACGCCTGGATGACACTGACTCTGACAGTGACTGGGGGAGCACACAGAGACAAACACACACACACACACAGACCAACGCCGACACACACAGACGACGTAGTACTACGTACTACGAAGCAACATATCGAGACATACCTACATATACATATATCCACCGATATATGTATATATATACTTACATATGCAATTATACCCTACACAATGCTTTGGGTCCATATACTTATTTCAGGCACCAGAAAATCGTTTAGTTATTCAGAGATATAGAGGAAAGGCAGCAATTTTGTTACTTTTTATGATTTTCCTGACTTCTAAATAACTATAATAAATGATTTTTTTTTATTTTGTCATATATTAATTATAGTATTGAAATGGTGTATTGAAAAATTTGTCAAATTGGCCTTGGCCATTTTCAGATTTTTACTTTTTGACTTTTTTGAAATCTTGTAAAATTGCAGATAGACGCTTTGACTTCTTAGAAAAAGTTGTAGATCTAATAAAATTGAGAGAAACTGTATGCCAGAAGTTTTCAATTTATCCTCCCCTCCTCTCCCCCACCATTCGTGATTTTTGTAAGAGATTTTGGGGGGTTTTTGTTTGGTGTCATTTTACTATACGAAAATTGCTAAAGCCTTATTAAAAACTAAATGAAATTCCCCATCGAATGATTACAATTGGAAAATGTACAATAATCTTCATTGGTTTTAAGTAGTACTGACTGCAGGCAAAGAAAGAGATGGGTGATCCTGGAATCATCTTTGCAAAAATGGTAAAATTTGATCAAAAATGTTTTAAACCTCAATTAAAGAATTTTTTTTTTTTTTTGGGGAATTAATTAAGAATGCTTAAGGATTAATAAAATCAATTGGTAAAGAAATAATTTGTTTAAATAATTGTTTTAAGTTTTTTGTTAGTGTATTTGCACGTCTTCAATAGAGTTTCGTACTTAGTATCCTTTGCTTGTTTTTTTTGTTGTTGTATATTTTACGCATATTTGTTTGACCTTGTTTTCTAGTCATAGATACAGACACACACACACACACACAGAGAAGCTCATACATACATCGATTGCTTCCTAGTATGAGTGGACAATATTGATTTTTGAGTTTGGGGAAGGAAAAGGTATAGTGAGGGGAGATGTCTTTTGTTCGATTTGCAAGAACAACAACTGCATTCTTCCCACCAATCTATGTGCAAAGGACCAGAATATGTATTTCGATTTTAAAAATTGTAACGGTCGGACTTACATATAGCTTAAAGCATTATTATTCAAAGCTTTCAAGTTTAACTGCCATATAATAGTTTTGAGTTGTGATTTATGTTGAGCTTATAACCGATTTTAAAACCTCAACTCATTGCAAGTTCGATCATGTCAGGTTAGTTCAACTAAAAGCATAAATAAGCATCTTTTTTTCTCTTCTAATTAAATTACGGGAAAATGGGCTTAGACTGATATCGAAGTCGAAACTGATCCCAAACAGACAGGGAACCCATTTTAGAAATTCTTTAGGCCTCTTCGCGTCCGGAGAAAAGTGCCCTGAGCAAATTTTCGATTTAAATTTCAAATTTCGCACATTCAAATCGGCTCAAAAAAAAGGGGCTAAGCAAGTTGCCTTATCGACTTGGATATACCCTATACCAGTTTGAAATGCGGCGTTTTATTACTCTTCCTCTTTATGTTTTATTAGATTTTTATCCCTATCTCTTGTTCTCTTTTGCATGCGAAGACTAAACACATACCAATCGCATGCCATCTCACTCACTCTTTCGGTTGCCGCCCTTTTTGTGCTTATAACTTGACTATTTTTTATCCGATTTTTATGAAATTTAGTAAGCCAATATATATTAATAGCAAATATTTGTTTACCAAATTTCATAACGTTATTTTAAATATTGCGAGAGTAAATCACTTTTTTCCAAATTGTCGGGGCAAAAGAGGGCGTATAAAAATATCAACTTGATTTTTTATGAGTCTAAATTTAAGGTGTTTATACAGACAAACAGAAGCTTCCTTCTATACCCTATACCCCTTGGCCCTTGGAAAATTTGAAAAAGAATTGTTGATGGTTTGATATTATTGCATTTATTTAAGTTTTGAGAATGCTTTCTTGTGGTTATCCTGTAAAATTATGTAGACACACACAAAGAGACACACACACAAATGTATATTACATATATTTGGTTTTCTTTTTTTTGTTTGGTTTTGTTCAATTTCATTTTTAGTACATAAATTCTTTTTCGCTTTGTTTTTGGCTTCATTATATATATATATATTTTTTTTGTTTTAAGTTATACATTTACATATACACACACATACACATAATTTTCAACACACATCGAGAGATATTGTTAAATTTTGTTATTCCTTTTGTTTTTGTTAGTATGTCTATTACATATATTTCATATATATATATATTTAGGTATGTATATGTGTATATTGTATATATATGTGTATATATATATATATATATATGTAGGTATAAATATAACACGATCTGTTCTATTGCTTGACTGCTTCTTCTACGCCGATTCATTTGTCCTTTGGGAAAGAATCCTTGCTCCTTGCCCCTTCATCGTCATATCAAATATATTTATCTTTTAATTTTGGCTTGAATACTGCTTGAACTAACTGTATTATAGAATAGATTACCATAATCATGTATTTGTATATTTATATATATATATCGATAATATTTTGTTTTTATTTTCATTTTTGTTGTTTCAAACGCTTTCCCTCTTTATCGTCTTTTGGTGTTTTCAAATTGCATTTCATTCGTTCGATTTTTCCAAAAAAAAAAAACAACAACCAAAACTAAAGGAAAACTAAAATTATCATCATTTGATTTCCAATTGGTTTTTTTTTTTTACATACACGATAAACATTTATTTTCCTTAAATTTTTTAACTTTCTTGATGCCTTTTTCAACTCGTTTGCATTAGCTCTTTGAGTAACTTTTTTTGATCCTACTTGATTTACCGACTCTTTCGTTCAAACAGAAATGTTGTTAACTTTATAGGACAATTTGTTGTTGTTGGAAAACAGAAATGTTATGTTAACTTTATAGGAATCCTTTGGAAGGGATCAAAACTTTCGTGTGCGAACAATTATTCAGTTATATTTTTTATTTTACTTTGTGCTATTCTCCTGATTTTGGGTATCAACATAAACAAAAAAAAAAGAAAAAAAAAGACTTATGCGAGGTTATACAGGCAATGACCTGTCAGTTTGATCCTAACAAGAATTACCTATATAATAAGTATATCATTTTTTCTTTTAAAACGAATGCAACCAAAATTTTAACCGATGTTTAGTTTATAGTTATTAAAACGGTTTCAAGTCCTTTTCAGTAGTAGGTTTCGGTTTAAAAAGAAAATTTTCAAAGAAGTCTTTCGATTTAAAGTAGATTTTGGAACATTTTTATTCGTCTGCTTCATTAAAAAAAGAATTTTCGATCTTAAGAGCCGAGTTGCTTTTATACTGAGCAGAATTGGCCGCTAGGTGCGCTAAAGTGCTTGGTATGTTGATAAGTATGAGCAAGTAATTCAGTTTAAAAAGAGTTTCTGAAAGAAGTCTCTCGATTTTAGGGAGATTTTTGGAACATTTTCATTCTCCGGCTTCTTAGAAAAAAGAGTTTTCGATCCTAAAAGCCGAGTTGCATGTCAGATATGGCCGCTAGGTGCGCTGTGATGAGGAATTCAGTTTAAAAAGAGTTTTCAAAAGAAGTCTTACGATTTAAAAGAGATTTTGGAACATTTTCATACCTACTAAAAATGCAGAGTTGACCGCTTGGTGCGCTAAAGTGCTTTGAATGGTGAGCCAGATAGCATGTGAAATTTTGAAATAGCTTTTCCAGTACAAAGATCATCCAATATCTAATTTTTTTAAAAACTGATTAAAATTTGGGTTGCACTCGATTTATAAAAATATTTGAACTAACATACACACATACACGCACGCACACACACACAGACACACACACGCACACAGACACACACACGCACACACACACACACACACAGCACTCTCTACACTACTATTTATAGAATATGAAGCAAATTGTTTTGTTGTGGATTCAACTAAATTGTAATCCAGAATATTAGTATATTGAGTTTTGGTTTCATCATACATACAATACATACATACATATATAGATTTTAAGTCGTAGATATATATATATATATATGTATATATAGATATAGGAATTAGTTTTTTTTTTAGTTTTCGGTTTCTGTTTCTATATATTGTATAATTACTTTGTGTTTTGGTACCCCTTTTACTTTCTCCGAACTGCCTGAAGATATACATACATATATGTAAGTAGTAATCTATTATTGGATTAGTCACTTACTAACTAATTGTATAAATATGTCATTGAGTTTGCCAGAAACCAGTGAGAGAGATAGAGAGAGAAACAACTGAGAAATAAGTAGTTAGAGAAATAAAAGCGCGAGCAAGAGAGCTGTTGAGATAGAAGGTTGATAACTTGAGATTTTTTTTTGTTATTTGTTTCTGTTTTTTTTTTTCTTTTTTGAGTAGTAGGTACGTCTTTAGCAAAAAGGTACACAATTAATACATTTCTTGAAAACCATTGTCGATTTTTGGTTCAGTTAATAAAAATAATAATAGTATAAGAGTAATAAGTAGTAGAGAGCCTTAAGATATAGTGCAAGAGTTACGTTTGGCGCCCAAACTGCGTTCTTGAATGCGTTGCAAGTGCTGCAATTGGGCGGGTGTTGGAGCATGCGAGGAGCCAGTGGGTCCAACACTACCGCCAATGGCTGCAGCCGATGTGGATGCGGCTCCACCATGCTGATGATGCTGCTGCGATTGTTGTTGATGGTGTTGCTGTTGTTGTTGTTGTTGATGTTGATGATGATGATGATGATGGTGATGCAATGGTGTGCCCGGCCATTGTTACCAATCTGTTGGGGCAGCGACTGTCTCCGGCGACGTAAAGCTGGACTTAGATTATAGGTGATTTTCGCCTGGGTAAGCAGCTCCTTAAAAACCTGGCAAAAGTGATTGGAAAAGCGTTATATACTATTTGCATTTAAATTGTTCCGAGTTGATCTTACTTGTGTAATATTTTCATTGGTTGCCGCCGAGGCCTCAACAAAACCATTCTCCCAATCAACTGTAACCACCGATTCGGTTGTGGCATATTCCACCTGCAATGAATAAATTGAACAAAAAAGGTCATCGACTAGACTAGAGAAATTGAAACAAAATATGAAGTAATCAATAATTTTTATTTGCAATTATTTTCTTATGTTGTTGTTGTTGTTGTTGTGGTTTATTTGGTTATTGACTGATAAATACCAAATTTGTTGCAAATCTAAAATAATAATTATAGTTACATATTATCTATTTAGAGAAGAAGTATATAAAATAGAAACACTTCATTCTAATCCTTTTGAATTGAATGAAGGCGTAAAATTCCCGATATATTCTTGGGTATCTCTGTGCCATTGCCCAGAAATTGATTCTCATTTAAAATCTGATTTGGATTTGGGCCATTTGAGGAGGTCTCATCAATATAATTTGATTCGGTTCGATTCGATTGAAAGTCACTTTGATTGTTATTGGCATTGGCATTGGCATGAAGCTCCTCTTGCATCTGTTGCTGTTGCTGTTGTTGCTGCATCTGTTGATGTTGCTGTTGCTGTTGCTGTTGCTGATGAAACTGCTGCTGCGCCTGTTGTTGTTGCAATTGTTGCTGTATGTGCTGCTGCAGTTGCTGTAAATGATGTTGCCGTTGTTGCTGATAAAACTGCTGTTGTTGTTGTTGTAGTTGCAGTTGATGCTGCTGCTGTTGTTGCTGCTGTTGTTGCAGTTGCTGCTGGAGTTGCTGTTGTTGATGCTGCTGCTGCTGTTGTTGCTGATGCAGCTGCTGCTGCTGTTGTTGTTGCTGTTGTTGCTGCAATTGCAGTTGCTGCTGTTGCTTATGTAGCTGCTGTTGCTTATGTAGCTGCTGCTGCTGCAGTTGCTGTTGATGCTCCTGTTGCTGCTGCTGCTGTTGCTGATGGAGCTGCTGCTGATGTTGCTGGTGAAGCTGCTGCAGCTGTTGCTGGTGATGCTCCAGTTGTTGTTGCTGTTGACGCTGCTGAAGCTGTTGCTGCTGCCGGTGCTGGTGCTGCTGCATCTCCAATGGCGATCTATCGTAATTCCAATTACCCATATTCGGCGATTCAAATGATGCCCCGCCATGTCGGGGGGCGGCATTACGCATAAAGAGTATGCCCGTGCCGACGGTTAAAGTATTGGGCTTAGCCTCTCTCAATGACACAAAGCGGCTCGATGGCTCGGCGGCAGCTCGGTATTCCTGTTGCTGTTGCTGTTGGGCGTAGCCCCATAGCTGATTTGCTTGGGGTTTTGCCACAATTGAATCGACACGTGTGTTGGGCCAATCTGTTATAGCTGGCCTGGTGACAGGTTCAAGATTTGGCTGCCAAGTGGCTGGTTGCTGCTGCTGCTGCTGCTGCTGTAAATGCTGCTGTTGCTGCTTTTGCTGTTGTAGCTGCTGTTGCTGTTGTAGCCGCTGTTGCTGTTGTAGCTGCTGTTGCTGTTGCTGCTGTTGTAGCTGCTGCTGTTGCTGTTGCTGCTGTTGACAGGGTAAATTTGATGGCCTTATTGTCGATTGTTGTTCGTTGTTGTTCGCCTGCTCCGACTGCTCTGCTGGCTGTGAGAAATATGATGTCCATTGCTGTTGCTGCAGTGCTATCTTCTGGAGTTTGCCCCGCAAATAGCCTTGCAATGTTTTCTCCGACTGCAGCTGCTCGTGGAGCATTTGCTGGGCAAATTCCTGACGTTGCTTTTTAGTTGGCAAGAGTTTATCAATTTTTTTTGCCAATGTACGTGTATTTTCCTGGGCTTTCAACAATTCGGCAAAGACCGCTTGCACATCGTGACCCAGATTTTGGCTCAGAGTTTGGGAGTTCTGTTCTTGGCTGGTTCGTTGGGATTGCCCACCACTGGCCGCTCCCTTATTTTGGCCATCTTTTCCAGCTGCTTCTCTTTCAGCGGGAGTCTCTTCCTTCTTTACCCAATTGGCATTCTGTGTGTGTGTGTGTGGGTGGGTGGATGGATGGATGGGTGTGTGAAAGGAACATGAATCCTGTATCAAGCTCAATAAAAGAAAAATATCTCACCGGTGGTATTGGATTTGCTTGCACAAGGCCGAAATTCTTTTCATGTTCAGTTAAATTTAAATTCAAACTATTTCGAGCTGCCAAACGTGCTGCACGCTCTGATCCAATGGGCGCCAATAAACAAGGACGCGGCTCCGAACCCAAACTCGAACTCATAATTATATATCCGTGCTACAAGGAACAGATCCTGTGACTGCAAACACGGTACATTTATTGTAGATAATCAAAATTTAAACTTCTGATGAATTTAACTTATTTTTTTTGTGCAAGAATATATATAAACATAATTCAAAAATATTAAAATGATATAGTTGATATTATTGGCTGACGAAAGTTGATTTCAGGGCCTACTTTATGAACATTTTTCGATTCCCCCTTTTCCCCCCGGCACCCTTGGCGCAAAACGCCTTAGCGTTACAAATAAAAAAATTGCAACTTGCAATAATCGGTTAAAACTTTTTTAGAATTGTTGTAAATTGCAATTTTTTTTTTATTCTAAAGAAGTTTTAACCGATTATTGCAATTTTTTTATTAAAATTTATCTTCTAATAATAACTATCAGATTAAGAAGGATTAGCACTTTGATAAATATGTTTTTAAATGCAAATTTGCCAACTTTTTGGCATTGCGCTTACCCAGTTTGCAAGATTTTTTTTTTAGACTTCGCCACAATAAAGTTAGTACAAATTTTTAACAATTACCTTGAATATTTTGAAAACGGTGCTTAAGAAAAAAAAAAAAACAAAACAAAAAGAAAAACGGTCGTAATTTTTGCTATTTTTCAATCTCAAATTACTGTAAAAAAGATTTAATTTTGAAGGTTTACTCAATGCTACTTGAATTCGTAAACTAATGAAGTTTTATACACTAACAAATGGAAAACTAGTAATTCATATTCTGACTAACGTTAAATTTCCAATTGGATAGCAGGCAAATCACCTGATCTAGCACTCATTCCCATAAAACTCTCTCGCTTTCGCCTACTTAGCGGTTTTTTTTCTTTTAAAGGAGATGAGATGCTGAGTGTGGGCGAGGGAGCAATGGTGCGGGGCGCTAAGGGTAATTGAGAGAGCAGTGGCGTAGCTGCTTTAGCTGTGCTTCTTCTTGAAGCAGATGCTGAGTGGTGGTAAGCAAGACAAAGTGCGGGGCCGTGAGGGGGTAGTGAGAGAGTAGCGGAGTAACTGCTTCAGCTATGCTTCTTGTTGAAGCCCACGCTGAGTAGTGGGGCGCGAGACAGTGTGTTTAGGGCAGTGAGGGTGAGTGAGAGAGCAGCGGAGTAACTGCTTGAGCTACGCTACTTCTTGAAACAGATGTTGAGTGCGGGCGAGCGTGTGAGTGCAAGTGGGGGTGAGTGTGAGTGCAAGTGCTAGTGCTGCTCGCTGCAACGCTGCTGCTTCTTTCCATTTAATTGCACTGAAAGTATATAAGCAGCAGCGCCAGCAGAGATCAAGGCATTGCCTCGTTTAATCAGGTGATCTGCCGACCATTCAATTGAAAATTTAACTATGGTGAGATCAATTAAATGATTATTTATCTTTTTTTTTAGTCAATTTTGTAATTTAATCCACTCCCTAAAATTACTAATTTTTTTCCTCATGCTGGCGGATTGCATCTCTCTCTCTCTCTCTCTCTCAGCAAGGCAACTGATCGAACATTTTTGGCATTGCAAGTGACTAGGATTTGGATTGAATATAAGATTATATTTGGGTGCCAGATAGTTAAACGATGCAAAAAATTCTGACCTTTACCATAGAGAAATCGATAATCATTTTTGATTTGAATTTAAAATCTTGTATTATGCAAGTGAAATGAAATCATCTTTGAGTTAAAGCGAACAGTTTCCAAATTATCATATTAGCATACAAATCGGTTTGGGGAAAAGCAAAATACGCTTGAGAAGAGTTTGCTGCGATGAAAATGCATGTGCGCGCGTGTGTGTGTGTGTGTGTGTGTGTGTGTGAGAGAGAGAGAGAGAGAGAAGGTGTCAAATGTTATACAGCTTTTTGTCTCTAATATTGAAATTTTATGCGTTCATAAAGCAAGAACAAGAATATTAAATATTAAAATACATAAATTCACACAAGTATGCAATGCTCATGATTGGTAATTGACATCTAACACAACACATTGTTGTTAGTGATTGACCTTGTCTGACCTTTGCTTAGTTGAAATTGTGTGAAGAAAGTTTTTGGCCAGAAAATTTGAAGCCTTCTTAACTTTAAAACGCATTAATGGCAAATGGCGGCCAAATTACTTATTTTTTTTAATATTCAGGTCTAAATTCTTTTGAAAATGGAAATTGCGTCTGTACAAAAAGGCAAAAGGCTTAAAAGGTTTTCGATTTCGATGACTAAGAATGAAAATAAATCTTTATCTTCAAAAGAGTTGAGTGAACACGAAATGTGAAGATTTCAGACCCAAACTAAATAACATTAAGTTGGTCTTAAAATATTTAGAGCTATTTCTATGACCAAATGACAATTTGGGTGTCAATTTCTAGTCGGAATCACAGATATGACATAAAAATTAGATTATTCTTTTGGGAAATAAAACGCGAATTCGTATAGCGAGCATAGAAATTACAGAATTTTGTTTTTTTTTTTTGCTAATTTCATTTTCTGGCCGAGTGGGCAGAACTAAATGGACTCTTGCATACGTGTGCAGCAATTACATGTGTGTGTGTGTGTGTGTGTGTGTGTGTGTGTGTGTGTGTGTGCGTGTGTGTGTGTGTGTGTGTGTGTGTGTGTGGGGGGGTATGTGAAGGTGAGCGGAAACCCATTTATGTAATTAAAACATATACTTAGTAATAGTGGCTAATTCACGCCTATATGAAACCAAGCGCCCACACACAACGTCCCAAACTGTAGCCGTAGTAGATTCAATGAAATGTTGTAATTAGCTGAAAATATATACGTCTGGTTGATAATTCGAAATACATAAATGAATTGGCAACTAGAAATGCGAAAAGAGCGATTTGGACATTTTCATTAATTTGCGTAAAGGCAACTGGCCATAAACTTGTTAATCAATTCAAAATTAAAGAAAATCAACTAATGTCTCCCTACATATACATATGTACATATATCAATTTGGTCTATGTTTCTCATTTTGACCGCCACTCAATTTAAGCCACTTTGTCACAATTTTGATCTGCATATTTGAAGTGACACCAACAAGTACTTAAGCACTCATAATAACTGGCTTAAATCGCTTCAATAGAAAATGTATACAAATGAAGTTTGTATTTAGACAACATTCAAACGTCGGCGTTGACGTTGACGTTGACGTTAAAATCGTGAAGTGTAACGAACATGACCCAAACGAGTCTCACCTAAACAAAACCTCAAACTCAAACTCAACCTTTACCTCAACTCAATTCAGCTCATATCACAGTGAATTGAATTCACTTCCAAATGAATAAACTTCAGACAGTAGGCAGCGATAACAAAAGCAATGCCAAAAAAGCAGTTAAACTTAAGAGAGACAGAGAATAGATTCAGAGAAAGTGAGAGAAACATAAGGATGAACTGGACTGTATATGTGTGTATGTATGAGTAGGTATTGTTAGTGTCCCTTTTCCCTTTGACCTTCCCTTTTGGATTTGCTGTTAAACATTTGTCCAACTTTTACATTTGACTTTAAAGCGCCATTGTCCTGTGTATCCATTCGCTGTCTCGCTTTTACGCTTCTTCGTTTCTCTCCTTTAACGTGTCTTGTGTCTCAGTGTCTCAGTGTCTCTTGTCTTAGTGTCTGTCCTTACCTAAATACATGGTAAATAACCAAAGGGCGTAAGCCAAGGCGAAAAGTTGGTTTCACATCGCTGAGCAACAACAATAACAACACCAGCAACGACAGCAGCAGCAGCAGCAGCGGCAGCAGCAGCAAGAGAAGCGAAAAAAGCATTGAGGGAACCGTCTGGCAATTTACATTTTTTGATTATATGTATAAGATTTCGGTTCAAGTAAATATAAAACCGAAAACAAAACAAAATAAAAAAAAAAAAAAGAAAAACCAGCACCAGCAGCAACTCTGTCCTGCCAGCAGCCAGGAATTGATTATAAGAAAGACAAAACAATGCAAAAAGGAAGAAAGGACATAGCAGCGAATAAAATATCAAGTATGCGCTAAGTAAGCCAAAATAGCGGGGGAAAAAAAACACACACACACACAACCGAAATGAGTGTATATACAAATGAAAGGGATAAAAATCAAATGAAGAAGCAATTTTCGTTAGCTTTTCCTGTGTGTGTGTGTGTGTGACCTCATATGACCTGTGTGCGCGTCTCTTTCTCTCTCCGAAAAGCCTCTTTCTTTTGTTTTTTGCGTTTCCTTAAATCGCAAACTTATAGTTTTTGTGCTTAAAATTATCATAAATTTAACGAAATTGTACAAATTGGCATTGGCACTAAATGTCAAAGCGATTTGAGCAATTTAAATCACTTCACTTCATTAATTAAACGTTTAGGTTATTGTTTTGTCAACACTTAACAAATTAATTGGCCTCCAAATACTCACCTCCCGTTCGCCCTCGCCATCGACAAGCAAATCAATTTTATTGCCCACAACCACAATGGGCACCGCTGTGGTGGCTTTAGTTTCATGGATCTGATCGCGTATGGCTCGCACTTCCTCAAATGTGGTGGCATCGGTGACATCGTAGACCAAAATGAAAGCATCAGCCGATGAAATGGATAGAGCTCGCATGGCTGGAAACTACAATGAGATTGAAATAAAAAAAGGGCAACGAAAAGGCAAAGTTGATTAAGTTGAACATAGTCAGAAGCGGGTGTATTTTGTTTTTATTCACTCTCTTGCTATCTCTCTGTGTTTCCCTTTTGGTTTTTGTTTATTTTTTGTTGTTGTTGCTATCCTCAATAGCAGCAGCAGGTGAAACCACAGAAACCGCCACAGCAGCCGCAACATTTTGGGGCCAAGCAGCAGCTCTTGTCTCGTCGGATGTTGGTGTCAGGTTTCGCGTTCATTGGGGTTACCTAAGCCGCTGCCGCCCGTATTAAGTCCTTAACCACTCTCTCTCTCTCTCTAGTTGAAGCTTCATTTTATTTTGTTTCCTTTTCTGAAAAACTCATCTACACACACACTCACACACACACACTCACAAGCATCATCGTGTAGAGAAGCTTTTTCAGCGGAAACCTTTCTAAAACTGCAGTTTTAATCTTCGCTTTTGTGCTGCCACTTGGAGGAGCCATGTTAATAAAATCGCATCATCCGTAGCAGGAGCAGGGAGCAACAGCAGCTGGAGCAGCCATTGAAATGTGCCCCAAAGCTAGCTCGGCTGGGTATGTGTGGCCACTAAAGTTCTCAAGTATAGACAGAGGAGTGATTGCATTTATTTTTGGCCAAAAACAAAAAAATCAGCTACACAGTCTCTTTTTATTTGAGTGCCGTAACTTTATTAGCAACCCATGCCAATGGAAAAAGGATGCAAATGGCACAGGACACTCAGCATTTGAAACTGTCGTCGTCGTCGTCGTCGTCGTCGATGAGTTTTCCCTTTGTATCCCTACTACATAAATGGATTTGTGACCATTTTAGTTAGTTTCTTTGAATTTCATACAATTGTTTGGTGGCTCTTCGGTTCGACCTTGTCAGTTCTTAAGCTAACGCTAATTATAGCCGCCCACCTCCCACCGCTTCTCCTGTTGCAATCTAAGCTTTAGTATATATTAAAGAAAACCATTCGAAATAAAAGAACAAAACAGTTAAAGTGGTGACCCCGACTTGCTGCGTCACAATAAAAAAAGAAGAAGAAGAAGAACTCGTCGTAGCAGAAGTAAGAATAAGAAAGAAAGCAAGAAAGGGAAAAAGAAAAAAGAGCGAGGACAATGACAAATAATGGCAACAGCTCATCACATCACATGCTCTCAGGCTCATCTCAGCTGAGCTCCCCACACACACACACACACACACGCAGTTTGCATGAGGAGGCACTGACCTATTTTTCCTAACGCCCTCTCCTTCCCCTTTTATTGTGTGTGTTTATGTGGGCCTGCTGTTGGGCCTTTTGATTTCTCAATGGAATTCTAAAATCATTATCACCGGGAAGCTTCAGTCCCTCCCCACCCACCAATCAACTGCTACTTGGAGCTCTTGTCGTCCAGCGAAAATGTTGATATGCACACCGATTTATACATATTTTCAATGACTTCTTTTTGTTTTTCACCTTTCATATATACCTATGACGACTATTTCGTTCCATTCGTTCGTTCGTCTTGCATCAAGGACTCGCATATTTCTCGATTCACTTCACTTGCATTTGCACTTGGCATTGGTTGAGTGACTCCATTTCATCTTGATTCATTCATGCTCTTGTATTGATGTACCCAACCTTCTCTGATGTATACTTATACAAATGTTTTGGTATGTATGTATGTATGTATGTATGTATGTGTGTATGTATGTAGGTTTGTATGCTGCACAATTCAATTCGCGTTTGACGGAAGTGCCAGCAAAATTGAATCGCTGACTGTAATTTCCGTTAAACACAAAAGCCAGCACACAGCTGGTAGCCATTTAAAAAAAAAAAAAAAAAAAAAGAAGAAATATGTACAGAAAAGTTTTCTTAAAAATGAGGTACAGTCACGACTTAGACGCACACACCCACACACACACACACAGAGAGAGAGAGTTGAGAGCGAGATAGAAGATTCTGTTCTTACCTCGTAAGAGCCAGCCGTGTCGAGTATATCCAGAGTTAAGCTCACTCCCGCTATTGAAAAATTTCCCTGATGCATTTCTTCAATGGTTCGTTTATATTTTGTTGTAAATGTATTATATAGAAATTGTGTTATAATCGATGTTTTGCCCACTTTCGCCGAACCCATAACAACGATTTTGTGTCGAGCATTTGCTGGTCCAATGGCATCATCCACCGCATTGTTGCGTCCAACTCTGAAAATACACAAAATATGATTAGCAACAAATAGAACATTAAATTTTAATGCTGTAAGCATAAATCGGCCTTTCATCAAGTCAGGGTCTCTCCTTCTGTCAGTTCCACTGTCTCTCTGCCCTTCTCAATTTCTGTCTCTCTTCTCCTCTCTGTTTGCCAGTCTTCTAAAGACATAACCCTAAAGTTAATTCAATATTGACAGGCAGAAGAAAGCCTTTTCGAACCCATAAAGCATGTATATTCTTCTTTTTCCTTATCTAACTGATTTTTATTCAAATTTCATAAGAATCAAATGAAAACTAACAAAAGAGAACCCAAAGCGTAGTCGCTGGGTGCGCCACAGAGCTTGTGTGCCTTTAGTTTTGCTGTTTGCCAAGACGCATCGAAAAGACTTCAACATTCTACAGTGCTTATCATATTTATAACCCACCCAGCAGCTCAAATTTTAAACCAATTTTAATAAAAAATTTTAGATTGTTGTTAAAAAATAAATTTTACTGTACTTTTGTGTTCTATATATAAAAAATTTAACTTTTGCTGTGTGCTTATAGCCCACGGTAGCAAATATTGACTTAATTAAGTGCGGAACAGACTTTTGGACTTACAGACATTGTAATTAAGTAAATTTCGATAATTTTTAAAAAATGCCACTTGGAATATAATTATCTGATTCTGAAGAAGAGTCAGGAGAGTCTATTTCGAGTATTTCACGAATTTTTAAAAAGAAGCCCAATCGATTGAAGTTCCAATTGATCTGGAATTCTTGTATACAGAGATACAGAGGAGAGATGGTTGATAAGTCTAATTATACATGAAAGTCATAGTTCCTCATTTCATTAGACCTAAAGGGAAAATGTTAAATGAAGGCCGTAAGCGTTTTCAGTGTTCACACACACACACGCACACACACACACAGAGAGAGAGAAAGAGACACTCACACACAAAGTAATCCAATTTATTATGTATATGAAAAAGGCCTTGACTTTATTGTTTAACCTAATTGGTTATCAGGGGAATTTTGCCCTTTGACACAGTTATTGGATTCAATATACAAAAAGGACCAAGTTTCTCTCTCTCTCTCTCTCTCTCTCTCACTTGCCACAAACACAACCAAAATCAATTTGTATACGAAATTAGTTGAAAACTTTTGCAATTTTTCTAACTCCGCCCGTCGCACAGTCCGCGTGAAAAGACCGTAAAACCCAAAAAATTCTCAGCTCTCTAATGAATTAGTCGAATGTAAATCAGTTTAATAAAGGACTCAGAAAATTGCATTAGAAATCTAACTTTTTGGGGGTAATAAATGGGCAAAGAAATTTGCCCACAATTTAAGAAGTACAAATTAAAGATCATTGAACGAATGGACGGATGGATGGATCAGTAAAGTTTTCTGTTATACAAGTTTATGAATTGTTTCTCATTTCGTTGGTCTCTTACGAATCCATTTTTGGCCACCTTTGGCCACCTCTGGCGCTGGCCAGCTGTATTTATCTTTGGCTTCCTTCTGTTTTATTTTTAAAAGTATTTTTCAGCTTGACTCAAGTTTTCAACCAAGTTTGTGTGTGTGTTTTTTTTTGTCTCCTGCTTTCTCCCATTCCCCTTCATTCACTGGCTTCTTGTGTTGAAGTTGAAGTTTTTTTGTTTTTTTGGTACTTTATGGGCTAAGATAAAAAGTTTTTGGAGAACTATTTGGCAGAGAATTCTTTTGAATTTCCAAATCTAAATGTGTCAGTGGCAGATGTGGGTCGAGCCAGATATATATATGTACATATATATGTGATTTCGGCTTTTTAGTTTAATAAGATTTAAAAGAGTTTATTTATTAAAAACTTACTTGTCACGTTTGGGCTTCTCATCGGCACTGTCATCCTTCATAAACGAGGGCTGCAGGCTGAAACGTCGACGTAAATGACGGCCACGCATCTTTCTATTTTGGTTCTTAAGATCTTTGAGGTTTCGATTTGGGTTTCGGTTTCGTAAACGGTTTTTTTTTTTTTTTTTTTAAATGAAAGTTAGAAACTTATTTCACAAAAGTCGCATTGAAGCCTGCAAGAAGAAAAAAAAGATTGATCAATTGATCGAACGTTAATTAGAAACAACATTTAGTTCTTATTTCTTATTTCGATTAATTGGCAGGGTGATGGGGAATGGAGGGGGGTTGCATTTTTGTTACGGTTAAATTCATTTAATTCGTTTAAAGGCAAATGGTTATGGTTAATGGTGCAATGTTCCATGCTCTGTTCCATCTGAATACCGTTATGAATCCCTTGGCAAAATGCGAGAAGGACAGAGAACAAGACCGAGAACACAAATGAGAAAGGAAAGTGAAGGGTCGCAGCAACGCTATAAATTTCCCCAAGCTACATTTAATTTTCATTTAAATTTTTAAGTAGCTGCCAGCATCATTTAAATGCCAGTTTCACTTTCCCCTTTGCCACCCCCCCCGGGTGCCTTCTCTTCTGCCTCTTTCTTCTGCTTCTGCTGCTGCTGCTGAGGTGGCATGGGTCCCTGAGTTAAACTTTGCCAGGTAATTAAAGGTAAAATTTATGTGTAAGCTGGCTTGCTTCAAAAAAAATGATGAAAAAAACAGGAAACCAAGTGAAAGAGACAGAGAGAGAGAGAGATAGATAGAGTAGAGAAGTACCAAATTGACTAACTGAAACTAAACTTCATTTGCACCTTTTCACCTTTTTCGTTCATCTTTGTAAGTTTTACTCTCTTTCTCCTTTGTGTGTGTCTGTGTGTGTGTGTCTGTGTGTGTGTGTGTGTGTGTGTGTGCGTATTACATTCCTCGGCTGTGTTTTGTGAATTTTAGTTATTTCATGGTGTGACCCAATTAAAAGTCACTTAAAATGCAAATTGATTGTCGACACCTTCAAATAAACAACATAAAACAGCAAAAGACAACATAAAGTAGGCAGTGCCCTCTGCCGCCCACATAATAAAAACGGTGTCAAGGCATACACTCGCCTTTATCTGCTTTTCTCCCCCCTCCCTCTCTTCCTCTCTCTCTCACACTCTCTCTCTCTAGATTGCAAATATTGTTAACTAGACTTAAACTACTTTTCAAAGTAGTTAATATTAGTGTTAATACTAATGATGATATATTTGTCTGGGACATTATGCATAAAATGAATGAATTTTTCTGTTCTGTTTTTTTTCTTTCTCGTTTTCGACCTTCTGTTGCTGCTGTTTGTTTGTTTTTTTTTTTTTAGTTCAGCGAGAAGATAATGGCAAGAGGAATAAATCCTGAAAGCTATTCATTTTTCACTCTTCTCTTCACTCGGCGGCTGTCGTCTCTCGTCTCTCCTCTCTCGTCTGTCGGCCTGTCGCGCGCCGTGTCGTTCTCTGGCAATCTCTGGCGAACAATGGCCAAACGGATTTAAGCTTCTGCAAAAGGCAAACTACGTCAACAGCTTCAAGCTATAAATTTAAGCTTTACGTTTTTTTTTTTTTTGTTCTTTTCTCTTTTTTTTGTTTTTTTTTTGGTTTTGGTTTTGGTTTTGGTTTTATCCGTGTGTACATATATGCGGGTAACCGCAAAAGTTTTGTTAACCAACGATAAAGGCGATCGATGTCCTTTACGTTGAAAGGCTTCATTTGTCGGAATATGCTTTCTGATCAGGCTGATTGGGGCAAACTTTAAGAATTACCCTCGCTGATTTATGCGGTTAGCCGGACAGGTTTTTGGCATGAATGTAATCTTATCCTGACCTGGCCAGCTTAAATTGGTTGAAAATATTAATTATAAATTACTATTCACGTAATATAAACATCAAATGGAAATGAAAAGCAAATACCAATTACGTAAAGTGTTTTGGCTATTTGGTTAAGCCCCAAAGAATTAGTTTTCGAAATGTAAAATTCGTGAAATTCCGTTCAATTTGTGACCCATTTATGACCTTGATACGCTCCCCCCCTTCAGGCTATGAACGCAACAGTTGGACAACAATAATAATCATTTAGAAACGAAAACAACAGACAAAAAATTAAAAAGAAAAAAACCTCAAAATAAAATGGCAAATGTTTCCCTTCGCGAAACTTTTTAATGTGACAAAAATGCTAATGAAAGTTTTTGCCAAAGTGGAGGGAATGGGAATGGGAATGGGAATGGATGACACACTATGGTTGAGGATGATGAGAGGAAATGGCCAATGAAGCATCTTGATGAGACACACATAAAATAAAGTAAACAATAATCAAAGCGTGGGCAAAGTAGCAAACATTAAAAAGCAAAATGAGACAGATGACAGAAGGAGGGGTGGGGTGGGGGCGCTGAGATGTAGATGTGGGTGTGGGTGTGGGCGGGAAGTAATTGTCCCAACTTAATGGGCCAAACTAAGAGATATGCGAAATATGTATCAATGTATGTATTCCAAATCCTGAAAAGAAAATGCTTAATCTTAACCTTAATCAATTAGTTAGTTAGTTAGTTAGTCGCCTAGAATTTTGGTCTCTTCATTTATTTTTGGCTTGCCAATCAAATGGAGTGTATTAAAGGGCGCAGCGAGCGAGAATAAACTGTTGCCGCCTTCTGCTTTCTGCACAATCAAAAACAAATTGACAACACTGAAGAATTTGGCGAATTAAGGTGGGGAGGGGGCCGGGGAACCCACTTCAGCTCGTATTTATCATTTGCGTTTCCTTTCCCTTTTGCATAAATTTGCTTTAAAAACAGGCGAACTCTGCACGTTGTGGCGTATTAGAGAAAGAGAGAGAGAAAAAGAGAAAGAGAGAGAGAGAGAGAGAGAGAGAGGACAAACGACCGACCGCCCGCAGGCAAAAGGCATTACAAAAATTTTACACATACTCACATGAGTGTCAGCCATCCCACCCCTGTCCGCCCCGACCCCCACACCCCTCGAACGAAAATTGTTAACGCTTATCAGTGGGTAACAACAATCAGGCCCAAACGACAAGAGAAGCAGTCGAGCTCACAAGACCCCAAAAGACTTGGAGTTTGTGGAGCCAGCGTCAAAGCCAACGAACCAAACCGAGTCGACCAAACCAAATGACATACCAAAGCACACACACACACACATATAGACACACACATACACACAGCGTGGCAGACAGACGGAGAAGAATGGCCAGGCAGACAGACAGACAGACAGAGACAAGTTGTTATCACTTATGGCCATGTGTAGGAGAAAGTTTATGCTGGGTTCTTTTGCCTGTTGCCTTTTTGGTAGCACAGTGGGTCATTTTTGATTATTCTTTTAGCAATTCGTAGTAATGATTGATTTGTTTTATTCATTTCAAGCTAAATACACCAATGGCCAAATAAATAAGCACACGAGCCTTTATTTTAAAAACCAATACTAGAAGCCTTTCTATGCCAATTTACTTATTATTTGTAGTAAGTTTTAACTAAAATCGTAAATTGACAACTCCCCAATTGGTTGGTCATTTGCTTGCTGTAACTATTTATTTGAGCATAAGTGTACGATCTCTTACCAATCTTTAGATAGTCAGTTAGAGTTGCCATTCTACACAAAAGTGCTCAACTAAATGGTGGGTGGGTTGATTGGTTTGGTCGGTTTGTTGTGGAAGGAAAAGAAACAATTTGAACTTGAGAAAATTTAGTGTTCAATTTCACAGAGTGAACAACAACTGAAGGACCCTGAGGAACAATTTTCCACTTTACCACTGGATACCACGGTAAATACTTTGGCTCTTTCTTTCTACCGTTTATTGTTGTTGTTATTTTTCAAACTTCTAGTATTGCTTTGACGCCCAAAACGCCCTTCACTCCCATTGCCCCACAATCCCCATTTCCTCGCCATTTACTACTTGGCGTGCTCTTAAATTCATTTTTTTGTTGTTTTTTTTTTTTCATGTTCAACAACATTTGAGAAGAATTTCAGTTTTATTGGCCCAGTGAGTGGCTAAGAAGGTATGTAGAGGGAGAGTGAGGCTTGTGTGTATTTCGTGTAGGGACTAATGAGACAATTTTCTCTAGTTTGATGTGTACGTGATGTGATGTGACTTACATTTGGATTGTTATTCCCTAATGAACTGGCCGCCGTTGCCGTTGTCGTTGCTGTTGACGCTAAACTAACTTGACTTGTTGCTTTCTAGGCAAAATTTACACTATACCCGCCCTCTTTTCGTCCACCTCATAATCCCCAAGGGACATAATGCACCCCACACACACACACACACACACACACACACATTATACACATTGTTCCTCGCTTGTGTGTGTGTGCCGTTTCAATTAGTGTTACAGACTGGGATTTAACATTTTGTCGCTGAAAATATTAACATTTTAGTTTCTAGTTTCAGATCTCTATACTTCATAATGATGACATTGATGAGTAATCATTAACAAATAGTTTCACTAAACCAATTCGTCCATGACAGTGATAGGATTGCGTGTGGAGGGGAGGGAACTTGACTGGGCTCTATATTATCATTATCTATATCTTTATTATCGAAAATGAAATCGAGTATATGAGTATTTTATCATATTATACCTAGATTGCGATTAACCATACTCATCATTCTCTGGGCTTCAGTTTTAGTTCACTTTGGTTCTACTATATCAGTTAATAAATTAAAAATAATAGATAAGTTTCACATGTACAACAGCAACAACAACGACAACAAACAAATACAAATATGCAAGTGGAAAAGTTTTTATACTCTGCAAACCAAAAACTCCAAAACGCAAGAGTTAAAGAAATTGTAAAAAAACTCAATATAATTATTCTTAGTCTTTTTTTTTCAATGAATATTCAAATAATTAGAATCTGATTAATTTAAACATTCTTATATTTTGCTTCGAAACAATTTGAAAACATATAAATATTGTTTTCGACTCTGCGAAGCTTATTTGAAGCTTTAACAGTTTTAAGAGAAATTCCTGTAAAGAAATTTGCTGAATTTTATTAAAAAATATTAAAAGATTTTGAAATTTTTAATTGAACTCTACTAAAAAGTTCATTGAAATCAAAATCACTTTATTAAAATTTAAGTTTTTTAAATAAAACTTTTTAGGAATTTTGTAACCCATTGAAATCATTTTTACCTGCTTTAATTTTTAGTTTTCACCAAATTGTTGTAAAAATTTTTGTGATTTGTTTTGTTTATGGGCAATCGAAAAGCATTTCGATCATTTATTTGGTGTGAAATATTTTATATTTTAATTCGCATAATAATTCACGCACGCCAATCACACACACGCACAATCACAAAACAAACACACAAGCACACTCAACACACACACACACACAGACACACGCACAAAATTCAGCAACAACAACAAAAAAAAAATGCGAAATTTGTGTGATTTGAAATGGTCTTCTTCAGTTGCGGTGCGACGTGCCGCGTTAACGGTTGTTTGGGACTGTTAACAGTTAACTGATTTCTGATTTGGTTAGAATTTTCCCTGCTTTTTCAGCGTGAAACCGTTGCTTGCTTGGGTTGCTGCTGCTACGAGTTCCCGGGAAAAACTGAAACTGAAAACGAAAACCGAAAACGAAAACGAAAACGAAAACTGAACAAATGTTACACTTGATGCATGCGAAGCAAAAAATGTGACGAAGTAGCAGCGTCGTCGTCGTCGTCGTCGTTACGCACCGTACACGAGAGCCTAGCGGGTACATACAAACACACACACACACACACACACACACCCACCGAATTGTGCCAAGGTGCGAGCGTATATAAGGGTGTAGGGTATCTCAAAAGGGGGAGGCTCAGGCGCTACAAGTGCATGCCATTTTCGTTAAAGTCGTCGTTCGAGTCGTCGTCGTCGTCGTCGGCGTCGGCTTCGGCGTTGGCGTCGTCATTGTCGTCGGTTTTTTTTGGCTCATCGTAGAAGTACCGTAGCGAAATTTAAATTATGTGCAAGTCTCGGCTTGCTGTCAGCCTCCAGCTGTGTGTTGGTACACTGGGCCAGCCAACATAACGGCAAATAGGGGAAAGTACGTCCGTTGGCTTTGGTTTTGTGTGCTGAATTCGCGCGTACGCTTTGAGTCAGCGCCTAACGGTATGCAAAGCTTTTCATTTTTCGGCATCAAGCTTTTCAATGTGTTGTACGTTGGTTGTGTGCAGATGCAACAGCTTCAAATTTCTTTTTATTGTTTGTATAGAAATACACATACCCATATACATGAATATCATGTGTGTGTGTGTGTGTATGTATGTATGCGTCTATGTGTAGATGTATGTATTTATCTTGTTCATATGTCACATGTTTCCCAAATTGGCGTACACGTAAAAACTAACGTGTGTGTGTGTACGGTCGCGAAAGTTGGTTCATATATCTTCTTCTTCCCTTCGACATGCTGAAACATGTTTTTAGTAGACTCTGCTTAGAACTGCTCGCTTGCGCTTTTAATGTCGAAAGAGAAGACACAGTTAATGTCATTTGTAAGATTTTGTAACATTACGTTACGTTTCTGTTTCGCTATTCTCTCTCCTTTATCCTTTCATCGAGCAATTAGTGGTTAGAGCAGCAGATGATGCTGGTGCTTCTTCTCTCTGCTGCTATCTGCTGCTATTGTTCTCAGTTTCATTTTGCATAATTGCAGTGCCATAAATCATTTTAATTATCTGATAAACAGGTTGTATACGCGTGTCCAATATTAAATTACCCATTTGTTTTTACATCTTGACGGTTAAAGAACCGGATCTACCGCCTTAAATACAATTCCATTTTCAATTAATTCAAATAAAAAAAGTTAAACAAAAAAACTTCTACATCAATACCATATCAAATTTCTGATAAACGAAAGTAATTTAAACCAACTGCAATATTTTTTTTTTTAAATCAAGTGCAACATTTTTGCATTTCTGTAGCGCAACAGAAAGGTATGCAAGGGCGTTTGAGTACCCAAAGTGATTTGAAAGGTTTGACCCAAAAAATTCAAATAAGAACGGTTCCACTAGTCGTATACGTAACTAAAATAAGAACGGTTCCACTAGTCGTATACGCAATTAAAATATTTGTTTTTCTATAAATTTTGAATGAATCATACTCTTAGTCAATTTTTGTAAAATTTTCAAAAGATTTTTAGAGACATGTCTTTTATTTTTGAAAATTATCAACGAATTGGAGCTCCCTTTTGGGGTGGGCCATTTTCTTTTTGAGTCACAAAACTCAGTTTGACAGTAATTTTGAGAGACTGCAAATTATTTGTTGAAGTACGAAACATTTCCATTTCGCCAGGCCAGCGATGTCCTTGCAACGCAGTCTAACGAGATTGTTGTAGATGAGAATAGATTATTTTGTGTTCAAGGTGAACAATATAAGAGCATATCTAAAGTATTCAGCTTGTAAATTTTGGCATCCTTTAAGTGCCCCCAACTCGATCGCTTTCATAGCATACTTTGCGGCGTGGTAAACAAAAAAATCGTAAAAACTGACAAATTTACCCTTAAAATACGCATAAAAGATGTATTAAATGGCAAAAAAAAAAAAACAAACCAACCAAAAGAAGCAAAGATAGTGTCTCCTCAAAACTCTTCACGCTCCCGCATAAATGCGAGCATTTTTATGGTTCTTCCTTCGTTCTTGCTCTTGCCCCTCTGTTGTTGTTAGCTCCAATAGGATTTATGTACATATATGTATTTTGGCCAAATTTCGTGATGATATGAAAACTTAAAGGGTACATTCCATTTTAGCCATAATTATGCTTCGCCTGCTGCATATGTAGTAAGCACTTGAACTTGTATAAGCTAAATTCATTGTGTCACATTCTAGTGTACGTACCTTTTTTCTTTTTTTTTTATTTTGCACTTTCAAGGGTCTCCCTCTGTGTGTGTGTGTGCCACATATTAATTGAAATTTTAGTGGCAGGCCAAGATAAACAAGCCAACAAGCACACTTACAACCCGCCCATACACAGTGCTAGTAGGTTGGTTGGTTGGTTGTGCGTGTGTGTGTGTGTGTGTGAGTTCATTTGCGGCTCTTTGCAGCAGCAGCAACAGCAACAGCAACTTGTTGTACCATTTTGTTTGGCTGGCGGCTTTTCGGTTTGTGTAGTGTATGTGACAAAAACAACTACAACAACAACAACAACAACAACAGCAACAACTCGATACCGAGAGTTGAAAACGTTGTTGAAACTTTGTTGTTTTTGTGGTCGCACCTAAAATCGATACTTCATTTACCTATTTTGTTGGTTATTTGACAGCCTACCACGAAGCTTTTGTCTGCCAACGTGTCCCTTTTCTCTTGCCATGTGTGTGTGTGAGTGTGTGGGTTTTTTTTTTTTTTTTTTTTTGCAACAATGAGTGGCCATAGATGGCCCTACCTTACACACACTTCCATATATTGTGGGTATTGGTCCCTTTTATATATACCAAAACCCGATCTTTAATTCAATTGTGTTGGCAAGTTGTTGTTGTTGTTTTCTTTTTTCCCCCCATCGTAGTAAAGTGAAGTGATAACAAACGTTAACGCTTTATAATTGAAGTTAAAAGTTCACTCGCAAAGGTTAAAGTTCAATATTTAAAGTGTGACTTGCTTAACATCGATGTCACTTTCAAAGAAAATTTAGTTATGACACACAATTGAGATAATACCGAAATTAAAGTCAAGGGATCAATATTCGAAACTTAATTGGACTTTGGACCTAAGATATTTCAATTTGCTTTAAGTATTAATTAGCTAACGTCCTGTGGCTAAGAAAATATTTCTGGTTGTTTAAAGGGTTTACAAATTCGTTAAAATCGTTTTAAAAATAAATTTTCAGCGACTTTTAATTCTGTAGATTAATCTTATGTTTTATCTCAATCATAAATGCAGTTGGCAGACTCTGCGTATACGTTATTTTGTTAGAAACAATTAATTATAAATGCAGCTGGCAGACCCTGCGTATACGTAATACATCTTGAGCAATACAAGAAGTTTACAATTCAATAAAAATTGTATTTATTTTGCATAGTTCTTGCAATGATCAATAATGAATTTGAATTTACTTCAAAAAAAGGAAGAAGAAATGTTAAAGCAAAAGAAAGGTTCTTGGTGGGCATGGCTTGAAGTTTGATTTGGGTTTACATTTAACACAAATAAAGATGATGATGATGATAATGAAGATGGATGATGATAATGATGATCCTGAGGTAATGCTCGCCCATTTTATTTATCTTATGCTCATCGCTTTAATGTTCATTTTGTGTAGAAAGGCAGCAACCCAAAAAAAAAAAAAAAAATGGCCAACGAGTGTTTGTTTTTTCATTTTGTTTTTTATTTTTTTTCACATTTTTTGTTTTGTATTTGTTGTTGTTGTTGTTGTTGTGTGTAAGAATGCCTTAAGCATCCTTAAATGAAAATAACAAGAGCAACAACAACAAGAAGAAGAAGAAGAAGAAGAAGAAGAAGAAGTAGATGATTGGTAGGAGAAGTAACAGCAACCAGCAACCCTTTTAGTCCTAGTCTGGTGAAAAGCCGCAAAAAGGAAATGTTAACATGTTAGAGTTCAGCCAAGTATCCTTTCTATCCATTTGTATATATGTATGTACTTCTCTCTTTTGGACTCTGTGGCTCTGGCTGCGGCACACTACGATGACCTCTCTCTATGAGCATGAAATCAAATGGAAAAATGAAGAAAGTTTACTTGAAAAATTCATGGACTTTTTCGTTAGTTATTTTCTAACTGCATGTAAAACAAAAGCCATTTTGCGCTTCATTGCCTTAGCAGCTTTCTCTCTCTCTTCCTTTTTGTCTCTGGCATTTTGTGTGTTTTGTGTGTCTCATTTGAATTTTCATTTTCATCTCGGCCAAGTCAAGTCAAGGCAAGGCGAGGCAAAGGCAAAGGCAAAGGCAAAGGCAAAGGCAAACACAAAGGCAAAACAAGGCTTTCTCCGCTCACTAATTAACTGCCTCAAGGAGATTTTATGGTAGAGAAGACACAAGACAAACACCAAAAACACATCAATCAATCATCGTCATTGTTATTATCATTAACATTAACATAGTAGAGCAAAGGCGAGAGCCACACCACTACCACAAAGAGAGATTGAGGACGAAAGAGAGAAACAGAGAGAGAGAAAGCAAGAGTGTGCCAGTGCGAATTCTAGTGTGGGGTCCTGCTGTCAATAAGTCGACAATGTCCTTGTCTGGAACCCACCATCATCAAATGTTCATTACCCAACAATAATAAATGTATACGCGAGAGATAGAGAGAGAGAGAGAGAGAGAGAAAGATGGATTCAACAGAGCAACAGCATCGGCTCCTTCTCCTCTCTTTCTCTCTCTCTCTCTCTCCTCGCAATTGCTTTGCAAATTCAATTTGATCTGGGTTACAGCCATAGTCGTCGTAGGTCGTAGGTACAGTGAGGCCTTTTTTGGTTTATTATTATTGATGTGACTGACGTGCATGTTTGTGCATGTCTGCCATCTGCCGTCTGCCATCTTGATCCTTTGCGCTCATATATTAACTTGCTTGCGTGCCATACAAAATAATTTATTGAGAGACTACAAAATGAAGCAAAATGCCATTAGAAGATTATAAATGTCGACCAGTTAGATTCAAATTGATCGAATTTCGTATGGGAAAAACCGTAGTAAGCAAACGATTATACGATGCAATGTGAAGTGATTAGCCAGTCTTTAGAATCATCTGAAAGCATTTAACCATTTAGTGAGCAAATTTATTATGCCATAATGCACTTGCTGCAACAACAAATACAAAATTTAACATTCCATTGATTACATTTTCATATTCGATAATGAGATTGTTTTCTGAATAGTTTGAAATTGGAAACTAGTAAAGACAGGCATGTTTCGTGGGGGGCGGCAGTAGGTTAGGTTGTTTTCGGGGAAACTAAATGCGTTTGCATTTTCTATCCACCTATATACATATGTACATATAGATGGCAAAAGATAAGCTAATAATTATCGATTGCAATTCCCAGAATACAACGCTTAAATCATATACATTCGGAATGCGTTATCTAGTTAAAGCAGTTTCTGGACACGGCCAACGATTGTACAATCAAATGTACATGTATATGTGTGTATGTGTGTGTGTGTGTGTGTGTGTGTGTGTGTGAGTGTGTGTGTATAGAAGAGTAGCCCTGTGCAAATTATGATGGGTTACACAGTCCATATATGTGTGAATAAATGTGTTTCAGGGCATGCAATTCACAGAGAGAAGCTCTTGTACCTTTGCCTAGTTTGTAACAAGATTTATATCTGTCTATATACAAACACATGTACATGTATGTATGCATGTATATATGTTTGTGGTGAAGCCACAACAGAATTTCGAATTTCAAAGTTTATAACACAATTATCAAGAAACAGAAACTACAGTAAGTTGTCGATATTGTATATCCATCCTTACATTTACAACATATTCTGTACTGCTGTAGCTGCTGCTAGCTAGCTCTTAATTAAACTTTGACAAAACTTTTGTCCAAGCGTGTGTGTGTGTGTGTGTGTGTTGTACCTACTACAAACTATATGTACACATACATGCATAAGTGCATTTATCTAAATATATACTCTACTGTATTATCCGCAAAACTCTAAATCAACTTTACTTTGTAGATGTTTTTATTATTTTTGTTGTTGTTGTTGTTGTTAGCTTTTATTTTTAATATGCAATTAGTAAGCCACTGACCAACCTTTGCTCTCCCTTTGCTTTTGGTTTTGTCCTTTCTCTCTCTTTCTCTCTCTCTGTGTGTGTCCTTTGCATGTTTTACAATTTGCACTTTTTGCTCGACCTTGTCCTGTTTTAGCGCCAGCACAACTACGAGGGGAGACAGAAAACTTAATGAAATTACAAATTGAATGAATTCTAACAGCATCAGAACTTCTTGCCACTAAATTTCATTGTGATCAGCCTTGATTAGTCTCGATCGATGTTTTGGCATCACTAGCTTTCGATCAACTTTTTAAGTCATCCGTGCTGGGTGGTTCATCTTCTATGTAGTACACTACTTAGTAGGGAGTTTAAGCTAAAGCTTTTAATAACTGACTGCGTTGCCATTTATAATTTATTTATTTACAACTGCAGCTGCCAATAACTTGTGGCTTTGGCGTATGTGTATGCCCGAATTTTTAACCATGCCAAGGATAATGAAGGGCCATTGGCCATCCAACTCCCAAAGCAGTCCAACCAACCAACCAACCAACCAACCAACCATCCATTCAGCTAGTCATTCTGTCAGTCTTTCAGTCTGTCAGTCTATCGGTCTGTATGTGTATTCGGTATCGGTAACTGTTTGCCAGCTAATAATTGAAATTTTAATTGAACGTTTGTCTCTGCGTGCATAAATAAACAAGCAGCAACCTGACAAAAACATTTCATATATTAATGGGGGCAAAAAGAAACTTGATTGCTTTCCCCATAAATCAACAATATGTATGACAATCTATATATATGTATATAAATATGTATTTACAATTACTCATGGGCATAGCCCCAAAGAATACGCATCGAGGCTAGTGTAAAAGACTGCCCAAGGAATACTAACCTGCCACATATGAAAAAAGTTATATTGTCTTTAGCATTAAATTACAATCGAACCACACACACACGCCCCTTTTGCCACCTACACCCATGAATGAATAAACTTTGAGCTGTAAAAATTCATTAAAAAAAAAAAAAATAAGTATATATAATAATCATCGAAATCGAAATCAATTGGGCATAAAGTTTTTTATACGTTTTATACAATTTCTCTTATTTTTTTTTTTTTCTCTTCTTTGCATAAACACATAAAATTTATTCCTCTTTGTGCGGCGAACGTGCAAAATTTTTGAAGGAGGCCGCTACGCCTAGCAGCAAACCAGCCTCACTTCCATCTTGTCATCTCCCCACGGTCCTTGCTCCAATTAAATATTTATGGCGTCGTGGCCACACATCAAATTTTTATTGTAAAACGTGAATAAATGCTGAATGTTATTATTAATAATTCAGCGTGAAATCCAATTTTTTTTTGTGCGTGTGTGTGTGTGTTCTTTTTTTTTTGGAAAAATCAAAGTCAAAATTAATCATACGCAACGAAATGAAATTCACACAGCAGTTAGGCAGATGGGTGAGGGGAATACGGGGGTAAGGACAGGAAGAATGATTATTGAGGAAAAAGGCGTCAGCAGAAGCAACAGTTTACCACCAATATTCTAACAGGAGCGGTTTGTACTGAAACCGAATCGGAGTTAAACTTAGCTTGATTTTTTAGTTGCTTAAGCTAACATATAGTTAATATACATACATATGTATATGTATATAAAATATGGTGAACCTTGAAAATGAAAACTTTTTTTTTACGTCAATTTTAGTTGCACTTTCTTGCTCGCCCCCAACTCCGCACCTGCTTCAAAAAGAAAAAACACCGCTAGGACGCCGGCGTTCTCGCACTCACCCCCATTCTCTTGCTGACGTCTACTTAGCTGTGCTGCTTCTTGATGATGATGAGCAGATGATGAGAGGGCGCAAGCGAAAGAGGGTACAAATGAGCGCCGGCGTAGCTGCTCGCTGCAGCAGATGCTGCTTCAGCTATGCTTCTTCTTGAAACAGATGCTGAGTGGGCGCGAGTAAAAGAGGGAAGCGGGTGAGTGTTAGTGAGTGTTGCTTTCGTTGCAGCGCTGCTGCTTCTTTACTTTCTAATAAGCAGCGGCGCTAGCAGAGGTCAAATCAGTTACTGCTGAGGCTTTGCCACGATCAGTCGTTGGCTTTTTCTTTTTGCTGAGTCATTGTTGAGCACTAAAATTAAGGTGAATTTACAATTGTTTCATTGAAATTTGTTGCCTTTAACTTTATAATTTTCTATTTTGCAGGCCTATTTACAAAACGTACAAAAAGTCCAAGTGGAATCAAAACAAACCTGAAACTGGATTAGAAACCAATGAATATTGTTCAGATCATGAGAAAATATGGAAACAGGTAAGCCAACTCAATTCAATGATAACCTCATAAATATGTTTTCTCTAATCCTATTTCGACAATTTTCATGTTTTAGAACCTGTTAGATTACAACGAAATCTACGGGAAGTGGACCTAAAAAGATAACAGGAAATCATGAATTAATTGAAAAACAGGTAAGTGGAATTTTTATTACCGTTCCTAAAAGGCTACATCGAAGAAAATGTTGTCTTGGAAGTTAGCATTTTCATTAGAGATCAATTTTGACGAGATTTTATTTTTGGTATTTCCATGTGGGATGGGGCAGAGAGAACATTTTCGATTTCGTTTTGGTTTTGGAAATTTTGAATCGAATTTATTGATTGTTTGCTTTCGTTTGGCATGTGGCACCCGCACACGGCGTTCACATAATCCCCGTTACACACATGCATGCATATACCCAACACAAACACAAAACGGGGGCAACAGATATGTACACAAAGGCAGACACACACACACAGACACGCACACACACACAGGCAGATACAAACTTGAATGAATCAAACCAAACTGCATGGCTTACAGGCAAAAAAGATACAAAAAGCAAGCAAAATGCATGCATGTTTTTTAACAATATTTTCTCTTTGTATGTACTTAAATTAAGTTAAAATAATATATTTGATGCATATTTAATGAATTAAGCATATTTGTTGATCATTTAAATGTTTATTAAATGAAACTATTTGGTTATGTGATTTAAATGATATTAATAAATGCATTTTCAATTAATTAGCATAAAGTATGCGGGCCCAAACAGAGGTAAATAATTTAAATGCAAATATTTCATTGGTTTTCAATGTCTCCAAGGACATTGATGGCTGTTTTTTTTTTTTTTTTTTCCATCGAGGCAAGAACTCTGGAGAGCAATTGAGCCAGTTGACCATTTTATTTGGTAATCGGAAAGAAGATTATAAAGGTTTTGTGAATATTTTTTACGATTTGATGCTAAAACCAAGTAACCAAGTACATTTTTGAGAAGTTTATTTAGAGATTAAAAGCTAAAATTCAACACACACACAAACATACGTATATCCTTAACATACATAACAATCCAAAAGGACACGTTCTGTACACTTTTTCACTCAAATGTTGATGCCTATAATGCTTTATGCCTGGTTCCGTTCAAATATTGTTGACATAGTCAAAGCCACAACCATAGCCACAGATGGTTTTTGCCCTTCCCCCCTACACACACACACACACACAGACACACACACAGAGAGAGAGAGAGAGAAAAAGAAATAAGAGAAATAGATCCTGCTCGTGTTGGCATGTGCCAACTGAAAATTCCCAACGAGTGGCAAAGATTAAGATTATGCAAATCGAAATACAAGCCAATGCAAAATGCAACAAAAGATACACAAAGTCTCACCGAAAGAGAAAGAGAGAGAGAGAGAGAGAGAGATACACAGAGCTAGAACTATAAGCCAAAGATGTAAAGGACATGAGAAATCGGTATAATGACAAGTGTGAATATATAGTTGGCTTCTAATCCGACTCTTCTCCGACTGCCTTCTATCCGATTAGATGCCGAACCGAGACGTTAATGATGTCAGGACCCCTTAGACAAAGGGGATAAAACAGAAATGAAATGACGTTGACTAGGGCAACATAGGGACAAGCAGTAAAAAGCAAAGCCAACATGTCAACACAATCAAAATGCAAAGCATGCAACGGATCAACCTATTCTTACGTTTCTTGGCCAGACTTTAAAATAACTTTAATGAGAAATCTATGCAATCTAATCGCTTCCAAAAGCCCCAAAAAAGCAAATTGAGGACAAAAGCAAAACAAGCCAAGCGGGTTGGGGAAAGAAAAAAATCTGAAATAAATTAAGGGATATTGCTTTATTTGATTCGATTTTATTAGCACGTAACCGCAACCCAGCATTCCCCTCTCCTCTCCAACTCAACAACAACAGCTGCCTTGGCCAAGCCCAAAAAATCGCTGCCAAAAGAAACTTTAAGACCCACAAATTGTTAAAGGCAGCATAAAGTCCGAGCCAACTAGGAAGAGAGAGAGAGAGAAGGAGAATGCGAAAGCAAAATACAAATAATAATAAAAGAAGTTAATGAGATTGGAATACAATAAAACTTAAGCACAATTTTTGTTTTTTCTTCTCTTCTCTTCTGTGTGTGTGTTTTTTTTTTCTTTTTTTTTATAGAAGGTTGAGTCTTATTTTGGAGACTTAAGCCCCAAAGTAAAATCGATTGATGCGCCGTTACAATGTCTAGCAACAGGAACAAATCACAAAAACAATGACGACTATATAGAATATTGTTTAAGGGATTGATTGATGGCGGAACTAACTAACTGATAATCAAATCATGAACAACTAAACAAAGTTAGTCAATATCTTTAGAGTTCAGAACTAAACACTTTGTAAACTCAACCGATTAGCTGTAGCATATACGAAATATCTGAAATCTATTTATTCCATATTGCATAGAACTGATTTAAGGCATGCCATTTCTTTTTACTGAATTCAATTTCAATCCCTAAGATGGCCCAACAACACTTGCACTCGGCTTAGTTCAGCCTCTGTTGCTCTCAAAGTTTGTTTATATTATAATGTTGGTATAGACAGGGCAAAAGGGAGGCGCAAGAGAGATAAAAAGGAGAATGAGTAGAAGGAGAAGGCAAAGTCGGAGGCAGAGGCAGAAAGAGAGGAGTAGCAGGGCATAAGTACACACAGAAATGTGGTCACAGCTTCCAAAGGGCCTCAGCAACACAGGAACAGGAACAGGAAAAGGAACCTTCTCACTCTCTCTCTCTCTCTCTCTCTTTCTCTCGGTTCATTGCCGACAACGCAACAAAATGATGAATCATTGAGCTGAAATTTTATTGGCAGCTTTGCCTTACCATCGCTTTTGCTCTGCTGTTCTTGCTGTTCTGCTCCACCTCCTCCTTCTCCTCCTCCTCCTCATTCTCCTGCAAATGCTTTGTCCAATATAGCATTCAAATCACATTGATTTCATCTTCGCTTTCGCATCGTCCCGCCCCCAGTCAATCTTAAACAATTTGCTTACTCATTCAAGTTTGGTCAAACAACCAAAGCGTTTGGCCAAGGAGCAAATGAGATTAGAATAAAGAAGAAAAATCATCATCATGAATGTGAGTAATTTTATGTAGTCGACCAATAGAACACTCTAGTAGTAGTTCTTTCTTCTTCTTTTGTTGTTTAGCATAGCCAAGCGCTGAAAAGTAGGCAATAGTTTTACACTTGATGCACTTAAATCGATGTCGTTGATGCTCATATTCATTATCACTCGGTGACGTCAAATTGTGATAGATTGCCCTTTTTGTGTTCACTCATTTTTGTTAGCAATTATTTTGCGACATTCCTATCCTTTCTGCACTAAATCAATATGCTCCACCCCCCCCCCCCATTTGGCCAATTACACAGTACACAAAGAAATACAGTGTAGAAAATGTTTGGAATGGTAATGGTAGTTGAAAGAGGCACAAAAAAAAAAAAAAAAAAGAAAGAAAGGAATGCGTGTCGGAGAATGGGAAATGGTGATGGCAAAAGCAATTCATTGCAGATGCTGGAAATGCCTTGGCATACACAAACTTAATATTGAGATTGACTCTACTCTGCTCTGCTTTGCTCTGTTTTTGAGGGCCAGTCCAAGGCGTTGGGACTGTTGTGGGCATGAAGTGTGGATGTGGCATATCATAGCATAAATGAAATGTCAAAAGTATTGTAAAGAATTTCACTAGCTTCCTTCCTGATTTGTGTCTCTATCTGCCTGACTTGACTCTCTGTCTGTCTGTCTGTTTGTCTGTCTGTCTGTCTGATTCGTCTTTGCTTGGTTTTCCGTTTCTGGTGACACTTGTGTGTACTCTTAACTATTCCCCATTCACCCCATCATGGTCTTCTTCAATGTTTTCTCTTTCTTTTCTATAGTCCCTTCATCGGCTTCGCTTCGCTTCGCCTTGGGGGAGGGGCGGCGGGGTATATTGGAATGGTATGTGTCATATGAGTGTCCTCTTGACTTCAATTCTTGGCATGCCGTTGATTGCCTCATCCATGTGGAGTATTTAATAATGGCCTAACAAAAGATGCACATGCTACTCCTCCTCCTTCTCCTCTTACTCCTCCTTTTCCTGCTGCTTCTTGGAATCTGTAAACTAAACGCAAACAATTGAGTAACCAAGAATTTTCCATATAAAAATTGGTCAAAATTGCGGTCAGTGAGAGGACTTTCTCTCTCCATGGGGTTTCACAACGAATTCATAGCCCCCCTTCGCCCCCTCCATCCGCCCTGTGGTGCACGACAAGTGACAGCAACTATTTCTAAGCAAGCGTAGCGCCGTGCAAATTCCTGGAAATCCAAATTGCAGGAGAAGACACCTTTCTGTATTAGAATCACATAAATTTATATGAGAAATTTACATGCAAATGAATATTACGAAATCTTCCATCTGGTTCGGTGACCAAAGACCAAAAGAAAACATTTTTTTTCTTTAAATTATGATTTAAGGTCGAAATGTTTAGATTGTCATCAACTAATATGACTAACTTAAACAATCTACACACACTTTAACCTCATAGATACATTTTGTAAATGTGATTATAGTTTCGAATTTAGTTTGGTTAAGCGGTTAACCGGTTAATCGGTTAATCGGTTAATCGGTTAATCATTTAAACGGTTAATGGTCGCAACTTTTAAAGTCTTGTGTAATATGCTTTAAAATTATTTCTCTTACCATTTGCTGCTGTAAGTATTGGCCTCATCATAATTAGAGCTAAATAGAGCGTGGATGTGGGCGTTTAAAGTGGGCGGACTAGAATGAACAGATGAATAGGCGTGGGTTTTGTGGGCGTGTGTTTGATGGTATTCGCCTGCGGTGTTTGGTTAAGCTGACAAAGCGGCTTAGTTGTGATTTGTTTTGTCTCTGTTTTTGCTCTGACTATCCTTCTGGCGAAACCTGTCTACCTGTCTCGCTCTCTGTCTCTCTGTCGCTGTCTCTGTCTCTCTCGCTCAGTCTCAGTTGCATTGTTTTGTATTTTCTAGTATTTTTTTCCACTCACTGATGATGATGATGATGAGGGTTCCCCCCCCCCGTTTTCAATTCGCTCTCTCTTGGGTGCATTTTGGGTGCAATTTACTGAGCCATGACGCTTGCTTTGTTAGTTTTCAATCAAGAGTTTTGTTTATAATCAATGTTTTTGCTGCTCTACGTCTCTTGCCCCAGCCACGCCCAGTTTGATAAGGCAACAAAAGCAAATGGCTAATAACAAGCAAGCAGGGGAAATATGTATATTCTCAATTCTCAATCCCCAAAACCCTATAGAAATGTAACGTACAATACTAATGCCGTGTCGTGGTGCATCATTCATCCTTTTGTGTAACCATCATCTATAGAAACAGCAGGCAATGAACTTAGTTGGAGATCTGGTTGTCCTTCACCAGTTGTGGACCCATGCCACAGCCCCATGCAATGCAATTCGAGGCGCCTTTAAGTCTCAACGCGTATGTTGTTATTTTTGGCATAGTTTTCCAACCTACTTGGCACTGATTCAATGAAAAAGCATCAATAACTAGCTTGTTCCCAATTCCAATTTCGCTTTTTTTTTTTTTTTTAGAAACTTCTTCGTCTTACTTTCGTTTTAAAGGGTTATACATTTGGCGGTAAATAAAACACACATAAAATAGATTATTTTTTTTTATTATAAAGTTTGAATGTTTTTTTTTTTTTAAATTAAAGCGTTGCAAACATTGATTCTTTTGAGATAACTTGACGAATGTTAATTCTTAAGCGCTCAAACGTTAAAGGTCAAAAGTTAAAGGTCTTTCGCGTAGCCCCATAAAAAAAAATCAAATGGTGTCCAATCGCATGATCTTAATGGCCAGTTAATATCGCCACAATGAGAAATTAGGCGGTCAGGAAATGTCTCTTGCCATAATCACCATTTTTGTATTAGGTTTTAATTTAATTTATGTGTTGTGTAATAGTTAAACGATCAATTTTCGTAAATCTGAGACTTTCACGTTTGAAATCACAAAATGGATAACCCTTTATAAGTATAGATTTTTAGCGGAAATTCATATTTATAGTGGTTCAATTAGTTCGTGTTCAAAAACTAAAAAAGCAGTTTGCATTGGGATAGACAGGCGGACAGATGGTTACTGTTTAAGAATAAACATTTTAGTTTCTAAGACTGCGATGTGTTTAGTCAGTAGAGATACATAAATGTAAATACTTGTAACAAAAATATGCTATGAACCACATATCAAGGTACAAAAATATAGTCAATAATCAAAAAATTCTTTGAATATAATTTCTCATAATTCCTTTCAATAATCCCCCCATGCAGGATTTCCCTATGGGCTTAGTGTGACTTATCCAAAATCATTTGAATGCTTAGCTTAGCATCAAAAGCTATATTGGCGTTTTGGCCCATCGCTATCCCAACTCAGAATTTTACTTTTCATTTCAATATCTTTGTTTTGAGCTAAACAAGTTATTTCCTTGCTTAATTGCCCGTTGATATTTCTTTGACTGTCAGTTAAGATGGATATGTCTTTTTTTTTTTTTTATCTTAACTGCAATGAACCGTAATATGTTATCTTCTGAATTTGTACCAAAAATTAATTTTTCTGAGATCTAAAAAATGTTTTTGACATGAAAAAATACTGAGCGTTTCTATTATATTTTCCAATCTAAAAATGTGGTAGTTATACTAAAAAGAAAAAGTTTCGCAAAATGAAAATAACAGTACAACTATTTTACATTGTTAAACACTGATTTTCAGCCCGTATAATTTCACCAACACTGGAAAAAATGATTTCAAAAGAAAAAAAAAAAGAGTTGCCGTTTCTATTATTTCTTCCAGCAATTTACTTTAGTATGTTTTGTCACTTTTTGCTTATTTGGTTTGCTTTTGGAAACGGGAATATCTCGATTTATGTTCTAATTTTGTAGAAAAATACTTTAAGAGACTGGACTCTCGGAGTCGAACCGCCTAGCAAGGCGCCTAGGCATCACTGCTCAAAGTCCCCGGAGGAGAATCCGGAGAAGATTAAAACGTCACCACCCTCAAGACCTGCTTATAGGTTCTTGACTAAACCAAATGTGCTTAAAATTAAAAAAAAAATAAATCATGTTTATTAACACGTCCTAAACACAAAAATTCTATATCTATGCCCTAATTCTATACCATATTGTAAATATTTTTTCATAGACTAATAAAAATAACTGAAAATTTCTGACTAGATTAAGTTGCCTATTAGGTAGCAGGACACTAGCCTGTGATAAAAAAAATTTCTGTAATAAAATATAAAATATGTGTGGAAAAGAAATAGAAGAAGTGCCAAAGAATAGTAATCCATAATCCACTTTAAGTTACTCTCTCTCTCTCTCTCTCTCTTCAACTAACTCAACTAGTTAGAGCTTTGCCAACTTAAGGCTATATCTTCTTCTTCTTCTTCTTCTTCTTGCATTTGCATGTGCATTGTGCAAAACAATTCAATTAATTATTGTCAAATTATGTGCAAAATGTTTGTGTGTGTCATACGCTCTATTTATAATTCATGACAATAATTTCATTAAAACAAATCGTCAGTGCAAAATTGTGGGAATGGTAAATATGACGAAGACAAAGACGCAAAGTTGGTGGGGGGTGGTGGGGCGAGAAGGTGGCACGTGCCTGTGTACATACCTTGGAGCAACTCCTGCCGCATGAGTAGGAAACGGAAGCAGGCATGGAAATCGTCGACGTGTCGTCAGTTACAAGTCACAAGTTAAACACCAACACACACACACGCACACACACACACACACCCACCCACCCACAGAGGAAATGGCCAACAACAACAACAAAAAAGAAAGAAAACACTAACAACATTGTGGATAATGTTGAGGCGTCACATTCATCATCACTTGGAAAAAAGGCGACAACGACACCTATGGCTAGAATGCGGCGGCTGGTTGGTTGGATGGAACGGACGCTCGCCTGCGGCACTTTGGATAGAACGGCGGCTGTCAACGTCAAACGCGCCTGTCGTTGTCGTTGTCGTCGTTCCCACTTCGTCATCCTCGCCAACATTTCATGTTCATCGTTTGCTCCTTCATGTCTGGGAGGGAAGGGGGTTCTGTCATAAGCAGTAAGTGAAGAGAATGAACGGGTGGAGAATGTAGAGAGAGAGAGAGAGAGAGAGAGAGAGATTCACTGGCTGGCTGGCTGGCATCAGGTAACAATGTTTCTCTTGCTTGCTTGTTGGTGTTGTTAGGTTTGATTGCTTGCCTTTACCAATCGACGACGACGACGAGCGAGTGAGCCATAGGCAATGGGTATGGTTTCTCCTGTGGCTGTGGCTATGCTCAGTATGTTGCTCTGTTGCGGCTTTAAGTCATAAAATCTACCTAATTCCTCACTTAGGCACAATTAACGCTAATAACATCATGTAGTTTGACACGTGTCTCTTTCTCTGTGCGAGTTCTCTTGGTTCCGCTAGTTCACCTTGTGGTGAAGTAGGCCAAAAAGTGTGTCACACATTTCCAAATGGCCTCCATCAATCACAAACACAAATAGCAACACTTTTGCTGTGAGCCAAAGCCAAAGGCGGCAGACCCATAGATGGAAATGGAACCAGCCCTGCTCCATTCTCTGATTTCATTTGCTTCGTAAGCTGTTGGCACTATCGCCGACTCTCTGGGCTGCGCTCTGCAAGATGCTTGATGATGTTGATGATGATAATAATGGCGTGCAATAAATAATTCAAGGTGTAACACAAAAGCAATGAAAATGCTTCCTTCATTGGCCTCATTGATTTCTCATCATTAATGGAGACGAAGTCTGAGAACAGAGAGGCGGAATTGGATTTTTTGCACAGGTTGTTAGAATCTAGGTATATATATATATATTATTTCGTTACCTAATTATGCTATTAGGTATTATCATCATCATCATCATCAATCGAAGGCATTGCTAAACACGAAACAGTTTGTTTGGTTTAGTCGTTTCTTCTAACCTTTCTTGCTTCACTTAGTTCGTCTGCTTCTTCTTCATCATCACACACACACACACACGCACTTTCTTTGTGTCCTTTAGCCTGTGCCTGTCCTATTCTGTCCAGTCAGTCGCCTTTTGCTGAGCCAAGCACTTTGTCCTGTTGTTGTTGTTGTTGTTGTTATACTATTCGGCAAATCGCTTTATCATCACAACACCTTAAAAAAGCTGCTATTGATGTTAGCATAGTCATCATCATGCCACATCGGGGTCACCACCGTTTCGTTTTCGTTACATTTGATGGTGCCTTTTGTCGTTTCGCTCTCTCTCTCTCTCTCTCCGTAACAAGAATGAGTTTGTTCTGCATATACTCTACAATTAGAAACAAAATTTTACTTAATCGAGACGTAAAGAGGTAAAGTTTAAGACTCAAACTAACAGCACACAGAACACATGTCTCGAGAAGCTGGCTTAGTAAATGGAACTTCTATAAAGAGTATAAAACTTTCGACTTTTGAAGCTCAAGTAACGACATGAACATATTGGTTTTTTCTTGCAGAATTTTTTCTTCGTTTTTTGGGTATTTTACATTGATATGTTTACACACGGCGGCAATGGCTGACGACGTGCTCTCCAGATGATGGTGCCTGGTGTCGGTTGCTCGGCGCCGATTTACCGATTTACCGATTCAACGCGGTTTTTTTCCCTCACCTTTTGTGTTTGCTTAAGCGTTACGAATTGTTTGCATATTTCTTAAGCTTAAGCGCATTTCTATGCATTCAGACCTCCATTCCCCCCCCATATGAGTTTTCAATCATCATCGAAGATTTTTGCTTAAAGGATTGTAGTGGAGTGAAGTGATATGTGAGTGGTTAAGGATTATTTTTCATATGCAAATTTTATGCATACAAAAGTCAAGTGCAATCCCATTAATCCGTTGTCTCTTTTAAAGTCACTTTAATACATCCAAAATTCCCCAAACCAACTGCTTCAGTGATTGTCCTTAAGCCACACACACACACACGCACGCACACACACACGCATACATACATATATTTTCCCATTAGCAAAAGCTTAGGTATATTAAAGCTACTTTGACTTTGGTTGCCGTGTTTTTCAGAATTCAGGGTTAGGTCAGCCATTTCAGGATCATTATGGGAAAGAGAAACGATAACAAACAATTCGTTTGCCTACGTGCAAAAACCGAAACTCCATTGAACAGGAAACTCGTAAAATTTCGTCTTTCTTTTTTTTTTTTTGTTTTGTGGGGCAAACTTAAAGATACAATGGGTTCGGGTTCGGTTTCGGGTTAGGGCCAGTCGGCCCAGGCCCAAATGGCAACAGTGTTGGGTCCAGGTGAAGAATGGTTGACTGCTTCGATGGAGGGCGGCGGCGGCGGCAGCGGCGGCGTTGTGGGCATTGGGCGGAATTAGGATTAAGTATGCTTAAGGCAAGGTTCAATTGAAAGTCCTGCCCCCGATGCTTGAAAGTTTTTTAATATGCCCATTCGAGGCAGGCAGGCCGAAGAAAGAGAGAGAGAGCGAGAGAGAGAGAGAGAGAGAGAGAGAATGTACGTTCAATGTGGCGGGCAGGCAGTTCCCTTCAGTTCAGTTTCTTTTTCATTGTTTATTTTTTATGATTATTATTGCTGATGCAATTTAAATTTTTATCCCACTTTAAACATGTTTTTTTTTTCCCACATGCAGACATACCATTTGGTGTGCGTGTGTGTGTGTGTGTGTGTGCGTGTTTCTTTTTCTATTCTAGCTAGATTTGTGTGGTTTTTTTTTTTGTTGTTGTTGTTGTTGTTTTGTATGACATGACCCAGACTTCTTGGCATCACATGAAAGGCTCAGGCAAAAGGTTCGTTGCACTGTTCTACATTTTTTTTCGATTCGAATTTTTACAGTGAAATTGTTGGGTATGGGCAATGTAATTCAGAATTGCAAATGTTTGCCAACTTTAAGTACTCGAACACTCGAGCCACGGCCAACAGCAGCAGCAGCAGCAGCGAGAGTCAGAGCCAGAGCCAGAGCCAGAGCCAGAGCCAGAGCCAGAACCAGAATCGCAACAGTCAGTCGTTTGGCAAATGCGGGGAGAAGGGCCTAGAGAATTGTAGCAAATGGTTTATGCGGGTATTGGTTGGTTTGGGAGGGCCTTCAGACCGCACCTCATATACATACATACGTTACGCACACACACACACACGCACGCACACACTTTTGGGTCCACACCTACACCTACACACACACACACACACACACACACACTTGGTCACAATTTCACATTCATTCGTGTCTTTAAGCAATTTCCCCTTAAACAAAACTTATTCAGCTCAAGCTACTAATTCAAAATGAGCTTAAAGCTGCAAGTTTAGCTCTGGGTTTGTGTATTAAGTATACGCCATGTAGTAATCTGCTTTTAAAAAGCTTTTTTTTTTCCTAAGCAAAGCTCATCCAAGTGCATAATTTTCCTTCCTCAAAAGAGTTTTTAATAAGATTTGCATTCGAATTTAAGTTTGACTTTGGCTTTTTCAATTTGGAATGTGCTTGTCTTCGAGGTTATTCATGGTATAAGTTTGGTAATTAGGTGGGATGCCTATCTATCAGCGATAGATAGTCTGGCTCTGTCTTTTTATTCGAGATCTGATCCTTCGTTTTAGATGTTTCTCTTTCTAAGATTGATAATAAAGTGGAATCCCTTGCTGGCTGGTTTCTTTTGGCTTTAAGTCGCCGTTTCCAAAGACAAAGATGGGGCAAACAAAATAAAAAAATCAATGTTTTGCTATTATATAACAACTTAAGTGGAATGTGCTGAATGCAACTACAACTAAAGATGGCACGATCATCACAGACTTGGCCAAAAAAAAAAAAAAACTGTCCATTAGCTAAGCATTTTGCATGGGATGTTGTGACATTTAGTGTGAGGCAAGCCAAGCTTCACCCGCCATTTATTTTGGCGCCTTAGTCAACACTTTTTGGCATAATAATTGTGTCGTTTATTTGGGAATTGAAAATTTTGTGTAATCAAGTTAGCCTGGCGTTTGGAATTGAGGCATAGGGCATTGGGTTTTGGCTTCTCACAGAGCCACATTCGAAATTATATCAGAACCAAATTTGCTTGTGTACACACAAAACACACTCTCGGATAAAAAAACAAAAATTATTACAAACAAAAATCTAAAAAATATTGTGAAAAAAAAGAAAAACCAAAAAAAAAAAAAAAAAACCGTATCCTTTTGCAAATTCCTTTTTGGCCTTCAAAATTTTAAGAAACATAGAAACCCAAAAACCTTAGATTATTAAACGCAGTGTGAAAAATTAACTTAAGGTGAAAAAAAACTATCCTTTTCGGTAAAAGTAACGAAATCGAAACGAAAATTTCCTTTTCTTTTTCGTTTTTTTTTTTTGTTGTTTAGGTATACTACCTACCCAATATGCTGGCATACATTGTCATCATCAATTAAGAAGTGAGAGAGAGAGAGAGAGAGTAGAGAGCAGAGGGCCCCTTTGAACCATGGGTAAGAAGGGTAAGAAGGGCAAGAAGGGCAAGAAGGGAAAGAAGAAGTCGGCATTTGTGGCACCAACTGTCGTTGCACCCGAATGTCCGCCATGTCCCGAAAAGCCAAAGGAACTACAACCATTGGATCCATGTCCCGAAGCAACTGGACCACACGATGTGATGCGTGCCCAACCGAATCATTATCCAGCCCTATTACGCATACCGGAAACAATGGCTGTTGTCGGCTCGGAGAATGGATGCTACGATAGCATCTGTAAGCTATTACGCGCCGGTTTCCGGTGTGCCGAACGAGTATTTGTTATGGCACCATGGGGCAACTATGTTGTCTTTCGCTATCATAATAATAGCGATTTTATCTACTTCCTATTCGATGGCTGCACATGCGATGTCAATCGTTTCCGTTATCTGGATCTAAGCTGTGGCACAGCTGGCTTCTTATTCTTTGATAACATGCACGACGTCATCAGCTATATCATACAATCGCGCAAGACACGATTGTATCTGGAGAATCTCAACAAGATAGCCATAGACCAGATTGTGGAGGAATATGGCGCAGTCACATATACCCAGAAGGCCAAATGTATGCGATTCGCATAGAAGAGAATAGAAAGAGCAAGAACGTATATACGAGAAATCATAAAGTCACATCGAAATCCTTTGGCAGTATGAATCGACCATAAATGATCGACCAATACGACCAATACGAACAGCATTTTGCCCTCCCTCCCCCCTCCAACTCAACCCAACCCAAAATCTTTGTGGCCCTTTATCAATCCACTGCTTTTCAATCAACAATAAATCTAAAAAAAAAATAAAAAATTAACAAACAAAACATTTAGAATTTATTACCAGCCAAAAATCAGGCAGTCCGTTTAGAGGTGGAAAACTATCGATAGTTTCAATGGCATTTAAAACGTTGCTTGCTTTAATGCCCAAGGCCATTAAACTAATACCCGAACCAAAGCAACGACATGGAACTAACGACTATTTAGACTATCGATAGTCTTTCACCTCTAGCTTAGTGACATTCCAAATCTTCCCTTAAGCTCTTTACGCTGACATCGTTCCCTCTGCCACCAAGTACAAGAAGATTGAGCTCAGATACACCATGCCGAGAAGTAAATACCCTTCTTCATTCGTTTTAGTTCGGCCATTCAATCCTTTTAGATTCAAACTAAAAATTATCATTTGAACTTGGCCAGAAGTCTTCTATGCCAAATTTGTCTCAGTCATCAGTAGCCTCCTGTCCGTCTGTCTGTTCCAATCTTCCTATTGCTGCAAAATTTGCGAAAGTAGGAGAAAGATTTAAGGCGAAACAAGAGAGGGTATACAAACTTCGCTGGATTTAGTTCTATTAAATGCATTTAGATTCTAAATTTTAGATCGATTTAGTTAATGGAGCATGCTGACACTGGCTCAATTCAATTCAACATGTTCATAAGGCAGAAACATGGTTCGCTTGATTGAGAGATGAAATATGTGAAATATTAATGGCAGCAGCATTTTCAAGCTTTGCAATGTTCTTCTCTCTATGAACATAATGATGAGAAGATATTCCATGAAGGAGAATCAAAAGCTTTAATGGCAATTGAGCTCGTTAATTAAAACAACAATCTCTGGCTTGGCTGAAGAAAACCTAAGGGGACAGAGCACCCCAAACTCGAATTCGAGCCAGTTAATCGTGGCTGTTGTTGTTGTTGTTGTTGTTGTTGTCGTTGTCAAGTGTTGTGGCGGCTGCTGCACTTGAGATTGGAGCACTTCATGGCTTGTTCCATGCAAGCTCCTCTACCAAATGGAGATGGCAATGTAATTGAGAAGAATTTGGATTCGGATTTGTTCGATGTTGTTATGACAAGAGCAAGACCAAGGCGCAACAACTCACTTTAAGTATGAAATAGAAAAACACAAAAAAAAAAAAAAAAACACAAAAACAAACCTAAACACGGCCGCCGCTTAAACTTAGTAAAAACAAACACAAAAAAAAAAAAAAAAATTCAAGTGGAATTTAATACATCGAGTGAAGAATTAAAAGTGTGACTACCAAATTTAGTTTCCAAGTTAGGTCAACGAGAAAGCGTTTTGATTTGCTTGGGAGAAAGTGTGTGTGCATTTTTTTTTTCTTTTTTTTTTGGGGGGCATGCAAATCGTTGGGCCAAAACATTGCGAAAAATGTTGACAATCTTTTAGTCACACAGCGAATCAGCAACGAGCACGAAGCAGGAAACATTTGCCACAGTCTCGATCTCGAATTTTTAGGCCATGAAAGAGGAAATCAATTTTGTTGTTGTTGTTGTTGCTGTTGCTGATGCTGTGAGAAAGCCAAAAAGTCCAAAAAAAAAAAAGGGTTACACACATTTTTCTTCAAATTTTCATTTAATCAATTCTGAATTATGCCAAAAATTCTTTCTTCTTTCTGTATCTAAATTTTTTAAATAATTTCTATACAATTTCGTTTATATTTTTGGAAAAGATGTTTCAATTGCAAAAATTTCAATTGCTCTAATTGATGGGTATTTATTATGTAGTTTTCTTTGGCTCTCTTAGATGTTGGCAAATTTCATATTCAATTAACGTTACACCGATGTGTGGCAAATCGATGAAAATTGTGTTTTTCTCTCTCTCTCTCTGTGTGTGTGTGTGTGTGTGTGTGTGTTTTTGCAACAAAGTGGCAGAAGAAGAAGACGAAGCGAAATAGTTGTTGTTGCTGTTGCTGTTGCTGCTGCAATCGCATTGAGCTAAACTAACAAACGAGTTTCCTGTTTCAAAATGCTAGGGAAAATACAAACGCATAAGGAGATTGAACAGCATCTCCTGCCCTCTCCTTCGCTCTTCTATCCACTCCTTCATCATCATCATCATCACCTTTTGCCACCGCTTGCCTCTCTCTCTCTCTCTTGTCTCTCTAACTATTTTCTACTTCAAAACTTTGTTGTGGCAATTTCTGTCTCTCTCTTTTTCTCTCTCTCTCTCTCTCTCTCTCTCTTTCTGTGTAATTATTGAATTTCTTTCTTTGATGACATCACCAAAGTGCGGCAATTGATGTTGTAGTCTGTGGTTGACGTTGTCAATAGTCAAAGACTTCCTGTCATTAATTTTTTATTTGCAATTTGCAATTTGCATTATGTTTCTTAACTAATTAGCTATTGGCAATATTTATCACAATTGGTAACAGTTTTGGGGACAGTTTTCATAGTCAGCATTCTCTTTACCAATTTCAATTTCAAGTCCTACCTCCGCTTTAACTGAAATCTGCATTTGTTGTAATGTGTTGCATAAGCAAAAGCAAAATATAATCATTTTCAGTTGCAAGATGATGTTGCAAGCAACAGCCAACAACAGCCAACAGCTACAACTGCCGCGAATGTCATTGACTAATGTTGCATGAAGCTCAACATCAACGCAAAAGGCAGAGGCAACCACAAAATCCAAAAAAAAAAGCAACCAAAACAAAAAATCCAATCATGGCGAAAACAATAGAACCGAATTTCAAAGTTGTATTATTTTTTTTTCCAGTTGCATTTTGCTTCTGCGGTTATTTTGGTTTTTTTTTTTTTTTTTTTGATGATGATGATGACGATGATGAACGGGCAAGGGAGAGGCATCTTCTTGGCATCTGATTCCACTCCCAGTTTATACTTATATTATTATTATTATTATTATTATTGGCAACAACAAAGTCATCTGCCGTCAACGAAATGTGAAAAGGTTAGGTTTTAGGTCGGACTTATAATATTTCTTCAACTCTGGCAATTAAGTGGGAAAAGAGGCTGGAAAATAGCATGACATTTGGCGGCAAACGTGAAAGGGCGCAACTTTGTCTTTGTCGTCACTTGGCTAAAGTCCCCTACAATGATCAATTTACTACTGAATTAGAGGTGGAAAACTATCGATAGTTCAAATAGTCGATAGACCTTTTGAAAAAAAAAAAACAAATCAAGTTGAAGTCCTTAGTTAAAGTCGCCAAAAGAAAGCATTTCCGACCATATAAAGTATATATATTCTTGATCAGCGCAATAAGATCCGCTCGTCCGTCCGTTCGTCTGTCTGTCTGAATTAGCCTAAACTCCTACTCGACCACTTAAGCTGAAACAGTGCATGTAATCTTCTGCCATTATACATTTCAGCCGGATCGGAGCACTATATTATATAGCTCTCATAGAAACGATCGGTTGAAAATAAAGTTTTGAATCAATAACTCGGTTGTTTTTTATGGGATATAGTATATGCAAACGTCCACGCCAAATTTCATTAAAATCGGACTACTAAATCATATATGTAGCTCCCATAGAAACGATCGATCGAAAATTTAATTTAGACCAATAATTTCCGTCGTTTTCGAGTGATTGTTATAAAAATTATTATTTGTTAGTTTTATATACTCATTAATATCAGTGCCAAATTTCATTAAGATCGGACAACTATATCATATAGCTCCCATAGCAATAATCGTTCAAAAATATAATTTTTGATCAACAACTTTGTTGTTTTCCATGGGATTATTCGAAAACTTAACAAATCCCAGTTAGCCTAGCATTCAAACGTTTGTGCCAAATTTCATTAAGATCGGACAACTATATCATATAGCTCCCATAGTAACGATTGAACAAAAATTCAATTTTAGACCAATTTTCTTTCCTTTTTTCAAGCAATTGTTATAAGAATTTATATTTGTTAATTTAAAATACTTATCTGTGTTAAATTTGATCAAGATCGGGCGACTATATCATAAAGTTTTCATAGAAGCAATCGACTCGCCAATTTAATAGTTGGTTTTTTTTTTAAATAAGGAAAGTGTATACAATCTACGGCATGCAGGAGGTTCGCCCCGCCTTTTGTTTAGTCATTTTTGCTTACTTTCTTTTAAATCTATAGCAGAAGAAGCCATTAATATAGAAGAAATAAAGTTAATATTTCCTCTTTCGTTTTAAATGAAGTTTAGAGAAGTTTTCTTCTTTGAGGGATTATTCCCTGTCTGCCTGTCTGTCTGTTTGTCTGTCTGTTTGTCTGTCTGTCTGTCAGATGTGGTTTTTGTCACCTGGATTTGAATACAATTTGAATCAATTTGGATGCCAGACTGATGACAGAGAATGACAGTTGGCCCCACAGTATTGGAATCGGAATCGAAGTCGGCGGAGTCGTCAGAGTCGTCGGAGTCGCCAGAGTCGCTTGTCCTACAATTGTCAACTGCCTTTGTTTGACAAATGTCAGTTAACATTTGCCAAATGGCATCAATTTCAAATTCTAACAGATTGCTTGCCATCTGATCGGTGACCCAACCAAACTGACTGCTGATATGCGGTGATCTAAGCCGATCAGAGTAGATCTAAATTGACAATCTCATTGCATTTGCTCGCTTACATAATAATAATTGACCTTGACTTTCAAGTGAAATGTCAGAGAGACATACACAACTAGTTGAATGACTTGGAAACAACCACAAAAAAAAAAAAAAAACAAATTAAAAAAAATTCAAAATCTTTTAAACATTCAAAGCACGAAAAATGCAAACAAAATGGTCAATAAATAAATAGAGACACACACACACACACACACAACACAAAAAGACAAAAGAAGCCAGAAAAACATTCGAGTCAATCAATTGGACACATGGTAAATGGTATTGTAAGTAAATTTCATTTAAACGGATTTCAGAAATCAAACCAAAGCTTTGGTTGGGGAGAGCGAGAGAGAGAGGGGCAACTGAAGGGTGGGTAGTAGCTAGGCTAGAAATTGGTATCGAAATCGTGTGAGTACACTCCATCGATGATCTCAAGGCCCTCAGAGAACAGCAGCAGCAGCAGCAGAGACTTTATTTATTTTTCGGATTAGAATAAACAAACAAATTTATTTATTTTTAACAATTGCGTTGAACAAAAAAAAAAAAAAAAATATCAAATTGAGACCAAAAGTCGTCACAAGTGGAATAATGGGCGAGGAAGAGCGATTCCAGGCTTGTGTCCCAGTGTGACACAGTGGTACCAAATAATTGATTTTTTGGGGAAACAATTTCTTTGACCATTATTTGATTCGTTTTTTTAATTTGACCGTCCCAGGGTAGGCTGGCTCACCAATTGATTGATTGATTGATTGATTGATGTATTGTCGAACTAGTCGCCGATAAAAGACACCAAACACAAGTTCCAAAAACAATTTAAAGGGGCGCACCTATAAAACTCTAAGACGATTCTAAGACCCAACCTCAACTCAGCGCACAGATCAATTTGTGGCGATAAGATTAGAGGGCGGCCCACAAAAAAAAAAAAAAAAAACCAAACTCTACGACTTTTTGAGCTAATTGAACGCCCCCGCACACACACACACACACACACACACACACACATAAAAATGTAATAGAAGTCGTTGTACTCTACTCTACTTCAGCATCTCAAGCACCACCTGGGTCTTGGGTTTTAAGCCAAAAGTGGCGCACAGTGGTTTTTGCATTCTTGGTTTGCCGCAAGGCCCACCCGCCCGTTCTCCCTTCCGCACTCTTTCCTCGCTGTATTTATTTGTGAGTGGATCATTGGCCCCCCCTAATATATGATTTTTTTTTCTATAAAAGATTTAGCTCAAGTACTCGCCTATTGTGTGTGTGTGTGTGTGTGTGTGTAAGTGTGTGTGTTTCGCTCGTTTTAACGTACAAATAAGGAAGCAGTTTTTTTTTTTTGTTAACTGGAGTTTGAGTTTGGGTTTCAGTCTTGAGTGTAGGAAACAAAATTCGCCAAATTATGCAGTAGAAACGCCAACGCCAAGACACAAAATGTTTATACAACAACAATGTAATTTAACTCAGGGGGGAGGGGGGTGCCATTTTCCAACCGGGACGTTGAGTTTTTTTGTATCTCCTGGTAATGGCAAAGATGTTAAGAAAAAACTTTCAGGACAAAGTTAATTCTGTGTTTTAAGGAAAAAAGTCAAAGAAATGGTTTTACTTCCACCTAAATCCGATATAGTCCTTTGATTTAGATCATATGCAGCAGAACTTAAGCTTTAATTTATTATACCAAATCATTTCTTTAGAAATCGAGCTTTTAATTATGTTTTTTTTTGTTTTTTTTTTTGTAGTAAACATAATACAAATCTCTTGAATAATTATCAAATTATCTATTGATCTTTCTCAGCATAGCTTCATTTGGATATATGTATGTAGAATATACAGACACAAAAAGCGAAACGGCTTGGAAGCGTTAGCTAAATCTGGGACTAATACTGATCACATAATTGGCACAAAAACAATTTATATATTTTTAAGGGGAATTTTTTATAATATAATAAAATATAAGAAACACATTTTGGATGGCATTTTCTAGACCAAGGTTTGACTAATCTATCAAAACAAAAGAAAACAAAAATTAATTTAAAATCAAAAAGTCATAAAAACTCAAAAATTGCCTGGACACATAATTGGCATAAAATCTTAAAGAATCGTTTTTTTTTTTTTACAAAAACTAGCTATAATTGTCCGATGAAAACAGCATTTAATACTAGTATTTCGTACTATATCCATCTTCTGTTCATACTCTCCCCTGGCTTCTGACATTTGTCCTTGACTCAAGACCACAAATCTTTCAAATTTTTAAACTTTTTCTTTGCAATTTCCACTTTGACATCGTTACACAGATTTTCGATAGGATTAAGGTCTGGACTTTAAGGTGGCCATTTCATAACTTCCAGCTTCTCTTTCTCGAAAAGCAGTGGCCATTGTCCTGCATAAATTTCCATCTCACAGGCATGTTGTAGGACTATACCTTTGATCAGACGTTCTGTCGTCCGTTGCATACCAAAAATTTTGGACATTAAGTCGCTTATTAAGCTCTTAACCAAAATCAATATACTCTCTTTATCAATATCCTTGAAAAACTAAAGAAAAGTTCCAATGATCGATGAAACCTTCTTAAAAGTTATTGACTTTTATTCATCATTATTTTCCCTTTTATTTATATAAAACTAAATCAAATAAATTAACAAATTTTTGCCAGACTTTTCAATTAGTTTTTTTTTGATATAGAAGAGGATTGTCCATCATAAAAATGCCATCAACTTAATGCCAAGGACAGTTTAATCAAAATCCAAAAAAGGTGTGGCCCGAATAACCAATGACTTGGACCTAACTACATACATACAAACTAAGCCAAGCAACATGCAACATTTTGTTATGTTGATTGCCACATACATACATACATACATAGATTTCCCTTTGTCTAAAGTTGCCATTTTCTTCTCTATTGATGGGAAATTACAACAGAAAACTTGTAACTTTGAATAGAGTGTCTTTTCGAGTGAGTTTTGTGTTTCGTTGCGTCTCGTTGCGTTTTGTGCCTAATGAACTTCCGTTTACGCAAATGATTTCAGAGTTTTGCGTCAATTTGCATAAAACAAAACGAAATTAATTTTGAAAACTAACTCGAACTGAGTAACTCGTTTGATGGATCGATCTATGGGCATAAAGCTATTGTCAATAATGTTCTGAGCAGCTGCTGCTGCGGCATCTCTTGCAAGTTTAGACAAAACTAGCAGAATAGCAGAAATAACAAAAGAATGTCTGTGCAATTGCAAATAATTGTTCATCATTACACAAAAAAAAAAAAAAAAAAAAACCCATGAAACGAACCCAAGAAACTTAGCCTACGATCAAGACAACCAGCCAGCCAGCCAGCCAGCCAGCCAGCCAGCCAGCCAGCGAGCTGACAACAATGGAATGGCGCATTTCGATTTGAGTTTTCCAGCATTTAACATTGACAGTTTTGCACAAAAGAGGAAACATGGAAATGTTTAATGTGAACAGCAAGCAATAGGCAGCAATAATAAATAATGAAATCAATTCGACAATTGCAATACCCTGCAAGATATTCCATTCTAAGCAGTACACGAAATGCACATTTTCTAAAGTTCAACTCAGCTCCGGAGGTGACAAATTTGATTTTCTTAAAAGGAAAAGCAGACTCTATGAAAAAAAACTAAACTACTTTATTTATTTTAGAAATTGGCTAACAATTTGTAAAATTATTTGCAATATTCTTAAGTCTCAACAATGAGAAAAACATTAAGAAAAGGCAAAGAGTTGGAAATATTTATGAAGACTTTCAACTCTGTCAAATTAGGCATACCCTTCTCTAAAAAAGGGTATCAACTGTGTATGTATATATATATATAAAGGGTATATACCATATTTGGTTAAATTTCATTTGTCGGTATTGCCTAGAAATTAATCACGCCACAACAACAATCACTTGTTAAGCACAAGTCAAATGCCTAGCATAGATGATGACGACGAGAATGCTGACGGGAATGATGATGATGATGACTCCGTCTCCGTCTCCGTCTTCTACTTGAAATGATGAGCAGGCAGGCAGGCAAACAGGCAGGCAAGCAAAACCGTTGACAAGTTAGTGTCTAAAAATTTATTTGCATTAGTTGTGGCAAAAAGTGTATTGTGAAAGGCTTGAAAAAACACAAAAAAAAAAAAACCAGAAACGTGCTTCAAAATGTGCTTAAACAAACAGAAGCAGAAGCAGAAGCAGAAGCCGCCATCATCATCATCATCATCATCGTCGTCATAGTCATCAGTGAGCCGAGAGACAAGAAGTGGACTTGTTCACTTGGATGACGATGATGATGATGAAGCATTCGAATAGAGAAGGGTGAAGGTATTCAACAAAATATTTTGTATCACAGGGCATTCTCTTCATTTCTCTTCACCAAAAAATATATACATATAATTAAGTCGATTAAAGTTGAGTGATTTGCTTACACCCACATAAAAAAAATTTGCATTTCTCACCTGTGTGTGTGTGTGTGTGTGACAGTTTAATGAGATTTTTGCAAATGTTAAAACCTTCTGAGTTGGCCTAAAAAAAGAAAAATGGCTTCCAATGTGGGGGGGACAGTTTTGTTGTTGGTTGGTTGGTTGGTTGGTTGGTTTTTTGAACTGAAATCTGATATTTTAGCTGTTGCAGCAACTGAAACTGCAACTGCATCGATGACTCTTTTGATCTCTCTTGTTGCTTGGTTGGCTCTGTTTTTGGCAAGTTCTTTCGTGTTTGGCCATAATTTTTGCATTTTGTCTTTTATTTTTGGTCTTTTTCATTAACAATAAATTTGCATAAAGCTCACGATTTCGATATTAACACAGTTTAATGAAAAATGTTGCAAAAAAAAAAAAAAAGAAAAAAGAAAAACAAACGAAAACAAGAAACATTCACGATATACTCGTCGTATGTAAACTGCAAGTTGACGTAACGATTCAAGTATCTAATGCTAATGAGATTTAAAGTTGATCATGGAAATCGATTTGATCGATTCGTATTGATAAGAGGAAGAAGAGTCTCTCTCTCTCTCAGAATTTATGTTTTACCATAACTAAAATGCTAGAAATCACATGCACAAAATTGTCAATGGACTTTAATTATGATTATTTTAGGCAGAATGCCATTTAAAATGTTTTTATTTTATTTTTTTTTTATTTTTGGTCTGTTTAATTAAGCTCTTTCATTTACACGTCTCAATTACTTTGCATTGTTTCCAAATTGTTTTTTGAATTTCTCTATTATTAGTTTTAGTTTTCCACTAATCAATTTTGTGTTACCCCGCCTACACTTCTTGCTCCCTCTCTGTTTGTTTGAATTTTTCCCACGATAAATAGGGGCGGTCGCACATTTGTTTTAATTGAATTTTTAGTTCTGTTAAAGCAATGCGAAGCTTTTAATTATATTTCGAATGGGTTTTTAATTGAAATCCGCCACACCAGCTACCAGCTACCAGTTCGTCGCCCAACATAAAAAAAAAACGAACAAATAAACGCATGTTCTCTAAGGCATTCATGCGAGGGAAGAAATCTGTGGGATACGATAGCGAAAATGTATCAAGGCAAGGCCTCAAAAACTGCTGCAAGCCAGACAATGACCATGACATGAGAACCAGTAGCCAGTACCCAGTAGCTATGTAGTAGGCAGTACGACCAAGTCGCATTGTACCGTTAAGCTTTAACAGTGCAGTGGAACAAAATAATGAAAAAATATTTCATTTTTGCAGGACCCAATCAAAAAATCTATCACAAATTCTAAGAATTTAAATTTGAATTTGAATTTTAGCGAATTTCCGTTAATAGGGGTTTTTTCAGTGGGTATTTAGTATTAAGGAATTCACTAACGCGTTAAGTACTGAATTTTGCCATCTGGCAACACTAATACTTATTTGTAGGTATTTTACCGTCGCGTGCTTTTGCTTTGCCAATTGTGTTCTTATTTTGTTAAATTTGCACATTAAAGTGAGAAAAAAGTGATATTGGCATTAAGTTTAGGTTAAAAGTGTTTAATTAATTGTATAATTGTTGCACAAGCTGCTATTCTGAAAGAAAAAGAGTGCAAAAGAGAAATGAGACACCTTCGACACCGCCGCCCACGCAGGCGCAGGCTTCTTAAAGAAATAGAGCAAAGAAAGAAAGAAAATGCAAGTGTGTGAGTGTAAGTGTATGAAAGCGTGAGTGTGTTTTTGTTGTTTTTTTTTTTTGTTTTTGCATAATAACTGTTTGAAAAAAAGTCAAATCAACTGATGAAAAGGGATTGAAGACGACATAACGGCAGCGCAGATGCCTTAAGCCGTAGGAAAGAGGGAGAAAGAAGAGTGGTTTTGGTTTTTTTTTGTTTTGTTTTGTGTTCAGTGTGAAAAAAAAAGATAAATGCTAGTGTGCAGTGGCCCTGGCCAAAGATGAATAAAAGAAAACTAAAAAAAGGCAGGGTAAGTGAAATTCATATATGTATGTACATATGTACATATTTACATAAGTAAAGATAAAAAGTAAAGCAAAATTTGCGCTTAGCTTCTTAGCGAGGGTTAGGAATTGATTTTAGATACAAGGTTTGTTAGAATTCATTGCAGATTTCGATTCTGATGGACACGCTTATCCCTTGTTTTTTATTTTCTTTTTTTTTTTACGCTTTGTTTCACCTTTGTTTAGACACACCCTCAATTGTATATACATATGTAGATTTTAAACCACTGTGCCTAGAAACAGGTGTCGCATTTGCCTCCAGCCTATAATTAAATCATTTGTCGAACAGTTTCACTTCTCAGTTAACATAGTTTTTATAGCTCTTCAGAGAGCTGCGAGCTGAGAGCTGAGCTGGTGGGGCGTTAACAAAGACTTTCAAAAAACCACGTGCCTAAGTTTGAAATGAGCTCAATTAGTGGATGAGGAGAACTGTGAAGTTAATAACTGAAGTCGATTCAATTGTCCTTTGGTCAGTTGTCATCAGAATGTCTAAGCTTTTGGCAGTATGTATAAACAATTTGTGGACGCAACGTTTCACCTTTGCCTGCATGGGTCTAGAGATTCGTCCGCAGCAAAGGATACTCCGCCGTATACTCTACTCTCCGTTAATTTACTTTGTCATGGTGGTGGCCACTAGTTTTGAATTTTGCACTGTGTGTGCCTTTATAGTGGAACATCGCAGTGATATTGTGATCTGCTCGGAGGCCTTAATGCATGGCGTCCAAATGATATCGTCAATCTTAAAAATGGCCATTTTCGTATGCAAATCCCGAGAACTTGTACATCTTATTGAATTGATAGAGCAACCTTTTGCCGAAAAGACCGAAATGGCATGTGAAATGGAGATGGAAATGGATTTGTGGCGTGTGCAAAATCGTCGAGGACAGTTATTGGCATTCATCTATTTCATGATGTGCGCTGGCACCAGTGTCTCCTTTTTGCTGATGCCCGTGACCATGACCATGTGGCATTATTATAGCAATGGTTCATTTGAGCCGAGCAGTTCGTTTAGGGTCAGTCTGCCATACGATGTAACGCAACCGCATATCTATATATTGGACTGCGCTCTGATGATTTTCGTGTTGACGTTCTTTTGCTGCTCAACCACTGCCGTGGACACCCTGTATGGCTGGTTTGTCTTTGGCCTAACCGCTCACTATCGACGACTGTCGCTGCATTTGGAACGGATCGAGGATTTCGGTCGTCAGCATTTGAAACCCATTTTCCGTGAGCATGATCATTTACTTGGCCTAGTCCAACGCTTCAATTTGGCCTTTCGCGATATTGCTTTCGTGGAGGTACTCCTAATCTGTGTGCTCTACTGCTCGGTTATCTGTCAATACATAATGCCGCATACAAATCAAAATTTCGCCTTCTTGGGCTTCTTTTCCATGGTGGTTACCACTCAGTTGTGTATCTATGGCTTTGGGGCCGAGCAGGTGCGTCACGAGGCCGATCAGTTTGCCCAGAAATTATATCTAACAGCTACCATGGCATAGCCTTAAGCCCAAAGAGAGGCAATTGCTATTGCTACCGCTGCAACGGGCCCAAAAGGAAACTGTATTGGGTGCTTACTTCTTTCTTCTGGGTAGACCACTTCTTGTATGGGTAAGATTTCAAAATTCTTGTACTCGTTCTCTCTCTCTCTCTCTCTCTCTCTCTCTTTTTTGCAAACTTCAACTCTGTTTCTAATTTTTTGTAGATCTTTCGCACAGCTGGCTCATTCACCACGTTGCTAAATGCCCTAAGAGCTCAATACGAAAAGGCATAGAGCTAAAGTTGACCAAAGAAGTTCAAGTTCGGTTTTCATGTGGGTTTTTTATTTTTATATTTTTATTTTTAAAATTACATTTAACAGCTGTACACAGAAATATTATGAAAAACTCATATTATTTACTCGTATAAAATATATATTTATATATATATATATTTTTTTTTATCCTTTAAAGATAAACTAAAATCTACAATTACAAAAAAAAAAAAAAGAAACATACACACACATTATTATTTAGTATATAGAGAAACTAAAGGAAGCTATTGCAATGGAACGGTCAGAACAAAGGGAAAAGGGAAATGTATGAGAAGAGCGAGAGAGGAAGAGAGGTGAATGGAGGTGAAGTTGGGTGAAATTAAGTGTGGTGGGTGAAATGGATAATGCAATGAAATTTGACTCAAGAGTTCGATTCTTGTTGTTGTTGTTGTTTGGTGATTAATTGGTGTTTGCTTTTTTTTTTTCTCTTGAAATAAAATAAATAAAACTAAATCAGCAGAGTGTGGGGAAGGGGGAAATGCTTTTTGTTTTTTTTTTTCTTTTTGTTGAGGGGTGGCAAGGAGTTGAATAAAGATGAAGTAATTTTTTTGTTTTGTTTTGTTTTTTTTTGTTGTTGTTGTTGTTGTTGAGTTGCAGTTTGCTTAGCTTAGCTGAGGGCTAACAACGGTTCCTGTTCAATTTCCAAGTCCGTGTCTCCTCGAGAATCCTTTGGATTTACTTTCTTCTTGTAGTTCTTATGCAGCTTTGTGCGATTTAATTTCGACTTGACCTTGCTAGGCAGCTGAGGTTGCTTTTTCATGGCCGCCTCCTCCAATGCCTTTTCGCGATCCAGCAGCTCCAGCTGTTCGAATATGTTCTTTGGATGCGGATGACTGCGTTGATTTGAGTTTGACGGCTTGGTGGCATTTTTTGGTGCATACACGACAACAAACTGCGAGAAGGCCGAATCGGCGGGCGTATTTATATCGGCAAAATCCCGGAAATTGGCAAACTGCTCCTCGGGATAAGTATACTTTTGGACAAAACCTTCGGTTGGACGACCATGCCCATTATTTGCCGCATCACCGTATATGTAATCGCTATTATCCTCGGGATGGTAGGGCATCTCCTCTTCCGGATAGAAAGTACCACCGCGTAATACACCAAAATCACCGCTACCCAATATGCTCGAATCGAAGGCACGTTGCTGCTGATGCTGCTGCGGATGTTGATGCAGATGTGGCTGCTGTTGCTGCTGCTGCTGCTGCTGTGGTGGCTGTTGCGCCGGCAACAATGGCAGAGGCAATGCCAGCGACAATGGCGAATTCTCTGGTCCGGGTAAATAGGGACGAGAATGACCCATAGGCGGTGCCTCATGATAAAACGGCGGATAGAAATTCTGTGCTGCCTGGCTATGTGAATCAGCAGTATCAGCACGAGATATCACCAGTTGCTGCGGATGCTGTTGAATCTGTTGTTGGTGCTGATGATGATGATGATGGAGCTGCTGCTGTTGCTGCGGATTCACAATCGGTCGAAATTGCTCTTGCTCGGGCTCAGTTCGATCCGGCACTCGAGCATGCAGTTGCGTAGTTGGCGGCATATGGAAGTGCTGTTCATGCGAACGCAACACTGTGATGGGGGTAAAATCATTCGGTTCCATTAACATATCGCTATCCTCCTCAGGGAACTCCACTGAAACGAGTTACAAAAACAAAAAAAAAAAACCAAATAAATTAAACAATGATCATCAAAAAAAAAAAAAAACACATTCAGCTTGCCACTTGAGACCAAGTTTCAAGTGGCACATCACCAACTTCCATCACGTTCGACCACATTGTGATTTTCATATGTGTGATGTTTGACATCACATCAAAAGTGCCTGGCGATGCTGATAATGATGATGATGATGATGACAATGCAAAGTCAGAGAAAGTTTTGTCTGCTTTCAGGATCGTTACACTTGAGAATATTTCGAAAATGAATCGTATGATTTTTTTTTTTTTTTTATATGCTTGAGGAGACTGCTATTCAAAGTAGCTAAAAGTGATTGCTGCTTAGACTCTTTACGAGTATTTTAATTTATTCACTTGAGAGGAATAAAAGACTTTTAAGACAGCATTTTTAGCTGCTGCTTTATTGAGTGTTGCTTACTTTGTAGCAAAATGCGAAATGCAAGAGTCTTACAAATTGAATGGACCTACGTTAGTATTAACAACTAGCAGATTACTCTACTTACTTTTCAATTGAAAATATATTCTATTGAAAGGAAAAGAAAACTCTCGCTTTTGATTGTAAGAAATGTCAGTCTTTTAGTTGAAAAGGTTTGCATATCTAACACTAACTCTAGAGTGCATTTCAATAGACAAAAAAAAAAAAAACAAAAATACATAAAAAAAAAGAAAACCTGTTGTGAAAGTGCCGCTGCTTTAAGCATTTGTTTTTGATTTTGAAACTGATCAAACACACTTAAACTGATCCCTCTCTCTCTCTCTCTCTCTCTTTCTCTTTCTATCTTTCTATCTTTCTCTCACTTGCTGTCTCTGTTTACACGCATGAGTTTGAGCTGCAAGTGGCAGAAAATGCCGGAAAATGTTCATAGGACATAGCCCCATGGTTCAAGCATCTCTTCAAAACTCAAAAACTTTACTCAGCTTGTATCGAGTTGAGAGTTGCAAATGGAAGGGAAAGTCTGTTTCTTTGAGAAAGCTAACAGCACTTGTCTACATACACACATGTACATACATACATACATACATGCACCCCTACACACATATATGTACATATACGTGTATGCTGTATGCATATATGCATTCTCAATCTGTCATTCGATTTGATTTTTGAGCTGCCATTGTTGTTGCCGACAATTACAAAACTTGCCAAAGTTGTCGCAAAACAAATGTGTTAATTACATGGCTGACACAATACACATACAAACGGAGAGACAGATAAATAAAGGGTATACTTAATAAGCGAATTGAAATTGAAGAAGTGTCATATATATACATACATACATACATAGATAGACAATTGTTGAAGCAACATAAACAAAAATTCAGCGCCCAAACAATTGCAATCAAAAATGATTAAATACCATGTCATGGCGGTGGCGGTGGCGATATTGTTGATGGTGTTGGTGGTGCTGGTGGTGGTGCTGCTGTGGTGTTGGCTCACTCACCCACACCCCTTTTTTCTCATCATCATCATCATTATCATCATCACGGTCGCCATGTCATCATGTTACGTGGTACTTAACCAATGTAGTAGTTGTGCGTTTTTTTCACAACTTTGTTTATGACATACCTACTATATATATAATTATTGCTATCTCTGTCTAAATTGTTTAGTCAGTTTAGTTTACTTTATTTTGTTTTTATAATTTGATTATTACATACAATTTTCGGAGGTTCAATTAAGTACCTATCATCAAAGACAAAAAAAAAAAAAAAAAAATTTTGTGACTCTTTTTTTTTTTTTGTTTGTCCAATGATTGATGAGATCAAGTTTTGATGAAAGTTTTGAAGATAGCGAGGAATTGGGTAACAAGCCAAAAGACACAAGATGAAATAAACAAATTTGATTTAAAAGGCAAAAAGCTAAGCAAAAAAAAAAAAAAAAGTGAATCTATTTCTGATGATTTGTACTTTAAATGGGTTTAAGTTAGTTAAGTGTTTAGTCCATTAGTCAATGCAGTGCATTTTGAAAGATTTCATATTGATGTGATCTTTTGTTGAATTGCCAATGGGGGGAGCAAGAAAAGAAAAGAAAGGATAATTGAGCTATTTGGGATAGATTAGTTTACTGCCCAAAGGCTGATCAAATAAAAAACCAAAAATATATTATATATATAAACGTATACATATATAATATAGTTGACCCATTTTCTAGTCGAGGCAACCAACCAACCAACGAAACTAACCAACGAACCAACTTGCCAGCTAACTAACTATAACTAACTAACTAACTAACTGACTGACTAACTCTCCAAGCTTTAAGCCAATTAACTCTTGGCAAACTCATTATAGGTATGTGCATACTATCGTATGCTGTGCAGTTTAGCCAGCAGCAGCAGCGGGTGTGGGATACCACTTCAAGTACCCCCACCCACCTACCTTCAAATGCTCCACATGCATTGCATGCAGCAAAACAACAAGAAACAAAAAAAAAAAACAAAATACAAAATACACAAAATTTGAACGAAATATAACCCACAATTGAGTAGCATATGGAAAGGCTTCCTTTTGCTGGTGGGTTGAGGGCAGGAACTGGTAATGACGCTGCTGCTGCTGCTGGTGGCAGGGACAGGGACACTGGTAGGGGCTGTGGCAGGGACAGGGGCACAGGAAAGTTGACATGCCACATGCCTAGAACAAAATGTTACGCCAGCTGCTGCTGCTTATTGTTGTTGTTTCGCTCCATGTTGTTGTTGTTGTTGTTGCTGCTGCTGCTGCTGCTACTTTATTATAGGCAAGCAAGAGTCTTGATCGGCATCAAAATCACATTTGCTTTATTTTTTGTCGTAGGCTGTGATTGTAATTTGATTGGGCATATGTGGAGATCGAAACGAGCTGAAGACAAGAAACTGGCAACATTTCATGTGAAAAATGAAAACAATTTACTATAATTAATTGGTGTCTCTGAATAACCGTTATGTCTTTCAGATAAGATTTCAAATTGAAAATATCGGTATTCGGTATATATTGGTAACCGAAATAAATGAAACAATATAGAATATGCGAAAATTCGCAAACTTTTGCTAACAACCGAAACCAAAAACTAAATAAGAACCAAGTTATAGTTCAAATCGCTGATCATAATGGGGTTGGAATGATTATACATATGATCGACATAAATTTGATTAAATGAGTCAATAAAATTAAATTTTATTACGACATTTAACATTTCAAGGAAAGCCTTTTAAATAACTTTTTCATGATAATAAGTTCAATTAGTTATGCATAATTGAATTGTTAGCTAATTTCAGATAACCGGACCTCTTCCCATATATATTACACATTTGTTGTCTGCCATTTTCTTTAACCAAAGTCAATTGTCCCTTCCTATATAAGTATGTATACATATATGTACACCATTAGCTAACATTTGTTGTAAATTCTAATTGAACTTGTCAACGTTTGCAACGTTTTATTTCTATTATTTATGAGTCTGATTCAAGGCTAGGCATTTGGCATAGCAATTTAATGATAGTCTTTGTTCTGATTTTCAATTTCATTTCGATATCGTTTCGTCGTGTTGTGCTGTGCCGTGCCGTGTCTTTATATGCCTTTTCCGCATACTCCATTTGAATTTATATGCAAGTCGAGTGCACTTGACTTAAAACTGACCGAAACAGAATCTTAAGAATCTTGCTTGATGATGATGATGATGATGATGATATTCATGATGATGATGATGATGACTCAGCTCAAAGCATAACCGGCCGGCGATGCGGTCAATGTCAGAGAACATTTTATAAGTAGAATTAGAGTCACACTCGCTGCAATTGCTTGCTTGCAACATGAACAAAAGATGCTTAAAGTCACCTTTAGAGCTTTAGAGCTATAAACAAAATTGTTTAGACTCAATCAATATTTATGGTTACAAGAGAAGTTTGATTATATTTAGAATAGATATTTTTTCTATGCCAGGGTCTGGGACAGTCAACTAACTGACCCCAAAAATGTCAAAACCGACAAAACAAACGAGTAAACAAATCTGTTGAATCTGAACGAACGCAAAACTACAACAACGGCGGCGGCGGCGGAGGCGGCGGAGGCGGCGGCGAAGAAGAAGACGGCAAATAGTCAGTAAGTAAACGCAAATAAACAGAAATTTGCATATTTCTCATCGTTTTACATAGTTATCTTATCTTAGTTAGGGTCGAGGTCGAAGACAAAACAAAATAAACTGCAAAACCCAACCCAAGCCAAGTTAACTAAGCCAACTCATCAACATGCGAGTACCTGCATGCAACTATCTCTCTCTCTCTCTCTCTCTCTCTCTCTCTCTCTCTCTCTCTCTCTCTCTCTCCTCTCTCTCTCTCTCTCTGTCAAGTATATATATCAATTGAAATATCTTGAGATCGATCTTATGGCAGATGATCATAAATAAAACCCAACCCACAAAAAATGACAAAAATTATTGAATAATGTATTAACTGCAACACGTGCAACATCTTCATGTTGCATATTGAAAATTGCAAAAAGTTCAACTTGAACTTTAAAGTTCAAAGCAACAAAGTGACATTTAACTTGACCAACAATGGCAATAAGAACATCACAATAACAAAGCGCTCAAATCGAACCGAACATCAGCCAAATGTCAAGTAAAAGAGAAAAAAAAGAAACAAAAGACTTAAGACACGAACGTGCCACAAGGACAGTTTAATTGGGGAGTGGAGCCATTGAGAACAGGGAGTGTATGTATAATTCGATTAACACTTAATAATAATAATAATTTAAGAATTTTTTTTTGGGACATACAATAGAAAGATGGATGTGCTTGAGTTTTCTTGTTTTCATAGTTACCAATCTCGTTTAAGGACTTGTGCAGTCTTTTCTAATAATTTAAACATTTTTCGACCTTACTAATTAGAATTTGATGACTTTCTAGACATAAAATTTTGGATCTAAGCTACACAAAACGTTTCCGTAATGATGAGTACAGATGCTTTGGGGCATAGTTTTGACATTGCTAGATCACCTTTTCGCCGCCATAACTATTTGTATTTATATATATACATATCTCATTATTGTTCGTGTAGCATGATGATAAATGATAAATGAGTTTTTGCTCCGATTTCAATAACATGCCTAAGCTTTTAGCATTGGCTGGAGTTAATTTCTAAAAAGGCACTTGCCGTCATAGTCATCGTCGCCTTTGCCAGTCGTCGTCGTCGTTGTTGTAGCAATTAGCCATTTTTAACCATGAGGCTTGGTCGTCGTCTGTTCGTCGTTAGTCGTTCGTCGTTTGGTGCTTGGCATGCCAAGCGTAACTCAAACTCAATACCTTTCCATAGCAAAGCAACTAATATACCCCAGCAAAATAACCGTGCCCTCTCCAAGTACATTATTGTCAGCTTATTCGATTTTATGCGGCCCCCGACTCTTAGACTCCGTATGACTCCTCATTCACTTGGTTCGCCAGTCGCCTCTGCCATAAATCTTTACCTTGCAGTCAGTCACTTCAGCGTAGCTTAACAATTTCATCGCCCATTTGATTTATGGTATCGGCCATGTGAGGGCGGTCTGTGGGATGTGGGAGGCGGAGAAAAGTCTGGTGTCTGGTGTCTGGTGTCTGATGACTGGTGAGAGAGCGGTGGAAGTGGGAGTGGAATTGGAAGTGGGAGTGGGAGAGCAACAGTAAACTGTCATGGTAGGAGTCTATAAATTCCCTCACCGTCTCGGCCACACCACTCATCTCTGGGTTTTTTCTTTTATTTATGATAAACTTTAATCAAGTTGTTGTTTTTTTTTTTGTTTTTTACTGCACATTAAATCAACGCGAAGATTGATTCTGCTGACCTTCTTCTAAAGATTCTTGATTCTTGAAAAGTGCATATCAGCTCTTTGTAATGGTAGATTGGAAGGTTGTGTCTATTGATTGTTTATTAATTGCTTCAAGTAATATTGCGTTGACATTAAACAAAGATTAACATATAAGTAAGCTGAATTCTTGGCGGCATTATCAAATGTTGTTAAATGATTGTTTGTTCTTAAGTTGCGCAACAGGGCAGCATTTCATCAAGTTCTTCTTTGGTTTCTCAGTTCGAAATGATCTTCATTTATCATTAGCCTTAAAAGCCCCCCTCACACACACACACACACACACACACACGAACATACGCACACACGCACAATCTGAACGCGTTTTTTAATGTGTTTACTGTGCTCTGTGTTGTGTCATTGAAAATGTGACCATTAAGCTGCAGTTTTTTAATGCCATCAGAGCGAGTGAGTTTAGTTTGTAATTAGATTAGCCCCAAGGGTCAAGCATCATAATCGTTCGAGCTGTGTCTAAAAGATTTCCGGCTATAAACTCATGTAATTTACTGGGGTAAGGGAACGCTGACCCTGACCACTCATCCAATGATATTGAGATGCCGCACCTGCTGCTCTTTCAGCTAAACAAATCTCAATCTCAATTCAGTTCATTTCAATTCAGTTCAGTTCAGTTCAATTCAGTTCAGTTTAGCTCAGTTCAGCTCAATTACAAATGACGCGTTGCATGCCATGTTCTTTTTTAATCGTATCATTTTGCCACACGTTGTTGCCAGTGCCATTGACGCTGCCACTGCCACTGCCGCTGCCGTTGCCGTTGCCGTTGCCGTTTTTGACGACTAATTGAACATGACATTTTCCAATAAACGACAATTATGTATTTAATGTGCAAAATAATAATCAACTACTCACCTTAGCCAAAAGTCAGTGGAGTCAATGGAGTAACGGAACGGGCCAACGAAAACGTGCTTTGTGTCTTTGCTTTGGAAGTTCTATGAATTAGTAGAGCATAGAACGAGCAAACGAACAAATGAACGAAGGAACGAAAAAAAAAAAAAACAACAACAACAAACATATCGAGTCGCAATCGATGAGCTTCAATGTCAAAACCAAAAGAACAACCGCAATGATCATGTTTTTAGTTTTTCCTCTTTTTCTCTATGTTTTTTTTTTTTTTTTTTGTTTTCCTTCAAAATGTCAAAGACGATGCGGATTGGGATTGGACTCTTTGTGGCGCGTTTACTTCGCTTGGCAGCATATGAACATCAACAAATGCCACTCAATAAACACACAGCTACACTTGAAAATATATATGTATGTGTGTGTGTGTGTATATATAAAGATATCGATCAATAAAAATAATCAAATGAACGAATCAGTTGAAATTTGAAAAGTTTGTCTTTAACTTTGTCTTACTTCTAGAGAAATTAGATGCATTTGAATTGGAATAGTTGATGTCTGCTCTTATTGCTGACCTAAGTTAACATATTTTTTTGTTTTTGGGTACTTCTTGATTTTATATCTGTCCAAAATTAAGTGACATTGCTTATGTGTTGGGTTACGGGGTTTTGGTTTGGATTCGGTTGGCCTACGAAATCACAAGTAGAGTCATGAACATGACACACATGAAGTTAGACAATTGCCTCGAGTTCTTTTTTTTTTATTATTTTTGTTGGTTTTTTCTGTCGACTGCCACATCGACTTTGTGTCTAAGTTAAAGTTCTTTGTTTCGTCTAATAATTATATTATTGTATGTTATATTATAAATGATTATATCGTATCGTAACTCATATATACATATATAACCACAAACAAATTTGTTCTCATCGTTATGTCTAATTAAAGTTGCACCACCCGCACCCGCTCGCACAACCGCACCACTCACACCACTCACCCACTCACTCACTCACTCAATTCAATTCTATTCTATTCTATTCTATCTTCATCTTCATCATGATAATCATGAGAATGAAAAAATTAAAAGAAATAATTATATATAATGTTCAGATGATGGTTGGAGACCCCCAAGGACAGGTTAGATTTAGTTGGTTGGTTAGTTAGTCAATTTCGGTTTCAGTTTCAAAGTTTCAGTTAGTTAGTGTTGCCTTTGTCTCTTCTCAGAGAGGTTTAACTAACTAACTAACTAACTAACTAACCGACTAACTGACTGACTGACTGACTGACTGACTGGCTGACTAACCATGTATATATGGCTTACTGATCATTGTGTAGTCATGGATAGTAACCGGCGTTTTAGTTACTCCAACTAGCTATGTATATCGATCTAAAGTGCTAACGGAAATCCATAAAATGAAGTAAATGCTAAATTTTCATGGCCATTAATTGGTTAAATTTTCCATGTTATAGTTTCCTTTAAGAAAAATATATTCAATATACAAATTTTTGCACCAAAAATCAAAAACATTTATTGCTAATTGTTCATTCATCGATCTAAAGAGAATGGAGAAAAAACTCCAAAACTCTAAATGTTTAGAATATAAGCAATTTACCATCCTTCCACTTCCCGTAAAAGCTTTTCTTTTTAACCAAAACTGGATGAAATCAAAATCAATTTGGTTGAGAAAAAAAAAAAACAAAGCCAAATTAGTTAACCACTCTAAAAGAATCATAATTCTTTGTTGTAAACTTTTGTTTTTCAAAATTTTTCAATTTACATCGACTGGCTGAAGGCTAAGCACAAAGAAGTTGGAAAAAAGTCAAACCTCTCTCTCAGCCCCAAAAAAATAAAAAAAAAAAATAAAGTAATAATGATTTATGATTGGTTTTGTTTTATTTTTTTTTTTTAAGTCAGTTTCGGTTTTTATTTGTGGGGCGACCCTTTCAAAACATTTACAAACAAGGCGAAACAATTGCAAGAAATATGAAATGGCCAATATATAATGGGCCATTACTAGATGAATTTCAATTTTAGATTTTCAATGCTTAATTAAACGGCAAGAAAGACAGAGAGAGAGAGAGAGAGAGGGAGAAAGAGAGAGAAAGAGAGAGGCACTGCTGCACTATTCCTTGACTGAAATAGAGTCCATCGATCGATGTCACTTTGATTTTGTATTGACCATGTAAAGCTAACCGAGCTGAGTCAGCACTTGGCACTTGGCACTTAACACCAAAAGACAAAAAACACAAAAAACACAACAACAAAAAATAGAAATAAATGCAACATAAAAACACCGAAAAACACGTTTCCAGGCCAAGGGGTCTAAGTCTAAAATTGGCAACGGGGTCTGGGCCTGGTCTGGAACCGAAAACCAAAAACCAAAACCAAAAACCAAAGCCAAAAACTCAACACTGAAAAGTGTAACAGAAATTGAAACCGAAACTTGAGGCCATGGCACGTATCCACATTAAAAACGTTTTTCACGTAATTCGTATTTGTGTATGTACTTTTTTTTTTTTTTTCTTTTCGATTTCTTAACCCACAAGGTGAAGGTTAAAGCCGAATTCGGTTATGACCAAATGTGAAGGAAAACTCTCTTCACATTTGGCCACATATGGAAATTGGAAACGTTTTTTTTTTTTTGTGAATGAAAAGCTTTGTTTTCAAACGGTTATTAACCGATATGTATTTTTTTTTTAAATTGCCAATTCTCTATCGATTAAGTTAGAAAGGAACCGTAATAAAGGATTACAACGGTTAATATTACTTGCAAAAAAAAAACCCATTAGATATGTTTATTTATCTATGTATATCGGTTATGAAACGGTATTTCGTCATAACTGCTGATGGGTTAACCCAAACTTTGACAGCTGTCAGTGTTGAATTATTTGGCAATTAGCAAACTTGTCAGTTGAACGATCTCATCTGCATTCCTCCTCACTGATTAATTTCGTTTTGGTATTTTGCTATGAAATACCTTTCCCCTAACCCTAGGCCCGGTTGGGGCCCTCCCCCTTCTTACCCGCTCACCGCATCTTTCTCTAGCTCTCTGAGGGGGGGAAGCCTAAATATTACAACATTCTCTAATTGATCATTTTTGTTGTTTTGTTTTGTTTTTCTGTGAGTCTTTTAAAGCAATTTGTGTATTTGGAAATGGAACTTGGAACTTTGTTTTGATTGATTGGCAATAGCTTGGGTCAGTGTTGCGTGTCCGAAATGTGTTCAAATGACCGACCAAATGGGCAAATGTTCATGTTAACCCGGTCAATTGGTCAATGTAGGGCTGCCAGGGCTTACTTTACCGCCGTACCGTTTTCTCTGCCCGTATCTGTACCTCAATTTGGACAAACCTTTACCTATGCCTGGCAATTATCATATTTTCACTGCGAAAGCGAAATGAAGACATCATTAAGTTCAAATTAACCGGATTGCCACATTGGCCCGACCGTCGCCATTTGTATATAACCGAATTGCGCGAAAAAAACACGCACACACACACACACAAAGAAAAACGTAAAAAAATATTTGGAGGAAGACAAGCGAAACCGTTAACGAAATCATTGACGAATGAGCAACACACGCAAAATGTAATTAATCAATTTAATCAAAAACTTTGCGCCTTTTCCAATTTTCAATTTACATATAAATAATTTTGTTTTTTTTTACATCTTTTACAGAAGTTTATGCGGAAAATATGACCAGCAGCTTTTGAAATATTTCAGGAAATCCACAATATAAATTTGTTTCGTTTGCTTAGTAGTTTTTTTTTAATATTTTGAGCTTAAATTAAAAGGTTCATTCGACTCTAAACGGGAATAGAAATATATTTAGATCTTTAATGAACAGGTCAAAGTGAAAGCAAATGAAAATGAAGTCCTGCTTTGTCTTAGAAGCCACTTTGCCTAGGAAAATATGAAATATGACATATAAAAAGCGATTTCTGTCTGACTTCAACCACAGAAGAATGTGTTAAACTTCTTCTTGTTAAGGTTTAATTTAATTTATTGGTGAATATCTCAAAATCAAAGTTAAGTAATTTGTATTTTCCAAGAAATTTCATTAATTAACTGAATGATATACTTGCATATCTATCATATGTAAATAATATACACATATAAAGGTTTTTTTTTTTTTTTTTTGTTTATTTTTATTTATTTGTGTTCGCTTTGTTCAATTTCAAATGAGCCGCCCCAGCCTGATTTTGATTAATTTGCTGCTTTACTTTCGCTTGATAATGTGGAGCGAAAATTTGATCTGTCTGTGGGAGATAATTAATGAGCTTTATTAGGCATCCTCCAGTTACGGTTACGGTATTCAAGTTATGTAAAAACTGAGCTACAAATGCGAAAATGTATCCCATGTATCTATCTATCTATCTATCCACTCATACAACTCATAGATAGATGCATAGTTAGTTTCTGTTTCTGTGCTCATTGATGCGTTTAATGAATCATTTAATTTGCATATATCGAGCGGTTTTAATTTGTTAGATCGATCGGTGATTTCTATCGTTTCGATTACGTTTTTTGCCATCATTTTTCTTCATTTTCGACAATGATCAATGATCAGTGATTACATTTCTTCATACAATTTCAAAGCCAATTAAAAATTTCCCAATAACGAAACTGCAAACAAATCGACCGACTGACTGACTGACCGACCGACCGACCGACTGAGTGGGATAGAGAGATTGTGATGGGCACTCGATGTAGAGGGAAGAGAAGAGAAGAGAAGAGAAGGTGGTGTTGGTAGGGAAGGGAAGCAGGAATGGAGGGGTGTATAGTATAATTACACAGTTGGCTAAATTTAAAGGTTAAGCTCTTAACATTTAAATTTTTGTGTAAGAGCCGAAAAACGACAATCAAAGGTAAACCTAAAGTCGCTTTGTTCCAATTTTTATGTACTTAGTTTATTTCTTTTGCCTTTTATACCCTTTAAAGTCATAAAATGGCAAAGGGTATATTTGAATTTGTTGCAACAAATTTTATGACAAATAATTCTTATTTTATAAAAATGGAAAGAAAAGATAAAAAAATAAAAATCCCTAGGATGTTGGTTAGGAGAAAAGAAAAGATTTCCATTCAATTGATTATAATGGGTATTTTTTAGGCCTATATATGTATACAGTTGTATGTCGGCTTTAGTTTTTATAGTTTGTAATTTTGTGATTTTGGGCAAAGTTCAAAATGTTAATTGCTGAACCAAAAACAAAATAAACCACACAATGAGAGAGGCCTCAATGTCTTCATGGTGAATGAACACCAGCAGCAACTATAATCCAAGCCCCAGCCCGCGCCCCCTCCCACACACACACACACACACACACACACAAACAAACAAACACACACATTCTCA